>JAULJE010000002.1:115761294-116406294 GCA_030846915.1 Cnephaeus nilssonii | reverse complement strand
CGTGCAGACGGCCGCCCCCTCCCCGTCCTCACGGCCAGACCTGTGCGTGCCTGTGTCCCCGGCTCGCCTCGTGAGGACTCGGTCCTGTTGGGTCAGGGCCACCCCAGCGACCGCTTCTGCCTGAGTCACCCCTTTCCGGCCCCCTCCATACCGCCCGTTCTGCGGTCTGAGGCGTAGAGCTTCAACGTGTAACTGGGGGCGAAACTCACCCACAACACCCACCCTACTGACCCACCGGCGGGGGGTGGGGGGTCCCCTCTGCTTGTGCGGGGCTGGAGACTGCTTCGCTGCCCTGGCGTCCCCACACGCAGCTGGTGCCGGCTCAGCACATGCCTGCTGGGCAAGGCCGTGGGGAAAGGACTCGGGCAGAGGCCTAGCGAGAACGTGTGGCTGCCGGCAACCTGCCCCTCCCCCCTCCGCCCCGGGACCACCACCGCCCCCCCCCAGCCAGGAAGTCACCTCTTTGGGAAAGGGCATAATTATGGGCGGATTTACTCCGCTATTAACTCTCCGAATGTGTCTCGAGGACATGTGAGCGCGCTGACCCGCACGCTCATTAGCAGCCTGAGTCATCAGGGAGGTCTGGGGCCGCCTGAGCCGGGTCCCCTGGGCCCCGCACAGCCAGGTTCCCCTTGTAGAGGCGGGATAGAAACGAGGGGCAGAGCCGGCCTGGCTCTCAGACACCCCTGGACGAGCGTGCTGGGGAGCTCTGAGCAGCGGCCTGGCACTGAGATGACCCTCTGACCACGCCTGGCGGGCCAGGAAGCTCTGCGTGGGACGGAGCGCTCTCCGTACGGCCCCACGCCCTGCCGTCCACTGTTACCCTCCGATGAGTTTGCTTGTGGCTCGCGCAGTGCACACTCAGGTCGGAAGCCCAGCACGGTCCCCGGAGGACGTCAGGGTCCTGCAGGCCGGGTCCCCCGGAGGCCTGGAGAGCATGGCGCCTTGCCCCTCTCTGCCCTACAGGTGCCCACTCTCCACCCTCCACGCCGCGGCCAGGCACCGGGTCCCGGGCCTTCACGGCGAGGCCTGAGGGCGGGCAGGCTCGGAGACGGCACAGGCGCTCAACCGCGGCCGCCTGCACCCCCTCACCTCACGCCCCAGGTCGGCCCCCTCCCTCACCGCCTCACCCGCCTGTGGCAGAGAAATTGTTTAAATCAAGAAAAAATAAAACAGAGAAGGGCAGTGGGGAGGGGAGGCGAGAGGGGCTGTGGGGGTAACGCCGGGCTATTTGGGGGTGCTGTCTGAGCGCCCAGTCTCCCCAAGGGGTCCAGCCCCCACAGGAAGCTGGCTTCTGGAAGGCTGGCGGGCAGTCCAGTGGGGCCGCGGGTGGCCAGGGCCCGGGCTGTGCGGAGGGCCCCGTCTGGCCTGCGTGGAGTCCTGGCGTCAGGGTGCCTGCCTGCTGGGGAGTGTGGGGTGTGCCGCGTGTGGGGGTGGGGCACAGGAACCGGGCCCCTGCCCGTGCCCTGGCTGCCTCCGTCTGCCCCGGGCCAGTGAAGGGAGGTGGCTGGGAAGGGGAAGTGGTGGCCAGGCCAGGCTGTGGGGGAGGCCGGGTCCTGGGAACACTTAGGCCTCAAGCTGATCAAAGCCGAGGAGCCGCGACGGGACAGGCGAGGTGTGGCCCCACCTGGCTCTCATTAGGCCCGCGGCCTCTCCGTTCCCAGCCCGAGCCAGACCAGCCAGACCGCCGCACGCGGCCCTCGCACCGCACCGGGGGCCGGACCGTGGCCAAGCCCGGCAGGACGGTGGGGCTGAGCCCGGCACACACCTCGCAGGCCAGGCGCCCGGTCCGGCGGCCTCTCCCTGCACAGCCCACCCGCCCGCCCTCCCTGGCACCTGCGGTCCTTCCTGGGAGAGCCCTCCTCTCCCTCTTTCCCGCTTGGGGCGCCGCTCCGGTCCCCCGCACCCCGCCGCCTGGGAAGGGGGCCCTCCGCAGGCTCCCGCCCCCACGCTGCTCCCAAGCGAGGGCCCTAGGGAGCAGCTCTCCGGTCCCCGGCGTCGGGGCACCTGCCTGCTTCCCTGCGACTCTAACCCTGGTTTCACCCACTCACCTCTCCGGTCGCCGGTTACCCTTCTAGAATGATCTGGCCAGTCTTCCCACTTCCTGACCCTCAGAGCCGGGACGGACAGAGCTGACCCCAGGCACACCTGCCTCTCCTCCTCCCTGCCCGTCCCGGGGCCCTCCCTCTGCTCCAGCTGGACGGGAGGCTCCGGTGTCACCGGGCATCCTGGGCGCTGGTCCCCCCCTCCCGGCTGCAGCCTGCCCTCCCCGTGTCCCTAGGGGGCGCTGTGACAGGCGGCTGGTGGGTCGGGCCTGGGTCTGAGCCCCAGCTGGGCCTGCTGGGTGACCCTGGGCACGCGGCACCGGTGCCCTGGGCGTGGCGCAGGCTGTGCCCCTGCTGGGAAGGGCGGTCTGGAGGAGTCCGGCCGTGAAGCTCCGGATACGCACGTCCATTGTGTTACCTCGAGGGGGGAGCCTGCGTGTGCGCCCTCGGCACGGGACTGCCTCTCCGCTCCCCTTAGCCGAGTCCCTCGTGGCTGCAGCTCTTCACCTTGACCTTGGTGGCCCCCAGCTTCCTGGGAACGTCGGGTGGGAAAGCACGAGCTTCAGGGCCAAGGGCACCCCCGTTTACAAAAGCCGGGTGGTGCAGGTGCTGGGGGGGATGCACCCCCACAGAGAAGGAGGGGGGCCAGGGGCCAGGGCTCGGCCTCGTTTCAGCAAATGATAGAAAAGGAAGTGTAATCTGCACACCCTTCAGGCTGCAGCGGGCTCGGCCGGCCCCTGGCACCCCACCCGCCGGGAGCCTGGCTCAGTGTCGCCCCCACAGGCCACGGAACGCAGGGAGGGTTGTATCAGCGCATTCACTGTGGGGACTGTCTGTGGGGGGTGGGGGGGCGTCACACGGGCGTGTCCGGGAGCAGCCGGGGCGAGCGAGGCCACGCATCCCCGGGCACACCCGCGCTTCTCACGACCCCGCCAGCATTTGGGCGGTGGGGGCGGGGGGTGGGCGGAAGGAGGAAGCAATGGCCACTAGGAACGTTTCTACAAAATATGGATTTCCTTCCAGACTGTTCTACGCATGGTCTTGTACAATGACATCACGACGTGCCCCGGTGTGCAGCCTGTTGGGGCATTTCACGCTGTTTTTGGTGCCGCCCGTGGACGTTGGACGGCTGTTCTGTGCGGGATGAGCTGAAAGCCAAAGGCACTGCCCCCGTGCTTACGGGTATGAAGATGTTCTAAGGCGGGAACCTGCTGTCCATTGTCTAGGTCAGCGGTTTTGAACCTGCGAGCCACAGAGCATGTTACACGTGCGACACCTGGCTGGCCTGGGCCCGCCGCTCCCTTTATCGTCGCATAAAAGGTGACAGCAGCCCGCAACAGCCACCCGGGTGAGTGAATCAGAATTACACACCGATTTTTTGTGTCTGACGGCAAAAAATACATGTTTTGGCGTGCCGCCGAGATTTGGTAATTAGTCTATGTGCCATGAGATGGAAGAGGTGGAAAATCACTGGTTTAGATTACATTCTTTCTTTTCTGAAGATTTTATTTTGTTATTATTTTTCTAATATATGTTTTTATTGATTTCAGAGAAGAATGGACAGGGAGAGAGAGAAACATCAGTGATGAGAGAGAGTCATGGATCGGCTGCCTCCTGCACGCCCCCCACTGGGGATGGAGCCCACAACCCGGGCCTGTGCCTGACCGGGAATCGAGCCGTGACCTCCTGGCTCCTAGGTCGGCGCTCAGCCCCTGCGCCATGCAGGCGGAGCTAGATTGTCCTGAAGACGGATTCTGCGGGGGGAGCGATGGGTCAGCCTGTGACCCGGAGGAAAGAGAAGTACACAAACAAATACAAAGCAAGCACCAAAAAAAGTCACGCAGTGGATGGCGCAAACCATCCTACTTCCTCTACGGAAACGGAGAAGCAGCCGAAAGGAGAGGCCGCGTGCCTGACGCTAGGTCAGCCGTCCAGCCGTCCAGCCGTCCAGTCGTCCGTGCTCTCGGCCGGGGACGCCCAGTGTCAGGACACGCTCGCAATGGCTCTGTCTGGTAAGGCGGGTGGGCGCGGCCTCGCCGGAGCCCTCGCAGCGCTGGCCAGGAGTCGGAACAAATGTTTAGAGTTAAGGGAGCGAAGTGATGGGAGAATCTCATATGTTATGATTTATGCGTCCGTCATTCCTAAATAAGAAAAACGCCGGTTCCGATCGCCGCGGAGAGGGATCTGGTCTCTTGTGGAGGAAGATTAACCACGCGGATGACGGCGCGCCGGGGGGCGCTCACACTCTTCCCATTATGTAAGCGGGGTTCAGACAAGATTTAATCACACGACCCCGTTCTAATGCCACTTGGTATCGGCTTCTGTTTTGAATTTGCCTCCGTTCGCGTAATATCCAGAAAGGCTATCTGTCTTCTCTCAGCGTTGGTAAGCCCAGGTTTTCAACTTATAATGTATAATAGATAAGAGATAATCCATCAAGTCCAGTGCACCGGGGAGCTGGCGGAGCCGGGTTTTCCCAGGGCCTGAGGAGACACACACACACACACACACACACACACACACACAAATTGGTTATGAACAAATAATAAATTTATTACACTAACACATTTATTTAATATATTTGTTATAGATATGTACATATTCGTTAATATCATTTAAAATTATACTTTAAGTGGTGGTGGATTAGGGTAAACAAAAGGGATTTAAACAAATATTCATTCAAGCCCGGCCAGTGTGGCTCCGCATCGACCCAGGAACCAGGAGGTCACTGGTTCGATTCCCGGTCAGGGCACAGGCCCGGGTTGCAGACTCAATCCCCAGTAGGGGCGTGCAGGAGGCAGCCGAGCAATGATGTTCCTGTCTCATCGATGTTTCTCTCTCTCCTTCTCCCTTCCTTTCTCTCTAAACAGCAATAAAAATTATTTTTAAAATATTTACTCATTTCTCTAAATGCGGTGTGTGATTGCTTCCTGTGTTCAGTAACCCTGTACTCAGGCTTGTCCTTGGGCCAGGTTCTGGTTAAACCCAGTTCTCAGGTTCCACTGAGGCGGGCCGGGGCCTCCAGGCCCGCCAGGCGCCGGCGCAGAGCAGGGCCGGTCCCGCGGGTGTGGAGCGCGGGCTGGGGCCCGGCCGTCGGGGCGTTCCTGCCGAGGCAGACGTGTTGGCTGTGATCACGGAGTCTCGGCGTCCGTTCAGAAAAGCTCTGCGGGCGGCTGCCGTGCTGTGGTCAGCTCCGCGCCGCCGCCATCGTTTGCCGAGTGTCTCCCTCTGGTCCGAGAGGTCTGAGGGGCAGCCGAGAGCCCAGCGGATTCAAGGGGAGGGCTGTTTCCTGTTGCTGCTGCAGATGCCCTGGGACGGTTGGGGGAGGGAGGAGGAGGGGCCTGGCGTGGGTGCCGGCCTCGTTAAGGCCCTTTGCATGAGCTGAGGGCTGAGGCCTTCCCCCGTGCCTCCCGGTTTCTTCACGGCTGAACCTCCGCCGTGACGGACGGTGACAAAGAACGGAGCTGCTCCAGTCACTCTCGTCCCCCGCGAGCAGTCGGTGTCTAGACCCTCTCGGGGCTGGAGTTTCAGGCCAGAACCCTCGGAAGGACCTTTCTGGAAACCGCCCAGCGACAGAGACAAATGAGTGCTGGTTCTCACGGACTGAGCGTCCTCGGCGCAGGCGCCTGGTCCACCCGGGGCGCCCTCCACTGCCCCGACGGGGGTGGGGGGGGGCAGGGGGAGCTCCTGGGGGCATGTCCAAGTGCTGTTCCCCTGAACGTCCTACAAAACCCGGAGCCGCGGACACAGCAATGCCTGGGTCCCACCGGGCGCAGGATGGCATTCCTGCAGCCGCTCTGGCGGCCTTCCCAGCGGGGGAGGGGTCGTGTCCCGGGGCCTGTGGGTCTGGTCTGGGTTTGGGGAGACACATTTCGCCATTTCTGCTTGGCCTCTCGGGACATCTGTGGTCAGCAGCCCCTCCCTCCACAGGCTCTGTCCCAAGTTCTCGCTCCCAGAGCTTTACACCCGCAGGAATGTTGAGGCACCGGTGACAGCGTCCCGCGTGCTGGGGTCACGGACTGCCAGCTTTTAGGGGGACACGAGTCGTCCCGATGCATGGGCTGTCATATTGCTCTTGGGGGATCCTGCATGGGGGGTGCTTTCCCCAAGGACAGCGAAGAGGGGGGCTGAGCAGGCAACAGCATGGACGGTTGGGGGGGAGGGAGAAGGAGGGGGCGTGGCGTGGATGAAGGATGCCATCTGGCCATCCGTGGTGCCTGGTGCGAGGGTGCCCAATGCAGGCCGCGTGTCCTCACCTAAGGAGGGGAGCAAAGACTACTGACCAATGTCTTAGGCTTAGACTTAGGGACCTCCGTGCCATTCCGATCGGATGGTGGGTGTGAAAGTGCTTTGAAAACATTAAATACGGTGAGAGGGTGGTGGTGGTGGGGAGTGGCCATGGAAAGGGTAACCAGGAACTTTTAATAAATGACCTAAACCGGAAGGAAGGCGGAAACCCATGGAGGTGATGCATAGCCTGTGGGGATGGCTGCTCGGTGCACACTCATCTCCATATTCATCAGATGTGTATGCTAATTACCTACAGCTTTCTGTCTACTACAGATTTTTAAAAGCGAAGCAAAAAACCCCCATCTTATTCCAATAAACTTGAGAATTTAGATAAATGAACAGGTTCCTTGAAAACTACACATCATCAAACTGACGCAAGAAGAAACAGAAACGCTGAACAGCTCTAGAATGATTGAAAGGATTCGATTTGCTACTGAATTCTTTCTACATAGAAAATTCCAGGTCCAGATGGCTCCCCTGGTGCATCCCGTCCAACGTTTACGGAGGAGACAATGCCAGGATAACGCCAATTCTTTCAGAAAGAAAGAGCAGAGGACAGGAGTGCTTAAAACTCTTTTTTTTAATGTTTTTTTTTGAGGCCACTACCACCCTGGTTCCAAAGCCAGGTGAAGAAATCACAAGGAAAGAAAACCAGGCCAACGTTTTGAACATGAGCCAGAGCCCGCCTCTGACAGACCAACGCTCACCAAAGTGTTAGCAAGTTGAGTTTAAACTCGACATCGCCAGACGAGTGGGGTTCGTCCAGAAATGCACGGCTGGTTCAAGGTTTGAGAATCAATCCATGTAATCACACTCCCAGACTACGAAGATTATTGTTTTGTGGTCATGTTAACAGAGGCAGAAAAACCATCCTGCAACGTCCATTCTTCGACACGCATTCATGGTAAGAGCTCTCGGCAAATGAAGAGGAGAAGGGAGAGTCTCTGTTTGGTAAAGGGCATCAGTGAGCCAGCAGATACCATTGTCCTTAACGGTGATGGGTGCATCCCCCTAAACTTGGGCAGGAAATGAGAAGTCGGGTCTCACCGCTTTGCAAGACCTGTACACAAAAACTCAAAACACTGCTGAGCAAAACTACAGAGCCACACAATTAAGGAGACATACCATATTCATGGATCGGAAGATGCAATATTGTTAAGATGTCTCTCTTCGCTCAGTCGATCTAACGGGAAGGGCTGGCAAATGATGGCCCTCAGGCTGGTTGCCTGCTTTTGAAAGTAAAGTTTTATGGAATGCAGTCATGCCCTTTAGTTTATGTCTTGCTATGGATGTTTTGAGCTTCAATGGCAGAGTTGACTACTTGTTGCCTAAAATACTGTTACTTACCATCTGGTGCTTTAAGAAAGTTTGCCCACCCCTAGTCTATAGGTTTCACACAATCCCAATCAAAACCCCAAGCTTTTTTATTCATTGTCGTATTGGTTTTACTTTGTCAAGGGTTTATACCATTTATGCTCATTGGTTTTAGAGAGAGAAGAAGGGAGAGAGAGAGAGAAACATCAATGATGAAAGAGAAACGTCGATTGGCTGCCTCCTACAGCCTACTGGAGATGGAGCCCGCAACCCGGGCATGTGCCCTGACCGAGAATCAAACCATGACCTCCTGGTTCTTAGGTCGATGCTCAACCACTGAGCCACACTGGCCAAGCGTTCTTCTGTATCCTTACCCCACGGATTCACTGAGTCTGTAGAACTCCATTCAAGGCGGACCCTCCGCGTTTTGCCTCATGGCTTTCCTAATCCTGAGGCTTGGAACATTTTAATGATTTTCTAGTAGGTTTTTAAAAAGGTATCTTTCCCCCGAGAAGAGCCGTAAATGCCACAGGGTCTGAGCCCTGGCCTAGCGGACACGCTGTGTCGCCGTTGCTCTCAGAGGCCTCCCGGCTGCGCGTGGCGCCCACGGCTGCCGCCCCTCTGCCGCCGCTGCCAGTCTCTTCTGCCCTTCCGTGCTGCCTGCATCGCAGCTGCCCTCTCTATTTTGAATATGTTTTTACTGATTTTAGAGAGAGAGGAAGGGAGAGGGAGAGAGAAACATCGACGAGAGAGAAACATCAATCGGCTGCCTCTTGCACGCCCCCTACTGGGGATTGAGCCCGAAACCCAGGCGTGTGCCCCAAAGGGGAACCCCGTAAACTGCCTGCACGCTGCATGTGACCCATTTTCACGTGTGTGGGGTGTGTGGGTGTGGGTGTGTGTGGGTGTGTTGGTGTGTGGGTGTGTGGGTGTGTGAGGTATGTGCGGGTGTGTGGGTGTGCGGGTGTGTGGGTGTGCGGGTGTGCAGGTGTGTGGGGTGTGTGGGTGTGGGTGTGTGGGGTGTCGGGTGTGTGGGTGTGGGTGTGTGGGTTTGTGGTGTGGGGTGTGTGGGGGTGTGGGTGTGGGTGTGTGGGTGTGGGTGTGTGTGGGTGTGTGGGTGTGCGGTGTGTGGGTGTGTGGGTGTGTGGGTGTGCGGGTGTGCGGGTGTGTGGGTGTGTGGGTGTGTGTGGGTGTGTGGGTGTGTGGGTGTGCGGGTGTGCGGGTGTGCGGGTGTGTGGGTGTGTGGGTGTGGGTGTGTGTGGGTGTGTGGGTGTGTGAGGTATGTGCGAGTGTGTGGGTGTGCGGGTGTGCAGGGTGTGTGGGTGTGTGGGTGTGGGTTTGTGGTGTGCGGGTGTGTGGGTGTGCGGGTGTGTGGGTGTCGGGTGTGCAGGTGTGTGGGTGTGGGTGTGGGGTGTGTGGGGGTGTCAGGTGTGTGGGTGTGTGGGTGTGTGGGGTGTGTGGTGTGTGTGAGGTATGTGTGGGGTGTGGGGTGTGGGGGTGCGGGGTGTGGGTGTGTGGGGTGTGGGGTGTGGGGTGTGGGGTGTGGGGGTGGGGGTGTGTGGGTGTGCGGGTGTGGGGGTGTGTGGGTGTGGGGGTGGGGGTGGGGGTGTGTGGGTGTGCGGGTGTGGGGGTGTGTGGGTGTGGGGGTGTGGGTGTGTGGGGGTGTGGGTGTGGGGTATGTGGGTGCGGGTGTGCGGGGTGCTCACTGGCAGGGCAGGCCCCGTTCTCACCCTCCACCCCCACTGGACGGCGGAGAGCCCTGCACACCCGCCATCGCCGGCTCGGACAGCGGACGCAGAGCGGCGGCGGGCACGGCCCTCAGGGCGGAGGGAGGGCATGGCGGGGACCGGGCAGTGGCCGGGGGCCGGGTGCCGGGCAGGAGGGCCCGGCGTGGCGCGCGATGCCGTCTGGCCGTCCGTGGTGCCTGGTTTGGAAGCACGTCCTCCGCGGCGTGCAGCTGTCCTCGGGGCTGTCCGCCCCACGGCACGCAGCCCCGGCGGGAGGGCGCGTCCCCGGAGCGCTGGTCCGTGTGCCGAGGTCGGGCCTCGTGCTGGTGCCGCCTCGGCGTGCCCGGCCTCCGCTGTCAGCTTCCTCTCCACCCAGTCAGGTCGTGGGGAATGGGGCTCCCGTGGCTGGGGGGGTGGGGGGACACAGAGCTCTCCTGGGCTGGGGACTGGGCTTGCACCCCATAATTGATTCAGCATAAACCATGGGCTTTCTGCATAGATTAACCTGGGAGAGTTATCACCCAAATTATAATTCCTGGGTTAGAAATAGGAAGCAGGGGAGCAGCGGGGAGGGGAACGGGAGCGTGGAGCAGGGGGACAGAGGGATGGGAGCAGGGGCAGGGGGCAGAGAGCAGGGGCAGGGAGGCAGGAGAACAGGGGGCCAGTGGGGAGGGGGCAAGGAGACAGGGGGTAGGGGGCAGGAGGGTAGGGAGCAGGCGGGCAGGGGGCAGGGGGGGGACAGAGGGATGGGAGGGGAGAGGGGGCGAGGTGACAGGGGTAGGGGGGCAGGAGGGCAGGGAGCAGGGGGGCAGGGGGCAGGGAGCGGGGGGGGGGCGGGGTTGGAGATGGCAGAAGCTGCGGGCGGAGGGGGCAGCCCACAGCCGGCCTGGGAGGAGGGCCCGGACGCCCCGCTGCCTCCGCTCAGACGCCCCCAGGAGCCTGCTTTCCGGAGGCAAGACCCTGACGCACAGCGTGTGGTGTGGCCGGACGCGCAGGGCCAGCCCACCTGGACGGAGGGAGCAGGGATGGCCACTCCGCACAAGCAGGGCCGGGAGGGGTGGGAAGGCACCCCGACTCCGCTGGCCCGGCCGCTCCGGGAGCCTCTCGGTCCGCCTGTGCCTCAGCTCTGGCCACTCCGTCTCCGGCCCCTCACACCTGGCAGAGCGGCTGCCGCTGTCCTGGAGGAGAGGTGGCCCCGGTCCCCACGGCGGCCAGGAGCTGGGCCCGGACCCCGTGGCCGCCAGGAGCTGGGCCCGGACCCCGTGGCGGCCAGGAGCTGGGCCCGGACCCCGTGGCGGCCAGGAGCTGGGCCCGGACCCCGTGGCCGCCGGGAGCTGGGCCCGGACCCCGTGGCGGCCAGGAGCTGGGCCCGGACCCCGTGGCGGCCAGGAGCTGGGCCCGGACCCCGTGGCCGCCGGGAGCTGGCCCCGGCCCGCAGGCACCGTGAGGCGAGTGGCTGGAGCTGGCTGAGGGACACAGCCCTGCGCGGGCCCTGCTGGCGGCCAGGCCTCCCGGCTGCCATGAGCAATCAGGGGCGAGTGAGCATTTACTAAGCAGAGTCCGGAGGAGGGAGGAGGGGGTGGGCCTGGGAAACGGGGTGTGGCCGCGAGGACCGGGCCCCTCTCCGGCTTTCAACTCGGTGAGGCGGCCAGAGCGGAAACCGAGCCGCTAATTGCCGGCCTTTCCCAGAGCCCCACCCGCCTCCGCTCGAAGCGTTTAAAGTGTTTCTCGTGCCCTCTGCCCCCTGCACCCCCCGCCGCTGTGCACATCAAAGGGAGCGGAGGAAGCCACGACACCCCCGTTTCCCCGGCCCCCACCCGTGGGGACCTGCCGCTTCCCAGTAACCCGAGCGCTCCCCCCACTCACTGCTCCCCCCGCCCCGCCCCTGTCCTCACCCCCACGCCTCCCCCACCCCAGGGAAATGCTATTCTGACCCGGAGACTGAGCTCAGAGAGGTTAAGCTAGTCGCCCCAGGTCACACAGCTGGTGTGTGTGTGTGTGTGTGTGGGGGGGGGGGCTTTGATTGGGAGCCAGACTGTATTCGCTTCCTGGGGCCACAACAGAGCCCCACAAGCAGGGGCTCCAAACAGCAGACACTCATTCTCCCGGTTCTGGTTTCGACCCAGAAGACAGACCCCAGCCTTCCTCGTCGCTGCCCCTGGTCACAGATGTCCCGGTGTTTGTGTCCAAACCTCTCCTCTCACGGGGACGCCGGCCCCTGCACGGGTCTCCTTCTCCCCCAGCACGGCCGCCTCTGGGTGACATCACAGAGACCCCGCGGCCCCGAGTCACAGCCCAGGGACCGGGTCAGGGCCTGACAGCCTCAGCCCCCAGCGCCCTGGAAGACCGCCCTCTGTCCGCACAGCCCCTCATTTCTAAGAGGGGGCGGGCAGGGGGCTGGGAGGGTGGAGTGTGTGACCCCAGCCCCTCGAAGCAGCCTGGGGGCTCCTCCTCTCCCACTCCCGGGAAACGGGGTGACTCTGACCGTTAGGACACCCCCTCCAGGGTCCGCCCAGCGCTGTGTGCCAGGTGGGTGGCCTTAGACCCCCTGAGCCACGGGTCACAGGCCAGGGGTCAAGTGGCTGCCCCAGGCCCGGCCTCGGCAGTGCGCGGGCAGAAGGAATAGGCTGACCCCAGGCCCCGAGCTCTTCCAAAGCGAAGCTGTCCGAGCGCTGTCCCTCGGGCCTCCCGCGCCTCGCCCTTCAGCGCCCGGTCTGCACAGCCAGGGCCCCCAGAGCAGGGTGGGAGAACCAGACAGAGGTGGGAGGGCACCGAGGGGCTGGGACAGAGGGACAGAGGGATGGAGGATGGAGGGACGGAGGGACGGAGGGACGGAGGGACGGAGGGTCGGAGGGTCGGAGGGACGGAGGGACGGAGGGACGGAGGGACGGAGGGACGGAGGGACGGAGGGACAGAGGGACAGAGGGTTGGAGGGACGGAGGGACAGAGGTGGGGAGGGCACCGAGGGGCTGGGGACAGGGGGACAGAGGGACGGAGGGATGGAGGGACGGAGGGACAGAGGGACGGAGGGACGGAGGATGGAGGGACAGAGGGTCGGAGGGACAGAGGGACGGAGGGACGGAGGGACGGAGGATGGAGGGTCGGAGGGACGGAGGGACGGAGGATGGAGGGACAGAGGGTCGGAGGGACAGAGGGACGGAGGGACGGAGGGACGGAGGGACGGAGGGACAGAGGGACGGAGGATGGAGGGACAGAGGGTCGGAGGGACAGAGGGACGGAGGGACGGAGGGACAGAGGGACGGAGGGACGGAGGGACGGAGGGACAGAGGGTTGGAGGGACGGAGGGACGGAGGATGGAGGGACAGAGGGTCGGAGGGACAGAGGGACGGAGGGACGGAGGGTCGGAGGGACGGAGGGACGGAGGGACGGAGGGTCGGAGGGACGGAGGGACGGAGGGACGGAGGATGGAGGGACAGAGGGTCGGAGGGACAGAGGGACGGAGAGACGGAGGGACGGAGGGACGGAGGGACAGAGGGACGGAGGATGGAGGGACAGAGGGTCGGAGGGACAGAGGGACGGAAGGACGGAGGGACGGAGGGACGGAGGGACGGAGGGACAGAGGGACGGAGGATGGAGGGACAGAGGGTCGGAGGGACAGAGGGACGGAGGGACGGAGGGACAGAGGGACGGAGGGACGGAGGGACGGAGGGACAGAGGGTTGGAGGGACGGAGGACGGAGGGACAGGGTCGGAGGGACGGAGGGACGGAGGGACGGAGGGACAGAGGGACGGAGGATGGAGGGACGGAGGGACGGAGGGACGGAGGGACAGAGGGTTGGAGGGACGGAGGGACGGAGGGACGGAGGGATGGAGGGACAGGGTCGGAGGGACGGAGGGACGGAGGGACGGAGGGATGGAGGGACGGAGGGACGGAGGGACGGAGGGACGGAGGGACGGAGGAACGGAGGAACGGAGGGACGGAGGAACGGAGGGACAGAGGGTAGGAGGGACGGAGGGACGGAGGGATGGAGGGACGGAGGGACAGAGGAACGGAGGGACAGAGGGTAGGAGGGACGGAGGGACGGAGGGACGGAGGGACAGAGGGACGGAGGGATGGAGGGACGGAGGGACGGAGGGACAGAGGGTCAGAGGAACGGAGGGACAGAGGGTCGGAGGGACGGAGGGACGGAGGGACGGAGGGACGGAGGGACGGAGGGTTGGAGGGACGGAGGGACGGAGGGACAGAGGGTTGGAGGGACGGAGGGACGGAGGGACGGAGGGACGGAGGGACGGAGGGTCGGAGGGACGGAGGGACGGAGGACGGAGGGTCGGAGGGACGGAGGGTCGGAGGGACGGAGGGTCGGAGGGACGGAGGGAGGCCTGCGGGGGCTGAGGAGGGGACCGTGGGAGGCGCTTTCGGCTCGGCGGGGGGCCTGTTAACCAGCAGGGTGTCCAGGGAGGGGTCCCTGGAGAGGGGTGAGCTCCCCGAAACGGGCGGCACTCGAACAGGCACCGTCTGCTCTCAGGCGACGGGCAGGCTGCTGGGCGAGTCGCCTGTGGGGTCCCCTCCAGCCCGGTTGGCGCTGACCCCCAGGGGTGGGGCGGGGGGGGGGTGCGGCTGGGCTGAGCTGCGCCCGGTGCTCCTGGCGTGGGCTTTGCGCTTCCCCGGCCTCCAGGTGCCTTTGCTCAGGAGCCGATGCCAGAGCCGACCTCTGACCCAGCCGGCGGGGGACCTGCGGGGGAGCCTCTCTGGGCCCTGGGCTCGCTCCCCGGGAGGAAGGCGGGGCTCAGAGGACAGTGGGTGTCCCCTCACGCAACACGTGTGCTCCGGACCCTGAAAGCACGCAGGGGACTTGTGCTGCCGCTGGGGGGGCCGGCCACCCCGCCTCCGCCCCCCAGGGAGGAAGTGCTCTGTGGTCCACTCGGGGCCCTTGGGGAGCACTGCCCCCCCCCCCCACGCGGAGTCCTCTGTGCATCCCGGACCCGCCGGTCCCCGGGCAATGAACCCCTTAGACGCCGCCCAGGTAACGGCCGCTGCTCTGTCCCCAGGGCCTGAGCCCCCCCCGGGGCCGGTCCAAACGCCCCTCCCTCCCGGAGGCCCCGCCGCCCTCCAGGGACGCAGCTCTGGATCTGTCCGCCCGCACGCTGCCCCTGGCGTCCCTCAGAATGCCCCCAGGCTGAGGTCGGACCCCCGACCGGGCGCTGCGGAGGGCGGGCGGCTGTCTCCCGCTGGCCGTGTGCCCGGGGAGTGGGAGCCAGGCGTCGCCCCTCGAGCTGGACGCCGCGAGGGCCTTCACGGCTCCTGTGGCGGGGAGACGTCCCTCCGCGGATTGACCTTCACGCTCACCCCGGACGATGACCAAACAGATGACCAACGGGGACAAAGCGGACAAACAGCCACGCTCCCCCGGCCAGGCCGGGGGCAGGCCCTCCGGGAGGGACCGAGACCTGCCCTCCCCGGCCCGCGGCGGGCAGCGGCCGGCTGCGCTGAGTCTGGCCACAGTGGCCTGGACCCCGGCCGTGGCCGGCACGCCCTGGGCCTCCGCGGGTCTGTGAGCCCCGGCCTCCCCCTCTGCCCCCCCCACCAGCTCCATGGTGGGAATCGCTGTGCAGGGGGCACGCGGCCACCACCACCACACGCGTGTCACCGCATCACCATCGGGCCACGGACGTACCCGTCACCTCCAGGTGCTTCCTCGGCCTGGTCATCGCGTTGGGGTGAGAGCCCTGCCCTCCTGGCGGGTGTCTGAGGCCCTGACGCTGCTCAGAGGTCCCGCCGCTCGCCCCCCTCGGTGCCCACGGGGTGACCGCCGGTGCCCGCCCCACACCGCGGCCGCTCTGCCACCTGCTTCCCGAGCCTGACCGTCCGGCCCTCGTGTCCCGCTGTGACCGCGAGGGCCACCGAGGGCAGGGTGCTCCGTCCCTCCAGGTCCCAGAGGCCGGGCCTCCTTGCTCAGGGGAGCCATGCCCCTCACCCAGACGCGCCACCCCCTGCCCGGCCCGGGCTGTCTCCCCCCCCCCTCCCCCCCCCCCCCCCCCCCCCCGCCCCGCCGGCTGCTGTGAGTGACGTGAACTGGGCCCTCCTCGGTTCTTTGGTGTGAAACCCAAACGTGGCGTCGCCGGCACGTGGCGGTTCTACGCTTGGTGCTTAGGGGCCTCCACACGGCTCCCCAGCGGCTGCCCTTCCAGCCCCGCCAGCCGGGCCGGGGGCCACCCGCTGAGGCTCCGGGCCCGGCCCAGAGGAGGAGGCGGAGGGCAGCGTGGGCTCCCGGGGCCAGGACCCACTTAGGGTGTGGGGGCCCAGCACTAATGGGACAGGTAGGGTCTCATCCAGGGATGGAGATGTTACTCAAGCTGGTCTGACCTGAGCCGGGGGGCCCCCCTCTCCCCACAGCACCCCTTATCTCCCCTCTTCCCGTAGCACCCCTCACCTCCCCTCCCCACAGCACCCCTCATCCCCTCTCCCCACAGCACCCCTCATCTCCCCTCCCCCTCCCCCACAGCACCCCCTCACCTCCCCTCCCCACAGCACCCCTCATCCTCCCCTCCCCACAGCACCCCTCACCACCCCTCCCCACAGCACCCCTCATCTCCCCTCCCCACAGCACCCCTCACTCTCCCCTCCCCACAGCACCCCTCATCTCCCTCCCCACAGCACCCCTCATCCCCTCCCCACAGCACCCCTCACTCCCCTCCCCACAGCACCCCTCACCTCCCCTCCCCACAGCACCCCTCACCCCCTCTCCCCACAGCACCCCTCATCCCCCTCCCCACAGCACCCCTCACCTCCCCTCCCCACAGCACCCCTCACTCCCCTCCCCACAGCACCCCTCACCTCCCCTCCCCACAGCACCCCTCACCTCACCCTCCCCCACAGCACCCCTCATCTCCCCTCCCCACAGCACCCCTCATCTCCCCTCCCCACAGCACCCCTCACCTCCCCTCCCCACAGCACCCCTCATCTCCCCTCCCCACAGCACCCCTCATCTCCCCTCCCCACAGCACCCCTCATCTCCCCTCTCCCCAGCACCCCTCATCCCCCTCCCCACAGCACCCCTCATCCCCTCTCCCCAAGCACCCCTCATCCCCCTCCCCACAGCACCCCTCACCTCCCCTCCCCACAGCACCCCTCATCTCCCCTCCCCACAGCACCCCTCATCCCCTCTCCCCACAGCACCCCTCATCCCCTCCTCCCCACAGCACCCCTCATCCCCTCTCCCCACAGCACCCCTCATCCCCTCTCCCCACAGCACCCCTCATCCCCTCTCCCCACAGCACCCCTCATCCCCCTCCCCACAGCACCCCTCATCTCCCTCTCCCCACAGCACCCCTCATCCCCCTCCCCACAGCACCCCTCATCTCCCCTCTTCCCACAGCACCCCTCATCTCCCCTCCCCACAGCACCCCTCATCCCCTCTCCCCATAGCACCCCTCATCCCCTCTCCCCACAGCACCCCTCATCCCCCCTCCCCACAGCACCCCTCACTCCCCTCCCCACAGCACCCCTCATCTCCCCTCCCCACAGCACCCCTCATCTCCCCTCCCCACAGCACCCCTCATCTCCCCTCCCCACAGCACCCCTCACCTCCCCCTCCCCACAGCACCCCTCACTCCCCTCCCCACAGCACCCCTCATCTCCCCTCCCCACAGCACCCCCATCCCCCCTCCTCCCCACAGCACCCCCATCCCCTCTCCCCACAGCACCCCTCATCCCCCCTCCCCACAGCACCCCTCATCCCCCTCCCCACAGCACCCCTCACCTCACTCCCCTCCCCCACAGCACCCCTCATCTCCCCTCCCCACAGCACCCCTCATCCCCTCTCCCCACAGCACCCCTCATCCCCCTCCCACAGCACCCCTCATCCCCTCCCCACAGCACCCCTCACCTCCCCTCCCCACAGCACCCCTCACCCCCTCCCCACAGCACCCCTCACCCCCCTCCCCACAGCACCCCTCACTCCCCTCCCCCACACCACCCCTCATCCCCCTCCCCACAGCACCCCTCATCTCCCCTCCCCACAGCACCCCTCATCTCCCCTCCCACAGCACCCCTCATCCCCCTCCCCACAGCACCCCTCACCTCCCCTCCCCACAGCACCCCTCATCCCCTCCCCACAGCACCCCTCATCCCCCTCCCCACACACCCCTCATCTCCCCTCCCACAGCACCCCTCACTCCCCTCTCCCCACAGCACCCCTCACTCCCCTCCCCACAGCACCCCTCATCCTCCCTCCCCACAGCACCCCTCATCCCCTCTCCCACAGCACCCCTCATCTCCCCTCCCCACAGCACCCCTCATCCCCTCCCCACAGCACCCCTCATCCCCCTCCCCACAGCACCCCTCATCTCCCCTCCCCACAGCACCCCTCATCCCCCTCCCCACAGCACCCCTCATCTCCCCTCCTCCACAGCACCCCTCATCCCCTCTCCCCATAGCACCCCTCATCCCCTCTCCCCATAGCACCCCTCATCCCCCTCTCCCACAGCACCCCTCACCTCCCCCTCCCCACAGCACCCCTCATCTCCCCTCCCCACAGCACCCCTCATCTCCCCTCCCCACAGCACCCCTCATCCCCTCCCCACAGCACCCCTCACCTCCCCTCCCCACAGCACCCCTCACTCCCCTCCCCAAGCACCTCATCCCCCTCCAAGCACCCTCCCCCCTCCCCACAGCACCCCTCACCCCCCTCCCCACACACCCCTCATCTCCCCTCCCCCAGCACCCCTCACCCCCTCCCCACAGCACCCCATCTCCCCTCCCCACACACCCCTCACCCCCTCCCCACAGCACCCCTCATCTCCCCTCTCCCAGCACCCCTCATCCCCTCTCCCCATAGCACCCTCACCCCCTCCCCATAGCACCCCTCATCCCCCTCCCCACAGCACCCCTCACCTCCCCTCCCCACAGCACCCCTCATCTCCCCTCCCCACAGCACCCCTCACCCCCTCCCCACAGCACCCCTCATCTCCCCTCCCCACAGCACCCCTCATCCCCCTCCCCACAGCACCCCTCATCCCCTCTCCCAGCACCCCTCATCCCCTCTCCCACAGCACCCCTCATCCCTCCCCCACAGCACCCCTCATCCCCCTCCCCACAGCACCCCTCATCTCCCCTCCCCACAGCACCCCTCATCTCCCCTCCCCAGCACCCCTCATCCCCCTCCCCACAGCACCCCTCATCTCCCCTCCCCAAGCACCCCTCATCCCCCTCCCCAAGCACCCCTCATCCCCCTCCCCACAGCACCCCTCACTCCCCCTCCCACAGCACCCCTCATCTCCCCTCCCCACAGCACCCCTCATCTCCCCTCTCCCAGCACCCCTCATCCCCCTCCCCAAGCACCCCTCACCCCCTCCCCACAGCACCCCTCATCTCCCCTCCCCACAGCACCCCTCACTCCCCTCCCCACAGCACCCCTCACTCCCTCCCCACAGCACCCCTCATCTCCCCTCCCCACAGCACCCCTCACCTCCCCTCCCACAGCACCCTCATCCCCTCCCCACACCCCTCACCCCTCCCCACAGCACCCCACCCCCTCCCCCACCCCTCTCTCCCCCCCAGCACCCCTCATCCCCCTCCCCACACACCCCTCATCTCCCCTCCCCACACACCCCTCATCCCCTCCCCACAGCACCCCTCATCCCCTCTTCCCAGCACCCCCATCCCCTCCCCCAACACCCCTCATCCCCTCCCCACAGCACCCCTCATCTCCCCTCCCCACAGCACCCTCATCCCCCTCCCCACAGCACCCCTCTCTCCCCTCCCCCAGCACCCCTCATCCCCTCCCCACAGCACCCCTCACTCCCCTCCCCCAGCACCCCTCATCCCCTCTCCCAACACCCCTCATCCCCTCTCCCCACAGCACCCCTCATCTCCCCTCTTCCCAGCACCCCTCATCCCCCTCCCCACACACCCCTCTCCCCCTCCCCACAGCACCCCTCATCCCCTCTCCCACACCCCTCATCCCTCCCCCATAGCACCCCTCATCCCCTCTCCCCATAGCACCCCTCATCCCCTCTCCCCACAGCACCCTCACCTCCCCTCCCCACAGCACCCCTCATCCCCCCTCCCCACAGCACCCCTCACCTCCCCTCCCCACAGCACCCTCACCTCCCCTCCCCACAGCACCCCTCACCTCCCCTCCCCACAGCCCTCCCCACAGCACACCCTCCCACACACCCTCACCTCCCCTCCCCACAGCACCCCTCATCCCCCCCTCCCCACAGCACCCCTCACCTCCCCTCCCCACAGCACCCCTCACCTCCCCTCCCCACAGCACCCCTCACCTCCCCTCCCCACAGCACCCCTCACTCCCCTCCCCACAGCACCCCTCACTCCCCTCCCCACGCACCCCTCACCTCCCCTCCCCACAGCACCCCTCACCTCCCCTCCCCACAGCACCCCTCATCTCCCCGGGGTAGAGAAGGCAGCTCAGAGCCGGCTTGTGGATGAACTCACTTCTTGCCAGAGCACAGGACATCTGCACAGAACCCCCTTCACGAGGCTCTAGAAGGGGGAGCCCGAGGCCTCTCAGGGGCTTTGAGAGCCACACACACGCGACACACACACACACACACACTGCACACAACAGACACACTCACACTCACAGCCAACAGACACCCTCACACACTCACACCGCCACCACACACACCCACATACACACACACTCACAACAGCACACACACTCTACATATTCACACTCAGACACATACACACAGATACACATACTCACACACACAGACACACCCACACACAACACACACACACCCACCGACACACACAGATAACCACACACACAGACACACTCATTCACAGACACACAGAACACAGACACACTCACAGGACACACACACACACAGAACACACTCACACACTCACACATCAGACACACACACACCAACACACTCACACACTCAGACACAACACACTCACAGATACATACACACATCACAGATACACACACTCACAGACCCACACACACACTCACACACCACACCAGAACACACTCACAGACACACAGACACATCTCACATCACACACACACTCACAACACTCCACAGACACATACACACACTCAGACACACACACTCACAGACACACACAGACACACTCACAGACATACACATACACAAACATACACACACAGAGACACACACACACAGACACACAGGGACACACACAGAGACACAGACACATGCAGGCACGTTTTGCGAGCAAACCAGTTCCTTGAAGGGAAACCTTGCCTAGAAATGCTGCTGCAGCGAGAAATGACCGATCGGGAGGACCTTAGCCCCCCCCCCCCCCCCAGGGTTGGGTCCGCATCGGGGTGCTGGGAGCCCAGGCCGCCGCCCGCAGGCAGAGGTGCCCGATCCGGAGCCTCCCGCCTCGCCCCACCCGCGTGCGGCCACGCCCGTCTCCTCCGCAGAAGGAGGAATTCGATCAAATGCTAATCCTCTCCACATGTCGAAGGTTCCAGATAGCCCCGAGCTCAGAGCGCCTTTTGAACTGTGAACAGAAATTGATTCAAGGTGACGAATTTGTAATCAGGTTATGATGGATGGGCCGCGTTTCCAGGGAGGCAGCTCCCTGTCCCTCCTCCGGCAGCAATGTGGTTCACTTTATCTCGCCGGGACGAGGACGGGGAGAGAGTCAACTGCCAGGTTTAACTCCCCGGGACCGAGGCCACTTAATGAGGCCCCGGGCGGAAGCGCCGGAGCGGCCGGCCACGCCGCGTCTGGACGGAGGGCGGATCGGATGCTGCGCCATTAGCGTGATTAGGCGGTAATGACTTTGGAACCCATTTCGCCGGCTTGGACAGAGAGCAGGACCGGAGGAAAACAGAAACATCTGCCCGAGCATTCTCATTTCAAAGGGTAATTGCCGAGGGCCTGCGCCGCCGCCCGCCTTCCCTTCTGCCTCGTCCTCGTCCTCCTTCGCTTTTCTTGACGTGGAAAAGGCCTCGCAGCCCCTCAGAGTTCAGTCCTCAGAGTCCACGGGAAGTTCCAGGGCGGAGCGGGCAGCGCCAGGCAGAGCACCCGGCAGAGCCCACGCCCGAGGCTCGGGAAGCGCCCGCCCAGGATGCCCGCCCGCCCGCCCGCCCGCCCTGCCGCCCTGCCGGGGAGACGCGCCCGTGGCTGGTCCGCAGGGGGCAGGGGCGCGGGCAGCGCAGAGCCTCCACCTTCTGGGCTTGGAATGCCTTTGAGAACCTGATGAAAGCCATAAGCCACCCCGTCCCGGTGATAAAAGAACCGGCGCCCAGCACAACCGCCTCCGGCAGGTTCCGGGCCCTCACTGGCCCCCTCCCCGGCCCCGCGTCCCCGGCTTCTGCTCGCCTCTCCTCTCTCTCCAGGTGCCAGGGCTGGCGAGCCCAGGCTCAGAGCAAACCCAAAAGAACACCCCTGGATGAGCAGCATCTGCCCATGACTGTGGTGTAAATGCCCCTGCAAGGCCCATTGCCAGCCACCAGCAGGGGCCCTGACAGGGAGGCAGGGCCGTGAGGAGCCGGGGAGTGGGGAGCGTCCCTGGCAGGTGCAATAAGGAAACGGAGACAAAAATAATCAGACAAGGCCAAGAGCCATTCCCAGCCAGCTAATGGGCCCCAAGGTGTCACCTTCCCTCACCCAGGACGCCAGGGAGCCCACGGCTTACACATTCCAGACTGTCCCGGCAGACTGGCCTCGGTGCCGGTCTCTCCTCAATGACGTTCTTTCAAAATGAAACGAACCAGCCTGGCTCCGTGGGTGAGCGTCGACCTGTGGGCCAGGAGGTCAGCGTTCGATTCCCGGTCAGGGCGATGCCCAGGTGGCGGGCTCGATCCCCAGCGTGGGGCGTGCAGGAGGCAGCCGGTGGATGATTCTCTCACATGGAGGATGTGTATTGTGTGCATGTGTGTGTGTGTGTGCCCGGGCGTGTGTCTGAGACAGAGAGGAAGGACCTGACCCCGTGGGCCCTTTGCTCCCGCGGGGACCCCGCTTTGATGTCTGCACGACCTCGCACGCGGGCCCCCGCGTGAGCACGGCCCTGGCAGAGGCCGAGTGTCCACACCGGCAGCCCCGAGCGCCTCGCCCCCCACATCCCTGGTCTGCTGATCCCCAAGCCCTGCAGCCCCTTTGAAGTTGGCCCCTGAAATCTGACAAGGCTTGACCCCCCTATGGTCTCCCTCCCGGGGTCCCGGTGCTGCTCTGCCTCCTCCTGCCTTCGGGAAACAGCACATCCATGGGAAGGGGTGGGGGTGAGGCTGGGTGGGGCCGGGCAGGAGGGGCCCGAGGGCGGGGCTCACAGCCCTCACTCCCACCCCGCCCGCTCCCGCACACCCCGAGGAAGTGTCTGACCTTGAGGTCAGAGTCAGCGCTCTGTGAAGTCCCAGCGGCATCCTCAGGACCTTGTGCGGGCTGCCCTCCCCCGCCGCCGACCACTCACCTCCCCCGCCGCCGACCGCTCCCCTCCCCCATCCTCACCCACCTGGCTCCTGCCCTGGCCCCTCCCATCTGCACAGGGTCACCAGGGGACATGGCCGTCCCCACCGAGCACAGCCCTCCGCTCACCTCTGCTCTGTGCACCCTCCTCCAGGGGAGTGCTCCTCTCTTCCTTGGGGAAGCACAGCTGCCCTGGTCCTCGTCTCCCCTCCCCTCCCCTCCCCTCCCCTCCTCTCCTCTCCCTCCTCCCCTCCCCTCCTCTCCCCTCCCCTCCCCTCCCTTTCTCTCTCCTCCCCTCCTCTCGCCTACCCTCCCCTCCTTCCCTCCCCTCCTCTCGCCTACCCTCCCCTCCCTTCCCTCCCCTCCTCTCCCCTCCCCTCCCCTCCCCTCCCCTCCTCTCCCCTCCCCTCCCCTCCCTTTCTCTCTCCTCCCCTCCTCTCGCCTACCCTCCCCTCCCTTCCCTCCCCTCCTCTCGCCTACCCTCCCCTCCCTTCCCTCCCCTCCTCTCCCCTCCCCTCCCCTCCCCTCCCCTTCTCTCCCCTCCCCTCCCCTCCCCTCCCCTCCCCTTCTCTCCCCTCCCCTCCCCTCCCCTCCCCTCCCCTTCTCTCCCCTCCCCTCCCCTCCCCTCCCCTCCCCTCCCCTCCCCTCCCCTCCCTTCCCCTCCCCTCCCCTCCCCTCCTCTCTCTTGGGACCGTCTCAGCCGGCTCATCTAGACACCTCTGGGAGCTCCTGCTGTCTTCCGGACACTTCCACCCGCTGGCCCTGCAAATTCAAGTCGAAGACAGAATTCACGCCTCTCCTCCCAGCCCTCCGGCCCTGCCGCTTCTCCAAGCCTCGGATGGGCTCACCAGCCCCACATGCCCCCTCCTGCCTCCCCCTCCACCCTGGACATCGCTGTCTAGTCAGCCTCCAGCCCTGAGACCCCGTCCCCTAGCCCCTAGCTCGTGGTCTGTGTTTCCGCCCACCCCAGGCCCCGCCCCAGCCCTCCCGACGCCGTCCGCCCTGTTACCTGTTCCACAGGCATTTGGGCTCCTGACTATGATGGAGACGTTTGTAAAAGACCAACACCAAGAACCACAAAAAAAAAAACATTTAAAAACATGCGTGGAGGCCTCAGAGCGTCTCCCACGGGACCTGCAATGGCGAGGCAGACCCAGAGAGGCTCCCCGCCGGCAGCTTCCCCTCGAGACATTTGCCGAATCTTTACGCTTCTCGGAGGAAACCAAACCACAGCGAGCTGGCCGGGAATCCACGTGGAGCTCTGGCCTCACCGTCCTAAAGGGTCAGATTTGCTATTCGAGGTCCCCCGACGAGGAGGGAGCCCAGAAGGCACCTGGAGGAAGATAGCCTGGGGGTGGGGGCGAACCGAGGGAGAACAAGGCTTACGGAGACTGTGACCCAGCCACCGGGCGCTGGTGCCCTGGCTGCGTTAAAGCCCTCTGCCTCCCGCATGGCCCACCTCTCTGAGGGTGAAGCCGAGCCTTCCTGGAGAAATGCAGCACCATCCAGAACCTCTACCGTGTGTTACTCACGAGGCCTCACCGTCGTTCACAAGTTTCCAAGCAAAACGAGAAGCAGAGTCAAGAGAGAAAACAGACAGCAGAAGCAGACCCACGGATGACCTGGGTGTGAGTCACTGGGATTGACCGGAGGGAGCGTGTGAGCAGAGAAAGGGGAGTGTAAAGAGCTGTCAATGGGGTTTGAAGAACTGACGGTCCAGCCACTAAAACGAAGAACTCGGTGGATGGACTCCCCCGCCCAGGGGGCGGAGCAGAAGAAAAGGCTGGTGAGTTGTAAGCTGGGGGGCGGGGGGAGGGACATAAACTATGCCGGCTGAGATGAGGGGAGCAGAAGGAGGGAATGACAGACAAAAGAAAGAAAGAAATCTGCTTGAAAAGGCCAAAGATAAATGGATGTACTTAGATTCCGAGGTGGGGAAGAGAGCAAAGGAGCAGGATCGGGAGAAGTAACAGCTGGGGTTTCCAAAACGGAAGAAAAGCACCAATGGCTGACTCCGAAGCCGGTAGGCAACCTAAGGAGGGAGACACAAGGACCATAATGATTCAAAGGCCCCGACAGGCCGACGGCCGCTGAGACAGACCGCGGGAGCGCTCAACGCAGGCGAGAGAGGGGGCGCGGTGCCTTCCAAGGGGCGGCGACAGGACAGACAGACGACTTCTCTGCAAAGCACCGCCATCCTGAGAGCGATGGAGGGCGAACCCTGGGACCCAGGTCTGCCCTGGCACCACGTCCTTCCAGGGTGAGGGGGTGAGGTCGTGTCCTAAGGAGCCAGGCCTGAGGAAAAGCAGCAGAGAGGGCAGCTGCATGGGCACAGCTCAGTGGATGAAGATGATGCAGACGACACATGTCACACACACGTACAGGGGACATGAAGGACACGCGAGGCAGGGGAGGACGCCTGGGGTCCGCGTGTTCTCTGAGCGTGTCCGCGTTGGCTGGGTGTGGTGGGCGCGGCGGGCAGCGTTTGGCTTTAATAAATGAAGAATGTCCTTCATCGCCAGGATGGCTGGTGAGGCAGGTAGCTACTCAGCCAGGAGAGGGAGAAAAGGGGCCTAAAATCCATGGTTGGTCTAAAAGGAGGCATAAGACGGTGGGACAAACTGGAAACAAATACAAAGACGATGGAAATGCCGCTGTAATTCCATTAAAGGGGAACTGACTAAAATGCCAACGGCCACGATTGGCAGCCCACAGTCAAGCATACACTGAGTCGGCCAGGTTATTATGATCTCTGAACGCATAATAATCTGGCCACTCAGTGTATATCCTATATAATAAAAGGCTAATATGCAAATTGTCCCCTCGACCAGGAGTTCGACCAGCAGGCAGGTTAGCCAACCGCCCATGTCCCCTCCCCTGGCCAGGCTGGCCAGACCCCACCCATGCACAAATTCATGCACCGGGCCTCTAATATATATATACACTGAGTGGCCAGATTATTATGCGTTCAGAGATCATCATAATCTGGCCACTCCATGTAGATGCTGCATAGAAGAGACACACCCGGAGGAGAAGGGTTCAGGAAGAGTAACATGTGGGGGACGTGCAGGCAAACGCAGCGATTGTGGGTTCGGGTCCTGCCCGCTGCAATAAAGGGAATATCGCAAAAAAGTGACTCACACACATAGACTGTTTTACACTCTAGCATGTGAAGTGGCAATAGCATTAAATTTAAAGAAACGCTGTACATCATGCTGGTTCAAAACACTTCGTTGTTAAAAACTGCTAGCCATCACCTGAGCCTCCTGGCAAATGGCTCCGACGGACGTGCTCGATCGACGCAGGGTGGCCACCGACTTTCAATGTGTACAAGGCGCAGCGTCCGCGGAGCGCAGCAGAACGAGGGGCGCCGTGCCGGGTGGAACAGTCTTTAGGCCGAGACCAGGACCGAAGACGAGAGCATAATGATTGAAAGGCCATTCACCAGGAATCCAGGCTCAACTCTGTATAATAACACAGCTTCAAAATACGACGAGAGAAAAAATAACACGAAACAAACAAACAAACAAAAATACGATGAGCAAAATCTGACAGCCCCAAAGGCAGGCTTGGCCACCTTCAGTCTCGGGGGGTCTGGGCCCAGCCCTGTGGGGCGCACGAGGTGCCAACCACTCACTGAACCTGACTTGCTGACGTTGGCACAGCACTGCCCCGGGCAAGGAGTCTGTGTCCCCTCCGTGTGCCTGGACAGCGTCCGACGCGGGCCAGGCCTGCCCACAGCACCGCGGGGTTACTCCAAAACGCAGCCCCACCCCCTTCCGCTCCTGCATTAAGCCCTCCAGATGCCCCTTTAGCCAAAGCGTAAGTTCCAGCAAGAGTCTCATGATCTAGACCCCTTCCCTGAACCCCCAACCCTCCACCCGGAGGTTACCCCGAGGCCCTGAGCTCCAACCCTGCACACGGAGCTCACAAGCCTTCCCATCGACCTTACACCACCATCAGGTACCCAGTGATCACAGCGTCCCCGGTCCCTGGGCACTTATCTGGGGATGAAGCTGAGGGCCAGACATTGACTCCAAGTCCGTGAACAATCCAGCCCCAGGCACCTGTGACCCGGCACCACCCCGGCCAGGCTCATAGGCATCCTAGTGCACGCCTTTGAAATTAGCACGCTGTTTGATTCCTTTCCACTGCTCTGTGCGAGGCGAGCCATCATCTGCTTCTTACCCCTCCCTGTGCCCGTGCACACACACACAGACACACACACACCACACGAACACGAACACACACACACACTTACACACACACACGAACACCCCCCCCACACATACACACGAACACACACACAAACACTTACACACACACACACACATTGCTCCTGTTCAAAGCGAGCCATCATCTGCTTCTTACCCCTCCCTGTGCCCGTGCACACACACACACACACACTTACACACACACACGAACACCCCCCACACACATACACACGAACACACAAACACACACAAACACTTACACACACACACACACATTGCTCCTGTTCAAAGCGAGCCATCATCTGCTTCTTACCCCTCCCTGTGCCCGTGCACACACACACACACACACACGCACGCACGCGCCACACACACGAACACACACACACACACACACACTGCTCCTGTGCGAGGCGAGCCATCATCTGCTTCTTACCCCCTCCCTGTGCCCGTGCACACACACACACACACACACACACGCACGCACACACACGAACACGAACACACACACACACACACACACACACACACACACACACTGCTCCTGTGCGAGGCGAGCCATCATCTGCTTCTTACCCCCTCCCTGTGCCCGTGCACACACACACACACACACACACACGCACGCACACACACACACGAACACGAACACACATACACACACACGAACACACACACACAAACGAACACACACTTACACACACACACGCACAGGAAGCCTGACGTCTGGCTGTGAACATTCCCTTCTGAACAGGGTGAGCAGCATTTCTTCGCAGCGACACCGTCTGGTCTGTTGGTTTGGTTTTGTCATTGTCTGGGCGTGAGACAGGACCTGCGCCCTCGAGATCTTAGCCCTGCCAAGACTGCTTGGGTGCATTGGGATCCTTCCCGAGAACCAGCGCCAGAGCTGTTGATGGGCTGGGAGAGGGGCCCCGCGTCGGGACCACGTGCAGAGCCAGGACGGCAGCGGCTCACCAGGACGGGCAGAGCTCACCAGACGGCAGAGCCACAGGACGGGCAGCGGCTCACCAGGACGGGCAGCGCTCACCAGGACGGGCAGGCTCACCAGGACGGGCAGCGGCTCACCAGGACGGGCAGCGGCTCACCGGATGGGCAGAGCTCACCAGGATGGGCAGCGGCTCACCAGGACGGGCAGCGGCTCACCGGACGGGCAGAGCTCACCAGGACGGGCAGCGGCTCACCGGACGGGCAAGCTCACCAGGACGGGCAGCGGCTCACCAGACGGCAGAGCTCACCAGGACGGGCAGCGGCTCACCGGACGGGCAGAGCTCACCAGGACGGGCAGCGGCTCACCAGGACGAGGACGGGCAGCGGCTCACCAGGACGGGCAGCGCTCACCGGATGGGCAGAGCTCACCAGGACGGGCAGCGGCTCACCAGGACGGAAGCGCCCAGCGCCTCCCTAGGAAAGGCCGGGCCTGGGGTCTGCACTGAGGGGAACGTAGGTCGTTATTGGGGTGGCAAAAGGAAATAATGTCTTGATTCAGGGGTTCCCCACAGTTCATGCGCTTTAATTAGAGAAACTATAGAATATGCTGAATGTAAAACCCGGAAGCTGTTATGAGAAAGGAAGGTGACGGTAGAGGGACTTTAAACGCGGAAAAGAAACAGCTAAGGAGGGGACCCGCTGGGTGGAAAGTGCGCCACATAGTGGCCATGCGGGGGAATGCAGCCCAGAGGCGTGGGAAAAGGACAAAATCTTTGTACCTGTGCTCTGCCCGAGGACTGAAAACGCTGAAAAATAGAAAGAAAAAAATCTTCCACAGAATCCCCCACTTTTTTCTCTAATGCTCTCTTGCTGTTGCTGTCTTCCTGTGTGTGTGTGTGTGTGTGTGTGTGTGTGTGTGCTATAGAGACACACAGATACAGCACAGCAAGGGGTGAGGGATGGACAGAGACGGAGAGCGCGTGGGGACCGAGGGGGAGCGGAGCACAGGCCTGCCGGAGGGAGGGTCCTGCCTCTGCCCACCGCTGAGGCCTTCTCCCTGGCCTCCACCTCCGGTGCGCACAGCGATGGGAAGGAGCTGCCCACCCCCAGGAACTGCCTTGTGTGTCTATGTCTCAAACCTTGGAAAGTTCAAAGGGCAAAACCGCCTTGGACTGGGCCTGGGCAACATTGTATCCAAAAAACTGGGCAAGGATAAGAAACAGAACTATGACTACCAGACGGATGACGCTGAGCTGAATTAAAAACACTGTTCAGACTCAGCGCCACCATGTTGGCTTGTCTGCGCCAATAGCCACGCCTTCCTCCTGTGGGTGACGGGTCCCCTTCCCTTTCTCAGACGCACCCCCCGCCTTTGTCTCCTAATTGGACACCCTCCGGGCGGCATACCTGGAGGAACTGCTCCCAGTTCCGCACACGCCATTGCTGGTGAGACCGCCCACCGGGCGGAGCGGGGCTGTGGCTCTTGGGGAGAGGACCCTGGTGGTGTTGCCAACACCACATTGTCATCCCAGGCGGCTCTAAGGTCAATACTTTGTTTGACCCTGAAGAGAAGGGGGCGAAGCTCCCTGCTCCCTGTGGATGACAATGTGCTCACTCTTTAGAGCCCAGACAGCGTGGATCCCTCACCCACCCACCCATTCACCCATCCACTCACTCACCCATCCACCCATCCACCCACCATCATCCATCCACCACCACTCATCACCCACCCACCACACCACCCACCCATTCATCCACCTACTCACTCACTCACCCACCCACTCATCTATCCACCCACCCACCCGTCCATCCACCTACTCACTCGTCCATCCACCCACCCATCCATCCACCTACTCATCCATCCATCCATCCATCCATCCATCCATCCATCCATCCATCCATCCACACACCTATTCACCCATCCATCCACCCATCCATCCACCCATCCATCCATCCACCCACCCATCCATCCACCTACCCATCTAACCACCCACTCATCTAACCATCTATCCACCCATAGATTTATTCAACAAACTTCCCCTTGAAATCATCAAGGTCAAGATCACTGCCCGTCTTCATCAAGCTCATGTCCAGAATTTCCACCTGCCGCTCTACCAAACCTCTCGGAGGCCTCATGGCGCCTGGGCACCAGGGCCCTCCATGCCCATCATGCTGGCAGTGGGCACAGGAGCCACGCTGCGGTCCTGCACAGCCACTCTGGGGCCCTCCACCCCACAGCAGCTTTGTCTCCACCCCGGAGCACATTCCCATCTTTCCCGTGACTCCCAGGACCCCGTCTCAGCCCCGGGGCCCCGTGAGAGGGGAACCCCGCGGCGGGTGTGGGGGGGGGCAGGCCTTTCCTCACGCCCATTGCTCAGTCTGCTGGGGCTTGAAAACTGATCTGCCGTCAAGGAGGGCGCAGCTGAACCCGAAATGGAAAACAGACCCGGGGCAGCTCGCAAACCGGCCGACAGCGGGGATCAAAGCCGCGGAGCTGTCCGCGCGCCCCAGCATGGCGTCTGGTTGTCAAATTTGCACTTGGCAGTGTCTCTCTGCTCACTCTCCTGGGGGGAGGAAGATCCGGCCAAGCCCGGAGGACACCCCGCACGGGGCTGGCAGGACGCCCCAGGCCGAAGGGCCGCTGCCTCCGGCCTGAACCCCACTGCCAGGGTCCTTCTTGAATGCCAACCGTGTGCCCGACACTCGGCATCCAGCACGCGTGTCTGACCGCGGCTCCGGCACGCAGGTGCTAGTCCGCATCCGCCCGCCCCCCGCAGGGAAGGAGGTGGCTGCCCACGGTGTGTGCCGTGGCCGCGGCTGCGGGGCTGGGCCCGGCCTCCCACACCGGCACCGCCGAGCTCTGCCCAGCGGCTGTGCGTCCTGCGGCGGGAGGGGCCGGGTAGGGTCAGGCCGAGAGCCGGGTGTCCTGAGGGGAGTGGAACCCAAAGGGACCGGCGGTCTGTCCGGGCCGGTGAGGGGGTGAGGAAGGAAGAGGCAGGACGGCCGGTGTCCACGCCACGCAGGCCTCTGGCCACTCAGTGCGGCTGCACAGCCAGCCCCGAGGCTCGGGCGCCGGGGCCGGTGGCCGCTGCAGACCCGGAGCTCTGCACCCTGCCCGCCCCCGGGGAGCCGGCTGGGCCGTGTGCTCTGCGTGTCCCTGGGCTCCAGGCGCCTGGCACGTCCGCACGGTGAGGGGCGAGGCCGGCGGAGCCGGAGGAGCGGCCGTGGCCCTGCAGCCAGACTGGGAGCCGGCGCAGTCACTTCCCGCATCCTGGGGTCAGGAGTCCCGTGGCCGATGGCCACGCACGGGCAGTGCGGCTGAGTCCATGGCACAGTGGGGGGGGGTCAGGGGGATGGGGGGGCTGAGGCCACACACGGGCAGTGCAGTTGAGTCCATGGCACAGTGGGGGGGGTCAGGGGGATGGGGGGGCTGAGGCCACACACGGGCAGTGCAGTTGAGTCCATGGCACAGTGGGGGGGAGGTTGGGGGGATGGGGGGGCGGGGAGCAGAGGATGGAGCCGCGGTCGGCGGCGCCAGCGCACAGGCGTTCTCGTTGTCTCAGGCTGAGAGCGGTTTCCGTCCATCGCGGGCCCAGGCTCCGTGTCCGGGGTCCGTGTGTGAATGTGCTCTTCCAGACGCGTCAGGGCCACTTCGCTGTCCTGTGCTGACATGTTTTTGTATGTATCGATACTGCTGCTTCCTTACATGTAACATGTGTCCATGCTCCCCTCAGGATGAAGGCGGCCCAGAGAGCTGGGAAGCATGTCCATCGAACCCCTGCGGGCCGTCGGGGCGGACCCTGCGGGCCACGCCAGGCTCAGGCCGCCACTGCCCCCGCCTCGGCAGGGCGCTCCCGCCTCAGCCCACCTCCGCCTGCTCGCTCGCTTAAATGCCGCCGTGGCCGCGGGCGTCCGAGCCCGTGGTCACTCGGCCTGCAGCGACCCCTGACCCCGCGGGATGGTGTGGGCCTCTCTCCCGCAGCCAGGGTCACGGCACGGCAGATGGGCGGCCCCTGTTGGCTCCCGGTCCCCGCCGGCCGGGCCCGCAGCCCCGGGCCGCTGGCTGAGCGGCGGCAGCAAGACGGATGGCCGGCCCCGGGCCTCACCTCGCGGAGCCCGCCTCGTCCATTATCGGCCAGGGCCGCCTGTCATCACGGTCCGGGCGCAAATCAGAATCAAATGCGGCCCGGACGGCGAGCGGCTGCACAGTGCAGAGCGCGGGGAGGGGCCGACTTGAAAGGGAAGGAGAGGCCGCGAGAGGCAAGAAGCTGCGAGGGTCCCCCCGACTTTGTTTCTCATTCCCCTCCCGCTCCGCGGGCTCACGCGGGACCGCCGCATCCCACAAGAAAGGCTGCGGCCGGGCCTAAGCGAAGCCACGTGTCCCCGGAGCGCGTCAGATGTCTCGGAATGCTTTTCAAACGTCCGGGCCCCCGGCTCTCCAACGTGCCTGCTGGGGGCCCCCAGCCGAGGGCGAGGGCGCGTTTCTCAGATGGAGGCGCCCCGGCCACATGCCCCTCAGGGGCCCCCCTGCCTCCCACTCAGACCAGGAGCCACAGGGGTCGCATCACCCCCCAGGGGCCACTTCACTCACCCCCCCCCCTCGTCCGGCCCTCCCCGCCCCGCCCCGGGAGGAGGAGCCCAGCCGGCAGTGAGGTCTGGGGCCGGGTACCCCAGCCCAGTGCCCCCCCAGCCTGTCCCCTCAGCCCTGGGCCTCTGTTCCGTGGGGAGCCCTCCCAGGCCCCGCAGGCCTGCTAACGCCTCCTCGCTCTGCTGGGAGGGAATGCCTCCCGCTGGCCGGCCGGGCCCCCTCCCTCCCACAGTTGTTTGTAAGTCCCGTCGCCAGGGAGTGACACGCAGGTCAGCGACCTGAGTCCCTCTCCAGTCGCTTGCTGTGGCCTCTGGGAGCGCCCACTTGCCCTCCCCGCCCTCTCCCACCCTGGAGGCAGCCTGTGGGGCGGCATCCATGGCCTGCTGGGCCCTGTGCCTCCCAGCGGAGGCCGGAGGGGGAGCCCAGTGGAGGCCGGGGGGGGGGGCCCAGCGGAGGCCGGAGGGAGCCCAGCGGAGGCCGGAGGGGGCCCAGCGGAGGCCGGAGGGGGAGCCCAGCGGAGGCCGGGGGGGGGCCCAGCGGAGGCCAGGGAGGGCCCAGCGGAGGCCAGGGAGGGCCCAGCGGAGGCCGGGGGGGGGGCAGAGGAGGCCGGAGGGGGAGCCCAGTGGAGGCGGGGGGGGGGGGAGCTCAGCAAGGTCAGGGTCTCAGTGCGAGGTGTCCTGAGCCCCAGGGCCTGTGACACTCCCTCCCCCCCTTCTCTGGTGCAGTAACCACGGGTCCCTCCCTTCCCAGAGGACAGAGGTACTGGCCGCTGAGCCGCTCCTGACCCTGGCTGAGTCTCCCTCCCGTCCCCTGCCCACCCTGGTGAGAGCCCCTCTAGGGACCCTGTGTCCAGGCGCCATCAGATCATGGCGGTTCCTCAACAACACGCGTCCCCAGATGAGGCCATGTTCGGGGACGAGCAGGAAGCCCTGAGTGGCCGTCACTGGGGTCTGGGCTCAGCCGATACCCCAGGGAGACCGGCAGCCCCGGCAGACACCGACCAGCAAGCCTCGGTGAGGACCTGCTGGGCCCCAGAACCCCGCGTCTTCCCTAACCCCACAACACAACTGCTCGGCCTCGTGTGCGCTCGGTGAGCAGAGAGAGTGACCAGGAACCGGGGATCTCCACGCTGCCTGAGCTCCAGCCCTGCCTGCTGTGTGACCTTGGGCAGGTGGCTGAGCTGCTCTGTGCGTCAGCCCTCTTTCCCCGGCACCACAGGGAGGAGTCCGGCCAGGGGGCTGCGCAGGTCCAATGCGGAGAGGGTTTGCAGGGGGTCAGGCGCTGCTGGGAAAGTGGCCGACACCATCGCTCCGGATGGTCCGTGATCACCTGAGACCCCGCTCCTCCCCGCCTCCCCGGCCACGACCAGCTCACGGAGGGCCCAGCCCTTCCCGGTCGGCACCACCCAGGGCCCATCAGTGGCCCCGGCTCAGCACCCCCCTCCCACCGCGCCTCCCTCCCGCTTAACTCGGAGCGGACGCAGAGCGGAGCCTCAGAGCTGAAACAACACAACGTCCACATCAGCCGGGACCGGTGAATTCTTAATCGGACACAAAAGCACAAACTATGAAACAAACAAACAAAATCAATGTATTGACTCTATAGAAGTTTTGCTTTGCAAAAGAGGCTTTTAAAGAAAGTGAAAAAAGACCAGCCACAGACCGGGAGAAAAAATTTGCAAAACGTATACCCGGTAAAGAACTTATCCAGAATATATATATCTATCTATCCGCTCTGACAAATCAATGAGATGACAAGTCAATAAGATGACAACTTAAAACCGGGCAGGAGGTTTAAAGAGATAATCACCGAAGAAGAGACGCTAATGGCCCAGAGGCCTGAAGAGGCCCAGCACCCTGAGTCGTCAGGAGAATGGAAATGGAGACCGAGCGAGACGCGGTGACAGCCCACGGCACGGCTGCGGTGGAAGAGACTGCGAACGCCAAGTGTGGGCGAGGACGGGAGCGCGGGAGCCCCTATCCCGCCGCGGCCTCGCAGGCGTGTGGGGTCCCGAGTCTCCCTGGCGTGGCCTTCTCGGTCCCGACACCTCCTCGCCAGCACGCGTGACGAGATGTCCGTCATGCCCCAGTTCCCGCCCAGCCCTGGGACCAGCCCTGGCCGCGAGGAGCCGGGTCCTCCCGGGAAAGGATGCTCCGAGGCCCCGTCAGGCACGAGAGCACAGACACGCGCCGCTGCCGCCTCGCCGTGGCCTCCCCCGTGGACGGGGCCAGGGATTTCTTTTTCTTTCAGATGAACTGTCTCACGAGGTCATACTGACACTCACTGCAAACACGGCGCGAGAGGGTGTGACCTCGTCTTTCCCGTCTCCCGTCTGTGCTCCTCCCCGGCTCAGGTGCCGACTCCCCCACAGGGAATCACGTGACGTGGAAGAGCACACAACAGTCTCCGAGCAGCCCTGGCCGGTGTGGCTGAGTGGGTAGAGCATCAGCCTGCGGACTGAAGGGTCCCGGTTTGATTCCAGTCAAGGACACATGCCCGGGTTGCAGGCTCAATCCCCAGTGGGGGGCGTGCAGGAGGCAGCTGATCAGTGATTCTCTCTCATCATGGATGTTTCTACCTGTCTATCCCTCTACCTTCCTCCCTGAAATCAATAAAAATATATATTTTAAAAAAGTCTCAGAGCAGCAGCTGACAGGCGACTCACCGTGGCTTCAGAGCGCGGTGCGGGTTCTGTGCTGGAGCTATGCCAGGGACTGGACGTTTGCACTCTGCCCCAATTGCATAGATTGAAACCCTAAAGTCCTTTCCATAACTTTGTGTTTTTATATGTTTTTATTGATTTCAGAGAGGAAGAGAGAGAGAGGGAGAGAGAGAGAAACATCCATGATGAGAGAGAATCATGGATCGGCTGCCTCTTGCACGCCCCCCTACTGAGGATCGAACCTGCAACCCGGGCATGTGCCCTGACTGGAAATTGAACCTGACCTGGTTCATAGGTCGACGCTCCACCCCTGAGCCCCGCCGGCCGGGCTCTCTTCGTGACTTTGGTGCCTAGTCTTCCTCTCCGGGTTCGAAGGCAGTTCCCGCGGTCTCCTCTGCCCTGGCTGCCTGCTGGTGCCGGCTTGTTCACCGACGACCTCCCGGGTCCTGTCCCCGCGGCGCCTCATTCTGACTCACGCTGTTCCCTCATTTCGTCGGCGGCTGTCTTCGCGTCTCGGCGGGCCTGGCTTGTGGGTGAGCAGGACGAGGACTCTGCGTCTTGCTCAGGAGGACGGGAGCCAGCGATTGTCCAGGACCTGGGACATGGCTCACCGCTGCAGGAGGGACGGCAGCAGGAGGGGTCACGGGTGCGGCGACCGTCGGCAGGCAGGCCCAGCGTGGGGCCGGGCGGGCCCGGCGCTCTCAGGGAGAGGCCATCCTTCCCACCGGCCCCTGCGCGCCTCTGTGAGGTCCGTAAGGGGTCTAAGGCTTAGGAACAGGAGGGACCAGCCCCCGCGTCTGGGCGAGGCGGTAGAAAACGGCTGAGCATGTTCGATATGTTCCGTTAAAGTTGCCGGAATGTACGATGTTAGTTCTGACTCAGAACTGTTACCCTCGTGTGGGGCTGTGCAGCGTCTCAGATGCCCTGACACCATAGCGCTCCCTCTCCCAGCAGCCGCCCCCCCCCCCCGGCACCCACACAGGTTCCGTTTATTCCCGCCCCACAGGCGGGAAACGGAGGCTCCTGTCACTCACGGCTGGAGGCGGACGTGGCCTCTGGCCTGAGAGTGGACATTGAGACCAATTGTTCCGCGCACACGTGACAACCAGTGGAACGAGCCTGCGGCGTGGCGGCAGCCGGTGAGGCGGAGCCAGCCTGGTGGCCGTGGGCGCGTGGCGGCCGTTTTAGTGGAAGAACGCCCGGGAGTCAGGACACTGGACCTGCCGCTCCCTCTGCGCCCGCTTCGTGCTCCGAGCCCGCGGCCTCATGCACCCCGGTTTACCCACCGGCTCGCCTCCAGCACCTGTGAGCTCCTGAAGGGGGCGGTGCAGCCACGTCTTCCGCCCCCACGCTGTGTGGCCGCAGAGGGCGTGGGGGCGAGCGGGGCAGTGCGTGGGTGAATGGGAGCTGGGGAGCTGGGGGCCTGGGCGGGGCTGAGGGTGGGTGAATGGGAGCTGGGGAGCTGGGGGCCTGGGTGGGGCCGAGGGTGGGTGAATGGGAGCTGGGGTGCTGGGGGCCTGGGTGGGGCCGAGGGTGGGTGAATGGGAGCTGGGGAGCTGGGGGCCTGGGCAGGGCAGTGGGTGGGTGAATGGGAGCTGGGGGCCTGGGGGCGAGCGGGGCCGAGGGTGGGACCATCGGGGCAGGGAGCCTGGCTGGCGGAGGAGCCTGCGGTCAGCACCACGGACAGTGCCCGGCCTCCCACCGCTGCAGGTCCCCTGGCCTGAAAGAGCCCCAGCTCCTGGGGAAGGCCCTCTGGTCCGGTTCTCGGTTTGCAGTCACAGTCTCCGGTCCCCTGGGGCCCAGGGGCGTCTCAGAGTGGCTCGCCCTCCGCTCAGAGGGTGTGGGCTCAGCTGGCCAGCTGCAACCTGGGGCTGGAGGGCGGGGGAGCGGGTGGGAGGAGCGGTGATGGCTGAGAGGGCAGGGCAGCCTGGGGCGTGCATGTCACTCCGTGGAACCGAGCGGAGGAGAGCAGAGCAGCCCCGGCCCCCAGGGCCCTTGCCCCCAGGAGACCACGTCCCGAGGCCACCCTCCTGGTGGCCCAGAGGCTGCGCCCCTGAGCGGCGGGCGCGGCCCCTCCTGGCTCCTCCTCTGGCGCCCGCCTCCAGAGCCAACCAAGGTCCCAAGCCGGGCGTGGACTGAAGCCTTGACCCTTGACCCTGAGACGGTCACCAGGGGCAATACCTTCGGTCTTGGGGAGAGAAGAGGCCACAGGGGCTTGAGTAGCACTGGGCGGTCCTTCCCCGCCCCTCGCCAGCTCCGAGACCCCCTCTCTGACCGGCTCTTAAGTCACAGGTGGGCACAGTCGCCCCGGCCCCCCCCGCACTGTGACGGGGATGGAGCCTGGGGCTCGGGGCTCCCGCGTGGGGCCCACCACGAAGGGCCTGGCGCAGGGAACAGCGGCCCCTCCCTCCACGTGCTGCGGGTGCGTCTGAGTGTCCGTGGGTAACGGGGGGGGGGGGGGTCCCCTGACTGTCACGCCACGCCCTCTTCCCAGAAAAGCTTCTGAATTTAGGCAAACAGGCTTTGCTCCTGGTGCGCGGCGATGCGGGCAAGCAGAGCCCGCCCAGGTGGGAATGGCGGTGGGGGCAGACGGGAGCCGCCGCGTCCTCGGCGTCGCCCTCAAGATCAATGACCACAGGTTGCTCCTGGAACCAGGTGGCCACCGCGCTCTCTGAGAGTCTCAGGTGCAGGTCCTCCCCGCCGCCCCCCCAAGCTCAGCACCCGGCTCTGGGGCAGTGGAGGGAGGACCAGGAGCCCGGCATTCAGAGGCCCCTCCTAGGCCGTCTGTCCTTCGGGGAGTGGACAGGCGATGTCCGATGTCCTTTCCAGCTCTGGTCTCCAGGATCCCAAGATTCCCCACTTCCCTGGGAGCGGGTCGGGGTCCAGGAACCTGGGTGACGCACAGGACAGTGGCCATTCCCGGCACACAGCCCCCTAGAGGCTGTTCCTGAAACAGCAGCCAGCACCGTCCTTTCCCACCTCACCTCACTCTCCGCTCCCAGGTCCCCAAGACTTCCTCATCTCGAATAAAGGCCCAAGTCCTCCCGCCTGGCCCCGCCCCTCCCTTTGCTCACCCAGACCCAGCACCCCGCCTGGCCCTGTCCCACCCTCTGCTCACCCAGACCCAGCACCCGCCTGGCCCTGCCCCTCCCTCTGCTCACCCAGACCCAGCACCCCGCCTGGCCCCGCCCCTCCCTCTGCTCACCCAGACCCAGCACCCCGCCTGGCCCTGCCCCTCCCGCTGCTCACCCAGACCCAGCACCCGCCTGGCCCTGCCCCTCCCTCTGCTCACCCAGACCCAGCACCCGTCTGGCCCTGCCCCTCCCTCTGCTCACACAGACCCAGCACCCCGCCTGGCCCTGCCCCTCCCTCTGCTCACCCAGACCCAGCACCCCGCCTGGCCCTGCCCCTCCCTCTGCTCACCCAGACCCAGCACCCGTCTGGCCCTGCCCCTCCCTCTGCTCACACAGACCCAGCACCCCGCCTGGCCCTGCCCCTCCCTCTGCTCACACAGACCCAGCACCCCGCCTGGCCCTGCCCCTCCCTCTGCTCACACAGACCCAGCACCCCGCCTGGCCCTGCCCCTCCCTCTGCTCACACAGACCCAGCACCCCGCCTGGCCCTGCCCCTCCCTCTGCTCACACAGACCCAGCACCCCGCCTGGCCCTGCCCCTCCCTCTGCTCACACAGACCCAGCACCCCGCCTGGCCCTGCCCCTCCCTCTGCTCACCCAGACCCAGCACACGCCTGGCCCTGCCCCTCCCTCTGCTCACCCAGACCCAGCACCCCGCCTCCGGGGGCTCCGGGGGCAGCCACTCGGGCTCACCCGGGGCCTTTGCACGTCCGCCCTCTCCAGCGGGGCACGCGGCCCCAGTCGCCTGCGCGGCTCACCTCAGTCTGTGCTCACACGTCCCTTCTCAGCGAGGAGGCCCTGCCCGTCCTGTCTCACCCCGCACCTCCGCTCAGCGCCTCAGCGCCTCACTACTTCCATTTTCCCTCTCCCTGAGTCTGGTCCGGCATGTCTATCTTTCTAGAAAGCTGGCCAGTTCGCCTGCTGTTCCTGTATGACCTCTCCCGCGCGGATCATCCGCTTTAAACCACATTCCCTTCCGATGTGAGGGTTACCCCACAGTCGTCACGACCCCGCTGCTCCCGCACTGCCGTGCCGTGTCCCCTGGTCATCTTTTGCGTGTTCTCTCGCCTTCACGCTGACACACTGACTTCAGAGCCAATGACACGTGCACGTTACACTCGCCACACGTCTGAGGTTCGTTGACGTTCATTGAACTGCATGGAGGGCGGAGGCCGCGGTCTCCCGGAGTCTTCTTTGAAATCTGAGGACTGCTCAGTCCACGGCCTCGTTTTCAATCTGTAAAGCCCGTGCTCCCTCGGACACGGAATGTCCCGGCTGCTGGCGCAGTCCTCCCTGTTCGTTAGCCTAAGCGTGTCCGTGGGGGGCGCGGCGCTGTCCCGTCTTTGCTTCCTCCACCAGGTGCCACCCAGCGGCCTGCGGCCCGCGGGATGGGTCCGCCACGCGCCCTCGTGTGGCTCCACGCGTCTGGTCTGTGCAGTGCATTTGAAGCTGGTAGCGGGGGTGAACACGTTTAGAATCACGTCGAGGTGCAGTTTGTGTCTGAATTCGGCGACGCCCGTCCCGTGGCCGCGTTCCCTGGAGGCCCCTTCGGCGGGCGTTCCAGGCACCACACCGGCGTGTCGATGAGAGTTTCCGAGACTTTGCTCGTGTGTTCCTTTTCGTCCGTCTCTGTCCTTACAAATGTGTCTTCCGTGAACAGCGCACAGATGTTTAAAAACCCCCTCTCGGCCCTGGCCAGGCGCTCAGCTGGTGACGGCGTCACCCCGGTACGCCCAGGTTGCAGGTTCCAGCCCCCGGCCCGGCACAGCCAGGAAGCCACCGATGAATGCATCATGAGAGGAACAGCAGATGGATGTTCTCTCTCTTGTTTCTCTCTCTCTCTCATCAATAGATAGACATTTAAAAGTAAAAACCCATCTCATCTGTATCTTCTAACTACCTAATTCTCTCCATTACCTCCTCCCTCGCGCTCCCTGGCCCTCCGAGGGGCGCTCCGGGGTGTGAGAAACTCACCCGATTTCTCACCTCTCCTGTCGCCATCGCTGTGCTGCGTCCTGGGACCCCTCGTCTCCGCGCCGCTCGCTCGCTCACTGTCGCTCAGCCGCACCCGCGCTGCTCTGGGCTCTCTCAGTCCGGTTATTCCCGCTCCCATTTCCGGTCCCCGTCTCCAGCCTGGCGTCGGCTTGGCCGGCGTTGGTACCGCCTCCTCCTTGGTCGAACCCTCAGCGGAACCCTGAGCTCTGAGAACATGGAGTCCATCTATTCTCCACCCAGCGGTTCCTCCGAGCTGGTCTGTCTGCACCGGATGCCGCAGGCGGTTGATGGCGTGACTTTTCCTCAGGACGTAACTTTCCTTTGTGATTTCATGTTCCTGTCACTTCCTATGCAGAACGCATGAGGCCCTGGCTTAATGGGTCCCCTCTGCCCGACACCTGAGTCCCAGCCTCCCAGGACCCCCTTCAGCCTGACACCGCTTCCTGCTTGGGCGGGGTGGGGTAGGGCGGGACTTCAGAACCTCACGGGGTTTCTTGTGTCCCGTCTCAGAAGTGCTGGCTCTGGAGGCGGCTCTGCCCCAGCCTTGACCTTGCTTGGGCCCCGCTTTTACCCCCCAGGTGCGTGGGGCCCTTCGGCTTGTCTCAGGACACCTGTGGGGGGGGCTGTGTCCCCGGGACCCCCATCCGTGCCGGCCCACCGTCCTGGGTTCACCGTTCTCTCCACTTCCCTGCTCAAGGGCTTCTCTTTCTTTTCTCCTCGCAGACAGGTGCGCCTTAAAGGTTTGCTGTCACGTGTGTCCCTAGCATGTTTATCTCATCGGCCTGTCACGCTGTTCCCCATGGAGCTGCTTCCTCCAGACCCTGGAGTGTTACCCTGCCCGAGGGCCCTCCACCTTCCGAGGGAGGAAACCCCACGTCCTCAGTGGACAGGAAGCGCCTATTGAGCACCTACTGTATCCTGGGCGGGGCGGTGCGGCGGGGCCTGCGCCTGACCCGAGGGCCCTGGCGCTGTGAGGAGCAGGCAGAGCCCAGACAAGCTCACAGAGGCAGCCCGTGTCGCTGGGGCGGTGGCTTGCACTTGAATTGAGGCCTTGGGAGTGGTAAGAAGTGCATCAGGTGGAACCCCAGTTCCGGAAGGCTCACAAGCTGGGTGCACGGGACCCTGGGTGCTCGGGGCCCTGGGTGCATGGGACTCTCACTGCACGGGGCCCTGGTGCATGGAGACCAGGGTGCGGGGAGATCGGGTGCACGGAGACCCGGGTGCGGGAGACCAGGTGCGGGACCTGGGTGCGGGAGACTGGGGCAGAGACCAGGGTGCGGGAGACCTGGGTGCGGGGAGACCTGGTGCAGGAACTGGGTGCAGGGGACCTGGGTGCACAGGGCCCTCTCTGCACGGAGACCTGTGGCCTAGGCTCCTTGGACAGAGGCGCTAAGCAGCCATGGCGGTGACTGCGGTGTCCTGGGAAGTGTATCTCTTGCTCCGCGAGGTCTCCCTGTAGGGAAGCATCGACCTGCCCTGGAGGCGGATGGGAGGAGCCGAGGCAGCCGAGTCCGCAGTCCGTCTTCAAGGAGATCTGCGCCGTCTTCAAGGCCCAGCCCGTGTCTCCTGCCGTCTGGGCACTCAGGGTGATTTACGGGCCCTCGTTAATGCGGCGGGAACTGGTCGGGCCCGAAGTCACAGCCAACAATTAAGACGCGCCATTGATTCCACTCAAAGCAAGTGGGCAGTTGAAGGGCACTTGAGAGGGGCCTCCGGGGAGGCACCGTGGGGACCACGTGGGTGTGCAGCCTGGTCCGCGGGGGCAAGCCCCGCCGTGACCTTGAGCCAAGCCGCTCTCTCCCCGCCCCACGAAGGTGAGGCCCCACCTGGCGGCGGGCTGCTGGGAGAGCCCATGAGGTAACGTGTGCCTGGAAGGTGGCGGCCACTCGATGCCTGTGGCCGCCGTTACATTTGAACAGGTAGTGGGGGCAGGGGCGGTGGCCTGTCAGGCGCTGTGGTTATAGGACCGTAGCCGCCATCGGTGATGGTGCATCACGTTGTAATATTATAACACAAAGGCACCCGGCAGCCGGCCGAGGCGGAAATGAGCAGGTTCTCTCTCCCTGGACCGGCCGCCCGGCCGCCCGCGGGGAGAGAAGGCCATGTCCCCGCGCCAGCCGCCGGGTGGGCTCAGGCTCCGTGACGCGGCTCTCATCTCCCATAAATCCTCCGAGCACTCCGGGGCGCATCAGACCCTCAATCGCCACTTAAGTGTCTTCCAGCTCTAACTGCTTCTGGTTAAATAGTCGGCGTTGATGCGTCTAGACGCGGCTGTGTTCTATTGATTCGTCCGGGAGGGTGGGGCGTGCGCCGGCTGCCTCGCCGGCCGCTCCTCTCCGGGCAGGTTACTTCCCCGTGCTGGGGCCGCGGTGGAGCCCACGTGGGGGTCAGGAGGGCTGCACGCCCCCGAACGCCTCCCCACCTTTCGGGAGGCGCAGCCTGGAGCGAGGTTCCCAGCAGTTCTGTCCTCGCGGGTGTCGCGGGCGCCGGAGGCTCCGGTGGGCGGTGGGAGCCCTCGGAGGGGGTTGAGACCCACTCCGCCGTAGGCAGCCCCGGGCTTGCCAGGCCTTTAAGGCCTCTGCGCCTTCGCCACGCGGCTCCCTCGGAGGAGAGTGCCCCTCCCGCCTCCACCTTGCAAACTCCTGCTCATCCCTCCGGTCCCCCAGCCGATGCCCCGCCCCCGCAGGGCGCCCTCGCTTCCCGACGAGGCGTGCGTGGTGTGGACACCCAGCCCGCAGAGGGCCCGTGGAGGCCAGTCAGACCCTCCCTGTCAGCATGCGGGGGAGACAGGCGTGTGGCTGCCTGGGGGTCACCCGGAGCTCTGAGGGGCAGCCGGGCCTGCACGGACTCCCCGGCTCCCGGCCCAGCCCGCCTCCCACGGCGCTCTCTGCACACCCCGCCCGGCTGCCGCCAGGAGGGGCCGTCCCCGGTCCCCGCTCCTGCCGCGGACCCCACCCAGGAGCTTGTGGCCAGAGAGTGACTCTCCGATCAATACCAGGAACTACGCAAAGCCACCGCGGCGCTGGGTGAGTCCTGCTCGGGAGGGAGAGGGAAGCCCGGCGCCTCGCCAGCCGGCCGGCCCGGCCTCCCTCCCGCCTCCGCCCTCGGCCCGAGGTCCCGTGTCGTCCGCGTCTCTTCCATTAACTGTTAACCCACAGGGAAGCACAGAGGGACGTTCCACCCAGGCCCCCGACCCCCAGCACCCAGATGCTCACACCCGATCACTTCTATTGACCTTTATTGAGACAAAGGAGAGAAACTCGCTGCCCCCCCCCCGCCCCCCGCCGCCCGAGGCCGCACTGCCCTGAAGTGGCTTCTCCCCGTCAGCTGCCAGGCCTCCTCTCGGCGCGGGAGCGGCCAGTGGGACTGCATCGCATGCAGCATGTGGCTGCCCTGTTGGCAGTGACTGCCATGGCGCTGCAGTATGTCGCCGTGGGAACAGGCCCCGTGGTATCACCGTTCCAGATGACGGCGGGCAGGCTGTTCGCGATTTCTTCCGGGGTGTCCCCGTGTGCCCCGGTGCGTGTCCCAGCCCTCGGGTGACCTGGCATCGGTCTGTCTGTCTGCCTGTCTGTCTGTCGGACACTCAGACGTCCTCTGTTTGTGTCTTGGGCCCGTTTTTGTCGGGCTGTGGCCTTTTTCCTCTCTGCGTCGTACGGTGACTTGTGCACTCGGGCGGACGCGCTGCCGGGCGGACGCGCTCCCACGCCTTTGTCTGGGGCTCGGTTTCACCTACGCGGGGGAGTCCCCCCTCCCTCCCCCGTCCGCAGGCAGCGTCGTTCTTGGCGTGACCGCCTCTCCCGCTGCCTCGCACGCGTGAGCGGGCGGCTCTGTGTGGGGCCCAGGACTTCCCGCCCTGAGGCGTGGCTGCCCGGGGCCCGCCCCACTCTCCCCGCCGCTCCGTTTCCACGCAGAGCCGTGTGGTCTCCCTGGGAGCGCTGTGGGGGCCTGGGTCTCGCCGTCGCCGAAACCTATGCACGTTTCTAAGAAAAGCTTGCTTCTCACGATGGAGGGATTTGATCACCTGCCGGCCTGACTTCGCTGGTTCTTCGCGTGGGAATTCACGTATGAGTGCGTGAGCCTGGCCGCACGCGTCTGCTCCCGTGGGAACGGTGGGTGGTGACTGGGCCGCCCTCGAGGGGGCGGGGCCGTGTGAAGCCGCGGAGGTGGTCCGTGTTTGGAGACGTGTCAGGATGCGCCTTCAAAGGGTCTGGGCTACTCGATGTTTTCACGGTTGTAGGTTTTCTATTTCCCCTTAAATAAAATCTGAAAACATATTTTTCTGGAAAAAGAAATCGATTCCTTCTCACGTTTCAAATGCAAGCCCGTGCCGTGTTCACCCTCGCGTCTCGTCCGGTTCCGTGGGGCTCGGCTGGGACGCCCCGGCCTCTCCGTCACCTAGCGCCTCGCTCCTCCCCTTCCTCGGTCGCGGCAAAGGTGTGTTCGTGTAATATGTCGACGAGCCACCTGGGGGTGGCTGCGATGGATGGCCCTCGGGGTGGTCAGCGGTTTGATTCTGGAAGGACAGGACCCTGCGGGGGTCACGCCCGGGGCTCTGCCCGTCCCCCTCGGCCACGTGGGTGACCTCAGGCAAGCCCGTCTCGCCCTCACCGAGGAAGACGGTGGTACCCACCGCTCGGTTCGTCGTGAGAACACTCGGGCCCGTCAAGAGTTGTCGGCGCTCTTCGAGGCCCAGAAAGCAGCGCCGCAAAAAGCAGGCCGGGGGGCCCTCACCCAGCGGGGCGCGCTGCCTGTCCGGGCGGAGGGCAGGCAGGACTGGGAGGGGCTGCTGGCCACCTCCGCGTCGCCGCGGGGACCGGGCCGGTGGGCGGCCTCCAGTCACGTGACCGGCACCAGCCTGCTCCGTAGGCAAGACAGAGACCTGGAGGACACGCCATCGGGCAGGGATTCCGGCCGCCGGTGGCTTCCCGCGACAGGCCTGTTCTCTGGGGAAGCCCAGCGTGACGGACAGCCGGGCCGTGGGAATTCCCAGGGCGGCAGGTTCTGCATCCCGGACCCGTGTGTTGTGAACCCAGCGCTGTGAGCCCAGGCCGGAGTCTAACGGTCACCACACGGCAGCGAATGTGGAACACCCAGAAATGAAGACGCAAACCATAAAAAGGCAGAGGCCTCTGTGGCGGAAGCTGTTAGCGTCACTAACGGCGTCAGAGGCCCGAGCGCGTGGAGGAATGCTCCATGTTCGTGGAGAGGAAAACGTGACTTTAAAGGGGTCCGCTCCGCTCAATCCGATCTCTGGATGCAGCCGTTCCAGCCACATCCGTGTGCGCCTGTGCGCATGAGCGCGTGTGAAACTTAACAAGCTGGTCCTCAGTGTTTACGAAAAGCCAACAGCCAGTAGCCACGACTCTGGTAAACAGCGCCACCGAGAGCGCCCTCCCCGGGCCCACAGTGGGATGGTCGCGGGACGCAGGCCTGCTCCCAGCAATGCCCTCGGCCGTGAGGAGGGGGGCTCGGACGTGCTGCCCTGGGTGAGCCTGGAGGACACGGTGCCACGTGAGAGAAGCAGACACAGGCCACCGATTCCGTGGCTCCGTTTCTGTGGCGCGGCCGGAACAGGCAAATCCGCGGCAACAGAGCAGGGTGGGGCCGGCGGGCTGAGGGGAGGGAGGGCGGGCGCTGATGCCGTGGTGTTTCTCTCGGGCTCGACAGAAGGTTCTCAAGTGGATTGCGGCGATGGAGGCGGGGTTACTCTTAATATGCTGACAGCCACCGACGTGCACACTTTAAACGGGTGAGTGTTAGCCCGGCCGGCGTGGCTCAGGTCACGGTTCGATTCCCGGTCAGGGCACAGGCCCAGGGTGTGGGCTCGATCCCCAGTGTGGGGCGTGCAGGAGGCAGCCGATCCATGATTCTCTCTCATCGTGGATGTTTCTCTCTCTCCCTTCCTCTCTGAAGTCAATAAAAAAATATATTTGAAAGACAGTAAATTAAAAAATAAAGATGAAGGGGTGGGTCTTGTGGGATGTGAGTGCCATCTGGCGGGCAGGCTCCTCCCGTGGCTCAGGCCCCGTCTCCTGTCCCGGCAGGGACACGGCCCACGGCCCTCACAGCGCACCTCGCCAAGGCCCAAGGCCCCGAGTCTGTTCCCCGGACGCTGCCCTGCGCCTGCCCCCCCACCCCGAGCCCCCTGCCCCCCGAGACGCTTGCTTGCTGGCCGTCTCCTAACCTGCACACGCGGTTTGCTGCCACATCCAGTGCTCACTGCGGACGCCGGCTTCCTGAACGGCGCTGGCACCTGCAGGGGCTCAGTAAGGCCGTGGGGGGGGGGGGGGAAGGGGGAGGAAGGCAGAGGGAGGGAGGGGGCAGGCATGGGTGCTGGCTGCCCCGGGCGTGCGGAGGTCCCCTTCCCGCCTCCCACCCAGGACTTCGCAGAGTTCCTCCTCCTCCTCCTCCTCCTCCTCCTCTTCCTGCTCCTCCTCCTCCTCATGGACCAGGGAGCAGGCGCAGGGCCGGGGGCTGACCAGGCCCAGCTGTGAATGGTGCTGGACAGCCCACAGAGGCTGAGGCAGCGCCTGGGGCGGCGTTCTCAGGGGACGGTGCTAACCCCCTTTGTCTCAGAGGGTCGGCGGCTCCTGAACGCTGTGCAGTAGTGAGCTCCCCGTCACGGGTGCCTCAGGGACCGCACCTGGGCCCCCACCCGCCCCCACCGGCCCCTCCACCACCGTGGCCGGCCTCCCTCCCAGGAGCCCGGGTGGGGCTGGGGCCCGGGGCCGCGGGGCTGACGCTGATGTGCTCGGGCAGCCGAGAGCGGCTGCAGACAACCTGCCGGCCTTTCCCGGTAACAGCCACGCCGACCCCCTCCCCCCGTGCCGTCTGGGCGCGGCCAGCAGCCGCCCTGGTCAGCCCGTCTGGCTGCACGCTTTTGACCCCCCGCCCCCCAAATGAGCAGCCCTCTGACCCCGGCCTGAGACGCCGATCGGCCCCCGGGGTCTGTTTATCTTGCACATTAATTCTGGCAACGTGGGCTGACCCCTGGCGCTGGGCAAACCTCTCCGCTGTCACTCATGGGGACAGGCTCACCCGACAAGCCGGACAGGCGGGTCCACGGCCCATCCTTCCCGCCTCCGGCCTCCCTCAGGTCCGGGAGCCTGCGGGCCAGGCCGTGCTGGGAGCCCAGGGGGTGCTGAGGGCCCGGGGGGGGGCGTGCTGAGGGCCCGGGGGGGGGCGTGCTGGGGGCCCAGGGGTGCTGGGGGCCCGGGGGTTGCTGGGGGCCCGGGGATGCTGGGAGCCCAGGGGGTGCTGAGGGTCCGGGGGGGGTGCTGGGGGCCCAGGGGTGCTGGGGGCCCAGGGGTGCTGGGGGCCCGGGGGGTGCTGGGGCTGCCAAGTGGGGCGGCTGTTGGGGTCAGGACAGCACATGTGAGTCCTGAGACACCCCCAGAGCATGTCTGAGGTGCTCCGCACTGGAGCCCAGCCCCGCGCACAGTAGGTCCTCAATGAGCACTTGCCGGGTGCAGTGACTAACCGCTTCCGTCTTTGGTCTGAAGCCCGGCTCGAGCTGCCAGCGCCCCGAGCTTGCGGCTGGGCTCCTGGCCTCCGGCCTCCCCTCCCCCCTCCCCCGCCCCGGTTTTCTGTGGGAACTTTCCCTTTGCCCGGGGCTCCGCGCGGGGGTCCGTCCTGCGTTGGGATGGTGCCTCAAAGCTCTCGCAGGCGCTTCGGGATCGGGATGGAGCGTAGAAATCTCCCACCAATAAATCCTCATGGCCACCGGGCTCCGCGGTAAAGGTCAAAGGTCAAAGGAAACGCAAATGCTGACGGGGCGCCAGGGGCTGAGGGTGAAGAAGCCGGAGACCGGGGAGGGCGGGAGGGGCCCAAAGCCTCGGCCAATCCGAACGCACCTGCTTTGCCGGGACGGACACACTTGTCCTGACTTGGACTGGATCAATGTCACCGTGGAACCTCCTGAGCACACAGGGAGTGGAGACCTGAGACCTGTGCCCACGTGCCACCTGGCCTGGCCTCCGAGGGGCCCGTCGGCCCCGCCTGGGCTCCCGCGGCTCCAGCACCTTCCGGGGCACAGAGAGGCCTCTCACTCATGGTCGGCGACTTGGGCACGTGCCTCTCACCACAGGGGAGACCATGAGCCCAGGAACCGACCAGGCCCGAGGGGGCGGGGGCGGGCGCGGGGGCAGCCGCCGCACCCAGGAGGTGAGCCAGGCACCTTCACGCTGCCCTTTGACCTGGCGTCCTCCTGTGGAATCTGAGTTGGGTTTTTAAACCATTTTTTATTTGCTGAGCCACGCCTTGCCCCCCATGGAAATGGTCAGGGCACCCCCTTTGCGCGCCTCCAGTGTCCGCTTCTCGGAGGCCGCCGCCCAGGGCAGCCGGCGTCGGGGCCTGGACCCCGAGGAGACGCCGCGCACGGTGCCAGCGGGGGCCTCACGGGCACGGCCCAGGGCGGCTCTGGGGCAAGGCCTCTGTGGTGGTCGCTCAGCTGAGGGGGTTCACGCCCTCCGCCTTCCCCCTACCCCCCGGCTGTGCCCGCCCAGCCGGCCCTCAGCCCGGCCTCCTGTCCTCTAACGAGGCCGCGGCCCCAGGGGCCGCCCTTCCGTCACATCGATGTGTCTCTGCTGAGGGAGAGAATTGCAAAGCAAACAAATTATGCACGTCCCGCTGCAGCCGGGGCACGCGGCCGCTCAGGGCATCCGGGGATCCTCCCTCCACTTGTCTCCCAGGACGACCTCCCCCAGGGGACTAACGTGACACCCCCTAGCTCCTGACCTGTCTTTTCTGGAACGCCCACAGCAGCAAAATCGTCAGGGGGTGGCCCGGACTCGCAGGGCGGCGGCTGGGGCAGGGGACACAAACCCGGCGCCTTCAAACAAGGGAATTCACCCTCTCAGTCCGGGCGGGAGTGCAGCCAGGGGGTGGGCAGGGCCCCGCGGCCGTCTCGCCTGCCTCTCCCCATGCTCCTCTGGCCTGGCTCTTAAAGGACACGGTCATTGGTCCAGGCCACCCCTCCAGCATGACCTCGCCGTAACCTGGCCACATCTCAGACCCCGGGCCCACAGTCACCGGTGGGAAAGGGGGAGGGGGCGGGACGGCCGCCTGTCTCTCAGGGCACAGCAGGGTCCCGTGCTGGTGGAACGTCAGCCAGCTAACTTGTTGGCTGGTCACTCAGCAAAGTCCCCACACGGAGGGCGGGACACGGACACAGAGGTGGGGACACGGAGCACGGGACACGGAGGGCGGGACACGGAGCATGGGACACGGAGCACGGGACACGGAGGGCGGGGCACGGAGGGCGGGGCATGAGGAAGACCAGAGAGGGAGAGTCGTTTCTGGAAGCCTGGCCCTGGGAACGGAGGGAGGGAGGCGGGGCAGCCGGCCCACGGGTGCTGCGGACACGGGTCAGCCCCGCCCTGCCCTGCGCAGTCAGTGGGGAGGGTGACGGTGAGGCTGCGTGGCGCAGAAGCCACGCTGGGCCTGGAGGCGGGGGCCCGGGCTCCCAGGGACCCTCGTCCATTCCCTGCTCTTCAGGAAGCGAGCTCGCGGCCTACAGACGCCTCCTGAGCGCCCACCCCGCCGTTACCGCCCGCCGTCCAGGTCCGCCCCCCGCGAGAAGGGGCCCCTGTGAGCGCCGGCGGTCAGCCCCGCTGGCCCTTCCGCCAGGGTTCCCTTCAGCACAGCAGCCACGCAGCGGGGGCGCAACCCGGAGCCCCTTGCTGGCTGCAAGCAGGGCGGCCGTGGAGACCGGCGGGCCCGGGCTGGCGCTGGCCTCGGGACTCTCCAGTGGGCGAGGCCGTCCTTGTGCCCACCCTGCCGGCTGCCATCTGGCCGCGCTGCCGTCTCGGTGAAGCCCTGAGCTGTTTCAGCTGAGAGACAGACTGACTGAAACCGCCCTGATTCCCCGATTGAATCGGCGACGTTGGATTCATGGGGCTCAACTTCCCGAGGACAAAAAGGATCTGTGCGGCCAGACACCAAAGCTCAGGGCCCATCGGAGGCGGTCCGGGCCGCCGCCTCGGCCACCAGCGCACCGATGGTGTCATCGCGGGCTGGATGTCCAGGGCCCTTCGCGTCCTGACGCTCCATTAGAAAATTGTGTATAAATTCAATCCCTGCTAAAAGGCGGAGATAGTCCACCGCCGAGGGCCAGGCCCGCCCCGCGCCACGCCGGGCTTCACGGGCCATCAGCCCCACGGCGGGGGCACGGCTCCGCCACTAATCAATTCTCCTCAGTAACTGATCGTATATTACTATTGATGAAAGCCCATCTTATGTGCGTTAGGAGGGAGTCGGTTCTCAAAAGATTAGATTTGGACACGAAAATGGACGGGGAAACGTGCCTGTCTAACTCATTTGATGGCTTACGGTCTGCTGCCTGTGGGCCGGGGAGGGGGAGCGGGCTTTCAGCAGAGAGGAGGGGGAGGGCGAGGCGGGATGAGCCGGTGGATGTGCCGAGCAGCGCCCAGCAGCCCGGGCACGCCCTGGGCCCCTCCCAAACCGTCAGCCTCTCAGCCGGGGAGGTCCCATCAGTGTCATCTCCGGTGCTCCTTCTCTGCCTTTTAAAGACGGAGTTAAACTTACAGAACATGAAGCTCGCCGCTTGAACCCTTGGAAGTGCACGGTTCCTGGGCTGAGCATTGCCCAGAGCTGTGCGTCCTCCCACCGGGGGGGGGGGGTGGGGACTTTGCTGGGTGACCAGCCAACAAGTTAGAAGGCTACAACTTCCCTGCCCCGTCCACAGCCCTCCCAACGCCCCCTGCCCCGCCCGCAGCGCCCCAAGCCGGCCCGCCTGTCCTATGCACGTGACCTGTTCACCTATCCACTGCTTCCTCGGTTCCATCTGTAATTTATGTGTTTTGTGCGTTTAATTTATATTTTCCCAGGAAGCCATCTCTGTTGCTGGGTCTTCCGTTTTGCCGCCGCAGTTACGTGCCGTTTTCCCTAAACGCCTTTGATGGGTTAGTTACGCCTCTTCTCCATTTCCATCGGGGCCCTGGCTCTCTCTGTTCCTTCGTCGTGTTGATGAGAGACCTGCCTGATTGGCTGGTCTTTCTGGGTCTTTGTCACCCTGTTGGTGTGGGTTAGTTTGCTCGCTGTCATCTTTCTCCTCTACCACGTCCTTCCCTTTTAACAATGTCTTCTTAGGGCGGCACGTCCATTCCTTCTCGGTCGTCGGCTCTTCGGCACCTGCGTTCCCCGGGCCCTGCTTCCTGGTGTCCCATCGGGGGGCTGCCCTGCATTTACTTCTGTCCACGCCAAGGGGGTGGTGCAGGGTCTGATCGTCTTCCAAACTCCATGCTCCTCTTCTTTTACCGTGAAAGGAGACCTTCCTTTTAGCAGCACATTCCCACCCCTATAAAACTACAACTCCCAGCATGCCTTAAACTAGGCCTGACCATGTGACTGGGTTCTGACTAATGGGATGTGAGCAAAAGTGATGGGGAAATCTTGGGGGACCATGTGGGTGAGGGCACCCCTGGGGGCAGCAGGACCGTGGCGCCTGGGTTCCGCTGCCTGCCCGCCGCCCAGCCCAGACCTCCGGGTTAGAATGGGGTCCCACCGTATTAACCCACAGTTCTGTTGGTTCTCTAAGACAAAGCGTAGTTCAAGGGTGTGTTCTTATTTTCCAAGTGGTAAAGGGATTTTTTGGGGGGTGGGTTAAAATTTTATTTATTATTTCTAATTTTTCAAGAATATGGCTGGAGAAAATGTCAACCTTTTAAATTTTTCTTAAATTCTTTTTTTTTTTTTTTTAACTAAGCACACTATCAGTTTTGAGAAATGCTGAAGGGGTCTTGGATAGAATGCATAATCATCCGGCTGGCATGGCTCAGTGGTTGAGCATCGAACCTATGAACCAGGAGGTCACGGTTGGATTCCTGTTCAGGGCACATGCCTGGGTTTCGGGCTCAATCCCCAGTGTGGGGTGTGCAGGAGGCAGTCCGATCAATTATTCTTTCATCATTGGTGTTTCTATCTCTCTCCCTCTCCCTTCCTCTCTGAAATCAATAAAATATATATATATATATATTTTTTTTTTAAAAAAAGAATGCATAATCTCTGAGGTCAGAAATGTTTTGTACACCAGCTATTAAATTGAGTTTGTGGATGATGTGATTCCATTTCTCTAACTGGATGCCTGCTTTATCGTCTCCTGGGTGAGTGGCTCTGATCGGTGCGTCCTATCAGAATCCCGCTTCCATCCCATTCTTCTTGTCTTTTTAATAACTCGGCTTCAGAGAGTCAGCGGCTAAGTTGATTAGCGTACAGCACAGAGTTATTGCTTCATCGATTCATAAATTGTTTTAATTCTCCAGCATGTCTTTCCCCATGTGAGGGCGGCCCTGCGTTCCGCCTTCTCTGGGCTGAAGAGGAACCTCGCCTTTCCTCCGGCGCGTTTCCCGGCGCCCCCTCGGCACCCCCTCTTCAGTCACTCTTTATCGCTGGCCCCCCCACGCACTCCCCTAAGCACACACTGCACTGCCTGTTCCTAAACCCCAATCCCTGGTCTCCCCCTTTACCAGAGGCTCCGCCCAGGCCCGCGCCTGGGGTCCGCATTGTACTCCTCGAGGCCCTCACGCTCAGCGCCTCCCGGGCCGCGGGCTCCTTTGCCTCCCCTGCCTTGCTGTGCTGCTCAGGGTGCTGTTCACCCCCCTCTCCTCCTCACGCCTGGGAGCATCCCCCACGAGGTCACCTTCCCTCTCCCCGCCTGCAGGCCAGGCCCCCTGTTCTGGGTTATGATATGAAATTGAAACAGCCACCGACAGACCAACCCGCAACCCCGGGCGGGCAGGCCCCTCCCGCCAGCCAGGCCAGCTCCCGCAGCCGCAGCCGTGGCTCCCAGGAAGCCCAGTAACTCCCCCAGGCTCCTCGACCCGGCCCGTGGCTCTGGCGTCTCCACCCTCCCCCGCCTCTCCCCGGGGCTCTGTCCCGAGCCCGTGGTCCTTTGCTCGGATGGGCTCTGGGCCGAGGGCTCCCTGGTCCTTGCACATCGCGACCCCCAGAGGGACCGACGGGGCTCTAGGTTCTTGCCCGTTCTCCTGCCCTTGAGGCCTTGACCTTGAGGGGCCACCTGCTGCCCCCCCCCCAGCCAGGCACCCGACCTTTCCCCCCCTCCCAGCATCCCACCTCCACACCCTCCCAGACACACAGCCCCAGCGGCAGGGCCACAGCCTCGGCTCCTGCTCGGCCGGCACCACCCTCTCTCTCCGCGTGCCCGTGACCGTGGGCGTGCCGCGAGCTCGGTTCTGTGAAGTAGAGGCCCCCTGCTTTTGGGACCACACACCGGCGAGTCGGAATGGCAGCCCCGATAGTGGCCACCGGGGGGCCTCACTGGGCCAAGGTCCAGCTGGTCCCCAGCAGGGGCCTCACACAAGCAGGTTTGTCAGGAGATAAAATGCTTTAATGAAGTGGCCGCGGCTCCCTGGGTGCCGCCGGGACACAGAGCAGGAGCCGGGGCCCGGGCAGCACCTAGTACTTGAGCAGCCAGCGGGGCTTGTGCTGGCTCAGCGCCGTGAAGTAGGACCACCACCAGGGCTTGCCGCCGGCCCCGGGCGGCCTCCGCCGGGGCTCCTGGCCCGCCTCCTCGGGCGCCCCGTGCGGGCCCGCGCCTCCCGGCGGGTCTCGGGGCCCGGGCCTGCTTCGCCGAGGCCCCTGAAGGAATTTTGTGGGTCCAGTCCCCAGAGGCTGCAGAATGAAGTCCACGCGGCCGCCCTCTTCAGCCGGGCGGGGATGGTGACTCTCTTGATGACCTTGGAGTAGCCAGGGGCCTGAGCAGTGACGATGTGCGTCCCGGGGGGTAGCAGTCTCCAGTAGTCGCCATCCGGGGCTGTTGACCAAGAGGAGGAAATGTACTCAGACCTGGGCTCAGAGTCCCCCTGAGGGGGGATGGGAGTCAGTGGGGGGGTGGCCTGGAGGGCGGAGAGACCCCACGTTTACCCTGGCCTCGGTGACCACCTGGAATGTTTTCCCACCTCCCCCCTCTATCAGGCTCCTATTCATCCCTCAAAACCCTGCTGAGGCACCACCTCCTCTCTGACGCCTTCACAGACCACCCCACCCTCTGTCCCCACACCACACCGATACCCCTCGCCCCTCCTCTGGACCAGGTGACACGTCACAGGGCATCACCGTTTTCAAATCCGCTGTGAACCCCCCGGGACACGGAGCCCACCCGGGACGGGCCAGTGTGTCAGTGGGACGTAAGCTCTGGGATCGGAGCGCGCAGGCCCGTGGCTGGAGGCACTCGCCCCGTGGAGTGTGAGAAGGCGGCTCTGCCCGCAGCTGTTTCCTGAGGAGCAGGGAGCAGCCAGGGCCCGGGAGTGTCCCCGGGCCGAATGCCGCAGGAGGTAAGCTGGCGGGGAGCAGACGGTCCGAGCACCCTCACCGCCCAGGCGGGCGGAGGATGGGCTAGGTCGTCCCGAGGCGCAGGACGCAGAGCTCCCGGGAGCCTGGGGCCAGGACGCAGGCCCGGAGCGGCGCCCACCTGTGGTGATGTCGTGGCGAATCCCCTTGACTGAAATGCGGGCGTTTTTGACCGGCTTGCCGAACTTGTCCATCACCACACCTTTGATGCCCCGGTGCGCCTGCCGGGGCCAGAGAGGAGGGTGTGGGTGTGGCCACGCAAAGACCCAGACAGCCGCCCAGCCAGGCCCCTCTGTCTCTCCAGGGAGCCTGGGGTCTCGCGTGGGCTCGGCCCACCCCTCACTCTGCCTACTTGAGCGAGCCACTCCCTTCTCTGGGCCTCGGGGTCCGCATCTGTGAAGGGAGGGTGACCGGTGGGCCCACCTGTGGGGCAGGCAACCCGGCCTGGGTCTGCGAACAGCCCGCAGTCCCGCTAGAGCGCCCGGTGGACGTTCCCGGCTGCGGGCCCCGAGCAGAGAACCCTCTGCCCACGGCTGAGCCCCTGCGGGCCCCCCTCCATCACCGGAGCCGGGCGGGTTCTGAGTTGAGTTCCTAAAGGCACGCAGGCCACCGGAAGGACACGGGCCAGGATTTGGGTCCTGGTGTCAGTCTCCGACCTTGGGCAAGCTGGTCTGTGACCTTGGGCAAGCTGGTCTGTGACCTTGGGCAAGCTCCCTCCCCACCTGTAAAGCAGGGCCACGCGGCCTGCCGGGGAGCTGGGGTGATAACACATAGCCATACGGACAGCGCCGGGGTGGCCAGCCCTCCCGCTGTGCATAGGCCCCAGTACGCCCACGGCCCCCTGGGACAGCGGCGAGGCTGGGACACGGCTCTTTCCTGAAGCAAAGCCCCTCCCAGAACTGCCCCTCCTGCTGGCATGTCTCGGGGGGAACAATAAGGGCACTTGCTCTGTCGGCTGAAAACACGGGGTCCACGGGCCACGTCGCCTGAGGCCGGGACCACTGGGTGGAGCGGAAACCGCGCCGAGAGGCTGGTCTCCCAGGAGGCTGCGCCCCCCAACCCCCCACCCCCGCAGAGCGGCCCCAGCACCTCTCCGCTCCCTCACCGGCCAGCTCCTCCCCTTCCAGACACGGCGCATAGACCTCTTCCTCCGGGAAGCCCTCCCTGAGGACTGGCCACATCAGGGTCCTCCCCGGGGGCCCCACGGTCCTGGGCTTCACTCTCCCAGCCCCAACCGCACTGGAATGCCCCTGACTGCCCTCCTCCCTGCAGCCTGAGAGCAGCGGTCAGACACACAGTAGGGCCGCATTCAGTGTCAGCTTGCGCTGGCTGGGCTGTGTTTGGTCCTTGCTCTCAGGGGAGGAACCGGGATGTGACGCTCTCTGGCAGGGAAGGAGCGATGGAGAGCGCCCCTCCCCTCCCAGCCCCACACCCCCACCCCGGAGATGGAGACACCCCCAAGGCCTGGTCAGGATCACTGGGCAAAAGGCCTGAATGAGCCCCGACAGGCCGATCCTTATCTGCAGGCCGCCCGGCTCTCCTGAGGGTCGTCCTCGGGGGCGGCCACGCCCGGCCGTGCTGCCCAGCCTCCCGCAGACTCTGGCTCGCTATTAAATCTTCATCTCCCCAGCCTTCACATACAATATCCTCAGAGCCATCCCAGCGCCATTTAAGGCTCCTTAAAACTCATTTGCACCAGACGGCCGTAAAATGAAATGAGCCGGGGTCTGGCCGCGAGCCGTTATTGAATGATGAGGCCCCACACGGCCAGAGGTCGGGCGGCCGTAAAACGGGAGCTCAGCGCTAATGACCGGCGGCCAGCGATGACCTCTGCTTCCTCCTGCCGCTAGAGCTGCTGCCCGCTCTGCCTGGAGGAAGGCTCCTGCTCTTTCCAGAAAGGAGGAGACCGTGGACAGCACTGGGCACGGGGCCTGAGCTCACGCTCCGGGCCGCGGCCGGTGACAGTGGACTCCGGGCCCACCCCCGCCCTCCTCTGGCTGTCACTCAGCCGCTGCGGGCAGGGACGGGAGGCGCAGGGCCCAGCAGCCCCACCTCGCCTGTAAGTGGCACCTGTCTGCTGCCTAGCATGGTGTCAGCACCGATGCCAGGCGTGGGGGACCTCTGTAAAGCGCTGCTCACCACCCACCACCCACCACCTACTACCTACTACCCACCACCCCACCACCTACTACCCACCACCCACCGCCCACCACCTACTACCTACTACCCACCACCCACACCACCCACCACCCACACCCACCACCCACACCCACCACCCCCACCCACCACCACCACCCACACCCACCACCACCACCCACCCACACCCACCACCTACTACCCACCACCCACCACCACCACCCACCACCCACCACCACCACCCACCACCCACCACCACCACCCACACCCACCACCACCACCCACCACCACCACCCACACCCACCACCCACCACCCACACCCACCACCCACACCCACCCACACCCACCACCTACTACCCACCACCCACACCCACCACCCACCCATACCCACCACCTACTACCCACCACCCACACCCACCACCCACCACCTACACCCACCACCACCACCCACCACCCCCCACCCACCACCCACCACCCACCCCACCCACCCCCACCACCCACACCCACCACCCACCACCCACACCCACCACCTACTACCCACCCACCCCCACCACCCACACCCACCACCCACACCCACCACCCACCACCACCCCACACACCACCACCCACCACCCCACACCCACCACTACCACCCCACCCACCACCCACCGCCCACCCCCACCACCCATCCAACCCAACCCACCACCCACACCCAAACCCACCACCCATCACCCAACCACACCACCACCACCTACTACCCACCACCCACCACCCACCACCCACACCCACCACCCACCACCCACCACCACCCACCCCCACCACCCATCACCAAACCCACCACCCACCACCCACCACCCACCACCCACACCCACCACCCACCGCCCACCCCCACCACCCACACCCAACCCACCACCCATCACCCAAACCCACCACCCACCACCTACTACCCACACCCACCACCCACCACCCACACCCACCACCACCACCACCCACACCCCACCACCCATCACCCAAACCCACCACCACCACCCACACCCACCACCCACCACCCACCACCCACCACCCACACACCACCACCCACCACCCCACCCCCACCACCCATCACCCAAACCCACCACCCATCACCCAAACCCACCACCCACCACCACCACCCACACCCACCACCCACCACCCACCACCCACACCCACCACCCACCACCCACCACCCATCCACCCACCCCATGGCCTCTGGGCCGTGGAGTTTCTCTCTCAGAGCCTGCTGCTCACCTTGGGTAATTTGTTCAAGCGTTTGGGAAAATAGAGCAGAGGTTCCCACAAACCCCCCATTCCTCTCACGCACATCCCCTCATGCAGACCCCGTGCCACCCCTCGGCTGCGAGCCATGCTGGGAGACGGGGGGCTGGGGCAGGGCTGGGGAGGTGGCCGGACGCCGGGCAGCTAGTCCCCGCTCGGTCACCCCAGATTTGGGTCTCCAAGTCCAGGGAGGGGTTATTTTATTATATTTTTTATTATTATTATTATTTTTAAATATTTTTATTGATTTCAGAAAACATCAATGATGAGAAAGAATCATTAATGGCTGCCTCCTGCACGCCCTCTACTGGGGATCGAGCCCGCAATCGGGGCATGTGCCCTGACCGGGAATCGAACTGGGACCTCCTGGTTCATAGGTCGACACTCAACCACTGCGCCACGCAAGTGAGGGATTATTTTAGCCACGTCTCCCAGGCCCCCACTCACGGCCCACCCAACTATTCCTGGGTGACCGCAGCCCCATGATGACAGTTCCCCTCCCCCTTCCCCACCAGCCCGTGCCCTCCCGTCAGAGGGGCGGGCGTGCCCTAGGCCCGGACCACAGATTCCCTGCTTCCAGAGCCATCAGCCCCGCATTCCTATGGCCATCGGGACCCTCACTGCCCACCCCCCCACCCCTGCCCGAGCTCTCCTTATCTCATCACCTTTCCCAGGCCAGGTACCGCCTCCTCCAGGGAGCCCCCTGGCCTGTGGGGCTGGGTCAGGTGTTTGTCGTGGGCTGACCAGGTCCCTGGCGCTCCCCTTGTTAGTTGTGCCCCTTTAGGCCTGAGAGCTTTGCTGTGCAGGGTGGGAACCTTTTCCTGCCAGGGGCCATGTGGTGTTTAGAACACCTTCGAGGGCCACACAAAATCATCCGCTTAAAGTTAGCCACTGTATTTGGTCAGCACGTACCTAACTCACCCAGGGCCTCGCAGGGCCAGACCTGAGGATTTCGAGGGCCTTATAGGCCCTTGGACTGGACCTTCCCCACCCCTCTATACAGGGACCCCCCCCCCCCTCATGGCACGGCCTCTGGGCGGAGGCCTGTGTGAACCGGGCGCTTCGCTAGCAAACAGGTGAAACACAGCTGCACCCGTGGGCGTGGAGCCCGCCACACGGGTCCGGACCACGCAGAGGAGGCCGCCCCTGCCCCTGCTCCTGCCCCTGCACCTGCCCCTGCCCCTGCCCCTGCACCTGCACCCAGCCCCAGGCCCCCAGGCCCTCTGGCCCCCAGGCCCTCCGGCCCCCAGCCGCCCTCCGGCCCCCAGGCCTCCAGGCCCCAGGCCCCCAGGCCCCCAGGCCCCAGGCCCCCAGGCTCTAGGCCCCAGGCCCCAGGCCCCCAGGCCCTACCCACCCCAGCCCCAGGCCCCAGCCCCCAGCCCCCAGGCCCCAGGCCCCAGGCCCCAGTAGCCCCCAGGCCCCAGGCCCCCAGGCCCACACCCCAGGCCCCAGCCCCAGCCGCCCCAGGCCCCAGTACCCCAGCCCCAGCCCCCAGGCCCCAGGCCCCAGGCCCCCAGGCCTAGGCCCCAGGCCCCAGGCCCCAGGCCCATCCCCCAGGCCCCAGGCCCCAGTACCCCTGGCCCCCAGGCCCATACCCAGGCCCCAGGCCCCAGTACCCCAGCAGCCCCAGGCCCCAGGCCCCAGTACCCCAGGCCCCAGGCTCCCGGCCCCAGTACCCCACAGCCCCCAGGGCCCCATACCCAGGCCCCCCAGTCCGCCCCAGCCCCCAGCCCCAGGCCAGAGCCAGGCCGCCGGCTCACCATCTCCATGAAGCGCAGCAGCGGCTCCTTGTTGTGCTGCCAGAGCCCGTACAGCGCCTCCTCGGGGGGGAACTTCACGCAGCCCAGCTCCACCGTGATCTCAAAGCAGTTGCTGTGCAGGTAGTTGAAGTCGGACATGCCTGCGGCAGCGGCACAGGCCGTGAGCGGGCACGTGGGTGCCGCTTCCCGGGCGCCACAGCCACCACCCCGCTCCCCAGAGGAGCGGCTGAGGCCAGGCGTTGGGCCCACAGGGCAGGGCCCGGCGTGCCGCCCGCGTGGGTGAGGGACCGACCGCAGGAGAGAACCCGACACGTGGCCAAGCCGCCGGCCGGCCGGGCCCAGGGATGGCAACGCCCACCACCTGCCCTGTCCTGACCACGGCCCGGGGGGCCTGTCACCTCCTTCCCTAGGGGACGCCGCCTCGCAGCTGGGCAGCCGGCGAATTGGCAGAGGGAGGCTCCCGGCAACCGTGCTGACCCGCCCCAGCCGCTCCAGCCGGAGGGGCGACCGCCTCTGAGCCAGGCCCTGATGGCAGCCCTGTGCCCGGGCAGGGGACACCCCCCTGAGGAAGTCAGCGCCTCCCGGGAGCCCCGTGCCCAGTGCCGTGCCAGGGGCTTAGCATCCTGGCCTGCAGTGCAGCCACGCCCCCCACAGGGCCCTCGGCGCCCCCCACGCTTCCCCTGGGAGACCCTAATGACACGGTCCTGACTGGGACTCGGGGCCTGGGGTCAGGGAGCCCTCGAGCCTGGGTGCTGGGGCGCGAGGCTGCTCTGCCAGGAAGGGGTGGCCCTGCGGTGGGGAGCAGGGGGGGCCCCCGCCCACGCAGGAGGGGGACAGGCTTGCAGTGCGCCCCAGCTCTGCCGCCTCATCGGCCAAATGGCACCAACAGCGAGTGTGCGGTGGCCGAGCCGAGGCGGCAGGAGGAGCGCAGAGGCGGTGGGCCCAGCCCCGCGGCCCTCACGGCGCAGGGTGGGGGTGCACCCCCATTGCTCTGTGCCCAGCCTCAGCGCAGCCCCAGCCTCAGCGCAGCCCCAGCCTCAGCGCAGCCCCAGCCTCAGCGCAGCTTAAACAAACAAGTGCAGAGTCCAGTTCAGGTTGCGTTTTGGAGAGACAGCGAACGAGGGTGAGTGCATTCCTGCAGAACTGGCACCGACAGCGCTCGAAGCCTTCCTGCTCCCCAAACTCGCTTCCCTGGAGACCCTTACCCACCGCAGCCCTGCTGACCTGGGAGGCAAACAGCACCAGGCGCACCAGCGGGCCATGTAACGGACCTGCCCCTTAACCAGGAAGGCAGCGGGGTCCCAGGTCCTGCCCTGCCGCCGGCAACCAGGACTCCCCTCCTGAGCGGGGTCTCCCCAACAGGCGGCCCAGAGTGCAGATCCCAGAAAAAGCTGGGGCCCAGGGCACCAGCCTCGCCCCACCCCGCCCAGGCCCCTCCCTTCACCCCGCCCACCCTCTCAGGCCCCTCCCTTCACCCCATCCACCCCTCTCAGGCCCCTCCCTTTGTCCCACCCATCCCTCTCAGGCCCCTCCCTTCTCCCCGCCCACCCCTCTCAGGCCCCTCCCCTTCACCCCGCCCACCCCTCTCAGGCCCCTCCCCTCCGTTCTACCCCTCTCAGGCCCTCCCCTTCGCCCCGCCCCTCTCCCCTGCCCCCAGGGCCGCACCTCCCGTGAAGCTGTACCAGTCGGCCCCGTTGATGATGCTGCCCCTCTTCAGGAAGTTGCCCCCACACCTGTTCTCCGACTTGTCCATCATCATGGGGTGGACATCCGCGTAGGCTCTGGCCAGCAACTTGAACATCTGGAAAGGAGACCAGGAAAGAGGTTCCCCAAGGCCAAGACCAGAGGTGGGGGGCTCTGTAGGACACCCCAGAGCCCGGAAGATGGAGGGGCCTCCACAACGGACACCTGCAACCCAGTGAGACAGGGAAAGTGTCCACGCAGGGGCACAGCGTGTGCAAAGGCCCGAGGTGGACGGCCAAGCTCAGGGCGCCCGTGGAGGCACCTGCAGCTCGGAGCCCCTGCACACCGGCAGCAGGCCGACCAGGGGCGGGCGCCGGAAAGGAAGTCGCAGGCGCTCCGGCCGAGGGAGGCATGGTGGGCAGGAGCAGGGAAAGAGGACCAGGCCGGGCCGTGGGGAAGGCAGCCTGCCCGGCCCTCCGCCTGGGCCCCGGGTAGAGCCAGCTCATCCCGCGGTGGGCGGGTCCGAGGGGTGGCGGGCAGCAGGGCCGGAGCCCAGCTCAGGGGCAGGCCTTCCTGTGGAGCAGGCGGGGCGGCGGGGAGATGGGAGGAGCGGCCGGCCCTGGCCAGCCGGGGGCCTTGAACGCTGCCCCGAGGCCCTGGCCCTCGCCCACGGGGTGCCATGGAAGTTTGGGGGTGACTTGGGACACTCTGGCCAGCCTCCCATCAGCTCCCCTGCTCCCCAGCGCCTCTCCTGGGACCTGGTTCCCCGGAGACCACCACGGCTGCAGGGCTGAGGAGCGGGCCGCTGGCTGCTGGCTGGTGGGCGGACGCCCGGTTCTGGCTCTGCGGGGACTCAGGAGGTGAAGGCCCCTGGGGACATGTTCACGTTCCTGCCTCTGAGGTCCAGAGACTGTGCCCAGAGCCCAGGGCTCCCGCCGCCCAGGGGCCAGGCCTCCCCAGGCGTTGGCCCTGAGCTCTGACAGCCAGGGGAGCCGAGGCCAGGGCACCGGGAGCCCACCTCCTCCCGGGCACCTACTGGGCTCTGAGCACAGAGCTGGCACCCCTGCAGGCCTGGGCGGCTGCTCCAGGGTTGGTACCTGAGCTAATGAGGGGCCAGCCGCGGGCCAGCGGGTCAGGAGCGAAGGCAGAGCCTCCCCGGCCCCTCTCCCCCGACGCAGATTTTCAGCCACAGAACAGGGAGGACCCTCTCCCTCCCCTTCCCAGCCCCGCCCGTGAGCCCCAGTGCCAGGCCGGGGAGGGATCCAGGCAGGGGACTGTGGGGCTGGGGGGCTGTCAATCTCACAGGCCTCCGCCGCCCCTGCGGGGAGGACCAGGGAGGGAAGAGAGGCCGGGAGAGGAGGAGGCCCCCAGGCCCAGGTGATGCTGGTGCCAGAGTTCCTCCCCATCCTTAACCGCCAGGCCCACAGGCGGTGTCGTGAGCGTGGCGGCACTGCCCTCTGCTGGCGGCTCCCGGAACTGCCCTCCCCGTGGACAGGAAACACCAGGGTCAGGGGGCAGGTGGCCGCAGTGCCCACCCAGAGGCTCCGGCCTGGGCACTGACAAAGGGGCGGGGGCTGCGTCCGCTGGGCCGGGAGGCTCCCTGGAGGAGGGTTTGGAGCTGGACTGGGAAGGCTGCTCCGATTCAGGGACCCCGGGCTCAGCACAGGCCCCACACCAGGCCAGCCCGAGGGCCTCGCCCGCAGCTTCCCCTGCGCCCGCCGCAGCCCACCCGCCCCGCGCCGCCGCGCACCTTCTCGTCCGGCGTGGGCGAGAACATCTTCTCCTCGTGGGGGTGCTGGGAGAAGTCGAAGGGGTAGGACACCACCAGGTCGCCCCCGTGCAGGCTGGCCGAGAGCACGAAGGGCGCCGTCCGCATCCACTTCATGATCGCCTTCGTCTCGGGGGCCACCTGCCCGGGGGGGGGGGGGGGGGGGGGCGGGGGGCGGCCTCAGACAGGCCACCGCCGCTGACCACCGGCCAACCGGCCTTTCGGGCTCGGGTCAGGCTCACGGCTCTCGCCTGGGCCCTCCTGCCCGCCAGTCTCCTGCCGCGTGGGGCGGCCACCCCCCAGGCAGCCTCCCTGCCCCCCCCCCCGTGCCCCGCCCGGCTCCGGGGCTCTCCATGCAGGGTCCCAGCGGGGAGCTGTCCCCCAGGGTCAGGCTGTCACCACCAGACACCACCCTGAGGTCCTGGCGACACTGAGACCGCCCCCCCACCCCCGTGTGTCACCTGGGCGGGCGGGCGGGCGCTCCTACCTTACCCCACCAGTAGTGCGGGGGATGGCCAGGTGGTCGGTGCGCGTGCCGCGGGTCGAGACGAGGCGGTAGAACTCGGAGGTCAGGTCGGGGAAGTTGCGGTTCAGGTCCAGGTTCTGTGCGTTCTGCCTTCCGCTCGTCCACCCGTTGTAGCCAGCACCCTGAACACAGGCCCCCCAAACACAGGCCCCCCTAAATACAGGCCCCCCCAAACACAGGCCCCCCAAACACAGGCCCCCCAAACACAGGCCCCCCTAAACACAGGCCCCCCCAAACACAGGCCCCCCAAACACAGGCCCCTAAACACAGGCCCCCCCAAACACAGGCCCCCCAAACACAGGCCCCTAAACACAGGCCCCCCCAAACACAGGCCCCCCAAACACAGGCCCCCCTAAACACAGGCCCCCCCAAACACAGGCCCCCCAAACACAGGCCCCTAAACACAGGCCCCCCCAAACACAGGCCCCCCAAACACAGGCCCCTAAACACAGGCCCCCCCAAACACAGGCCCCCTAAACACAGGCCCCCTAAACACAGCCCCCCCCAAACACAGGCCCCCCAAACACAGGCCACCCCAAACACAGGCCCCCCAAACACAGGCCCCCCAAACACAGGCCCCCCCCAAACACAGGCCCCCCAAACACAGGCCCCCCAAACACAGGCCCCCCAAACACAGGCCCCTAAACACAGGCCCCCCCAAACACAGGCCCCCCCCAAACACAGGCCCCTAAACACAGGCCCCTAAACACAGGCCCCCCCAAACACAGGCCCCCTAAACACAGGCCCCTAAACACAGGCCCCCCCAAACACAGGCCCCCTAAACACAGCCCCCCCCAAACACAGGCCCCCCAAACACAGGCCCCCCAAACACAGGCCCCCCAAACACAGGCCCCCCCAAACACAGGCCCCCCAAACACAGGCCCCCCAAACACAGGCCCCTAAACACAGGCCCCCCCAAACACAGGCCCCCCAAACACAGGCCCCTAAACACAGGCCCCCCCAAACACAGGCCCCCTAAACACAGGCCCCCTAAACACAGCCCCCCCCAAACACAGGCCCCCCAAACACAGGCCACCCCAAACACAGGCCCCCCAAACACAGGCCCCCCCAAACACAGGCCCCCCAAACACAGGCCCCCCCAAACACAGGCCCCCTAAACACAGGCCCCCTAAACACAGCCCCCCCAAACACAGGCCCCCAAACACAGGCCACCCCAAACACAGGCCCCCCAAACACAGGCCCCCCCAAACACAGGCCCCCCAAACACAGGCCACCCCAAACACAGGCCCCCTAAACACAGCCCCCCCCAAACACAGGCCCCCCAAACACAGGCCACCCCAAACACAGGCCCCCCAAACACAGGCCCCCCAAACACAGGCCCCTAAACACAGGCCCCTAAACACAGGCCCCCCCAAACATAGGCCCCCCCAAACACAGGCCCCCCCAAACACAGGCCCCCCCAAACACAGGCCCCCCCAAACACAGGCCCCCCAAGCACAGGCCCCCCCAAACACAGGCCACCCTAAACACAGGCCCCTAAACACAGGCCCCCCCAAACACAGGCCCCCCCAAACACAGGCCCCCCAAACACAGGCCCCCCAAACACAGGCCACCCCAAACACAGGCCCCCCAAGCACAGGCCCCCCCAAACACAGGCCCCCTAAACACAGGCCCCCTAAACACAGCCCCCCCCAAACACAGGCCCCCCAAACACAGGCCACCCCAAACACAGGCCCCCCAAACACAGGCCCCCCCAAACACAGGCCACCCCAAACACAGGCCCCCCAAGCACAGGCCCCCCCAAACACAGGCCCCCCAAACACAGGCCCCCTAAACACAGGCCCCCCTAACATAGGCCCCCCAAACACAGGCCCCCTAAACACAGGCCCCCCTAACATAGGCCCCCCCCAAACACAGGCCCCCCCAAACACAGGCCCCCTAAACACAGGCCCCCCCAAACACAGGCCCCCTAAACACAGGCCCCCCCAAACACAGGCCCCCTAAACACAGGCCCCCCCAAACACAGGCCCCCTAAACACAGGCCCCCCAAACACAGGCCCCCTAAACACAGGCCCCCCAAACACCGGCCCCCCAAACACAGGCCCCCCAAACACAGGCCCCCCCAAACACAGGCCCCCCAAACACAGCCCCCCAAACACAGCCCCCCAAACACAGGCCCCCCCAAACACAGGCCCCCCAAACACAGGCCCCCCCAAACACAGGCCCCCTAAACACAGGCCCCCCTAACATAGGCCCCCCCAAACACAGGCCCCCCCAAACACAGGCCCCCTAAACACAGGCCCCCCTAACATAGGCCCCCCCAAACACAGGCCCCCCAAACACAGGCCCCCTAAACACAGGCCCCCTAAACACAGGCCCCCCTAACATAGGCCCCCCCAAACACAGGCCCCCTAAACACAGGCCCCCCTAACATAGGCCCCCCCAAACACAGGCCCCCTAAACACAGGCCCCCCTAACATAGGCCCCCCCAAACACAGGCCCCCTAAACACAGGCCCCCCTAACATAGGCCCCCCCAAACACAGGCCCCCTAAACACAGGCCCCCCTAACATAGGCCCCCCCAAACACAGGCCCCCTAAACACAGGCCCCCCAAACACCGGCCCCCCAAACACAGGCCCCCCAAACACAGGCCCCCCCAAACACAGGCCCCCCTAAACACAGCCCCCCAAACACAGCCCCCCAAACACAGGCCCCCCAAACACAGGCCACCCCAAACACAGGCCCCCCAAGCACAGGCCCCCCCAAACACAGGCCCCCCCAAACACAGGCCCCCTAAACACAGGCCCCCCCAAGCACAGGCCCCCCTAAACACAGCCCCCCAAACACAGCCCCCCAAACACAGGCCCCCCAAACACAGGCCCCCTAAACACAGGCCCCCCTAACATAGGCCCCCCCAAACACAGGCCCCTAAACACAGGCCCCCCCAAACACAGGCCCCCTAAACACAGGCCCCCCAAACACCGGCCCCCCAAACACAGGCCCCCCAAACACAGGCCCCCCCAAACACAGGCCCCCCTAAACACAGCCCCCCAAACACAGCCCCCCAAACACAGGCCCCCCAAACACAGGCCACCCCAAACACAGGCCCCCCAAGCACAGGCCCCCCCAAACACAGGCCCCCCCAAGCACAGGCCCCCCCAAACACAGGCCCCCCCAAACACAGGCCCCCTAAACACAGGCCCCCCCAAACACAGGCCCCCCTAAACAACAGGCCCCCCCAAACACAGGCCCCCCCAAACACAGGCCCCCTAAACACAGGCCCCCCCAAACACAGGCCCCCCAAAACACAGGCCCCCCTAAATACAGGCCCCCCCAAACACAGGCCCCCTAAACACAGCCCCCCCCAAACACAGGCCCCCCAAGCACAGGCCCCCCTAAACACAGGCCCCCCCAAACACAGGCCCCCCTAAACACAGGCCCCCCTAAATACAGGCCCCCCCAAACACAGGCCCCCTAAACACAGCCCCCCCCAAACACAGGCCCCCCAAGCACAGGCCCCCCTAAACACAGGCCCCCCAAACACAGCCCCCCAAACACAGGCCCCCCCAAACACAGGCCCCCCAAACACAGGCCACCCCAAACACAGGCCACCCCAAACACAGGCCCCCCAAACACAGGCCCCCCCCAAACACAGGCCCCCCAAGCACAGGCCCCCCAAACACAGGCCACCCAAACACAGGCCCCCCAAACACAGGCCCCCCAAACACAGGCCCCCTAAACACAGGCCCCCCCCCAAACACAGGCCCCCCAAGCACAGGCCCCCCAAACACAGGCCACCCAAGCACAGGCCCCCCAAACACAGGCCACCCAAACACAGGCCCCCCAAACACAGGCCCCCCCCAAACACAGGCCCCCCAAACACAGGCCACCCCAAACACAGGCCCCCCAAACACAGGCCCCCCAAACACAGGCCCCCCAAACACAGGCCCCCCCAAACACAGGCCCCCCCCAAACACAGGCCCCCCAAGCACAGGCCCCCCAAACACAGGCCACCCCAAACACAGGCCCCCCAAACACAGGCCCCCCCCCAAACACAGGCCACCCCAAACACAGGCCACCCCAAACACAGGCCCCCCAAACACAGGCCCCCCCCAAACACAGGCCCCCCAAACACAGGCCCCCCCCCAAACACAGGCCCCCCCAAGCACAGGCCCCCCCAAACACAGGCCCCCCAAACACAGGCCCCCCCCAAGCACAGGCCCCCCAAGCACAGGCCACCCCAAACACAGGCCCCCCAAACACAGGCCCCCCCCAAACACAGGCCCCCCAAACACAGGCCCCCCAAACACAGGCCCCCCCCAAACACAGGCCCCCCAAACACAGGCCCCCCAAACACAGGCCCCCCCCAAACACAGGCCCCCCCCAAACACAGGCCCCCCAAACACAGGCCCCCCCCAAACACAGGCCCCCCCAAGCACAGGCCCCCCCAAACACAGGCCCCCCAAACACAGGCCCCCCCCAAGCACAGGCCCCCCTAAACACAGGCCCCCCAAACACAGGCCCCCCCCAAACACAGGCCCCCCAAACACAGGCCCCCCAAACACAGGCCCCCCCCAAGCACAGGCCCCCCTAAACACAGGCCCCCCAAACACAGGCCCCCCCCAAGCACAGGCCCCCCAAGCACAGGCCCCCCAAGCACAGGCCCCCCAAGCACAGGCCCCCCAAGCACAGGCCCCCCTAAACACAGGCCCCCCAAACACAGGCCCCCTCCCAAGCATAGGCCCCCCCAAACCACAGGCCCCCCCAAGCACAGGCCCCCCCCAAACACAGGCCCCCCAAGCACAGGCCACCCCAAACACAGGCCACCCTAAACACAGGCCAGCCCCCAAGCAAAGTCCACCCCAAACACAGGCCCCCCTAAACCACAGGCCCCCCCAAACACAGGCCCCCCAAACACAGGCCCCCCAAACACAGGCCCCCCAAACATAGGCCCCCCCAAACATAGGCCCCCCAAACATAGGCCCCCCCAAACACAGGCCAGCCCCCAAGCAAAGTCCACCCCAAACACAGGCCCCCCCAAACACAGGCCAGCCCCCAAGCAAAGTCCACCCCAAACACAGGCCACCCTAAACACAGGCCCCCCTCCCCGAAACACCGGCCCCCGGCTGGGGCCAGCACCCCGCCCTGCTCCTCTGGAGGCGCTGTGGCTTCTCTCTGGTTTACGTGATGAACTTGGGAGCATGTCCACGCTTGACCTCTGCCCTCTCTCCGGCCCCTCCCACCCGGCCTCCTTGCTGACCTCCAACCTCAGGGCCCCGCACTGGCTGCTTCCCCTGCCTGGAGTGCCCCCCACCCCCCACCGCTCTGCACTGCTCCCCCCTCCTGCAGGTCGAGAGCCACAGCCTCCAGCCAGCCACTGCCCCCTCGACCCCCTTTCTCGCTCCGTTCTCCCCGGAGCGGCATCACCTCTGTGCGCGCCATCGAATTCTCTGCCAGAGCAGGACCCGCCGATGCTGCCGCCGGCTGAATTCCCGTCCACCAGCCCGGGCGCACAGACCCCGCCCCCCCCCCCGACGGCTGGCGATGGACGGGCCGCCGGATGCGTGCTCACCTCGGCGGCCGCCACCTCGTAGCCGTCGGGGTTCATGGAGGGCAGCAGGTGGATGCGGGTGGTGTTGAGCAGGCGCTGGATGCGGGCGCTGCCCAGCAGGTACTCGGAGCACAGGTACTGCGCCAGGTATATGAGCATCTCCCGGCCCGCCACCTCGTTGCCGTGGATGTTGCCGATGAGCTTCACCTCGGGCTCCACTGGGGGACACGTGACACCTCAGCCTGTGGGCCCGTGGCGGGGGGCCATGTTCTGGGACCCACTCATACGTGTTTTGGCCCCGGCATCTCCATGGCTAATGAGGTCTCGTTGGGGTCATCACTCTGTCTAGCCCTAATGAGCAGCACGACGAATTGAGGACATTAGTTAACGACATACGGCAGCACTGTCTGTACGAGTGTCACTGACGGCCACGCTTCAGTTTGGTATGCATTGGTGCTTAGTGGGCAGGCAGACAGCCAGTGAGTGATGGGAAAGATGGAAAGAAGGAAGAAGGAAGGAAGGAAGGAAGGAAGGAAGGAAGGAAGGAAGGAAGGAAGGAAGGAAGGAAGGAAGGAAGGAAGGAAGGAGAGTGGGTAGGTAAATGGGTGGATGAGTGGATTAATAAATGGATGTTGGATGGGTGGGTGGATGGATAGGTGTATAGGCAGAAAAATGGATGGATGAACAGGTGGACAGATGGATAGATGAGCAGATGGTGGCAGATGGATGGGTAGGTGGATGAATGAATGGATGGATGAACAGGTGGGTGAGTGGATGGATGGGTGAATGGATGAACAGGTGGGTGGATGGGTGTGTGGATGGATGGGTGGATGGATGAACAGATGGGTGGGTGGGTGAGTGGGTGGATGGAGTAGAGGATGGGTGGATGGAGAGGGTGGATGGGTGGGTGGATGGATGAGGGGTGGATGAGGGTGGTGGATAGGTGGGTGGATGGGATGGATGAATGGATGGGTGGGTGGATGGATGTGGGTGGGTGGATGGAGGGTGGTGGATGTGTGGTGGATGGTGTGGGTGGATGGATGGTGGGTGGATGGATGGGTGGGTGGGTGGATGGACTGAGGGGATGGATGGATGGGATGGATGGATGGTGGGTGGATGGATGGATGGGTGGATGGATGGGATGGATGGGTGGGTGGATGGAGGGTGGGTGGGAGGGTGGATGGATGAATGCTGGGAAAAGGTAGACCAGGAGCCTGGCAGCCTCACTAGCTGTGGGACCTTGGGCAAGCCACTGCTCTCTGACCCTCACGTAGCTCACCTGGAAAATGGTGTCTCCCTCCTGGCTGTGTGCGGCCAGGCCTTGGGCTGTGGGAGCAAACCCTCAGTTTCCTCCGAGTGCAGAGGTAGAGGACCGGGCTTTCCCACGGTCATGTTCCCCGGCCGCCTGCACAGGGGCACCCTCACCCACACTCCAACGCTGGAGGGGAGGGGCAGGGTGGGCATTGGAGGCTCGGGCTGCATGACCTCTGACCTGTTCCGGCTGCCCGAGCCTATAGAGTGAAAGCTGGGCTGAGGGTGGCCAGCGCAGCAAAGGGGCCGGGGCTGCTCAGCTGAGATGGGGTGTGTTTTTCAGTAACTTGTAAGGACCAAGGCTGAGTGGGGTCTGCCGCCCGCTCCTGCTGGACTCCCTGGTCAGGGGACAGACGAGCTGAGGGCCGCGGCCAGGACGGGCCCCTCTCACACGCCCCCGAGGAGGCCGGGACCAGGCCCTGTGCTCGATGCGCGCAGTGCCCGGCGGGCGGGGGGGGGGGGGGGGTTCCAGTCACCTTGCTCACAGGGAGCAGGCTGCCTAGCCTGGGGCGGAGCCTTTGCTAGAAACGCCCCGATTCCCAGGCCAGCCCCCAGCCCCACCCCTGGCCCACTGCCCTGTCCTGGGCCTGCCCCTGAAACTCAGTCCCGTGGTCACTTCCTCAGCGCCGAGCTCCTGGCCTGAGTGGCCTTTGTCCGTCACGATGGGGAGTGAACTCCTGCCCTCCAGCTGGTGGGCAGTGAGCTCTGACTCTGCCCTAAAGGACAAAGCTCTACAGCAGGGGCGGGGCCGTCCGGCCCGCGGCCGTATAAGGCCCTCGGGATCCTGTGGCCTGGCCCTGCCAGGGCATTGGGGGGAGTTAATTAAATGTTTGACCAAATGGAGCAGGCTGAGTCTAAGCGGATAATTGTGTAGGCCCGGGAGTGATGTTACAAAATCCAAATGGCCCTGGGCAGGACAGGGTTCCCCCCTGCAAAGGGGGATAAAATGTGGCGTTTTCCATGTGATTCTCCGTCATCTCAAAGCAGGGCCTTCAGCCCTGGCCGGGGTGGCGCAGTGGGTAGCGTGTCAGCCCTCGGACTAAAGGGTCCCGGTTCGATTCCGGTCAAGGGCACGTACCTCGGCTGCAGGCTCGATCCCTGGCCCTGGTCAGGGCACATGTGGGAGGCAACCAATCAATGTGTCTCTCTCCCATCGATGTTTCTCTCTCTGTCTCTCCCCCTCCCTTCCACTCTCTCTAAAAAAAAAAAAAATCAATGGGAAAATATTCTCGGACGAGGGTGAACAGAAAAACCCACCGGCCCTGGAGGCTGATGCGAAGGGAACATGGACGTGGGTTCTAAAGTGGAAGAACTTGCTCGCACGTTCTGTGAATTGTGTTCTCCAAGCCGCCGCACGGGGCCGGGGGCGGGGGGGCGGGGGGGGGGTGCTGCACACACCTGCCTGGGGCGGGGCACGGTGGCAAATAGCACAGGGCACAGAGCGGCCGGTTCCCTGGAGACACCGGCCCGGGTGCCTGCAGCCGCCGGAGCCGCCTCCGCTTCTCCCTGCTTGTCCCCTTTGGTCCCCGCGATGACATCACTCAGGGCTCCCCGTGTCTGTGGGGTGTGGCCCAAGGCCCGGCCCCCCCCCCCCCCCCCGCTCGCACCAAGCAGAGCCCTGAGCCTCCGCCCCGACCCTGTCCCCCAAACATCAGGGCTCTGGTTAGACTCCCGGGCCCCGACATGTACACCCCAAGGGTGTGCACCCCGAGTCCTTCCCCACAGGCTGGCTCACGCCGGCCTCGCGGGGGGCGCCGGCAGTGGCAGTGCTCACTCAGCTCGTGCTGGCCAGGGCGGGCCGAGAACTCGATGACCAGCAGCTCCCGGCCGTCGAAGCTGCGCCCGATGCTGTAGGTCTTGGCGACGTGGGAGCAGCGGGCCGCCGTCCGCCTCAGCACGCGCACCATCTGGGCGTAGGAGTGGTGACTGAAGTCCACGAAGGTCAGCGGCAGCCCGGTCGGCAGCGCCTCCCCCTCATCCAGGCCCCCTGGGGAGAGCGGGGTGCGGGTCAGCCTCGGCCTGGCTGCGGCCCCCCGACGCGGCTCTGTCTGCCCAGCCCGACCCCAGGGCTGCCGGGGCGGGGACGCTCCAGGCCCTCACACCCCAACCCCAGCGCACGCTGGCCAGTCTGCCGCGTTAAGTGAAGAGCCTCTAGTTCTCAGCGGCCACAGCCAGACGGCGCCCGCAGGCGTGGAAAGCACACGGTGCCGCTGCTGCGAATGCAGGGACGAGTCACTACTTGGGAAATGTTCCAGAACAGAGCACGGAGGACGGCGACCCAGCGCCCTCTCCCGGGACACCCGCTGCTTGTCCTGCAGCCTCTGGCTGTAAGTCCGCTTCCCAGGAGCACCTGCTGTGACCCACCCGCTGTGACCCACCAGCTGTGACCCCCTGTGACCCCACCTGCTGTGACCCCCCTGTGACCCCAGCCGCTGTGACCCCAGCCGCTGTGACCCCACCCGCTGTGACCCCCTGCTGTGACCCCACACGCTGTGACCCCCCTGTGACCCCTCCTGTGACCCCACTCACTGTGACCCCACCCTCTGTGACCCTCCCCGCTGTGACCTGCCTGCTGTGACCCTACCTGCTGTGACCCCCCTGTGACACCCCCGTGACCTCACCCGCTGTGACCCACCCACTGTGACCCCACCTGTGACCCCCCCGCTGTGACCCCCACCCACTGTGACCCCACCCGCTGTGACCCTCCTGTGACTCCCTGTGACCCCCACCCACTGTGACCCCCCCTGTGACCCTCCTGTGACCCCACCCGCTGTGACCCCACCTGTGACCCCCCCGCTGTGACCCCCACCCACTGTGACCCCACCTGCTGTGACCCTCCTGTGACTCCCTGTGACCCCCACCCACTGTGACCCCCATTGTGACCCTCCTGTGACCCCACCCGCTGTGACCCTCCTGTGACTCCCTGTGACCCCCACCCACTGTGACCCCACCTCTGTGACCCCCTGTGACCCCCCTGTGACTCCCTGCCCACGTGGGCCCTGCAGGCTGATCCCGGGAGCGCTAATGGTTAGCGCTTTCCCTGAGTCTCCCTTCCCTGAGGGTTTGCTTCTGCTCAGAACGGTTTGGAGGAGGAAGAAAGTGGGCGGAACCGGCCGTTGGTGGGGAGTTGCCCAAAATAATCCTGTTCAGGCCAAGTCCCCGGCCCTCCCCTCGGGGCATCTGGCTTCCCTCCTCTGGTCCCCGCCCGCCCACCGCCCCGGGGCGGTCCCCGCCTCTGCACACCCAGCGCTGCCCCGGGACCTGCTCCTGCAGGGCAGCCCCTGGCGAAGGGTCCCCACCGGGGCAGCTCCGGGGCGCGCTGAGCCCCTCGGCAGGGAGGGCAGAGCTGGGACCCAGGCTGCTCCCTCCACAGCCCAGCACGAGCCCCCCAGCAGGTGCTCACGGTCCGTCCAGCAGCTGGGCCTCACCGCCGCCATCGCCCCACCTTGTCACCTGCACGAGGGGGTGGTGGCCAGCACTCAGCCCCAGGCCACAGGCCTCACCGTGGCCTTCGTGGCGTGAGCACCGAGGCCAGAAGCAGATGTCCTGCACGTCCAGCGGCACGCACTGGCCGCACGGGGCTACTCATGCTTCAGCTTAAATTGGTTAAAATAAAATAAAGACTTAGACCCTCCGCCCTTCAGCCACACTCCAAGCCCAGGGGCCACGTGTGACGAGGGCATCTGGCCGGGGCGGCACAGAGAGCAACTCCGTGGGAGTGGAGCTTTAGCTCCTCCCCCTCAGCACCACAGCCGGGAAGCCCTCCAGGATTCCTCTCCCATCTCCTGAGATGAGTGCTCTCCAGCGCCCAGGGCTGCCCACTGCCCCTCTGCTGTGTCCACACGAGGAGCCAAAGCCCATCTCCGCAGGCCCTCCCACAGCTGCCTTCAGCCCGCGGGGTCCCGAGGACCCCACTTCCACGGGCCTGGCGGCCGGATAGCATCCTCTGTGCCATCTCTCAGGGTCCGCCTCAGGCAGTGACGGGCGTTGCCTCGCAGGCCTGCAGGGTCACGCCCTCCCCACGCCAGCCTGGAGCACAGCCCTGGAGCATGGGGGCGGGGGGCGGAGCGGGGGGCGGGGGGCGGAGGGGGGCTGCAGTGCAGGCAGGCCCCCAGCCCTGCTCTGACCACATCTGCACACCTGACAGCTCAGCCCCGGGGGGACCCCCGCCCCCCGCCGGCCCCGCTCACCTCGCAGCTGCTCCAGGGGGTCGTAGCAGCCCTCCTCCTCGTCCCCGAAGTAGCGGCCGCAGTCGAGGAAGTAGGGCCAGGCCATGTCGATGGCGTCGAAGGCGGGCAGGCAGGCCGCCCGCAGGCCCTCGCAGACGCGCCGGCAGGGCCTGGGCGCCCGGCCGCCCTCGCAGCGCGGGGCCAGCACGGCGCAGCCCAGCAGCCGCAGGTCGGGGTTGCACTGGCCCTCGAGCAGGTGGTGCAGCACGCTGAGCAGCACGTACTCGGGGCTGGCCTCCACTGCCGCCCGGGACCGGTGCGCCAGCGGCGTGGGGAAGGCCGTCTGGTTGTAGGCGGCGTCGCTGCAGGTCCGGAGCTGCAGGTCCACGCACGTGGCTGGGGGAGCAGGGGTCACAGGTCACTCCCTCCCAGGAGGACCCACACCGTCATCTGTCAGCCCAAGCAGACCACCCTCCCCCCCAGGGCCAGGCCCGCACGGAGGGGCGTGAGAGGGGCCGGGGCGAGGCCTTCTTCAGAGGAAGCCAGACGGGGGCGGGGTGTGTGTGTGTGTGTGTGTGTGTGTGTGTGTGTGTGTGGGCGGAACCAGGGAAGGCTCCTGACGCCAACTGGGCTTGGCCGCTCACTACTAAGGGAGCCGGGCCTCAGCTTCCACGTCTGTGAAATGGGAGCGGGAGAGCCGGCCTTGCTGAGGGTTTGCCGCCTTCGGGCACGCCGCCCACTGCCATAAAGAGAAAGCAGTTTCCGGCTTTAAAGAAAAGGTCCGGTCCCTCCGCTTGGAAGACAGCAGATCCGATCAGGCAGGGGAGACGTGGAGAGATGTCTGTTCTCCCTCCAGATACAGGAGACCCCGCGTGACCTTCAAGCCATCAGGAGACAGCACCCTCCTCGGTGTGCTGGGAGGAAGCCCAGAGGGGAGGTTCCTCCCAGCCCCGGCTCAGCAGGTGCGGGCAGGGCTGCGACCTGGGACCCGGGACGAGGGGCTGATGCTGAGTGCACACCCGAAGGCTGGGCCCGGCGTGTGCAGCCCACCCTGGCCGGCGGTGAGGGGCCGGCGGGGGGGGGGCCGGCGGCGGGGAGGGGCCTGCGGGGGGGGGCCGGCGGGGGAGGGGCCGGCGGGGGGGGGCCGGCGGGGAGGGGCCGGCGGGGGAGGGGCCGGCGGGGGGGGGCCGGCAGGGGGGGTCGGCGGCCGGGAGGGCAGGCGGGGGGGGGCCAGCGGAGCAGGGCAGGGAGGGGCCGGCGGGGGGGGGCCGGCGGGGGGGGTGCCGGCGGGGAGGGCCGGGCCGGGGGGAGGGGCCGGCGGGGGAGGGGCCGGCGGGGGGGGGCCGGCGGGGGGGGTCGGCGGCCGGGAGGGCAGGCGGGGGGGGGCCAGCGGAGCAGGGCAGGGAGGGGCCGGCGGGGGGGGGGGGCCGGCGGGGAGGGGCCGGGCCTGGCGGGGGCCCAGCCCAGGGCGAGGCCCTGCCTTGTCCTTGGGGTCTCGTTTCTAGCCGCTTAGGAAGCGCCTGGATGTGGTTAATGGGCCACGTTACTCATTACACGTCAGAGCCATGGGTTCGGCTCTTTAAAAGCTTCGATGGGGCCGGGGTCTGCCTCGCTCCCACACACAAACACGGGGGCAGCCCAGTACGTACCGCTGTCTGTGGCCGATGGCCGGTGGCAGCCGCCTGCAAAGGGAAGGCAGCTCGGTGAGGGGTGCGGATCCGGCCGTCAGTCACCCCCTAACACTTGGTGCTGGCCGGCCCGCCCCGTGCTGGCCCCTCAGGCTGCATCTCCGTCCTCACAGCCGCCCTGGCCCCGGTGGCCCCGCCCCGCCATCCGCAGTGCACAGGGCGGACACCGAGCCACAGGGGTCAGGAAGGTGGACAGCCAGGGCGTGAGGGGATCCCCAAGCCCAGCAGCATCTGGCAAACCTGCCCCCTGAGGACAGGGCCTGCCCAGCGTCCGCCCGCCGCGCCCGGAGCCAACACCCACTTCGCGCCGCCTTCCAGCCTCCGAGGCTGCGCATCACGTTCACAAAACTCCCCAACATCTAGCCAGGGGCCCGCCCACCCCACGGGGCCCACCACCCCACGGGAGTCGGGGTCCCCGGGGGTCGGGGCGCCGGCTCCCTGCCCTCCAGAACACTCGGCAGGTGCGGCGTTATTCCGCTTCCCGGGGCGGGGGCCTCCTCTCAGAGAACACACAGTATTTAGGGGCTCACAGGCCCCCTCGAGGCCCAGACACGTGGACCCAACAGCGAGACCCGGGAAGGCCTGTACCACCAGCCGCAGCAGCCACCTGCGAGCCCGTCAGAGCGGTCTGCGGGGCCAGGCGGGAAGGCCTGACCACAGGGACCGAAATCAGGGTGGACTTAGCCCAGACAGGAGTCCTGGGAGGGAGGGGGGGGCAGCAGGAAAGAGGAGGGAGCGTGGGTGCAGGGGAGGCTCGGACCAGGGGAGAAGGCCGCGACCTAACCCTGTGCCCTCGCCGACCCCGGGTCAGCTCAGCGTAGTCAGAGCTCACGTCACCTGTCCTGAGTGTGGCCACTAGAAATGGAAGTTACATGTGACCGGCCAGCCAGCATGTCGGAGGCTCTGGTCCACACGAAACCGTTACGCCTCTCGACCACGAGGTGTCAGCGTTTGGCTGGGGCTGCCCTACAGACCGAGCTCGGTTACCCCTCCTGCCAGGGCCGCCTCAGCACGTGAGAACGGAACGGGGTCAGAGAGGTCCAGCCAGCGGCCAAGCCACACAGCGAGTGGAGGAGCCAGAGTCTGAGCCCAGACCCGCCGGGTCCCTAGGAGCATGGAGTCTCCTCAGACCCCGGCTGCCCACGGCGACCTGGAGGCCTCCACCAGGCCAGGGAGAGAGCGGGGGGGGGGGGGACAGAAGGGTCTGGGCTGGCCTGAGCCCTCGGGCACGGGAGAGGGGGACGGCTCCGTCGTGGATGTGGGAGCCCGGGTTCGAATGCCCGGCCTCCCCAGGCCCGCCTGCAGCTGGGCACGGCAGCGGCTTCCGGCGTCCGCACGGCAAGGAGGGCGGGTCTGGAAGAGGCACTGGTGCCGGAGGAAGGAGGGGGCTGCGGGTCCACGTCCGGAGGGGGTTGCCGTCCCCCTGGGAAGGCAGGTCAGAGAACGCTTCCCAGGAAGAGGACCTATGATTCCAGACATCGCCTAGGGGTTCAGGCACTGTGCACGTCCTATCCGCACCCACATGCACACTTGTGTGTAAACAGGCACACTCACATGCACACACACACTCACATACACACACACACCTGTGTGCCTCACACCCTGGCTGGCCTGGGTCTTTCTGCAGAAAGGAGGGGGAGGGAAGAGGTGAGGGCTCCGGCCAGAGGGGAGAGAAGGTTCAGGCTAAGAGGCACGGTTGCTCCTGGCATTCACTGGGCAGGTGCACGCCCACTCAACACGGTACACACCCACTCCAGGTGCACGCCCACTCCAGGTGCTCGCCCACTCCAGGTGCACAACCACTGGGCAGGTGCATGCCCACTCCAGGTGCACACCCACTCCAGGTGCACGCCCACTCCAGGTGCTCGCCCACTCCAGGTGCTCGCCCACTCCAGGTGCACGCCCACTCCAGGTGCTCGCCCACTCCAGGTGCACGCCCACTCCAGGTGCTCGCCCACTCCAGGTGCTCGCCCACTCCAGGTGCACAACCACTGGGCAGGTGCACGCCCACTCCAGGTGCATGCCCACTCCAGGTGCACAACCACTCCAGGTGCTCACCCACTCCAGGTGCACGCCCACTCCAGGTGCACGCCCACTCAACAGGTGCACGCCCACTCCAGGTGCACGCCCACTCCAGGTGCACGCCCACTCCAGGTGCACAACCACTCCAGGTGCACGCCCACTCCAGGTGCACGCCCACTCCAGGTGCACAAACACTCCAGGTGCACAAGCACTGGGCAGGTGCACGCCCACTCCAGGTGCTCACCCACTCCAGGTGCTCGCCCACTCCAGGTGCACAACCACTGGGCAGGTGCACGCCCACTCCAGGTGCTCACCCACTCCAGGTGCTCGCCCACTCCAGGTGCACAACCACTGGGCAGGTGCACGCCCACTCCAGGTGCTCACCCACTCCAGGTGCACGCCCACTCGACAGGTATACACCCACTCCAGGTGCACGCCCACTGGCCAGGTGCACGCTCACATCCAGGTGCACAACCACTGGGCAGGTGCACGCCCACTCCAGGTGCACGCCCACTCAACAGGTACACGCCCACTCCAGGTGCACTCCCACTCCAGGTGCACGCTCACTCCAGGTGCATGCCCACTCTGCAGGTGCAGCCAGTTCTCAGACATCCACCTGCCTCGGCCCTGGAGAGATTCTGCATCTGACACCCTCAAACCCTGACCCCAGAGGACCCCTGCCTCCTGGGGGCACGGATGTCTGCTGCTGACCAGGCCCGGAGGACAGTGGACTGGATGCAGAGGGAACAGGCCCACTCCAGGAGGGGGTGTGGCCAGGACCCCAAACTCCCGCACACCCCACACTCTCAGGCCATTCACAGGCAGACACACACCCCTAGGGGGTCCCTGGATCCCCCTCCCTGACCAGAGCCTCCCAGAAGCCCCCACCCTTCCTAGCCCTCCCCTAGCATGGGATCCCCCAGGCGCGGTGCGCCCACTTCCTGCGGTTGTCCGGCCACATCACAGCCGAGCAGGGAGGGAGGGTGGAGAGTTTGCTGCGGCCCCAAGGCCGCCCCCTTCCTGGAAGGACCTACTCTGACAGCCTCCCTCCTCGCCCCCGCCCCCCCCCCCCCCCCCCCCCGCCACACAGTCCTGGCTCAGGCTCCTTCGGCCCCACCTGCGGGGCGCCCCTCCGCTGTGCCTGACCAGAGGACCCCACGTGGGGTACAGTGTCCCCCCGCTGCCCCAGCTGCGTGCGCTCCGCCCTGGGGTCCAGCCTCGAGGTGCCGCTCCTGGGCAGACCACCAGTCCAAGGCCATGGCCGCCCACTGGAGTTACCCGGGGCCCTGGTCGTGCCGGCGGGGGAGGGGGTCCTGGGCGCCCTGTCCCCCCAGGGCGCGGTCCAGTCTTACCGGCAGGGTCCCAGGCAGGCTCGCACCCGGGCCAGGCGGCGGCGACCGCCAGCGCGGCTGGGAGCAGCAGCAGCATGGTGGGCGCGGGCGCGTGATGTGGCACTACAGCTGGGACAGGACGGGCACAGCGCTCGCTCCCGCCCCCCACGAGCGAGCGAGCGGAGTCGGGTTACAACCAGGCGCCAGGACCACGGGGAGGGGGCGGACCAGCCAGGCCCTCCACGGATAGTCCCGCCCCCGGGGACGGCGCCCCGCGGGGCTCAGTGTCCAGCCTCCTACCTGCCAGACTGGGAGCTGACTCCCGGTCACCGCGGGTCCTGCCTGAATCCCATGCCTGGGTCAGTCGGGGCGCTCAGACCCCAGCTGCGCGAGCCCGGCCAGTCCCCGCTCTGGCTCCACCCCCTGAGGGAGGGAGGGAATGGCTGCCCGCTTCCCCACCTGCCAGGGTGTGGGGGCCCGAGGGTGGGGGGTGTGAGGTCCCAGAAGGCAGGGGGCTCCCCTGTGGCCTGGGCTGCTTGCACCTCGGAGCCTGGCCTCGCTCCGCACCTGGGGAGCAGCACCCCTGGTTGGCGACCAGCAGGGCCCCCGGCCTGGCACCGGGGCTTCAGTGAAACGGGGGGGGGGGGGGGGGGGGGGGAGAACCAGCTCTGGGCACCGAGGGGACAATGGCTGGTCCAGGGGGTGGCACAAGGCTCACTGGGGTGCGTCTCCCCTTCTCCCTCCCACCTCCCCCCAGATGAGGGGGGGCGATGTGGAGGGCCAGAGAGCCCACACAGACAGGCCGGCCTCCACCTCCACGCGCCCTGTTCTCACCTCCCACCTGCCTCCCCTCCCCCTGCCCATGCCTGCATCACCCCAGCCATCTGGGCAGGAGGCCAGAGGGGCCTGGGAGGAGGGGGTCCAGGACCCCTGGCCTCAAGGTAAGGGAAAGGGGGACCCCCACTCGCTGTCTGCCCGGAGCTCCCCCCCTCCCAGGCCTTTGAAGCCCCTCCATGGAGCTGCCGGGGGATGACTCTGCCGTCCAGATGTGCACACCCCTGCCTGCCGGCCCCGCTCACAGCCCGCAGCCTCGGCAGCCAGTGTGCCAGGTGCACGCATGCCTGAGCCCCGAGGACAAGGCCAGCCAGACGGCGAGGCCGAGCCCGTGTCGCGCCCAGCGATCCCCGGAGCCATCGCCCGTGGGCTTCCTTCACCAGCTGTGCCCTCAGCTGCCACGCAGCCCGAAGCTGGGTGCGGGGCGGGACCTGCTGTGGAGAAGGCGGAGGGGAAGGCCTTCGACCCTCCTGGGCGCCTCCTGGACTCCAGCTGCCATCTCAGAGCCTCCGGAGTCCGGGTGTCCGGGACCCACACCACCATCCGCCACGGGGGGCCGGGCGGTGAGCCCACAGTGGCCGCCCGTGGACCAGCCGCACGTTCAGGGCAAAGCACGGCCGTCACTGCGCCATGCGTCATTCATCCACGCGCTCCGCCGCTGGGCACCGCCGCTGGGCACCGCCGAGACCGCGTCAGCCCCACAGCCCCCTGGGAGCCCCGCTGGTGCTGCTGGCAGGGCCGAGGCAGTGGGGGAGCGGGAGCCCCTGCCCGCGGGCGGCCTGGTCTGTCCATCAGGGAGCTCAGTGGGCCTCGCTTTCCAGCAACGGCGCAGCCGGCCTCGGGCTCCGGCAAAGCCAGCCTGTCCCCTTCGCACAGAAACCCAGCGCCTTTGAGTCGATGTTTCCGGCTCACGGAGTCCTAGGGACACGGCGCTGTTTTGCAAGACAGTTAAGTTCACATGAAGCGTCTTTCAGATTCAGAGAAGACCGCCCGCCCAGTGGCCGGCTGCACAGCGCGGGAGCCACAGCGGCGGAGGGAGTGTTCCAGAACGCCCAGCGCGGACACAACTCGCAGCACCTCCCTGGGGCCGCGGTGCCTGCGTGGCCTTCTAGAAAATTCCGTGGAGGCTTCAGAGAGGGCAAAATGGAAGAGGAGCAGTCACCCTCACAAAAGGGTCTCTTCCCCCGGGCGCTGTCCGGGTGCACACGGCCCAGGACTGGACTAAGGCTGGGAGCGTGGACTTGCACATGGCACGGCCGTGCCAGCTCAGGGCCCAGCCCGGCATCGGGCACGCTCCCCCCCCTACCGCCCCCCCCCCCCCAGGAAGGAGTGTCACAGCCCGGCTCTGGGGTTCCGGACAAGGGAGACCACACCCTGCTTGGCGAGCTCTGGGGCTCCCGGCCCCCTGCCCCAGGAGCCAGGCAGTGACGGCGCCTCAGTCTCACACCAGGAGCCACGCCCAGGGAGGACGGGAAGGACCTTCCAGTGAACTGCCCGGGGTTGGACTTTTTGTTTAACTTTTAAAAACCACCTCCTGCCACACATGCCTAGTTCCCAGGCCTAGCCATAATTTACCGCGTTGGAATCACGTCTTATAACCACTTACCTACGCCTGCGGGGGCGGGGCCATTAAAGAATCAGCCAAAGCAGCTGAACAGAGCCTGCAGCTGGAAGGACGGACAGACAGAGCTACTGACTGGCGTGCACCGTCCACCGGCCCTTGGGTGGGATCCACGGGGCCCTTCAGAGGCCCCCGCCCCTGCTGGCCCGATCGTGCCCGCCCTGCTGCGGGGCACAGCCTGGCGGGGAGGACGCAGGAGGGACTGCGCACTCACGCATCTGCTCACCCTCCACACGCTCCCGTACCAGGCCTGCGACACGCCCCCCGCCCCCGCCCCTCCCGGCCCTGAACGATGACAGAGACGGGTATGCACAGCCCCAGACATGCCCCGGGTCCACTGGGCAACAGTGGCAGCGCCCTCAGCCACCAGGGCCCCGAGGACACTGCTGTGGCCCAGGGAGCGGCCCTCTCTCGCTCCCCAGGGCTGGGCGCATGGCTGAGCTGGGGAGGGAGGCCCCTCCTGCCGCTGCCCCGACGCCCGGGCCTGCCCGCAGCTGGAACGCTCTTGACCCTCTCGGACCGTGACCCAGAGGCCCACATGGCCGTGAGGAGGGCGACAGCGTCCACGTGTTCCACATCTTCGCCAGGAAAGGCTGGGTCCTCCCCGGGAACCAGGACAAGACAATGCGGCGGGTGCAGGCGCCAGGGAGCCCAGCCCCGAGCCGCAGTGAACAGACGTGGACAGATGAGTCCTCAGTGACCGGTCGGCCAAGCCAGCCAGGACCTGGTGAACTGCTGGAGGAGCAGGGGGTTGGTTCAGCAGCAGCAACCACACGTGCACACGCACACACACACACACACACACACACGCACGCCTGTGCTCTAGAGGGTTGGAAGGCCCTCACACCCGCAGACAGGTGCGAACGGCCGCCACGCCACGTGCTGGCTGAGCGCTCCCTGCAGGGTCTCTGAGCCTCAGGCAGAACGTCAGGCTGAGCCAGGACAGGGAGGAGCCGGAGAGTCCTGGGCCGGTGGAATGAGAGAAACTGAGACATAATTAAACCAGTCAAACAGTCAGGGCAGCTTTCAGCCAGCTAGTGCGGCCCAGGTCCTATCTTCCCTCGCCCAGGACACGGGGAGCGAACGGTTTACATTCCAGACCGTCCGGCGGCTGGTCTGGGTCCTGGTCCCTCTCAGTAATGTTCTTCACAAAGGAACTGGCCAGAAAGTACCCTGCCCCTCCACCCCCGCTGCGATGGGTGCCACACGGAGGACTGACCGAGGGCTGAGGGACAGCCTGCTGGGCCCTCCCCGGGGACCGGCCCCCGGCTTCTGGCCGCCAAGGAGATACAGCCCAGACACAGGCCTCATCGCCGCTCACCCGGATCTGTGCTTTCTCTAAACTCCAAGGCTCCCACGAGACCTGAACCAGGGCGCAGTGGGCAGTGGCAGCTCGTCCCGGCTCACCCCGAGCCTGCCGCCACCCCCTTTTTCTCTGACTTCCCTGGGAGCTGACAGCAGCCGCCCAGGCTCACCGTCCGTGCCTCTTCCTTCTCAGGGCATCCGCGCAGCCCAGTGGGGCCACCGCTTCCCCGTAATGTTTCTAAACCCACTCCTGCCGCTCCTGTCCCGGCCCTCCTGGTCTCGCTGTCCCGGTACATCCGTCCCCTCACAGCACTGCACGCGGGCTGTGAAGTCTTTCCTGCACCAAGTCCAGAGCCCACACACCACCGGCCGGGCCGGGCAGAGCCGCTCGGGCGGCAGCGCAGGAGGGAGCGTGGCGGGTGGAGCTGGGCAGCACAGGGCCCGCTGGGGGGCGGGGGAGGAACAGAATCGGAACCGAATCGGAACCAAATCGGAACCTCACACTCCCGCGGGCGGGTGGGGCTGCGATTCGGCTGCTGATTTGCCCGGACGGTGGGCCCCGCCCCAGAAGGCTGCGCCCTGTTTGCTGGGAGAGTTCAGGACCTTCTCCGGGAACGGTCTGCACCCCTGGGCCGGTCCTCCGTCTGCGCAGCCTGGAGGTGGGTTCGCCCGGAGAGCAAGCAGCGCGGCAGAGGGCTGGAGCCCGCGGTGCGTGGGAAGGGAAGGGCTGGGGCCGCCGAGTTCTCCCTGTTTCTCAGTGGTCGCCCGTGGGTTCTATCTCTCAGGCACCAGTGTGGATTCAGCCCCGGGTGTGGGACACACGGACCCCTCCCCGGGGCAGTCTGGGGAAGGAGGGGGTGGGCCCGGAGGGTGAGACACAGTCATGCTGCCCCCACCAATCCCCGATGCCCCCCTCCGTGGCGACACCTGCCTGTTCTTGTTGACCCGCGTCTCCTGCCGTCAGAACCAAGAGCCCATCGCGGGGCCGCCTGGAACCAGGAACCGCAGAGGCCTGCCCAGCCGGCCGCGTACGGGGCAGAGAGGACGGAGGAGCCAGGAAGATGCTGGTCTTGGTGGCGGCCCGTGGAGGCGCGGCCCCGGCTCACGGAGGCAGCGCTGCCGCCCGCTGCGGGAGGGGAGAGAGGGCAGCAGCCGGGCCCGGAGGGCGGGGGAGCCGAGCCCAGAGCCGGAGCCGGGCCGGCAGGGCTGGGATGTCCAGCTGGAGAGCCGAGGGGTACAGAGGGACCGGCAGGAGAGGAGGAGCCACACAGCAGGCGGCTTTCTTCTGCAAACGTGAAGTAAGGCGTGGGGGCCGCACAGAGGGCAGCCCCCCCCCCCCCCCAGGCCCCTCACCACCGCCAGCAGCGACGCCCGCCGGGGAGTCTGCGGGCAAAGGCACGCCAAGTAGTAGCAGACGGAACCGGGAAACCTCCCCAAGACGGGAGACCATGCGGTCAGCAGGAGCGTTCAGACCCATGCCCACCTGCCCCAGGAGGGGGCGGCTGGCTGCCCACACAGCTGGGCAAACCCTCCCTGGGTGCCCGGCACATGATCCACAGTGAAATGCCCTCGGGGAGCCGACGCATGGAGTGTACCAACGGGCCAACGTGGGACCCGGGGGGCAGCGTGCAGGGCAAGCCCACCACCCGCCTCCGCCCGGGCGGGACGGGCCCCGGAGCTCCCCTGCGGCCCTGCGAGCACCTGCATGTGACATCGCCCTGCGCCACCCGCGGCAGCTGGAAGGAGGTGGAAGGGAGCTCGGAGATCCGCAGGCAGGAGCCCGCGGCCGGTGTGGTGGGGAAGGCGGGGAAACGCGGGCACAGGGGCAGGACGGGAAGGCGTGCCAAGACCCGAGCAGGCGGCCTCGGCAAACGGAAGGCCAAGACAGTCTCCACGCAGTAACCGGAAGGAGCACTGCCGTGGCCACCAGCGCGGGCACAGCGCACCGGGAATCCCGCCGCCGCCCCGGCCGCCCGGCTCGCGGAGGACGCCAGGAGCGGTCCAGCACGCCGACCGCTGACCGCCCGAGGCCCCGACCGCGCGGCCTGCAGCACCGGCGCCGGTGAAGGGGTGTCCGGCGCCCCGGAGCAGGGGCCCGGCGGCAGGTTCACCAGGAAGACTCGGGCCGCGCAGCAGAGCAGCACCGGCGCGCTGGACAGCGGCGACTCCGGACCAGCAGGCAGCCGCCAGCGGCTCTCCAGGTGCCCGCGGGCCGGTGGCAGCGGGCCCTCGCCCACCGCTCGGCTCCGGAGCGGGCAGGGGAAGCCGGGGAGTCTCCGAGCCGGGAGCCGGGGGCGGAGTCGGGAGCGGCGCGGAGCGGGGAGCACAGGGTGCCAGGCGCCCGGGTCGGCGCCCTGCGCTGCGGGGCTGGGAGCCGCCCGGGGCGAGGAGCGCAGAGGCCGCGCCCTCCACCGCCCGCGGCGCTGTCCCGGGTGCTGAAGGCGCTCGCTGCCCCGCGCAGGCGCGGAGCTGGCCGGGCTGACTCCAGGTGGGAGGGCGCGGGGTGCAGGTGCCCCAGGTCTCTTTGCAGTAGCCTCCTTTTCTCTCCCCGCTCGTGGAGTGGCGGGAGGGCGCCCCAATGTTCTGAACCAGGTCGGTCCCTGCAATGGTCACCCCTCCGCGGGCGCGTCAGGCGCTGCCTCATGCGCGACTGCGGGCGGGTCTGCCCCCGGGAGGCGTCGCCTCTCACCTTGCGCCTCGCCCTGCCCTGTGCTGGCACCACACTGGAGTGATCCCAGCGGTTTGTGGGGGGCGGGAGCCGTGCCGGGCGAGCAGAGGGAGCTAGAGAGAGAAAGATCTTTCGGGCTGGGTAGCTCCCCTTCCCCTCCCCCAGCTCAGGGCCGGGGCTGATCCATATGGGAAAGGAAGACACAAACCAAACTCAGCCGTCATGGCACGATCTAGAGCTGATAAACAAGCTGGGCAAAGAGGTGGGATACAGGATCCACACCCAAACTGAGCCGTATTCTCATACACTACCCCCAGACAGTCCCAAGGTCATACACTAGCCCCAGACAGTCCCAAGGTCATACACCAGCCCCAGACAGTCCCAAGGTCATACACTAGCCCCAGACAGTCCCAAGGTCATACACTAGCCACAGGCAATCCCAAGGTCATACAGTAGCCCCAGACAGTCCCAAGGTCATACACTAGCCCCAGACAGTCCCAAGGTCATACACTAGCCATGGACAGTCCCAAGGTCAAACACTAGCCACAAACAACCCAAGGTCATACACTAGCTACAGGCAATCCCAAGGTCATACACTAGCCAGGGACAATCCCAAGGTCATACACTAGCCCCAGACAATCCTAAGGTAGAATTAAGAAAATTCCACAATAGCATCAGAACAAACAAAAAATCCTGAAGAATAAATTTAACCAAAGACATGCAAGACATGTACGCCAAAAACTACAAAACAATGTTGAAAGAAAGTAAATCCCCAAATAAAGTGGAAAGGCATCTTGGGTTCAGGGACTGTGAGACCTAACATTTAGTCAGGATGGCAAAACCGCCCAGCCGATCTGCAGCGCCCATGCAGTCCCTGTCAGGATCCCCGTGGCCCGTTTGGCAGAAATGGAAGCACTGACCCAGTGGAAAGGGAGCCCAAACAGCCAAGACCATCTTGAAAAAGAAGAACAAAGTTGGGGGATGGACACGTCCTGGTTTTAGAATTTACCACGAAGCTGAAGTCAGCAAGACAGGGTGGTTCTGCCATGAGGAGAAACGTGGATCGATGGAGAAGAACTGAGAACTCAGAAATACACCGACACTGTTATGGCCAATTGATTTTCTACAAGGACAAAGGCTGTCCATGGGGACCGGTCTGTTGAACAAACAGAGCAGAAACTATTGTCTATCCACATGCAGAAAACAAGTAATGTGGATCCCTACCTCACACTATATACAAAACTAAACCAACACGAACTCAAAGACCTACCTCCGTGTCAGGGCTAAAGCTACAAAACTCCCAGAAGGAAACACAGGTGTAAGGTTTTGTGAACTTAGACTTGGCAACAGTTCCTCACATATGAAATCAAAAGCATAAGCAATAAAAGGAAAAATGAATAGGACTTCATCCAAATTAAATACGTTTGTTGCAATGAACATGCTCAGGAAAGTGAAAAGAGAACACTCAGAATGAGAGGAAATATTTGCAAATCATAAACCTGATGAGGGAATCGTGCCTAGAATCCATATATATAAAAATCCAGCAACTGGAACGCCGTGACGACCGGAATGACTGATCGCTATGACGCCCACTGCGGCCCGGCCAACGATCGGGAGTGGGGTGCCAACCTGCTGCAGCCCTTCCCCATGGCCGGCCACACCCCCAATCGACCCCCCCACCCCAATCAGGGGCGGGCTGGCTGGCCAACCTCCTGCCTCTCCTCCTCCCTACAGGCCGGACCCCACCCGTGCACGAATTCGTGCACTGGGCCTCCAGTATAACAATAAAAGGATAAATAATCCAACTAAAAATGAACAAAGGATCTGAAGAGGCATTTTCCAAAGACGATGTTCAGATGGCGAACAGGTCCATGAAAAGACACTCAACATCACTAACCACCAGGGAACTGCAAACCAAACCACAGGAGAGACCACTCCTCACCCGCTGGGACGGCTGCAGCCAAACACAGAAAACAGCCCGCGCTGGCGAGCGGGTGGAGAAGAGGGCACCGTGGGCACTGCTGGTGGGAACGCAAACGGTGCAGCCACTAGGGAAACAGTATGGAGATTCCTAAAAGAATAAAATAGAGTTCCCATATGACCCAGAAACCTCACTCCTAGGGGTATAATCCTATCTAATAAAGAGGGACTATGCAAATTGACCATCACGCCCCTCGCACAAGATGGCCGCCCCATATCATCACAAGATGGCTGCCACAAGATGGATGGCAGGGGAGGGCAGTTGGGAGTGACCAGGCCTGCAGGGGAGGGAGGGCAGTTAGGGGCGACCAAGCCTGCAGGGAAGGGCAGTTGTGGGCAACCAGGCCAGCAGGGGAGGGCAGTTGGGGGCGACGGGGCCTACAGGGGAGCAGTTAGACGTCGATCAGGCTGGCAGGGGAGTGATTAGGGGGTGATCAGGCTGGCAGGCAGGCGAGCAGTTGGGAGCCAGCAGTCCCGGATTGTGAGAGGGATGTCCGACTGCCGGTTTAGGCCCAATCCCTGAACTGGCAGTCGGACATCCCCCGAGGGGTCCCAGATTAGAGAGGGTGCAGGCTGGGCTGAGGGATACCCCCGGCCTCTCATGCACAAATTTCATGCACCGGGCCTCTAGTTTAGTATAAGAGACTTGAAAACACATGTCACACGAAAACGTGTACACAAATGTTCATAGCAGCATTGTTAATAACAGCCCCAAAGGGGAACCAATCCAGACATCCATCAGCTAATGAGTGGGTTCTAGGTGTGGTCTGTGCATACCCGGAACATTCCTCAACCACGGAAACGAGGGCACACTGACTCCTGCCACTGCGTGGGCGGACCGTGAGAACATGACGCTGCGCGAACTCAGACACAGAGTGCAGGCCACGTGATTTCACTGAGATGAACCGTCCATCACAGGCCAACGGACAGAGGCCGAGGCCGGCTGCAGGCTGCCAGGGGCGGGGGGCGGGGCCGGCAGGTGTGGGCTTCCCTGTGGGGTGACGAAAGTGCTCTGGAACGGCACACGGCGATGCCGCACACGGTGAGCATGCTGAGCCACTGGCCCGCACTTTTATCTGGACCTTCGATGGAATGTGGATTATAGCTCCACAAACAACGCGATTCCGAAAGTAACGAAGACATGGACGCCGTTTCCTAGACCCGCGGGGAAATCAGAACAGGCCCCATGTTCACGTCATTGGGCTCTGGAGGCCACGAGTGGAGGGCGGTGCAGAACAAAACACACAGGAAGAGGCAATGGCTGCACACGCCCCAAATTTGGCCAAAGACATAACATGAAACAATCCCGATGTCCTCCACTGGCGAACAGACGAACGCATGGGGCTACATCCGTGTGACCACGTGACAGAGTGCCACCCGGCGATGCCGCGCTCCAGTGCCCACCTCCTTCCTGCGACTTCCCAGCGGTTCCCTCCCCGCCTCCGTCAGAGAGCTCCCATGTCGTCCTTCATTTAGACGACCTTCTGGAAAAGCAAAACCCTGGCACGCAGAGCAGGGCCGGTCGCCAGGGGTCAGGGGTCAAGGCTGGAGAGGGGCCCCGGAGCGAGAGGGGCGCCCTGGTGGCTGGGCTGCTCTGGACGGCCCGGCGCGGTGCGCTTACACACATCTACACGCGTGTGGGAGCTCACAACACTGGACGCCAAAAGGCGAGTGGCCAGTGTGACCACTGAGACAATAACATACATCAACAGTAAGAACAAAACATTTTCTAAACCTGGATTCTGAGGAGAGACATCGGGGACCCGGATTAAGAAACGGTAGAAGCCGGCGTGGCTCCGTGGGTGAGCGTTGACCTATGAACCAGGAGGTCAGGGTTCACTTCCCAGTAAGGGCAGAGCCTGGGTTGTGGGCTCGGTCCCCAGTGAGGGGCGAGCAGGAGGCAGCTGATCGATGCTTCTCTCTCCCTCCCGCTTCCTCTCTGAAAATAAACATATATTTTAGATCGACCCTTCATCTCGAGGGGACGCTGAATCGAGGGGATGTGGCTTATCGTCCAGGCAGCGAACCCCTGCAGGGTGCCTCCTGGGTGTCGGGGGTTCAGGACTGCAGCCCTCCCCCCCCCCCCCCCGCAGGGGCAGCCACGGGAGGGAGGGGCAGAGCCAGGACGCCCCGTGTGCTCTGCCGCGAGCCTGGCTGCAGCCCCCTCCTCATGTGCACCCCCCCCCCTCCCCTCCCCTGCGACCTCTGCCCTGGAGCCAGTGCCTCGCCCAGGGAATCGGGGAATGGCCTCCAGCCTCTCAGGCGGGAACACAAACCCCTGGAGCTGGGACGTTTGAGATTCCACAGGCGCCCGCTGACCTCTCCCAGGAACGTTTGCTGAGCAGCACATTCCTGAGCCGCTCCAAGGCCTCTTCCTCTGGCCGACGGCTCTCCGCGCTCCGGGGGCCCAGGCGCGCTGGCTCACTGCGAGGCCTGCGTTCTCTGCCTCTGTCCCCCCCCTGGGCCTCCATGGAGATAGTCTGAAGCTCACGTCACCTCAGGGACACCTCCCCCAGGAAGCCCTCCTGACTACTCTCCCCCCTGGGGCGGGGTTACTTCCCTCAGCACTTGTCAAACTGTCTGTGGCGAAGAACCATCCACCTCAGGCCGAAACGTGGTCCTACTGTGTGGGACTGTGTGCGTCCCGTGTCACATGCGATTTGCCACGTGAGCCGGTGTGTCCAGGTGCCTGAGAAATGCTATAAAGGTCTCCAGACTCGTGCTCTCGGTTTCTGCGCTTGCCGTGGGCTTGTGAGAAGCACTTCAGGGACCCCCAGGCACCCCCGGGCGCCGCTCAGCTTCTGGAGCATCCAGGACCCCAGGAGGAGCCCTCGAGTGAGGGGCCAGGTCCCAGGCAGCCCGTCTCCTGGCGCCCAGAAGGCCCCAAACGTGGCGCGAATGGAGCGGCCGGAGGAGCAGAGGTCCGCGGGGTGAGCCTGAGGTCCCAGCTCACTGGCTCGGCGCTCCGTGTCCCGGCGCCAGTCCTTCCTTCCGGCCAACGCGCCGCGACCCTCCTGAGCTGGCTTTCGGCGTGCGGCCCGTGGAGGGTAGATGTCTTCCCTTGTGGTTGGTCCAGGAACCCCTCTCTGACCCGAGACCAGGAGACCAGCCTCCTGGGCACCCCACATTTGGGGGCTCAGGGTTCCGGTCTCTGGCCCAGAGGCCGGTGTGGGCCTGGGGTAAGCGGGGCTCCGGCGTTCTCTCGGGCCGCACGGAAAGAGGCCGGTCCAGGCCGCGTGTCAGAGCCCTGCCCTTCCCACACGGAATCGCAAAGGAAGCCAAGACCCGCGACCTGACTTGGGACCCCCCTGCCAGCTCCTGTTCGCCCCTCAACACCAGCCGGGTGCTCCCTGCTCCCGGCAGGCTCCTCTGCGCCGGGCCGGGGTTGGTGGCTCCCCCGTCACAGAGAGAGCACATGGAAACGCAAGCCCACAGATGGGGGTCAGGCATCCGAGGTTAAAGCCGCTTCTCTTTCAGCGGCGTGACCTTGGGCAATTTCCTACCTGCCGAATTGTTTCCGGGTCTGTAAAGCAAGTGTCACACAGGCGAACCTTTACAGGCTTCCTGCCTTCAGAAGGACTGAGTGGGTCCTTACAACCATCTCTTTCCTGTCTGCCCCCCAACCCGCCCCCGACACTGACCGAGCGACCCCTGGGGCAGAAGCCCAGTCTGCCCATGGGGTGCCGGTGCCTGCTGAGCGGAGCGGAGCCTCACGGCGGGGCCTCGGGGAAGGGGAGGATGTGCCCGGAGAGCCAGCAGCCGGGACGTGGCCGGGACGGGCTCCAGGCCGCGTGGCCACCGTCCCTCCCCGAGCACCTGTCTGCAGGGAAGCCAGCCAGGAGGACTTCTCCAGACGGCGGGCACCGCGCTGCAGTCCGGCCGCCCGCGCTCTCCAGCCGCGTGGCAGCCCTGAGCCGGCCAGAGGCTGGGCTGCTGGGCGGGGGTGGCTGGGGACCGCGGGTCGCCCACGTGGGACACAGGGAGCCGGCTCAGATGGGGGCCCAGGTCCCCGACTTCCTCTCCTGCACTAAAGGCCTCACCGGGAGAGATGACATGTTCAAAGCCCACCAGACCCTCAACAAGACTCCTTTGCCCTGGCCGGTGGTTCAGTGGTTAGAGCGTCGACTTGAGGGCGGAAGGGTCTGGGTTCAATTCCCCGTCAAGGGCATGTACCTTGCAGGCCTGACCCCGGCCCGGGTCGGGGTGTGTGCAGAAGGCAACCGGTCAATGTGTCTCTCTCACATCGATGTTGCTCTCTCTCCGCTCCTTCTTTCCCTCCCTTCCACTTTCTGTAAAAAAACCAGAAAAATCAGTGGAAAAATAGGAAGACTCCCGTGCCCTTTCAGGGTCCAGCCTGTGATGGGACAGGCTGGGAGGGGACAGAGACCTGGCCCCTGCCCTCCACCCGGCACTGCCCCACCACCTCCCGCTGGGCACCCCCACTCCTCATGCGAAAGGCCGGGTAGCTCATCCGAAGGGCCCGGGCTTTGGGGGTACTGTCCTTCCAGCCATCCATGTGCCCACTCACTCGTCCATCTCTGTGCCTCAGTTTCCTCGTCTGCTAAGGGAGGACCCGATAGCACCGCCCCACCGACCTGGGTGGGCCCCTGAGGCATGAGGGCGCTTTCACGCATCCCCTTTGCCTGCCCGCGGCCGGAGCCAGCAGACAAAGGAGCCAGGCAGAGGCAGCTAAACCGAGAATCACCGAGAATCAGCTTCATTTACGTAAGAGGCTGACTCGGAGGAACACAGCTCAGACGTGCGGCAATGACGGTCCCTAATGCCAGCCACGCAGCCGCAACCCTGCAGCTGCCCCGCAGGGCTGCTCCGAGGTCCGGCCGCGGGGCGGAGCGACCACACTGCGCGTGGGCGTGGACGAGGGCGGAGAGCGACACCCGCACCCACAGCTCGCTGCCCGCGGGAAGAAGGCCAGAGCCCGGGAGGTGGGGAGGGGGTTAGGAACCCCCGGTGAGGACAATGGTGGGGAAAGTGCATGCTACCCTCCCCCCCTCCATGCAGCCACGGCTGGGGGCACCTTACTAGGGGCCTCAGTTCCAGCCGCTTCCTGCAGACCCCGTCAGGTTCCCTGCGAGCCGGCCGGGGGTGTGAAGGAAGACAGCCTTACTTCCTCTCCGCTGCGGGCCGTCTACTCCCTCTCCCCGCCTCCTGCCCGGCTGAGCCTCCAGCTGAATGGACCCGGGTGGGAGCATGTCGTGGCCGGGCTCTGTTTGAGGCATTATCCTTCCTCCGCCGAGTGTGACGTGAACCGGGGGCTTCGTAGGTGCCTTCATCGGCGGCAGGAAGGCCTTCGGTCCTGGTGTGCTGAGAGCTTTTATAAAAAATGGACGTTGGATTGTGTCAAAGTATTTTTGTGGTTTTTTGTGTGTTTGTTTTTTTTTGCCTCTGAGATGATCATGTGGTTTTAGATTTTTAGCTTCTTAAAGTGGCAAATTACACTGATTGCTCCTTGGATGTTAAACCAACCTTGCATTCCGAGATAACTCTGGCTTCTCAATAGATATGATCATATTTACACATTATTGGTTTCAATTTGCTAAAATTTTACTTAAAAGTTTTGTACTTCTGTTCATAAGAGAGATTGGTCTGTAGTTTCTTCTTGTAATGCTGTTGGGTTTGGGATTAGGGTAATGCGGGCCTTACAGAAAGAGCTGAGAATTATTTCTTCCTCTTCGATTTTCCAGAGGAGTTTGGGTGCAACTGGCAGAATTTTTGGTAAAATTTTCCAGTTCCACCACCTGGGCCTAATTTTCTTTATGGGGAGGTTTTCACCTGGTAATTCAATTTCTCCAGCAGACGCAAGGCTGTTCAGGTTACGTTTCTCCTCTCCAGTGAGCCTGGGTGTCCAAGGAATGTGTCCGCGACAGCCAGGCCATGGGGCCCGCTGGCATGAGGTCGCCCACGCTGCTTCCTCCTCTCCTTCTCACGTCTGTGGAATCCGCAGTGACGCCGCCCCCCCCCGCCCCGCTCCCGATATTGGTAATGTTGGCAGGCTCTGTGTGACAGGATCGCTCACCAACGGGAAACCCTTTCCCCAGACATGCCGAGTCAGCTTCTCCAGCAGGCACTCCCGGCCTCCTTCCTTCCCGTCCCCTCCACCAGGGCCTGCGTCCGGCGGGGCCCCAAGGATGGCAGAGCCACGTGGGACCGGGGACGGCTGCAAACCGCAGGAAACAGAACCAGGAGGCTGGGCCAGACCACGGCCACGCTCTCAGGTGGATGCCAGCAGGTGGGCAGGCAGGAGGGGTGAGGCCGGCGGGGACCAGACCCCCCTTTCGGCTTCACCATCCTCAGTGCGCGGAGTCTGTCCTCAGGGTCACGGTGTGGCTGCTGGAGCTCCAGCAAGCTCAGCTGCCTCCCAGCCAAGAAGGGAGAGCAGGGCCCACGGGGGCGAGCACCTGCTGTCTGTCCCCCTCACGGGAGCGTTCCTGGAGTCCCACTCGGGTATTTCCACGACACCTCACGGCCCGGCCTGCAGCGGCGGCCTCACCTGCTCTCGTGTGCCCTGGAGCTCACGCCCCTGCGGCCGGCCTGGCTCCTCCCTGCAGGAGGGCGCCTGGGCTCCTTCCCCGCTGGAGCTCCGAGGATGCTCTACGGGTGGAGAAACTGAGGCCCCGAGGAAAGGGGTCCCCCAGGGTCACTGCACTGCTGGTGACTCCGCAGGGCGACCACACCAGCCACTGCCCTCCGGGGCGTCGCTGCACCGTCCGGCTGGCTCTCTGAGGGCCTGGCTCTGAGGACAAGGTCCAGCCAGGTCAGCGGGGCAGCCAGGCTCTCACCGCACCCACGTGGGCTGGCCCTGACACGGGCAGGTGCGGTGCCGCGTGGGGCCCAGCGACGGCTCCTGTCTCCTCCCGGGGCTCATCCCTCACGCTGTCCCCGCCTTCACCTTCCATCTCCCGGCGAGGGCACCCGGACCCCTGGGAGCGCAGCAGACGGAAAACGGGGTTCAGGGGCAAAAAGCAGGAGAGTAGGGCAGACCCCCCCACCCCCCGCGCTCAGGGCCAGGCAGAAAGCATTCGAGCCTGGAGCAGCCGGCCCCTCCACGGCCTCCCAGGGACAGGTAGGCGGCGGAGGTCCCAGGAGCCCTGTCCAGGCCGTGGGACGAGGCGGGTGTGAGCACGTGCGCCCGCACCCAGGCTCCCCTGTGCCCTACGAGGTGAGGTCTCCCCTCCTTTGCAGGTGGGAGCTCAAGTTAAATGGCCCGAGGGCACCCGCTGCCAGGAGCTGGTGGGGGCCTGTGCCATGGAGGCCTGCTCCCCGCCCTCCCGGGTCAGGACCCCGCGGCTGTCCGCTCCGCCCAGCCGCAGCCGGTGGAAGCGGCCTTGGCAAGGGCTGGCGGGAGCGTTCTCAGGGCAGAGATTCCTGAATCCAGCTCGGTTCTTGGAAATCCCTCTCCCCGCAGCCAAGCAGAAAGCAGCTGCAGGCGCGCCCTGCCTCCCCGGCCAGCAGTCGGGCCTCCTGGAAGCTGGAGAGGCCGCCTCCAGCCCGGCTGCTGCTGGCGTGGCCCGGAGCGGGGTCAGCGCGGGGCAGTGTGGGGCCGCCCAGGGCCCTGCAGGGAGGAAGCCTGCTGCCACGTCGTCGTCGGAGGGGCTGGTCCACAGGCACGTCTGTGGGGCTCGCTGCCCAGGGAGCCGAGGAGACGGCCCCGTCACTGTCCCCGGGGGGAACAGACACGCAGGGCCCCCGCCCAGGGCCCCCAGCAGCCCTGCCACGCTCCCTGCCCCTCCCCTTAAGCCAGGAGGTGCTGCCCTGTGCGGCGCCCACCCGGGGGCAGACCCTGACCCGTGACTCAGGGGTGCGCGGCACGGCCTGTGTGTGACCCCCGCGCGCCCTCCCTGGCGGCCACGCCTCCCGGGCTGCGTCTTCCTTGAGGTTCGGACCCCCATAGGCCGTCGACACCAGGGGCCTGGGAGCCCCGAGCTGAAGGACCCTCGGACCTGCCTGTGTGCCCGAGGCCCCGCAGGGCGGCCTCCCAGCTCGCTCAGAGGCTCCTAACCCGGACACCCCACTCCCCTCCAAGTGCCCGGCTCTCCGCTCCCTCCTCCTGCTCCCGGCGTGGGGGAGGGGCAGGGCCGCCAGGGCCGCCGCTGGCTGTAAAGGTTTAAGGCGGACGTCCGGGCGCCCAGTGCGCACCGTGGGCAGCGTTCTTAGTCCCGCCCTCCCCAGGTGACGGACTGGCGACAGCCGTGCACCCGCCCCTCGCTCCGCGTTCCAGATCAGCCTGGGGTGCGAGGCCTCCGGAGAAACGGCTGCTGGCAGAGCAGGCGACGGTCACAGGTCACAGGTCACACGGCGGCAGGTGTCACTGGGGACCCCGCCCAGGACCACGCAGCCCCCAGCACAGGGACGTCCCTGGTCAGTAACTCGCTGGAGGGGGGGAGGGGCGTGGAGATGGGGAGCGGGAGGATGGGAGCCGCGGCCACAGGCGCCCTCACTCACTCACACGCTCATTCTACAGATTTCACCGGCTCCGCGGCGAGCGGGAAGGTCCGATGGCAGGCGTCCTCGAACTACGGCCCGCGGGCCACATGCGGGTGTTTTTGCTGTTTTGTTTTTTTACTTCAAAATAAGATATGTGCAGTGTGCATAGGAATTTGTTCACAGTTTTTTTTAAACTCTAGTCCGGCCCTCCCACGGTCTGAGGGACAGTGAGCTGGCCCCCTGTTTAAAAAGTGTGAGGACCCCTGGATGATGGGGAAGCTGGGCCCCCGTGTCTGGGTTCAGACCGTCAGTGACCTGCGCGGCTCAGAGCTCCCGGCCTTCTCCTGGTTAATCCTCACCAGAGGGCAGTTCTTTTATTGCCTCGAGAGGGGAGGGGTGAGAGAGAATCATCAGTGAGAGAGACGTCGATGGGTTGTCTCCCGCAGGCACCCCAAACCAGGGCCGGGGGTTGAACCTGAAACCTGGTATGTGCCCTTGACCGGGAACCGACCTGTGACCCCGGGGTGCGTGGCTGACGCTCTAACCACTGAGCGGCCCGACCAGGGCTCCTGTTCTCTCACTTCCTGGGTCGTCCTCCTGAGGGTGGTTCTGAGGGACTGACATCCCTCGTTCTGTGTCCGACTCGCAGTGTCCTTCACGGTTGGGCGTGTGTCCTGGTGGAGAAACTGAGTCACATCTGTCCTGTTTTCTTCTCACAGCTCTGTGCCCCAGGAGCCAGACAGGCCGGGACCTGCGCTGAGGAGCTGGGCCCACAGGCTGCAGGCTGGGCCAGCTGCTGGCGAGAGCTGCCTGCCACCTCGACCCTAACCGGCGGGGGGTGCGTGTGCACCGGGCAGTGAGCGCAGCAGAGGGGGGCGCCCAGGGAGGCTGCTGGCCGGCAGGAGGGGAGCAGGGCGAGCCGCTCTGCCCTGGCGACGCGCTCGGGTCCCTGTGAGGTGGGAACAGGTTGCCCATCACGGGACGTTCCTGTGTCCTGACCAGAGGCCCCTGGTGCCACCACCCCCTGCCCCGCGGCGGGCCCGCTGGCTCACAGGAGCCCGCAGAGGGGAGCTGTGCCGGTCAGAGCTTCCCGGGGGGCGCTCCCACCCCAGCCAGCCCAGCCGGCACCAAGGGCCCTGGCCTCAGGGGGCACCAGGGTCCCCCCCGTGCCCTGTCCGAGCACCTTCTACATCCGTGGCTAGAACCCCCGTCCCAGGCCCTGCCTGTAACCGGGCCCCGCCAAGGCCTGCCCCGCGGCTCCTGTTGCGGGCCAGGCGGCCCGTGGTCACAGCCTCGGCCCTCGCTGTGCTGCCAACAGACACCTGGGGCGCCCAACGGGCACAGGCTCGCTGCCAGCTGCCCCTCCCCCCCCAGCTCCTTCCCGGGGGCGGGGCAGGACTGGGGAGAGACCCAAGTGTAAGGCTGTGTTAGGGCGCACGCTCGTTGCTTCTCTTGCGCAGGAGAGTTCTGATTACAAATCCGATTTACCGGAGCGCCCTTTCTAGTTTCCATGGAAACAGCGCTGCCTCTGATCTCAGGGTGGTTGGCTGGGCCCCGTAGGTCCACTAGCAGCCAGGCCTTCAGCGCAGCGGGCGGCGCAGTGGGGGACGGGCAGTGCTGGGCTGGAGGGAAACGGCCCCAAAGAGATGGTGGGCCCAGGACTCAGAACTCCGTTCCCCTACACAGGCCAGCAAACCGAGGCTGGGGGTGGGGGAGGCCCCGGCCCCGTGTGACAGCAGTGCTGGGACCCGCTGGCAAATGGGACTGCGTTCTGGGCACGTGGCCCGAGGCACGTCAGAGCCGCTGTCCACGCCACCGCAAGCCCAGGGTCAGGGTCAGCGCACACACGGCCACGGGGACGGGCTTCCCTCCATCCAGCCTGTGCCGGTCAGCGGGCGGGCCCTCGAGGTGGCTGGGGGCCTCACCTCTGTGGCCAGTCACCCGGAGGTCAGGTGCAGCCTGGCAGCCCCAGCCCCTGCTGACACCTCACCCGCCCAGAGCTGCCTCAGCCCCGCGAAGACTCAGCAGGTCCCTGAGCTAGAGCCTGGGGTTCCAGTCCATGCCCCAGCTTCCCAGGGGCAGTGGGGTGCAGGCATTTCTGGGGCTTAGGGCTCTGCCTCCTAGTGAACCCATCCCTGGGGCCGTGTGGGGTGGAGGAGGTGAAGGAGCCTGTGGACACTGGGGCTCGGCCCTGGCCCTGCCTCCAGGCTGTGGGCGGAGTGGGCAGGGGCCTCACCCCCACGGATAAACGTTCTGGATGCAAGTAACAGAAGCCAACTCCAGCGTCAGCCAAGAATGGAAGGGAGGGAGAGCCGGGGGTGGGGGTGGGGGGGGGAGGGGTGAGCACAAAGAGCTGTCCCGAGCCCACAGGGGGTGGTGGAACTCAGGAGGCAGCCAGGCCAGCCCCCTCGGCGCCTGCTCGCTGGCCGTGCTGCCGGGTGAGCGGTCCCGTGACCATCCTGAGCAGACCTGTCAGAGGCCAGCCTGCGGGGAGCTGGGCCTGGCCCGGGGCCCGCTCCCAGCAGTGAGCGGTCAGCCTGCCGTGCTGGGCGAGGGGCAGGGGCGGCCAGCACTGGGCCCGCAGCAGGCGGTGCCCCGGGAAAGCAGCTCCACAGGCAGGAGGGAGGGGATGGGGCCTGGAAGTGGGTGTGGTCACGGGCGAGTCGGTGCCAGGTGGGCTCCGAGGGCAGCCCCTCTGCCCAGCCTGAGGCAGAGGCTCTGCTGACCAGCTCCCCCGCCCAGCCCAGCGGCAGCCAGGCCCCCGAGCCTGACGCCGGGCCGACCACGCAGTGTTTTCCTTTGGAGCAAAGGGAGCCGCGCTGGTTTATTCCTGCCAAGAACAGCGCCCGGGGCTCCACCGGACCGCGGGGCCCAGCAGGCGGGCCCTGGGGAAGTGCAACCCGGCTGGGCCCCCTGCCCTGGGCAGAGAACCCCGGGCTGGGGGAGGGGCCCAGGACCAGAGGTGAAGTCAGGTTAAGCCGTGCTGCGTGGAGCGGTGCCCTGGTGCCCTGGCTGACGCCGCTGGCTCCCCCTCGTGGGGGTGGGGCGGGCGTGGGGCTCTGCTCTGTTAGTGTCAGCAGGACAGAGGCTCCAGCCCTGAGGGTCCGGCCAACGTCTCCTCCTGGGCCTGGACTTAGGAGACCCGGGCCGCCCGCTCCCGGTCCTTCCTGCGGCCTGGTCCCGGGTCCAGCAGGTGGCCCACCTGGAGCTCTGACACCCCCTGGGCCCCGTCTCCCAGGTCCGGGCATCCCTGCCACCCGCCCTGGGGGCCAGCGCAGGTGCTGCCCTTCATGTGTGGCCCAGGGCCGTGGTCGGCAAACTGCGGCTCTTTGGCCCCTCGAGTGTGGCTCTTCCACAAAATACCACGGCCTGGGCGAGTCTATTTTGAAGAAGTGGCGTTAGAAGAAGTTTAAAAAATGTGGCTCTCAAAAGAAATTTCAATTGTTGTCCTGTTGACATTTGGCTCTGTTGGCTAATGAGTTTGCCGACCACTGGCCTAGGGCAAGTGCCTTACCCTCTCTGTGTCAGATTCCTCATCGAAGAGAGAGAGAGGAGGGAGGAGGGGGGACACCCTCCTCGGGCGTGAGGACGAGAGGCACAGCCATGGGGGCGTAGCTCAGCTCCCTCCCACTCACCGAGACTCGCCGCCACCCCCACTGCCGCTCAGGCCACGGCTTGGTCTCCCACCTGTCCACAGGCAGAGCAGAACCGGAAGCAGAGGAGAAGTTTCCGAAGAGGAAATGGCCTAGCCAGGGTCGGCAACTCATTAGTCCAGAGCCAAATCCCACAGTACAACGATTGAAATTCTTTGGAGAGCCACATTTTTAAACTTAACTTTTCTACCCACTTTCTTCAAAAGAGACTCGACCAGGCGTGGTCTTTTGGGGAAGAGCCACACTCAAGGCCTAGAGCCAGCATGTGGCTCGCGACCGAAACTTTGCCGACCAGGTCTAGGCAAAGGTCGGAGGTAAATTTGGGCCCAGGAGCAGCCCTTTCGCAAACTCAGCTCACACCCACCTGAGCCCGGGACACTCAGCCTCCAGCCCCCACCTGAGGCTGGTCAAAGCCTCCACTCCCACCTGAGGGCCCGGTGACACTCAGCCCCACCCCACCTGAGGGCCGGACACTAGGCTCGACGCTCCACTGAGGGCCAGGGGTCGACTCAGCCTCCACCCCCACCTGAGGGCCGGGGACACTCAGCCTCCACCCCACCTGAGGGCCAGGGAAGCTGGGCCTGCTGGAGCCTGCGTCAGTGAAGGTGATTGGCAGGTCTGGGTGGCCCTGAGATTCTGAATTCCTAACCAACTCCCAGAGGAGGCTAATGCTCCGAGCGGCAATGACCTGAGCCCTCTGTCCAACGTGTTAGCCCAGGGTGGAGAGCGTTTTTCAGCCAAGGGCCGTTGGGGTATTTATATCATCTGTGACCATATAAAGTAAAATACAACTTAAACATTAGCCTGCTCTACGTGGTCAACATTTAGTTAACTCAGCCGATGCCTTGGCGGGGCTGGACCCCTGGTGTTGGCCCCAGCCACAGGTCATTGGCGTTTAAATTAGTGAGAGGAGGTTCAACCTTCAGTCCCCGGTGGCAGCAGCCACACTCCCCGTGCCAGAGCCAGCAGCTAGCACGCCGGACTGAGCCAAGGACGGCTGCAGCCAAGGGCGTGTGCACGCAGGCTTCGTAGCGCCCCCCCCCCTCGGGGTCCTGCCTCGCCAGGACGTCCCTCAAAGTTCCGGTGTTTTGGAGCAGAGCCTAAAGCCACAGGGAGACCGTTTGGAATTCAAGTCCTGCCAGGTTAGGGGGCTGGGCAGCACCTTGGTCCCCACGAAACCCCGGGAAGCCCACCTTAGGACCCGGCCCGGGACTGCAGGGACGTGGACCACGCATCGGAATCAGGGCAGGACAGAAACAGATCCGCCTATCAATGCCTACTGCCAGCCTCCGTCCAATCACAGCGGCTCACCGATAGGTAAATGAGCACTAAGTGAAACTCCGCTCCCTGCACAGAAAGAGAATTTAAAACCTCTGCACGTCGCCCACAATTCCCAGCACACATGACACTAGTATATACTAACAACAAAACCTAGTCACGTGAAGAAACAAGAAAATGAGATGCATCGTTAAGAGACTGGGGGATGGAGACTGGGTGAGAAGGGCTGGACACGCCCTGGGCCCTCCCGCGGTCCCTCCCTGGCCCCAATCGTGCACCGGTGGGGTCCCTCAGCCTGGCCTGCGCCCTCTCGCAATCCGGGACCCCCTCAGGGGATGTCGGAGAGCCGGTTTGGGCCTGATCCCTGCAGGCCAGGCCTAGGGACCCCACCGTGCACCAGGCCTCTAGTGTACACATAACTGGGAACAGAGAGAATGGAGCAGGAAAAAACATTTATGGACTATTGGCTGATTTTTCCAAATTGGATAAAAAAACAGTAACCTAGGGACTTACAAGGTTTAGCAAACCCCAAGTAAAAAAAAAATCACACTTATGCCCTTACACAAAACTGAATACTAGCCCTAGCCGGTGTGGCTCAGTGGATAGAGTGTCAGTCTGCGGACTGAAGGGTCCCAGGTTCGATTCTGGTCAGGGGCACCTGCCTGGGGTTGTGGGCTCGATACCCAGCAGGAGGCAGCTGATTGGTGATTCTCATTGATGTTTCTATCTCTCTCTTCCTCTCTGAAATCAGTAAGAATATATTACAAAATAAATTGCTTTTAAAAAACAGAAAAACTGCTGAATACAAAAGGTGAAAAAAAGGCTTTAGAATCCGCCAGAGGCGAGCACGCAATGCAGACGGCACAACAATGAAACCAGGACCGACTTCTCATCAGAAGCAACGGAGGCTCCAGGCCCCGCCGGGTAGCGCAGTTGGTTAGAGCATCATCCGGATACACCAAGGTCGAGGGCTTGGTCTCCGGCGGAATGAAGAACACCATGAATGCGGAAGTGGAACACCGTATCAGTGTGTGTCTGTCTGTCTGTCTTCTCTCTCTCTCTCTCTCGTCAATTAAGAAAAAGGAGAAACAGCAGAGGCCCGGAATACAACGGAATGGCGACCTTAGAGCTAGAAGACAAACGGTGCCTGGCTCAGGCCCCTCACCACCCCCTGCGGGGAGCGCACAGGTCCCACCTTCCACAGGAGCCGCGGTCAGGGCCGGCGAGCGCCGGGGACGGGCCACAGCCAGGCGGCAGGTGAGCATCCACCCGGCCGAGCACACCCACGTGCGGGCAGCGCTGCGAGGCAGCAGGCAGCGTGACACCGGCTGGCCGTGACCTTTGGGCGGGGCGGGGGTGCTGGGGCCTCCTGGGGAGGAGGGAGTTGATCCCTGTTACTCCGAACGCACCGAGAACGCCCGCACTACGTGCCACGGGAAAACCAAGGGCCACGACAGTGTCTGTGCGACGCGTGTGTAAACTGCAAAAATAATTTAATAGGAACACGTGGACTTCTCCCTGGAGTCAAAACAAGTGTCCGGACTTTGGAAAGACGCCGCGGGGCGGGGCAGGAGAGGGAGGCTCCCTGGCCGCTGGTCCCCACGGGCCTCCGGGGCAGCGGGCACTTCCGGGTGACCCTGCCTCCACACATGGGCACTGGGCCGGGCGGTGCCCGAAGAGCCGGCTCAAGCACTTCCTCCGCCTCCTGACCCCCGACGCTGGAGACCCTGCCTGTCAGCTCCCTCATTTAACGTGAGCCTGACTTGGGTGGGGGTGGGGCTCGGGGCCTCGGCTTCTCCAGCTTCTGTCCCTGGAGTGCGATGGCCCCCCCCCCATCCCCACCCCGGAACGCTGATGGCAGGCGGAAGGCAAGTGGCTTGAGCACAGCCAGCCCTGGAACTGAGGGGCCGAGGAGCGGGCAGGGGCCCTGGGGGCCGAGGAGCGGGCAGGGCCCCCCGAGCCTGCGGCTCACAGAAGCCGCTTCTTCCTCTTGGAGGCCGGGGGCGGCCGCAGCTCCCCAGGCCCGTGGGCAAAGGGGCAGCAGTCCGCAGGCAGGGCGCAGCCGTCGGGGTGGTGCGAGAAGAACCAGCAGAGGCGGGTTTTGAAGGCCGTGGAGAGCAGCCTGCGCTTGGCTTCCGGTTGCTTCTCCTCCTGCAGTTTCTCTTCCCTCCAGTCTCGAAAGTGCACTCGCCCGTTCAGAACTGCAGTCGGAACAAAGACACAAGCGCAGCGACTCAGCCCCACGCTCCCGCCACGGCGTCCTGTGTGCTGACCAGCGCACCGGCCATGGGGGCTCAGGGAAAGGAGTGGGCACCACCGTCACGCCTGCCACAGCCTCCGTGCCACAGCCCTGGCCCCGAGGCGCCGCCTCCACCCGCACACGTGATGGGGAGAGCACAGCTCAGCAGCCCGCACACAGACGGCTCAGGCATAGCTCTCGCATGACGCACGGCTGCCTGCTCCCACTCCACCCGCCTCCTACTCAGCAGCGCTTCCAAAAATAAAAGCACCCCCTGCGTACACCACACAGGACGCAGTCAGACGCGTGCGTGCTTGTAACGGAAAAAAGATGCTGCTCCCGAAACCAAGCAAAGACCGTGTGGGACACAGAGGGCTGCGGAGGGCCTCCCGGGCTGAGCTTGCGAGACGCAGAGCGATCCCAGGCAGCCGCGCCAGCCCGGCAGGGCAGGACGGTCAGCTCAGGGCCCTCCTCCGGCTCCTCCCAGCCCGAGGGCAGCATGTACCCCAGTGAGACCACGACCTCAGGCCCAGCATGTGCACCCAGCTGGGCCTGGCATGGGCCAGCACCCTTGGGCCACCTCCACCCCGGCCTCCCTCACTCTGGAAAGGCCCGTTACCTCCTTCCCACAGACCCTGACCCAGCGCCTGTCCTGCTGTGGGACCCGCCCGAGGTGGGAGCCTCCTCCGCCAGGTCCTGGGGACAGGACAGAGGCCATCACCCTGGCCTGCAGCCTCCAGCACAGCACACATGGGACAGCCCTGCCCCGAGACGGTACCTCGTGGGCCAGACCTGGGAGGAGGGGTCGGGTGGGTGTGCCCCCTCCGGGACACACAGCCTCCTCCTGCGGCACCAGTGGGCCCCGGCGGCCATGCCTGCAGGGAGCTCATGGCCTCGCTGAGGTGGGGGTGTGACTGAGGTGGGGGTGTGACGCGTGCAGGAGGATGTGACAGGAGCATCTGGGGCCCTGGAGGCAGGGCCGGGTGGGGCAGGTGGCTTTGGGGAGGAGACAGCCCCACCAAGACCCACAGCAGGCCACAGCCTCTCGGGAGGAGCGGGGTTAGCCTGCGGGAGCGGGAGGGGCGCGTTCACCTGCCAGAACCAGCCTGGAGGCGGCTGCTCACCTGCGAACACCTGGTGGTTGTTCCGCAGCAGCGTCTGCAGGCCGCCGCACTCGCGCTTCAGCCTCCGCAGGGTGTCCCTGTCCAGCTCGCCCGCGACCTCCGCCAGGGAAAGGCTCGCTGTTGAAAAGGGGTCCCCCAACGACAGGAAAGGGCCATCACACCCCGGCCCACGGGCACAGACCCAGCTTCCCGCGAACCCAAATCCTTCACGCAGGTCAGCAGGGACCACAGACGTTCAGACTTAACGCGCTGTAGTCTACACCCCGCCGAACTAGTGGCAGGGCCGCCCTGTGCTGCCCGCAGCCGCGCCCTGCCGCTGAGCCCAGGAGCCGAGCCTCCCGCAGGTCAGCGGCTGCGATGACCCACACCTGCAAAGCCTCCCTCTCACCTGCCTCCACCTGCCCTGGGAACGCGGGAAGCTAGGGGAATGAACGCGGGAAGCTAGGGGAATGAACGCGGGAAGCTAGGGGGAATGAACGCGGGAAGCTAGGGGAATGAACGCGGGAAGCTAGGGGAATGAACGCTGGCCCAGAAAGCCCCCACCTCCCGGCTCTGCCCCACGAGCTCCCCGCGCTGACCCTCACACGCAGCCCGGCCCCGGCCACGCAGCTCCACGCTGCCGCCCGAGTCCCCTTCTACCGGATCCTGCCGCAGCTCCACGTGCCGCTCAGCCAGCCGGCACCAGGTAGGTCCTTCAGTCCCGCAGAGCGCAGGCACGGGGGGCCCAGGCCTGGGGTGGGCTGGGAGGCGGTCACTCACCCAGTGACCAGGAGAGCAAGCCGCCTGTGGGCGGGGCTGGAGGCTGAGGCCAAGGTCACGCCTCCCCCTCACGGGAACATGTTCCCCAGCCGACAGGAGCTGAAGCCTCAGACAGCCCTGGGGAGTACGGCGCCTGGCTCCCAGACATCTCCATGGTGGGGGGCTGAGGAATGATAACTAGAGCCCCCCTCCACCGGGGCCTGGGAAAGGCCCGTCCTGCTCACTAGGAGGCACCCCCAGGTTCCCGAAGGACCCCCGAGGGAAGCGCCATCCTGGGAACGAAGGTCAAACTCCCGTCTTCAGATGCACTGGGGCTCTGGGCCCTGGGCCCCACCCCGTTGCCTTCCTCTACCCTGGCTCCCTCAGTGGGGTACACCTAGGAGGTGGGGTGCCAACCCACAGAACACCCCATGGCACCCTGAGCCGCTGCAGCTACGCAGCCACCTGGGCCAGGCCGCAGCGGTGAGGGCTGCCAGGGGTCCTGATCAGACGCCAGGAGGGCGGTGACTCCTGGAGAGGGGACGTGCTCGACGGGGGCGCTGCGTCACAAGGACACGAGACGGGAGGGGGTGAAATGACGGGACACTCGACTGCGACCACCTCGTGGCTGAGGAAGAGCAGGAGGATGAAGGGCCCACGGATCCTCCTCCCAGGCCGGTCCCACCTGCGGGGCCAGCCGGGGGGCCATCCTGACAGGCTGAGGGGAAGAGGGGTCCTCGATTTTCTCGTGACCCTAACCCTCAGGCAGGGCTCTGGCTGGTGACAGACAGACAGCTCCACAGCGCCCCCTGGTGGCTGGCCGAGATGCCTGCCGGGCAGAGGAGCAGCAGGGAAACCTTCCCAGCAGCCCGGGACCTGGGACCTGGGACCCTGGGACCTGGGACCCCAGGAACAATTGTAGGAAGACAATTGGGGCTCACACTTGGACCCCACACACCTCGGATGCCACTGGTTGGAGCAGGGCACCCTCCTGCGAGAACAGTCAGGCACACGCCCTCCCTCTTCACGCCTGACTTGTGTCTGGGGCCTTCAGAGAATCACCAAACCCACCACTCTCGGGTCCGAGTCCCACCCGCCCGCACCCAGGAACCCGTGTTCCGCTGGGACAGGCCTCCAGCCCGGAGGTCTGGGAAGGCTCGTGAAGGGCCAGTGTCAGGACTGACCTGCCCGCCTCTCCGTCCGCCAGCGGGACCTGCAGGAAACCAGGCCTGAGCGTGCACGCAGCCTGCCTGCCATCGCAGTCTCTCTCACAAACTTAACCAACTCGTTCACCGGCCGCACACACGAGTGGGGTCGCTGCCCGACCCCGCCAGCGGTTACCTCCTCGGTTCCAGGTCTGCGGACTCCCGCTGGGAGGACTTCCTGGGCTTAACTGCTCTCCGCCCAACAACAGGTTTGCCACTTGCAAAACCACCCGGTCCACGAACTCCCTCGGGAGGGCGGTGCAGTTCCTCACGCGCTCAGCTCTGTCTCGGGGGTGAAAGCCGGGCAGCCAGCGTCCCTCGGCCCCAGCCTCCAGGGCTCCGGGACCGTCGGGAGGACCGTGGGGGCAGCGGTCCACGCTGCCAGCCTCAGCCCGGAGCGGGGCAGGGGCAGGGGCGGGCCCCGGGGCAGGGCGGCCTGCAGGGCAGCCCCCGCGGCTGCTGATGTACTGGGTCCTCTGCTGGTCGGCGAGGGCTTCTGCGGCGGGCGGGTAGGTCCTGGATCTCCCCAGGAGGCACACCTGCGCGAGAAGGGAGTCACCTCTCCGCCCCTGGGTCCTGCTCGGAGCACAGCACAGAACAGCCCTCTCCATCGGGAGAGCAAGCGTCCTTCACGCACCAGCGGCGCTGATGACCTGACCGTGAGCAGCAGTGGAAGCCCAGGACACGCATGCTCACAGCTGCGTGGGACGGACAGCCTGCGTACTGACCGACAGCCGCGCCACTGCGCCCGAGGGCACCCACCCGAGACACTGCGCCCACGTCAGCCCCCTCCGCCCCGTCCCTGAAGGTCACCCTAAGAGCTTTCGGGGAACGACAGGAGGAGCTATTGGTCTGGCCAGAACAAGGGAAGGCGTGATGCCCACGAGCCTGGTCCAGCGCGGATGCTCCACCTGGCTCCTCCCTCCCTCCCTCCCTCACACCTGCCCACCAAGGCCACCTGCCCTTCAGAGCCCCTGGCGCCAGGCCGTCCAGGGATGCTGCCCAACACAGCGTCTGTGCTTCCTCCTCGGGCACCAACTACAAAGCCAGGCCACAGGCGAGGCCAGAGAGCAAATGTGAGGACTGAGCCTCTCCAGTGCCCAGCTCCGCCACCTGCAGCACGTGACGCGGGCAGGCGACCTCCCTGTGCGGGGAACGGGCGCCTGTGCAGGATCAGCCCGCTGTGTGCGTACCCACTCCTGCATCTGATCCCAAACCACCGTCACAGGAACCAAGGCTCAGAGATTAGGGAAGAGGGGAACAGTCTGAGGTGCCCACAAGTGCAGGGGAACAGCTAATAAAAAATCAAACTGGGGCCGAAACCGGTTTGGCTCAGTGGATAGAGTGTCGGCCTGCGGACTCAAGGGTCCCAGGTTCGATTCCGGTCAAGGGCGTGTACCTTGGTTGCGGGCACAACCCCAGTGGAGCGTGTGCAGGAGGCAGCTGGTCGATGTTTCTCTCTCATCGATGTTTCTAGCTCTCTGTCCCTCTCCCTTCCTCTCTGTAAAAAAATCAATAAAAAAAATATACTTAAAAAAAAAAATCAAACTGTGGCACCCTCGTGCCCACCCACATGACCCAAACCTCCGTTTCCAGCACCTCTAACCTCAGAAGACACCGACTTGCCCAACGAGAGGGCAAGTGAGAGGACGAGTCCTACGGGAAACCCAGGGTGACTGGGCAGTGAGCACCGGAGCCGCGGGCCCTCCCACCACCCGGTGGGCACCGCCTCGAAGACCAGGCCCTGAGCGCTGGCAGAGTCCCAGGAGGGCGCCGACCAGTCCCACTGCGGGCGAGTCTGAAGCAGGGAGGCTTTGGCTAAGAACCTCACACAGCCCCGAGCTTCCAAGACAGCCTCCAATTCCAGCCAATGGCTCGCGAGTCCCGGACTCGGAATGAGCGTGCTGAGCCTCAGACAACACTGCCCAGGCCAGAGGTCTCCGCGCAGGCCGGCCGACACCTGCCTGGTCACCCCGGGGAGGGAGGGTGGGAGCAGCCCCGAGCCCAGCGACGGGAACACCTTCGGGAACACCCTCTTCCCAACCCCAGTGCTCCTAAGGCTCCGGCCTGGCCCAGTCCTCCCTCGGCCCCCAGCCGCCCAGGCCCCGGGGCTGGACGCACGCGCTTGGTGGAAGGGATCCGCAGGCAGTCCTCCTCCACGTGGAACCCGCAGGCCGACCCCACCTCCTGGACGAAGTCCAGGTACTCGCGGTACTGCGTCTTCCCGCTCTGCCGCCGGCGGTACCTGCCGGCGAAGTCGAAGAAGCAGCAGGGGAGCACGAAGAAACGGCAGCGGTAGGAGGACCTTCGGAACACAGGGACAGACGCCAGTCCTGGCAGGTTCATCACAGAAAACCCAGACCACGGCCACGGGGCCCTTCCCCCTAGAAGCCTCCGCTGAGCCACGGGGCCCTTCCCCCCAGAAGCCTCAGCTGAGCCACGGGGCCCTTCCCCCCAGAAGCCTCAGCTGAGCCACGGGGCCTTCCCCCCAGAAGCCTCAGCTGAGCCACGGGGCCCTTCCCCCCAGAAGCCTCAGCTGAGCCACGGGGCCCTTCCCCCCAGAAGCCTCAGCTGAGCCACGGGGCCCTTCCCCCAGAAGCCTCAGCTGAGCCACGGGGCCCTTCCCCCCAGAAGCCTCAGCTGAGCCACGGGGCCCTTCCCCCCAGAAGCCTCAGCTGAGCCACGGGGCCCTTCCCCCCAGAAGCCTCAGCTGAGCCACGGGGCCCTTCATTAAACCCTCAGCTGAGCCACGGGGCCCTTCCCCCCAGAAGCCTCCGCTGAGCCACGGGGCCCTTCCCCCCAGAAGCCTCAGCTGAGCCACGGGGCCCTTCCCCCCAGAAGCCTCAGCTGAGCCACGGGGCCCTTCCCCCCAGAAGCCTCAGCTGAGCCACGGGGCCCTTCCCCCAGAAGCCTCAGCTGAGCCACGGGGCCCTTCCCCCCAGAAGCCTCAGCTGAGCCACGGGGCCCTTCCCCCCAGAAGCCTCAGCTGAGCCACGGGGCCCTTCCCCCCAGAAGCCTCAGCTGAGCCACGGGGCCCTTCCCCCCAGAAGCCTCAGCTGAGCCACGGGGCCCTTCATTAAACCCTCAGCTGAGCCACGGGGCCCTGCCCCCCAGAAGCCTCAGCAGAAGGCCATGTGGCAGTCGTGGCTCAGAAGACACACGCCTGCTGCTGGCGCGTTTTGTTTTACGTAGGAAGTGAAGCACAGCCCTCCCCAGTGAGATCCTGGAAACAGTGCAGCCCGGCGGACCTCCTAGTGCAGCGGTCGGCAACCTGCAGCTCATGAGCCACATGCAGCTCGTGAGCCGCAGTTTGCCACTCTGTTGACTAATGAGTTTGCCGACCACTGCCTTAGGGAAAAACACTTAAACATTTTAATAATGTACTAATGTCTTTAACCTGAAGTCAAAACTTCTGGGTAAGGGCAATGCCTTACGCAGTGGTCGGCAAACTCATTAGTCAACAGAGCGGCAAACGGAGGCTCGCGACTGCATGTGGCTCACAAGCCGCAGTTTGCCGACCACTGTCCTAGTGAGCACGCAGCGAGGGCTCCCACACAGATTTCCCACTCCAGCTGCTCTGCCAGCCGCACCCGCACCAAGGGCGGGGCTCCGAGGTCTCAGGGCAGCAGGATGGGAGGCGGGCGACTGGCTCCGTGCCCTGCGGCTCCCTGGAGCTGAGAAAGGGCCCGTGGTAAATCTTTCAGGGCGGCAGGCACTGGCGCCTAAAGGTCTCCTCTGACAGAGGCGAAGGCCATCAACAGACCGTGACGCTGCTGGAGACACAGATGTGACTGCTGCAAAGTTTGTACAGCGACAGGTTTTCCTTGAAGATAAACCCTCCTCTGATCAAAACAAAGCAAAAAGCAAAAAAATCTTCCAGAAAACGACACATCTTTCACCACTGGATACATAGGCATTATCACAGAGGGAACGTTCTGATCGTCACCGTCCAACAGAAACAGAGCGTGAGCCATGTATGTAACGGAGTTCTCTCTGGCGTCCGTGTTGTAAGTAGTAAACTAGACGAACTTGAACCTTAACCCGATGTTCTCAAGATCTCACTTCAACAAGCGGAACCAGCGGCACCTCAAAGCCCCAGCGCCACGTGCACTGGCGACTGCTGCGCAGCGAGGCTCAGGCCCCAGCAGCCCAGGCGCCTGCCGACGGCACTCCTCACTCACCTGGCCGCGAAGACAGGGACCCACGGGGTCAGCTCATCGGAGTGGTTCCCGATTAGCCAATCGGCGTCAGGGAAGAGGGTCTCGTCGCTCGGGGTGATGGCAGCTTCCTGAAAGGAAGACCCGGAGGCCAGACTAGCAGGTTAGTGAACGCCGAGCCAAGGCAGAAGCCCCACCCCGCCCGGCAGGGCTCAGCGCTCAGAGCTCCGCAGAAGGTGAGAGAGACCAGGGCAGGAGTGAGAACTGCAGGACCTGCTGCGGCCGGCCCGAGGGCACGGACACCGGCAGCTCCCAGGGCCTCGCTAGAGAAACCGACCTTCCCCGGGCGAGCCTCCTGTGATCACTGAAGACGCACTGCCTCACACAAACATACCGGGCGCGGGGGGGGGGGGGGGGGGGGGGGGGGGGCGGGCGGGTGGCCCCGCGGGAGCCGCGCACGTGCCAATGCCCTGAGCCCCCGCGTCGGCCGGTACCTTCTGACCCCCGACGGGCACGATACCGTCCTGGCTGCTTACGAGGCCCTGTTCCCGTTGGAGGGCTCTCAACACCAGCCTTAGTGCTGAACAGACGTCCGGGCTTGGACCAAGGCCTGCTGCTGCCTGCCCCTCCCCCCAGGCAGGAGTGCGCCCCGGGCCTGCGGACACGGGAATTTTGAACTCAACCGTGTTTCTCGGACCTCTTCAGACCCGAGTTAAAATGTTTTGTCATAAGTGGGACTACACACGCAAACGACCCTGTACACGAGCTGAGCATCAACACGCAACGGTGTCTGCGCCAGCCTCAGCTTCTAAAAGAAAGGGAGGCAGAGGAAGCACGGATGCCAGCGTGTGCCGAGCCCTCGTGCAGAGCTGGGAGCCAGCGCCGGGAGTGTCCGGCTCGCCACCGTCCCCCGACTTTGGTTATAACTGAGCATGTTCTGAGCAGCGTGTCGCTAGGCAACGTCACCGTCGTGCGAACACCATACACCAGAGTGCTGCTCAGCTGGGTGGGCGCTGCCGCGGACCGTCCTCCGCCCTCGGGAGACGGGGCTCTCTCGTGGGCACCAGCACAAGCGGCTCTTGGCGGAGGACGGAGTGATAGGGAACTTCAGCCCATGGTCACGGCTGGAGCCGGCTACCAGCCGGCTGAGAGCAAACGGCTGCCCCTCAGCAGCGCGTCCGCCGGCTCCACGGGGCAGGGCCCAGCCAGGTTCACTTCACCATCTTGCCTGGCCCTCGCCAGCTGCCTCCGCCCCAGGCAGCTCCCAGCACCACGGAAGATGCGGTCCCCACGGCAGGCCCCACGCAGGGACACGCCTCCAGCTCGAGGCCAGCATCCTCTCCAGCTGCACGAGAGGCTTTGAAAAATCTAAACGTTCCCCTTTCCCTAACCCTCAGGTGAACCAGGTCGGTGTGAGCGGCTGGGCGGCATGACGGGGCCATACACACACACACACACTCAGCAAACGGCAGTGACGCGGGGACGGCCACGGGGAGGCGGGAACGACAAGCCAGTACCTCTAAGCGAGTCTGCGGCCCGTACACGTCCCAGATCTTCCTCCTTCGGACATCAACCCCTCTGCCTGGATGCTGCGGGTTTCAGAAAACGAAGGTCAAGTTCTGTCACCAAAACAGATGAGCAAGGACGAGTTACAGCCCGCAGTACGGCCGTCAGCAGCAAGCGCAGGGACCCGCGCCAAACCTGGACGCGACAGCTCCGTTTCTCAGAATGTACGGACGCGCCCTGCCAGGCACCGGCGGCCCCTGCGCTCCGCTGGCAGCCACTGTGGGTTTCAGCAAGGGGACAGGGGTGGGGTGAGGGAGCAGCTGTGTGGGTTTCAGCAAGGGGACAGGGGTGGGGTGAGGGAGCAGCTGTGTGGGTTTCAGCAAGGGGACAGGGGTGGGGTGAGGGAGCAGCTGTGTGGGTTTCAGCAAGGGGACAGGGGTGGGGTGAGGGAGCAGCTGTGTGGGTTTCAGCAAGGGGACAGGTGTTGGGGTGAGGGAGCAGCTGTGTGGGTTTCAGCAAGGGGACAGGGGTGGGGTGAGGGAGCAGCTGTGTGGGTTTCAGCAAGGGGACAGGGGTGGGGTGAGGGAGCAGCTTTGGCGGCAAGGGGGCACCAGGGTGGTGGGTTTGTAGGTAGCAAGCTCTAGTGGTTTCGCAAGGGGCACACCGGGTGGAGCTGAGGGATTCACGCCCCAGCTGTCCACCTGGGTTCACCACCAAAGGGGACGCGCAGCGGTGTTTGCGGTATCAAGTTGAGCAGCATGATGTGGGTTTCAGCAAGGGGACAGGGTGGGGGTGAGGGAGCAGCTGTGTGGGTTTCAGCAAGGGGACAGGGGTGGGGGGTGAGGGAGCAGCTCTGGCCGGAAAGGGAGGCACCTCGGCCATCGGGTTCAGACCGTAGTTGGCTCCTTGTCCAGCTCGCATCCCCCCACCCCCTGCCCCAAGCCCATCCTCCTAGTGGCTTGGCACCGGCACACGGGGACCACACTCTGGAACCACACTTGAGCCCTCACAGGCTCCCGCATTTCACGCCCCCGCCCCCCCCCCCCAGTCCCCACCCACCACCTCCTGGTCACCACCAAATGGGCCGACGCGCAGCGGCCTGTTTGCGGTATCACAGTCCCTCTGAGCAGCAGCTCAGGGAGTGCACGGTGACCGGCCCCGTCCAAGCCCCCGAGAGGACAAACACGTCTGACCCGCAAGGCAGAGGCTGCGGCCAGAATAGTCAGCCTGGGGTCACCACGGGCTTCAAATCCCAGCTGTCCCCGCGAGTGTGAGGCTGAGCCCGCCGGCTGCGCCAGTGGACCAGGGGACCATCCTAGCGCACGGGACTTGCCGGGCAGCTGAGACGGTGGCGGGAGCGGGGCGGGTGCTGGGCCCGGTGCTAGTGCCATGCCTGCGCCTCACTGAGCAGACAGCGGCTGCCAGCGGGCCCCGCAGGCTCACAGCGCAGTGCAGGGCGTCCCAAGCCGGACTTCAGCTTCTCCAGGCGCAACCCCCGCCCGTTCCCCTCCTGGGGCTGGAAACGGAGGGTTTCCCGAAGGAAGTACTGACAGCAACACCGTGCTGTGGAAGCCGGACGTGTCCTGGCCCGCACGCCCCCGAACACCTCCTCCAGCGACACTGCCCTTCCCGGGCACAGCCGCCAGCCCGTGCCACAGCCAGGTCGCTCGCCTCGGTGGCACCAGCAGGAAGCGCTCAGCGAGCCTGTGCCAGGCATGAGGACGCTCTGGGAAAGGCGCTGCCAGGCCCTGGGCCCACCTTACCCCCGCCCCGCTCAGGATGTGTGCCAGGAGGCCGCCTTACCCCCGCCCCGCTCAGGATGTGTGCCAGGAGGCCGCCTTACCCCCGCCCCGCTCAGGATGTGTGCCAGGAGGCCGCCTTACCCCCGCCCCGCTCAGGATGTGTGCCAGGAGGCCGTTTCCGCAGCCCAGGTCCACAAAGGACTGCTTAGCTGTCACGCCCTGCGCGGCTCGCTCTTCTTCCCATAGAACCTAATAGAAAAAAACAAAGTGTGTGTAACTCACTCTAACCTGGAAAAATCCAGACAACAGCCCCACGTGGGACTAACTGGTGCTCTCAGAGCGGGTGGGAGGCCTGAGGCCCTGGGCTTCCGTGCGGTGGGCTCCCTCCTGCCAGCAGTCCACGTTAAAGGGGCTGTCCCTGGGCAGCAGCTGGAGAGTAGTTCCTTCCTGCTCTCTGTTCTTTCACATTTTGTGCACAATCATCAAACAAAATCATGCTATTTCTAGAGACTGAGAATGGCAGTTGAGATGAACCTGGAAGATGCCTGGTTTAAACATTTTGTAGGTACAAATCAAGAGCAGTGAGGCAGGGCACGTGCACACGCAGGTGGGGAGAAGCCAGTAAGGCACGCCCCACAGCCAGGACCCCGAGCCTGGGCGGAAGGCGCGTCCTCAGGCGGCGCCCAGCGCGCCACCAGCACCTGTTACCGCGGAAGTGCTGCTCAGCTCGAGTCCTAGGCAGCTGCCCAGAGCACCGGCTGCGACCCTCGGGCAAGATAAAAGTGAACTTTCCGTGTGCAACCAGCCTGGCCGAGGCGAGCCCCCTAAGGGAGGTCTGGCAGCCCTTCCAGCGGCCCCGCCCCCACGTCGCGTCCGCGTATCAGGTGCGTCCTTACCAGGAGGTAGGCAGCAATAGCCACGTCTTCATACACAAACTTCTCAGGATCAGTCACTTCAGGCCACACCTGAAAAATGTCCCCGAGGATATATGTCATTCTCCTGCCTCCACCACATCTCAACACCGAGGACAGCCGTAAGGCGTCAGTCACACTGGACTCCTGACGCAGTAACATTTAGAAAATACTAGTCAACTTGTTCCCAAGGCAGTTCACAGGCTCTGGCGATGAGACTGTGCAGGCGCCCAGAGCTGTGTCTGTGTGTACAGCAGGCGCAGAGCGAGGCCACCCCAGGCAGGTCTCAAAGTCAAGACGAGGACACAGATCGGGCACCTCAGCTGGCAGCCTGGCCCTTCACCAGAGGGGTACAAGCAGCAAGAAGCGAGGTGGACGGGAGCAAAGGAGCAGGGGCAGGCCCAGTGCTCGGTCTGAGTGATGGCTGTCCCTCCCAGCTGTTCTGTCCCCGCCTCCCTGTCTGTAAAGCAGGAATACAGCTTTAACTACCCCACAGGAGGACCCCTGGCTGTGCAAGCATGGGGTCTCATTATTAACAGGAACAATTGTGGGGCGCGGCTACAGTGTTTGGACAGGTTCAAGCCTCGGACTGATGAGAGGGCACAGTCCTCTCGTGGCCACGTGCAAGTCCCAGCCTGGAGGGCAGAGCCTCCCAGCACAATGATAGCCAACAGCTGGAGTTGTGAGCTTGAACCGATGGTCCGAACACGTGGCCCCTCATGCCTGAGATAGGCTGCAAGTAAACAAAGCTTGACCAGGTGCATGTAATTGAGTAGGATTGAAATCCACGAGAATGCTGTAAACATCTTGACCAGCCCTTACTGTGCCTCGTGGCATCTGGTTATAAAATAAAGACACGGCTCGTGGTCCGTGGCGCGGCTGACTCCCCATGGGAAGCAGCATCCCACCGAGACCCAGCTTTCCTTCTCTCGTCTGTCTTTTCTAAGCCTTTCCTCGCCCCAACTCGGTTCACCCCTGGCCGTGCTGGCACGGCCCAAACAATGTGCGGAACGGCCCTGGCCAGTGTGGCTCAGTAGTGGAGCATCAACCCATGCACTGAGAGGTCACTGGTTCGATTCCTGGTCAGGGCACCTGCCTAGATTGCTGGCTCCATCCCCAGGAGGGGTGTGCAGGAGGCAGCCGACTGATGATTCTCTTTCATCATTAATGTTTCTACCTCTCCCTCTCCTTTCCTGTCTCTAAAACAAAACAAAACAAGAAAAACCAACAATGCACAGCACAGGCATCTGGCAGAAGATGAAAAGCCAATGGCTGATGGTCAATGTCCGATTTCTGTTCCAATCAGAGTGGGTCAGACGGTCGGGACGAACCATCTAAAACTGGAAGAGGAGGAAAGCCCCTGAGAAGGCACCGAGCAGTTACCATGACCACCCAGGACTCCGCGGCTGGGCTCCGGACCCTGCCCAGGTTTCAGCAGGAAGGGTGCTGCCCGCCCGGGGCTGGGTGACACAGCAACAGGTGACTGACAACACAAGACACACGGAAATGACAGATCGCAGCTACTTCGAGGAGGAGGGAGACGTGAACTGGGAAGAAGCAGCCTCAGCTATGCTAATGACGCCGTTCTTCTTCAGCTCCAGGGACTACACCTGTACCTGCTTTCCACTTCTTAGCTAGAAAGTTAAGGACACGTTACAAGAGTTATCTCCTTTCTGTAAGTACCTACTTTTGTACTTTAACTTCCATATATTTTCTTAAAATATCTTTAAGTTCAAGCCAGAGAATTATGGTGATTTAGTAAGTAATTTAATGTTCAATTACTTTAAGCTGAGTATTTCCCGTTTGTTTTCTTGGGGGAAACTCAGTCATGTGCCAAAGAGCAAGTCAATCCAGTGCTTCCCACGACACAGCGGCGGGCGTTTGTGCTCTGCAGCCCTAAGCACGCCAGGGCACAGCTGCGCCAGGTCGGGGCCCCGACAGTGCCTGCACCTGGGGGACGGGAAGGCACCCGGAGCGGTTCCACCTGCGCAGCGTGAGCACACGACCGCGTTTAAATGAGGGGAGCTCTCCCAGCATTACCTGGACCATGTGCTGGTACTGGTCTTTGAGCTCCTGGTAAGTGCGGCTGTACTTGAGGATGGGGAGGAGGGACAGGGTGCTTTTGAAGCCGCTGCTCCCGCTCGCCACAGACCACCGGGCCAGCCGGGCCGGCAGCTCTTGCCCAAGCCAAGCGGGTTTGGGATAAACAGTCCCATCCGATTGCCATCTTTCTGGACAGAAAATCAAAACAGATATGAACCTTTAAAAATAAGAGAAACACGAATAAGCAGAGCTGGTTTCAGTTCTTTTTAAGTTACCTGTTTAACAAAAGGAGAGGAGTCAGCTAAATTACAAAACATTTCACCCAAACACAAAACCACCGGGAACCCGCTACAGAATGTTCATCTGACAGAGAAACACGTTTAAGAAGCAGAACGAGTTCCCCTTCTCTTGCCAACACTGGTAAACGCCGGAGGTAGGCCACGAACAACCAGCTCCCGCCTGCGACTGTACCACCAGCCACAGGCCCCACCACCCACGGATGCGCCGGGCACTGCTCGCTTCACACCTCCCACACGGCAACTCACACGTGAGTGCGCTGGCTCAGCAGGGATTTGCTGGCCTGAGAGCCGCGAGCGCAGCGCTAACGGCATGCACGCAGGCCCCGCGCAGGTCCCAGGCCCGTCTGCCCAGTGTGTCCCGGCACCAGAACGCGGCCAGGTCACGGCTCCCGCCTGTGCTGTCGCGCTCTGCCCGGCCCCTGGCACGGCATTAACTAGCTTACTAACGACCCACTATATCTAAAGCCACGTAGGCCTCGGCAAGAAATAAAAAACTGTACTTCCTCTCCATCACCAAGTTGTAAGAAATAAAATAACAAAGGGATGAGTTTACTTGAATTCATTGCTAAAACTAAGTGCTACATGGGATGTAGGGACTCAAGACTCCCTCCCACCAGGCCGTGACCACACACCAGGCCAGGCCCCAGCTGGAACAGAGCGTGGGGAAACGCCAGCAGAAGGCACCTTCGCACAAGCCCTAACCCCAAGGAGCCCCTTCAGCCAGCTCCTCCAGGCCCGCAGCGCGCAGCTGCCTGGAGACACTGAAAGAGCAGCCAGTTATTCAGCTCTTACCATTCGTCATCGCTGCGGCTGAGCTGAACTTGATACACGTTGCTCATCTGAACCTTCCAATTGCCCTGGTCATCTTCTTCCAAAGGTAGGAATGTGACCGTTCCACTGAGGACATCTGGAAAAGAAACATGAGATCACGGCTGCCCAGCTCAGCGCCCTAACAGAAGCTGCATTACCAATAGGAACGAGCCAGCTGTTGGGCTTTGTCTCCCAGGCTCCCTGCCCTGCTGCCTGCTGCACCGAGCCCACCCGTCCTGCAGGAGCAGCCCTCACACTCCCCCAGGTCCACAGGGCACCAGCTCCATGGCAATCAATGGTGGGTGGTCCTTGGCACCCTTCACCACAGCAATCCCCATTTTGGGGTCCAATGGAGGAGGAAAACGTTCAGGGCACAACAGCCCAGTAGTGATACAGCCCAGCTGTGAGGCAGCCCTGTGCCAGGCCTCACCTCACTGGACAGCTCTGCTACCTGCTGCCTCACGCCGTGCGGGCCTTCCGGTTCTGCTCAGGCAGGGGGACAGGTCTTCCGTGGAAGGGAAAGTGGCTTTCCATACTACAGGGGAGCTGGTTTATATGGACAGGAGTTCCCGCCCCTGGTCCCTGATTGGTCTTTCCTCATGCAAATGAAGACTCCAAATCTTCACAATATGATTGGTCCAAAAGGCACTGTCGTGATTGGTCAGATACAGTCACGCCTATAAATGGCTGCTAGGATCTGTTTTGGTCGGTTTGTTTTTGTGTTTTCATTCTTAGCAGGTGTCTGCTTTCTCAGGCCCACACTCACTGAGAGAGTTTACCCCGCCTCTCCTCAGTGAGGCCGACCTGAGGATGCAGTAAAAGGTGATCAAACACAGCTGATAAAAGCTGGAAGACCTCCTATCCTGGCCCGGCCCGCCCAGGCAGGGCTGGGGAGGGCCTCCTGGATGAGGGGTCACCTGGAAGTCTTAGGGGTGCAGAGGCACAGTATGGGGGGTGGGGGGAGGGAGGTACGCACCTACCAGCCACTCCGCATTGCTGCGTGCAGACAGAACCACCGCCCGCAGGTGTCTACACCCTCATGCCCAGAACCTGTGACTACATGTATTACGTGGCAAAGAAGGGGTTTGGCAGACGTGGTTTAGGCTACAGCTGTAGGAGAGGGAGATACAGGGGGGCTCCGTCTGGCCAGGTGAGCCCTGGAGGCGGAAGCGGTGCGGCAGGGGGACGCCAGAGATCCCCAGCGTGAGCAGGGCCCCCGAGGCCGGTGTGCCAGAGCCAGCGGCGGCTCTGCGGGCGCCTCCAGGAGCGGCCTTTCCCGCGTCGCTTTCGCTGGTACACTCCCCCCCTGTGGGCCCACGTCCACTGCGCCCCCAGGCCTCCCGACACCACCAGTGCACACCCCGTCCTCTGGGCTAAGGAAACACATTCCTATGCGCCCCTCAGAGAGCAATAAGAAACCTACAACCTCCTAGCACAGGGCAAGGAACTGGAACGGCAGGTACCTCGTGTGCCTGCCCACCCGCCTGAGGTTCAGCCAGTGCTTGTCAACCTACTGCGTCCAACGATTCTCCTCTTCACCCAACTCAGCAGGCTCCTCAGCCTTCTCCACTGGCCCCCTCGCTGGCCCACCAACATCTGAACAAACGCCAGCACGGCTTCCAACGGCTCCCGCCGCATCCCTACGGGGACCCAGGCCCCTTTAAAGTGCCTGCCTGAGGAAGCTCAAGACTGACCCAAAAATCCCCTCTTCCAGCCCACACCTGAAGGGGCCGGCCTCCCGCCGGTGTGTGTGTGTGTGGGGGGGGGGTGAGGGGGGCTTCAGGAACCTAACTTCCACCTGCACCCGTTAACAAACCCAGATGGGTTTCACATGCATCAACCCCGCCCCCTCTTCTCCCTTAAACTCGCCCAGGCACAAGTCCAAGAGTTGGGGCAATCTGGACTGTCTCCCTACTGTGAACGCAACTAATTAAAGTCTGTCCTGGCCCCCTGAGCGTCGGCTGTTGTATCTGGACGCCTCCCGCCATCAGAAACACCCTTACCCTGCGCGACCATCTCCCTCCGCGGAGCAGCGAGCGGGCAGTGCCGGCTCCTCTTGGGGATGACGGTCCTGAGCACCACGTCGAGCTCGTGCGGAGTCTCCGCCTGCAGCCCTGCCCCTGGGCCTGTGAGGAAGGCCAGCAGCTCCCGGTGGTCGCCGACGAGGCTCCGGGAGAAATCGTCCCAGAGAGAACCCAGGTCCGGGGCGGGGACGTCGCCCTCCCCGGGCTGCCCGGGGGCCCCTGCGAGCAGAGGCGCTGCTGCGGCTGCTTCCCTCTCGCTCTCCCCTTCCTGGTGCCAGCCCTGGGACTCCTCGGGGCCTACGCCCGGCCTGGGGCTCGAGCCGCCCTCGGGGGAACGCTGCCCGGGTCCCGGTCCCTCCTCGGACCCGCACCCAGCCGCGGCCGACTCCTCCCGCCCGGGGTCTGCGCTGGGCCGGGGGCCGCGGGCCTCGGTCCCGGGCCGGGCAGCGCGCCGCCGGGCCTCCAGGCGGACGCCGCACAGCCGCTTGTTGGCCACCTGCGGCCTCTCCAGCCACACGGCCACCGCCGCCCAGAAGCCGCCCGGGAGCAGCGCGCTGGGGTCGCGCACCGCGGCCCGGCCCACCTCCGCCATGGTCAGCCTGCGCCCGGAGCCTGGCAGCGGCGCGCGGCGATGACGCACGGGCGGCGCGGCGTGTGCGTGTTGACGTCATCGGGGCGGGGCGGGGCGCCGGGACGCGTAGTGGGCGGGGCGAGGGCCGACCCGCGCGCTCCCCTGCTTTGATTCGCTGGCAGGAATCCCCTGCGGATTCCAAGCTGCGCTTCACTCCGTGGGGATCCGCTCCTGGCGTGTGGGCGCCTCGGAGAAGCGAGGTCGGAGCGGAGTCTGGAGCGTCCTGGAGGCGGTGCATTTAGGAAATCATAAGGATCAGCCCCGCGTCCGGCACCGGATTGACTCCCGTGGGGATGACCGGTCCAAGTCCAGAAACCCAGGTTGTGAATGTTCAGGGTTACGCCTCTTACGGAAGCTCGTCCCTCTCCGTTTTCCTTCTGGGGCTTTCTGGTGTGGGAGAGCTACGGGGGTGCGTTCCTGCGCCCCAGCACAGCCCTGGGTGTGTCTCCAGTCAGCTGTCCTCTCCGGGTCCCCAGGCGGAACAGGGAAGGGTGGGCGCTGCCATTGAAGTCGGCATCACCCGCACAGTCGGCGCAATCTAGTGACAACAAAAACATCAAAGACTCGTCACTCTTTTGAACATTAGTCCCTCGGTTGGGATTTTGCCATTCCCGAGAGGGTCTTTGTTGGAAGCAAAGAGAAGTGAAAACTAACTCAAATCATGTGATTTATCAGAGAGAAGATAATGTCTGGAATTCAGTCTAAGATACACGAGCAATAGAACCTGGCAGGCACCCCTGCTCGCCTCGGCGGGCCTGCCAGTCTTCGATCAGGTAGTTGACTTCCATGCGCTCGGAGTTTTCTGGGGGCCATAAATTGCCATAACAACAGAGTTATTGTCTTCCGGCTCTAAGGCTCCTGGCCTCTCTGCTTCTCGTGGTCGCCATCATCACTAGCTTTCCTTGTGTTTCTCTGTCTCTCCTGCAAAGACCCTAATCCAAACCACGTTCTGGGAACAGGAAGCGGCCCCGTGGGGAAGGTTCCGCTCCGGCGCGCACGTCCCCGGCGGCCGCGGTGGGCTGGGCGCTCAGACGCGTTCAGCGTTTCCTGGGCGACGGGGGTGGGCGGTGCGGCGCGGTGACGTCAGGGCCGGACGGTGGCCGCGAGGCGGTGAGTTCCGGACAGCCCGGCCGCCCGCAGCTGCGCGCGCTCGGCACTCCCTCTGACGCCTCCTGCCCCAAGGACGTGCATTGAGCTCGGGCTGTGTGCGCTGGTCGGTGCGCGGACACGGCGAACGGGAGTGATCCGTGAGATCCGAAGGTCGAGTCCGCGTCTGCCTGGGGGGCGAGGGGGCGTGGGGACGGCGTATGCAAAGGTCCGGGGGCACCCGGGCAGGGGGGGGGGTGCTGCTGTGCACGCCCGGCCGTCGCGGAATTGCGGGGCGCACAGGAGGCCAGGGCCGGCGGGACATTTTGAAGAATTCGGACGAGTCCCCTAGGTCACGGGACAGCTGTCACCTAGAGGGGGAAAGGTCAGATCTGCATCTTGGAGTCACCTCTTCCTCTGCAGAGAGGAAGGCCGGCTGGACGAGGCTATGGGAGGCCACAGTTCATGCTGGGAACGGGGCCGAGTGCCCCCTGTCAATGGCAACAGCCCAGACACTAACTAACTAACTAACTAACTAACTAACTAACTAGTACAGCGAGTTGCGCTTAACCACACTGGGACAGGCTCTGCCTTAAGCTAGTGGAAGTACAAGGAAACAGTTGCACCTCGGGCTAATGTCAAGCAGAGTTATGTTTGTTTCTGCGCATCCAGACCACCTCATAAGGAGACAGCCTGAGGGAAGTGAGTTACCGGAGGACCTGGAGAACTAGACCCCAGACCAGCCTTCGGGTGCCCACACCCCGCCTGAGGCACAGGGAGGCGGGGTTTGCTGACTGAACCAGCAACTTCACCCAACTGGTGAGCTCTGAGGCCAGGCAGTGTGGGTCGGAACCCTTCCGTGCAGCAGGAATGTCGGTGACCTCGGGGGCACAGGCCATCGGGACGTACTGATTGCTTAAGGTCATGGGACTTGGGGTAGGATGTGCCTGATAACACCTGCCTGACCTTGGACAGCTGGTTTCACTCTCTGTTTTCATCCCTACCAAGGGTATTTTTTACAATTATTTCTAGAAAGAGTGGACAGGGGCGGGTGGGGGATAGAGAGAGAAACATTGAAACAGAAACATCATGTGAGACACATGGATTGTTTGCCTCCCACGCACGTCCCCACCAGGGCTGGGGAACCTGCAACTGAGGTACGGGCCCCCAACCAGGAATCGAACCCGGGACCCTTCTTCATGGCGCAGGCCAGTGCTCTGACTACCGAGCAAAATGGGCCAGGGCTGATTTCACCATTAACAGGCTCCAGTTTCGTCAGTCAAAAACGAGAGCAAAGTTAGTCCCTGGTGTTGCCGCACCGTTGAGACATCCACCCATCCACCTGCGTCAGGGATTGCCCAATGATCGGGGGTTATTGTGCTCGATTCAGTAGGAGCGGGGAGGCGTGGAAGGTTCAGAAGGCGTTACAGGGGAGTGTGGGCTTCGGGGCACGGGGAGGAGGGGGCTCCGGACGGCAGCTGGTTGTGGATCGGCCTGCGGGACAGGCTGCTCAGGGCTGAGGAGCACTCGGCGTTGGACATTCAGAGTTCACGGGCCTCCAGGAGAGGGAGGGCGGCCAGGAGGCTGCCAGTGGGGGTGCATTTGGGAGCCCTCTGGCAGGGGACCATGGCCTGTTGACCTTGGCACTGCCTAGCCCCAGGGCTGACCTTTGCCCCCTCCGCCCCCTTGCCACCTTTGTCCGAGGTGATCTGCCTCCCCCTCTGTCTGGGGAAACGGACGTCAGCACTCAGCGTGGCCGTTCTCCGTGGGGCCTTCGGAGTTCTGCTCTCAGCTGTAACGCGTTGCGCGCACAGTTGCTCGCGGTGCGTGAACAGAGAGACAGGCTCCTGACTCAGGCTGTGATTTCTGTGCAGGCCGACGTCGGGCGATGGCACCCAATGTGGAAGGAAGCGAGGAGGCCCTGCTCCCCGACCTCCCCAGAGGGCCCCTGCATGCCTACCGCGCCCGCGCCTCCTTCAGCTGGAAGGAGCTGGCGCTGTTCTGGGAAGGCGAGGACATGCTGCGCCTGAAGGTGAGGCTGCGGCCGTGGGCGATGGCCGGGCTGACCACGGGGGGTGCGGCGATGGCCGGGTGACCACGGGGCATCAGGCGGCGATGGCCGGGCTGACCACAGGGGGTGTGGCAATGGCCGGGCTGACCAGGGGGGGGTGCAGCGATGGCCGGGTTGACCAGGGGGGGTGCGGCGATGGCCGGGCTGACCACGGGGGGTGTGGCGATGGCCGGGCTGACCACGGGGTGTGTGGCAATGGCCAGGCTGACCAGGGGGGGTGCGGCGATGGCCGGGCTGACCACGGGGCATCGGGCGGCGATGGCCAGTCTGACCAGGGGGGGTGTGGCGATGGCCGGGCTGACCACGGGGGGTGCGGCGATGGCCGGGCTGACCACGGGGGGTGTGGCGATGGCCGGGCTGACCAGGGGGTGTGTGGCGATGGCCGGGCTGACCAGGGGGGTGTGGCGATGGCCGGGCTGACCAGGGGGGGTGTGGCGATGGCCGGGCTGACCACGGGGGGTGTGGCAATGGCCGGGCTGACCAGGGGGGGTGTGGCGATGGCCGGGCTGACCACGGGGCGCCGGGCGGCGATGGCCGGGCTGACCAGGGGGCGTTGGCGGCGTCCCCGGTCATTGGTAAAGATGGGGCTTGGTGCCCTCTCAGCCACGAGGCTTCCCTGGGCCTCATGTCCCTCGTGAGGGGTGCTGCCTCGGCTGCAGCCCAGGCCTGACTCCTGGTTGGGGGCCTCCGGGCGGGGCCGAGGCGCCAGGCTGGACGCCGACTGTGGGGCTCCTCCCTCCCCGGGAAGGGCTGTCCTCTCCGTCCGGGGTTTCTGGGCCGGACTGTGTGTCCCGCGGCCTCAAGGAAAGCCGCCGAAGGGAGAACCCCGTGGGATGGCATCCTGGGCCCTAAATCGCCGGTGTGCTGTGCCCTCCCTTCCAGAAATCCATCTTCTCGGCCCTGGAGAGCGACCCCCTGTTCGCCCGGCCGGGCCGCGGCCTCCCGGCGGAGCAGCTGCGGGAGCTGACCTTCCTGCGCTGCCGGCGCATCTTGCAGCTCAACTTCCTGCGCATGGACGCCCTGCTGCGGAGCCCGCTGCAGCTGCTGGCGCTGGTCACCTGCCTGGGCATGTACGACTGGTCCCTGGCCACCAAGGCCTTCCTGCACGCCTTTGTGAGTAGGCGCGAGGGGAGAGGCCGGGCCGCTGCCACGCCTCCCGTGGGGCCGCGCGGTGGCCCGCCAGGTTGCCCGGGGCCAGGGCCACGCGGGACACTTGTCGCCGGAACTGGGCTGCAGCGTGTGGGGTGCAGACGCCTGCCGGGGTGGTTGGGTTGTCAGTGTTCACTTGCGTTTAACGTTTTCTGAGATGTAGGCATTCGGGGGGATTGCGCTTAGAGATTTCTAAAACGCACGCGGGAAACAGCGGCGGGGAAGCGCGGGCAGATGTCCGTGCTTAGTGCGAAGTCCGATGTTTCCCTTTACGCGGACTGGCATGGAGCCCTTAGACCCGGGGCCGCGGAGGCCAAAGCCCCAGGGCCGTGGTCGGCAAACCGCGGCTCATGAGCCACATGCGGCTCTTTGGCCCCTTGAGTGTGGCTCTTCCACAAAATACCACGGCCTGGGCGAGTCTATTTTGAAGAAGTAGCATTAGAAGAAGTTTAAGTTTAAAAAATTTGGCTCTCAAAAGAAATGTCAATTGTTGTCCTGTTGATCTTTGGCTCTGTTGGCTAATGAGTTTGCTGATCACTGCCCCAGGGGAAGAGCAGCTGTGGGACTTTTTGGCTTCACACACTCACACACACATACACACACACACATGCACACACACGTACGCACAACACACACGCACACACATGCGCACACACCACACACACACACACACACACACCAAACAAACAGAAACCAGCCACCACCAAACCACCCGAAACACGAAAACAAAATGAACAAACGCTGCCTGGCGTGTCACGGGGTCTGCCCGCTGCTGTCGGAGGGAAAGTGGACGTGCTTTGCCCTCACGCACCCTCCTCGCGCCCCTCCTGTCCTGCCCCTTGTCCATCAAGTCCCTCGGGTGTCCTGCAGGCATGTGAGTCCAGGTGACGGTTGAACCTACATAAACGGCTTGGGTGGGGGCCCAGGTCTCCTCCCCCGGGAGCCTGGCGTGATGGTAGTTGGCATTCAGGGCTGCGGGACTGTGGGACCGCGCGGTGGTGCCGGGCGGGTGCGGGGACGGCCAGGACACCGGTACTCACTAGCTTCCACCTGTGGGTGGGGCGATGCTATATTTTCAGGTGTTTGGATCAGCGATTTACAACTCTGGTTCTGAAAGGCATTTCAAATATATTCCGAAGATCTTCAACATGGAGGTAAGTTTGGGGAGTGGTCTCACCTGTTCTCTGAGGTTTGTGGAAGGGCTGCCGGTGGGGCCCGGGGGCAGGGGGCAGGGACTCTCACCTTAATGAATGGTGATCTTGTTCTCACCAAGCGGTTAATGCTACTCTAGACAGACGTGGGTCTGCCAAGTCCCAGCGCTGAATAAATTTAGCTTTTTCTTGTTTTTTTGTTAATCCTCACCAAACGATAGTTTTTCATTGATTTTTAGAGAGCGTGGAAGAGATAGGGAGAGACAGAGAGAGAGAAACATCGATTGGTTGCCTCCTGCATGTGCCCCATCGAGCCTGCAACCCAGCCACCCATCCTTGGCCAGAATCGAACCCTGGACCCTTCAGTCCAAGGGCCAGTGCTCCATCCACTGAGCCGAACTGGCTGGAGCGAGCTTTTTCTTATCCCGTTTTCTTGTGCTGCCCGGGTGCGGCTCTGGCCACCGGGCCGACTGAGCGGGGCCGCTCTGGGCACGTCGGGGCGGCGTGGCGGCCGGCACAGTGGAGGGGCGTGGTGAGGTCGCTGGTCGGTCAGATGGACAGGAGATGGGGCTTTCATTGTGGTCACGGGGTTCTTAGTCCTCACGGGGAGGTGGGCAGGCCCCTCCGGGACCTGCGACGGAGCCGGTCCACCTGACGTGGTGCCCGCCCGCACGTTAGATCTTCGGATGTTTTGCGCTGACGGAACTCAGTCACGGCAGCAACACCAAGGCCGTGCGGACCACCGCCCACTACGACCCGGCCGCCGAGGTAGGTGCTCCGCCCGCTCGGCCTCTGGGCTTCGGGCGCGTGCAGCGTGGTGCGGTAGGGGGACGCAGCGGGTCCCCGAGGCCCCTCCACACACGGGAGCGTGCCGGTGCGCACGCGGCCCTCGCGCGGACCCGGGAGCGCAGGGGTGGACTCACTGATGGGCGGTCAGCGAGGGACCCGGCGGGAGGGAGCGGGGTTGGCGGGACAACACCTAGCGGGGGCGCTCAGGGCCTCACTGGCGAGGGGACACCGCCCAGCGGCCAGCGGCGCGGTTTTGCGTGGGTTGGTTGTTTGACACATTGGACACAGTTTTCTTTCCTTTTTTGCTTTAACGCTCACCTGAGGATGTTCTTATTGATTTCTAGAGAGAAAGGCAGGGAGAGAAACACTGATGTGGGGAGAAATATCCGTCAGCTTGCCTCCCATATGCGCCCCAACTGGGGATCAAACCCCAACCCAACTATGTGCCCCGACCGAGAATCGAACCCACAACCTTTTTTAAAAAAATATATTTTATTGATATTTTACAGAGAGGAAGGGAGAGGGAGAGAGAGTTAGAAACATCGATGAGAGAGGAACATCGATCAGCTGCCTCCTGCACACCCCCTACTGGGGATGTGCCCGCAACCAAGGTACATGCCCTTGACCAGAATCGAACCTGGGACCCTTCAGTCCACAGGCCGACCTCTATCCACTGAGCCAAACCGGTCAGGGCCGAACCCACGACCTTTTGCTGTACAGGACGACGCGCCAATCAGCCGAGCCAAAGGCGGGCTTCGGCCTCATTTTCCGTAGGAAGGTCCGTTAGGTCAGGCCCAGGGATCCGCTCCGCTCCGTGTGGAGCAGCCACGCTGCCTTCCGGGCACTGAGACCGCCCGTCGGTTCTTCCTCTCGCCGCGAAGCGTTCGAACAGAGACTCCCGGAGGGACAGGAGCCCTCCTCCAGGCGAGCCGCCGATCTAACCTTCTCCCTCCGCAGGAATTCGTCATCCACTCCCCTGATTTCGAGGCCGCCAAGTTCTGGGTCGGCAACATGGGCAAGACGGCGACTCACGCGGTGGTGTTCGCTCAGCTGTACGTGCCGGGGGGCCAGTGCCACGGCCTGCACCCCTTCCTCGTGCAGGTGGGCTGCGCGCGGGACGGGGTGGGAGACGCGGTCATCGCCGGGGGGCGGGGTGCTGCCGGCATTTGTGTGTAGACAAGGATGCCGCTAAGATCCTACAGCACGTGGGGTCGCTGAGACAGGACCGTGCACCCCGAGGACCGGCCGCTGCGGAGCCCTGGGCCCCGGGGTCACGGGTGCAGGACCTCTCCGTCCCAGCGGCCACGCGGGCAGCGTCTCAGACACGCGGCACAGGTCCTGACTGCCCGGCCAGGTCTGGGGTCCCCTGGAGTTCTGGGTCACAAACAGGAAGTTACTGCCCGAGGAGTGGCGCTGGGGACTGGGGGCCGGGCAGGGGTTCCCCCACCCGGGGCTGCTGCAGGTCCGGACTGGGGCTTCCGGAAAGCTCCTTCAAACCTTCCCGCCGGGGCTGCTGATGCCCAGGAAAGCCCCGTGCCCCCTCCCAGTCCGGCACTTTTGTTCTTGAAGCCCTTCCTGACGGGGTTAGGGTTAGGGTAGGGTTAGGGTTAGGGGGAGCTGAAATTCATGTCACATGCAATTAGCTGTTTTAAAGTGAACGGTTCAGGGGCACTTAGTGCCTCGGGGCCCCCGCAGCCCCACCCGTCTAGCCTAAACGCGTCCTCTAGGGCACCCCTCCCGGGTGGCACCACTCGGCCCCAGGTTCCCAGGATGAAGCTCCATATCTTGAGCACAGGGCTCCGGGCGAGGGCTGGCTGCTGCCCCGTCTCCTGTCCTGGGTCAGTCTGTTTATTGGAAGCTCCTCGGAGAGCAGAGACTCACAGAAACAATGTTAGGTTCCCGGTCAGCGTGGCTCAGTGGGTGAGCATCAACCCATGAACCAGGAGGTCACGGTTTGATTCCTGGTCAGGGCACATGCCTGGGTTGCAGGCTTGATCCCCAGTAGGGGGCGTGCAGGAGGCAGCCAATCAATGAGTCTCTCCCTCTCCTTTCCTCTCTGAAATAAAAAACCCTATTAATAAAAAGGGATATGCAAATTAACCCTCACTCCGTCACAAAGATGGCGGTGCCCAGTCCTCTCAGCCCCGCCTGAGTCCCCTAGTCCTGGGGGCCGGCCGCTGAGAGCGGGCAGTGTGAGCGACCTGGCGGAATGCTTGCTTTGTCGCTGCGGCAACGAGGCAAGCGTTCTACCCCGGCCGCGGCGGGCCTCTGGGCAGCGGGTGCGGAGCGGCCAGGCCCTGCAGAGAGCTGCTGGTGCACGGATTCATGCGCAGGGCTACTAGTATATACATATTTTAAAAAGCAACGTGAGGCCGTCTCTCCACAGAACATGTGCGTAGCCTCCCTGTCATTTTACTGACACCGCCAGGAAGGCCTGCGCCTCGGGGGGAGCTGGGGCCCTCCAGCCCTCCGGCAGCGTGCGCTAACCAGCTCCTGGCCCAGTTCTGCTGTGGCCGCCGGACCAAAGCCAAACGCCCAGACGGGCTCAGAAGGCAGGGGGGCATCCTCCGCGGCGCGCAGTGCGGAGGCCAGAGCCCAGGCCAGGTGTGGGCAGGGCCCGCTCCCGCTGGAGGCTCCGGGAGGAGGGTCCCTCCCACCTGGTCCGACTTCGGTTCCTGCCCCAGGTCCCAGGATGCAGCCCATCGCCCAGGTCTCTGCCTGTCTCCTCTCGCGTCCTGTCCTCTCTGGCTCGCCTGGGACACTTGTCTGGGATTTGGGGCCCGCCTGGGTAATCCGGGGTGAACTCACGTCAGGAGCCTCCTCTCTGTCGCATCTGCCAAGACCCGTCTCGCCCGTTCCAGAGGACGCGGTTCGCCCCCCAGCTGCCCTGAGGGAGCCGGGCTGGGCTTCTGGGGCTTGAACACGTTCGTTCTGGGTTTTGTGTGCTCAGCGTGTTGTGTTCTGTGGTGTGTGCAGATTCGGGACCCGAAGACCCTCCTCCCCATGCCCGGCGTGATGGTGGGCGACATAGGGGAGAAGCTCGGGCAGAACGGTCTGGACAATGGGTAAGTGCACCTCAGCCTCGTGGTCTCGGTGCTGTCCTCTGTGGGTGGTCTAGGCTCTCTCCTCTGTGGGTGGTCTAGGCTCTCTCCTCTGCGGGTGGTCTAAACTCTCTCCTCTGTGGGTGGTCTAGGCGCTCTCCTCTGCGGGTGGTCTAAACTCTCTCCTCTGTGGGTGGTCTAGGCGCTCTCCTCTGCGGGTGGTCTAGGCTCTCTCCTCTGCGGGTGGTCTAGGCTCTCTCCTCTGCGGGTGGTCTAGGCTCTCTCCTCTGCGGGTGGTCTAGGCTCTCTCCTCTGCGGGTGGTCTAAGCGCTCTCCTCTGCGGGTGGTCTAAGCTCTCTCTGCGGGTGGTCTAAGCTCTCTCTGCGGGTGGTCTAAGCTCTCTCTGTGGGTGGTCTAGGCTCTCTCCTCTGTGGGTGGTCTAGGCTCTCTCCTCTGTGGGTGGTCTAAACTCTCTCCTCTGTGGGTGGTCTAAACTCTCTCCTCTGTGGGTGGTCTAGGCGTTCTCCTCTGCGGGTGGTCTAAACTCTCTCCTCTGCGGGTGGTCTAGGCGCTCTCCTCTGCGGGTGGTCTAGGCTCTCTCCTCTGCGGGTGGTCTAGGCTCTCTCCTCTGTGGGTGGTCTAGGCGCTCTCCTCTGCGGGTGGTCTAAGCTCTCTCCTCTGTGGGTGGTCTAAGCTCTCTCCTCTGCGGGTGGTCTAAGCTCTCTCCTCTGCGGGTGGTCTAAGCTCTCTCCTCTGCGGGTGGTCTAAACTCTCTCCTCTGTGGGTGGTCTAGGCTCTCTCCTCTGCGGGTGGTCTAAACTCTCTCCTCTGCGGGTGGTCTAGGCTCTTCCTCTGCGGGTGGTCTAGGCTCTCTCCTCTGTGGGTGGTCTAGGCGCTCTCCTCTGCGGGTGGTCTAAGCTCTCTCCTCTGTGGGTGGTCTAAGCTCTCTCCTCTGCGGGTGGTCTAAACTCTCTCCTCTGTGGGTGGTCTAGGCTCTCTCCTCTGTGGGTGGTCTAAACTCTCTCCTCTGCGGGTGGTCTAGGCTCTCTCCTCTGCGGGTGGTCTAGGCGCTCTCCTCTGCGGGTGGTCTAGGCTCTCTCCTCTGCGGGTGGTCTAGGCTCTCTCCTCTGCGGGTGGTCTAAGCGCTCTCCTCTGCGGGTGGTCTAAGCACTCTCCTCTTCGGGTGGTCTAGGCTCTCTCCTCTGTGGGTGGTCTAAGCTCTCTCCTCTGTGGGTGGTCTAGGCTCTCTCCTCTGTGGGTGGTCTAAGCTCTCCTCTGCGGGTGGTCTAGGCTCTCTCCTCTGTGGGTGGTCTAAGCGCTCTCCTCTGCGGGTGGTCTAAGCTCTCTCCTCTGTGGGTGGTTTAGGCGCTCTCCTCTTCGGGTGGTCTAGGCTCTCTCCTCTGTGGGTGGTCTAAGCTCTCTCCTCTGTGGGTGGTCTAGGCTCTCTCCTCTGTGGATGGTCTAAACTCTCTCCTCTGTGGGTGGTCTAGGCTCTCTCCTCTGTGGGTGGTCTAAGCTCTCTCCTCTGCGGGTGGTCTAGGCTCTCTCCTCTGTGGGTGGTCTAGGCTCTCTCCTCTGTGGGTGGTCTAGGCGCTCTCCTCTGCGGGTGGTCTAGGCTCTCTCCTCTGCGGGTGGTCTAGGCTCTCTCCTCTGTGGGTGGTCTAAGCTCTCTCCTCTGTGGGTGGTCTAGGCTCTCTCCTCTGTGGGTGGTCTAAACTCTCTCCTCTGTGGGTGGTCTAGGCTCTCTCCTCTGCGGGTGGTCTAGGCTCTCTCCTCTGTGGGTGGTCTAAGCTCTCTCCTCTGCGGGTGGTCTAGGCTCTCTCCTCTGTGGGTGGTCTAAGCTCTCTCCTCTGTGGGTGGTCTAGGCTCTCTCCTCTGCGGGTGGTCTAGGCTCTCTCCTCTGCGGGTGGTCTAGGCTCTCTCCTCTGTGGGTGGTTTAGGCGCTCTCCTCTGCGGGTGGTCTAGGCTCTCTCCTCTGTGGGTGGTTTAGGCGCTCTCCTCTGCGGGTGGTCTAGGCTCTCTCCTCTGTGGGTGGTCTAAACTCTCTCCTCTGCGGGTGGTCTAAGCGCTCTCCTCTGCGGGTGGTCTAGGCTCTCTCCTCTGCGGGTGGTCTAGGCGCTCTCCTCTGCGGGTGGTCTAAGCTCTCTCCTCTGCGGGTGGTCTAAGCTCTCTCCTCTGCGGGTGGTCTAGGCTCTCTCCTCTGCGGGTGGTCTAGGCGCTCTCCTCTGCGGGTGTCTAAGCTCTCTCCTCTGCGGGTGGTCTAAGCGCTCTTCTCTGTGGGTGGTCTAAGCTCTCTCCTCTGCGGGTGGTCTAGGCACTCTCCCCCACGGTCTGGCCACAGGGCTTAGATTCATGCCAGGCCCAAGGCCGCGTGGCTGCTCATGCCTGTGATCTCATGGGACCCTCAGCCCTATCCCGTGCCCTCCACACTCCCGTGGGGCCATGTAACTCAGCGGGGACACGCCTCACCTGCACACTCAGAGCCACGTCCTGAGGGCCATCCCTGTGTCCGTTCCAACACCGGGAGGTACAAGGGACCCGAGTGCTGAACAGTGAGCTGGCCCTCAGGCCCAGGCCAGACAGCGGCAGCCGGGCGGGGAGACCCTCAGCCGGGCAGGGCCGAGCTGTGGTGGGCCTGCCTCCCCAGACACAGTCCCATGTGTCCGCACTGACCCAGGTGGTGATGGGGTGGGGGCGTAGCGTGGACTCCAGGGCTGGGGGGGAGGCCCAGCAGGGGGCATCCTTGGGAGTGGTCATCTTGGTCCCCGGCCCCAGCCTTTGCAGGGTCAGTGACCTGTCCGGGGTCCCGGGCTCATCCCTCCTCTTCCCGGCCGTGGAGCGTACGCCCAGCAGAGGGCGCCGGGTGTCAGGGACAGGAAACGGCTGGGTGTCCGGGCTTGCCTGCCTAATTCTGCCAGCAGCCAGCAGCCATGAGCCCTCAGCCAGCAGCCAGCACGTTGGAACTGAGTGACTGTGGTTGTGGGCTGAGGTCCTTATCTTGGAAACATAGGTTAGGTTTGGCCATTTCACGAGAATATCCGAGGACGTGGGATGACTGGAAGTTAGGGGCAAACGTAACTGGTCTGGGTGCATCTAGTGAGTGACTAAAAGCAAAATAAAGGCCCTCGCCTCGCCGGAGAGTTTGGCCTCCGACCCTGCATGGCGGAGACCTTCCCACCCGGTGGCGTGGAGGTGCGGGCCCTGGGCCGCGGGGACCCACCTCGGAAGCGGCCGAGGACGTCCGTGTGGGGCCGGTGCGCGTGGTCCCGGGACCCTGGCCTGCCACCCGCAAGCTCCCGGCACACGCCCCTCCCGTACCACTCCGTGTCACGCACACCCCTGTGCCCTCTGGGGACCTGGGCTCGGCCTGCAGGCTGGCCCCGGCGCAGCCCTTGCGGAGTGAGGTGCTCGCAGAGGGCGGAGGCGTGCTCTCGGTGAACCGCGGACAGCGAACCTCGTGCGCGTGCAGACACACCCAGGCTTGTCCCGTCTCGGGTGTGAGAAGGGACCGTGTCCCCCGAGGACAATGACGACGGGCACGGGCGCCGACAGGGTCGCTCGCAAAGGCCTTCCTCGGCTTCTGGTGACAGGCGTCACTCGGTGGGCGCCGAGTCTGCCCTTGAAAACCGGGTATCAGATCAGAGGCCCCGAGGGGCCTTCCGGGGCCTGGGGCCTCCCCTCGGCCAGTCAGAACACCCCCACAAGGCCCCGGGGCGCCGCGCGGGCCTGCCCAGGGCCTGCTCCTCCGCTGACCTTCCGCTCCCCTCGGGGGCGCCCGCAGAGGCTGGGGCTGGCCTGGGCACCTGCAGGGGTCTGGCCGCCGCTGAGTGCCCCGCCTGCAGGCATCCTTGTTGCTTCCTGGAAGGAGGGGAGCCGGGCTGGTCTGAGGGTCACAAGCAGACAACCCGCTGCAGGCCTTGAGGAGGCCGGGCCCTTGGCGCAGTAGTGGGGTCCCTCCAAGGGCTCACACCATTTTTGGGGTTCAGGTTGTAGGGTCGAAGGTCTCAGGCAGGGCCCCTGCTGTGCGCCCGGGACAGGCTGGGGTGGCCTGAGGAGCGAGGGCAGTGCTGCAGGCAGGGCGGGCGGGTGGCACCCAGCGGGCAGACCCGCGGCCAGGGCCCTGGTCGGGTGGAGGTGAGGATGGGGAGCAGACGGGCACAGCGGGGCGGGGCGGGGGAGCGGCCGTGCGGGAGGGGCTGCTGGTAACCCTGGGCCCTGTCCCGCAGCTTCGCCATGTTCCACAAGGTCCGGATCCCTCGCCAGGACCTCCTCAACCGGACCGGAGACGTCACCCCCGAGGGCACCTATGTCACCCGCTTCGAGGTACAGCGTCGGCACGGGAGCCAGGGGGGGTGGCAGCCTCGTAGGTTTGGGTTCCCGTGCCACCAGCAGGGCCCGCTGCCTCCACTCCCCCCCCGCCGAGCCCTCGGGGTGATTGGGGAGCCCCGGCTGACATGGAGGTGCAGAGGTGAAGGTGGCTTGGTCCACAAACGGGGGTGCGATGTCCCTGGAGTCAGGGCTCAGTGCCCCTGCTCTGTAGGGCGCGGTGCTAGTGCTCGGAGCTGAAAGCGAAGATGAAACGTGGCGCCCACAAGGCACCGTCCCTTTAAAGGAAACAGACGAGCACCACGCCCTTTAACATGGCGTCGCTTGGGGAGGGAGGGATTGGGGGCCTGGGGGTCAAAGGCAGGCATTCTTTAAACGAAACGTGGGCTCCAGCCGAGGACTGTCCATCTGGGGTCGCCCCACCTGCACATCTGGTCTCAGCTGACACATGGCCCCGCCCCTGGTGGGCGCCTGCAGACTCCCTCGCCGGACCCCCTTCCCCGTGGAGCTGAGCACCCCGGGGCCTCCCCACCCGTCCCATGAGGGTTCATCAGGGCCCCTGCTCCTGCCCGGCCCCCGGCCTGGAGGTCTGGCGGGCACCTGGGCGGGGCTCGCGGTGGCCACGTGCCCGTCTGGTGGAGGAAGGAGCCGTCGGTGTCCTGGCCCTGACGGGCCCAGGGTGGCATGGCTCTGACCGCCTCGCGCTCTCCCTGCAGGACAGCAGGCAGCGCTTCGGCGCGTCGCTGGGCGGCCTGTCCGCGGGCCGCGTCTGCATCGTGGGCATGTCCGTGGCGAACCTGAAACTGGCCCTGTGCATCGCCCTGCGGTTCTCGGCCACGCGGCGCCAGTTTGGACCGGCGGATGGGGAGGAGGTCCCGTGCTCGAGTACCAGCTGCAGGTCGGCCTCCCTCCCGGGGTCACTGTTCCCTTCGCGCCTGCCGACAAGCTCTGCTTCTGGGCTGCCTTTTGGCTGCTGGGAGCAGAGCAAACTGTAGGGCGGGTCCCAGCGCCGTCCGGTCACAGGGAGGGAGGCAGGTCCCAGCGCCGTCGTCAGGGAGGAGCAGTCCGAGCGTCGGTCACAGGGAGGGAGGCCGGCGGCAGGCAGGGAGGTGAGGCTGGTGGCAAAAGGGCTTTAATGAAAGGAGTCTGTGCGACGCCCCCGATAAGGAGGCAGGAGAGCGCCCTGGGAGGCTCCGGGGAGACGGGTGTGCACGCACCCTGGGCAGCCTCAGGCTTCGGCAGGCGGCCGGCACGCCCAGGCGCTGGCCCGTCCACCCATCCATCCGCAGAAATGGCCCCCATGTGCGCGCCGTCCGCCGGGCGGCACTCGGGGTAGCGGAAGGGATCCTCGTCCTGCAGGTCTGCAGAGCGGGCGGCCACGGTCGCCTGGGGCGAGGACACGCCTGTTTTCACGGTGCATGGCCTGCACTCCTCGGGTCAGTCTTTTCTTTTGGAGGCCAGGGAAGGAGGGAGAGAGAAAATTGATGTGAGAGAAACACATTGGTCGGTTGCCTCCTGCACCTGCCCTCCTCGGGGCTGGGGCTCGAACCGGCAGCCCAGGTAGCTGCCCTGGACCTGGAATAGAACCCAGGACCCTCCGGGCGCAGGCCGGCGCTCCAGCCACGGAGCCGCACTCGCCAGGGCTCTTGCTGGTCTTCACAGCACGGCCCCAGCTCACGGGGGCTGAGGACCGGCAGGGGACTCCTGTCGGAGGTCGCAGCGAGGTCTGTTCCGGGCCTTGGGCTGAGCCGCACGTAGGCAGAGCGTGTTGAGTGACTCCCAGCTGGTCTCCGAGCGCTTCCTGCGCTGTGGCTGCGAGCCTGCCTCCAGCGGGTCGGGAACGCGTGCCCACCGCCTGCCGTGTCCCGACCCCACCACCCGAACCCCGCGGCCTCCCCTCACGCTGCGTGCCCTCCCCACCACCGAACCCCCGGCCTCCCCCACCCCTGCCGTGGCCCCACCACCCGAACCCACGGCCTCACTCCCCTCCTGCCGTGTCCCGTCCCCACCACCCGAACCCCGCGGCCTCGCTCCCCTCCTGCCGTGTCCCGTCCCACCACCCGAACCCCGCGGCCTCCCCTCCCCTCCTGCAGTGGCCCTGGCCCCACCACCCGAACCCCGCGACCTCGCTCCCCTCCTGCTGTGGCCCCTTCCCACCACCGAACCCACGGCCTCCCCCACCTCCTGCCGTGGCCCGGCCCCACCACCACTGACCCTGTGGCCTCATGAGGTTGCCGCGCATCGGGCTGCCTGGGCATCGGCGGCTCAGCGGTTGGGAGCCCACTCGAGCCAGTGCTGGGGCTCTCGCCCAGGGCCGCGCCCACGCTGTGTGCCCTCAGCCAGGCCCTGGGCCTCTCTGTGCTCGGGTCTCCCCTGTAAACTGGCAGTAGCCCCCTTCTGGGTGGGTGTAAGGGTTAGACAGGCTGGTGCGGAAGAAGCAGGTGGCACAGTGTGGGGCACGTGACATTGGGCACCAACCACGGGGTGGGGGCGGTTCCCTTGCCCGGCTCCTCCCCAGGCCCTGCCCCCACGCGGCCCTGCATGTGCCCGGGACCGAGCCGCTCCCGCCTCTGAGGGCCTCTGGCTCTCCGCACGCCTTGGTTTCCCCATCTGCCTCCTAGGCTCACGGAGCACCAGGCATCATGGTCAGCCTGCGCTCTGGCACAAGGCGGCGTGCGGGTCCAGGCGGCTGGCACTGTGCCGGCGTCACTGGGGGCAGCGGGGAGGGTGGGCGTGTGGGGCTGCACACGGCGCGGCGGTGCCTGTGCGGGGTGGTTGGGTGGGAGAAGAGCCGTCGAGTGTCTCGGAAACACGGGAGACGCGTTCCGGGGGGCCGGGGGGCTGACTTCCACAGCTCCTGTCTCAGGGGCCCTCCGAGCGCCCCACGGGGTGGAGGGGGCTCACGCCCCCCATCTGCTCACTCCAGCAGTGGCGCCTGCTCCCATACCTGGCGGCCGCCTACGCCTTGGACCACTTCTCCAAGTCGCTCTTCCTGGACCTGGTGGCGCTGCAGCGAGGCCTCCACAAGGACGACCAGAGCGCCAGGCAGGTGAGAGGACTCGCTTTTCTCCGGACCCGTTTTTAACAATATATATGTCTATTGATTTCAGAGAGGAAGGGAGAGGGAGAGAGAGAAACATCAGTGATGAGAATCATGGATCGGCTGCCTCCTGCACACCCCACACTGGGGATCGAGCCTGAAACCAGGGCATGTGCCCTGACCGGAATCGAACATTGACCTCCTGGTTCATAGGTGGACGCTCAACCACTGAGCCACTCCAGCCGGGATGAATCCCCCTTTTTTCAAGCTGGAAGTGGGGTGCTGTCTCCTGTGGAGGGGTGTGTTGGATTGAACTGGAGGGACATGTGCCTTTGCCGCTCCGGCTGACCTGAGCCCCCTCCGGGGTCAGAGCCTCTGCTCACCGTCCCTTTGGATTCGTCCTCCAGGCAGAGCTCGGACGGGAGATCCACGCCTTGGCGTCGGCCGGCAAGCCCCTGGCCTCGTGGACGGCCCAGCGGGGGATCCAGGAGTGCCGCGAGGCGTGGGGGGACACGGCTACCTGGCCGGTAGGTTTTAGAGAAGCGAGTGACCGTTTCCTGTCCTTGCCCCTCCCACTCGGCTCCAGACCAGGGGTCAGCACACTGCGGCCTCCCGGGCCAAACCGGCCACCACCGGCTTTCATGGCCACCCCTTCCCGCATGTCCCACGGCCGTGCTCACACTGCAGCTGTGGCTCAGTGGTCCCGACAGAGCCTGAAACGGTCGCTGTCTGGCCCTTCCCGCAAGTTTGCCGCCCCCCTGCCCTGGACGGTCCCCGTGTTCCGATGCCCGGTATTCCTGGAAACATGGAACTCGGGGTGCGGGGGGTGTGGAGCACCCGAGGGAGCCCCTAAACACCAGAGAGGGGAGGAGATCATCTCTTCATTTGAATCGTAACTTTCTGGTTAATGACTTGGCAGTACATCGACATCAACTGTTGTTCTGATGAAAAACCCTTAAACAGGACAAAAGTAAGTTTGTAGCGGCCCCGGCTGGTGGTTGGGCAGCTGGCATGTGGGTCAAAGAGTGGGACCCCGTCCTGGCTCTGCCACTCCAGCCTTGTCACCGGGAGCAAGCCCCCTGCCTCCCGGAGCCTCCGTGTTCTCCTCTGTGAAATGGGGGTGCGACTACTACCCCACCATGGAGGTTCTTGCACCGAATAAGAATTAGCACACGCAAAGCGTTTGGCCAGTGCCGGGCGTCTGGGACGTGCTCGGTAGCTTTTTCGTGCTTCGTCTCCCACGAAATGCGCTTGGTAGTTTTTGTTTGTTGTTGTTGCTCCTGGAGATGCTGGGACTAGTTTAGAATGAGGACATTGACCCCTGCAGCATCAGACAACAGAAACGCCCCATATGCGGGGCTCGTCCCCGGCCCAGCGCAGCAGGGGGGCGGCAGGCCCGTAGCGAGGCTTACCTTCAACTGCAGATTCCTTCTCTCAGGGCCTCCCAGCCCCCCCTGCAGCGGTCCGGCCCGGGCAGGGGCCGTGAGTCCGGAAACTATCAATCAATCAATCGGGCGTGACGGGGCCACAGCCCAGCAGCATGTGACCCTGAGGAGCCAAGTTCACTTTCCCTCCTGGCCCCTCCCCCAGCCCGGGTCCCAGAACATTCTCCCCGAGGGCACACCTTACAAAACACGTGAAAGAACCGGGTCACTAGCTGGCAGGAGACAGCAAAAGAAAACTGAGTTTCCGTCCAATGGTGGGCTCCCTGCGTGAGACGAGGGGTTCACTCAGGACCCCACGTTAAGGCGGCTTCTGCCCGGTGCCTCGTGAGGACGGGCGCTGAGGACGGCGTGCTTTTGAACCTTTTCATTTAATTCTTCCCGCACCGTCCATCCCTCCGTGCCCTCCGCCACCCCACCTCCCCCTCCGCCCGCAATCCCATGCCCAGGAGCCCTCTCCTTTTTTTGCTCTTCCCTCCGCGCGACCCCTGCCCGCTGCTGCGTGCTCATGGCGGCCCGCCGTGCCGTTTCTCGGGGGCTCCCGCCGACACCCCCCCCCCCCCCCCCCGGGCCGGCGCTGCGTGTCCTTCCGGCCGAGCCTCTGCCCCCAGCGGGCAGGCCGGCTGGCCAGGCGGGGGTGGGGCATGGAGCAGGTGCTTCGTCCCCGGCCCACCTGGCCGGGCCTCGCGCTCCCGGGGCGATGGCACCTCCCGCGTGCACCTGAGTGAGGGGCCTGGGGCTCGTTGCAGTGAACCGCCTGGGCGACCTCAGGAACGACAACGACCCCAACTGCACGTACGAAGGCGACAACCACGTGCTGCTGCAGCAGACCAGCTCCTACCTGCTCGGGCTGCTGGCGCAGGGGCGCCCAGGTGAGCATTACCTGCTTGGGCTGCTGGCGCGGGGTGGCGGGGGGCCCAGGTGAGCATTACCTGCTTGGGCTGCTGCGCGGGGGCCAGGTGAGCACCTGCTCGGGCTGCTGGCATGGGACGGGGGGCGGGGGAGCCAGGTGAGCATTACTGCTCAGGCTGCTGGCACGGGGGGGGGGGGGGGGGCGGTTGAGACCAGGTGAGGCTCCGCTGAGCTCCGGTGGCCCTGACCTCACACGGGTGTGGGTTCTCGGCCCCCAGAGTTATCGCTTCTCCCCAGATGGCCGTGTTTGAGGAAGGGAGGGGTCATTCCACAGTGACTGACCCGCTCCCCGGTCACTGCTGAGGCGGGTGGGGGGGACCCTCCCCAGGGGGCTGTGCGTGGCCCGGCGTCCCCAGTGACCGAGCGCTCCTAGGTGGCGCCCACTGCGAGAGCCCACTAAAGAGCGTGGACTTCCTGGCGGCCTACCCCGCCCTGCTCGGCCGGCGGTTCGCGGTGGCCAGCCTGCAGGACTGCCTGGACTCCGCGGGTAAGCACCCCCCGCCCCCGTCTGCGCCCGGCTGCCGGCGGCGGCGGCAGTGCCAGGAGAGCCGGGGTGTTGGTGCGCCTCCCTTGTCCCCCCGCGTCTCCCTGTGCCCACACTGAGCCGGCGCGGCTCCACGCGGGCGGAGGCGTCCAGCCCCGTCCAAAGCCCTCATCCGGAGGCGGGGCCGCCCGGCCGTCCTGGTCCCTCCGGGGCGGGCTCCTGTGTTCCCTGCAGACGTGGGTGGAGCTCCTCCCTGTGCAGCTTGTGGGGTGCAGGGTGGTTGGCACGGGGTCGGGCGCACACGGCACCCCGAGGCCTGGCCGGAGGAGCAGGTCTGTGAGGCGGTGGCCCCCACGGGCTGGGCCGGCTCGGCTCCCGGCCCTCCGCCCCCCACCCCGCCCCCAGCCGTGGGGCCTCGGGCAGGTCCCGCCCCTCCCCTTCCTGCCTCGGTGCCCCCTGCGCCCGGGGAACCGCGGTTGCTGGCGCATCGGGCTTTCCGGAGGATGAGGAGCTGATGCGTGGAGCTCAGCTCGGCGCTCGGCACCACGCGGTCACTCCCGACCTGCGCTGTCTCAGACGCACAGCCTCCCGGTCCAGGTGCCCTGAGCCCCCTGCCCGCGGCTCGCAGAGCCTCTGGTGTGGGGACCCAGGGTGAGTGTCCCCTGGGCGCCGCTGGGTCCTGGGCCGGCCTCCTGTGCCCGCCGCGCCCGCACACACCACCCCTCAGGCGCCGTCCCTCCGACACGGGACGCGGTGGAGCGTCTGGACCGGCCCCCGCACCGGCGCCAGGGCAGCGTCATCTGTTTTCCTCCGAGTGGCCCAGTTTTTGCAAGATCCAGCAACGGGAAAACATTTTCTGGAGGAAAAAACACAACTGAAGTTTACGTGGCGAGAGTGGCTTGGCCCCGCCCCGGGCCTTCTCCCGGAGCACAGAGAAGGGAGCGTGCCCGTGGCCAGCCCGGTCCCCAGGGCATTCGGTCATCAGCCCGCAGCCCGCCGCCTTCGCCTCAGCCGGCCCAGCGAGAGCTGCTCGGAGATTTACGACGGAGCTCGGGCCGAGGCCAGGCCTCTGCAGCGTGGGCGGAGCAGGCAGGGCAGGAGGCTTCCTTCGGGGAATCCGACGGTGATGGGGAGGGCAGGGCAGGCTCCGTCCGGGCCCTGGTGACGCACACGCGTTGGCCGGGGGGTGGGCTTCCCAAAGGGCCCCGCCCCGAGGCCTGCGCCCGCTTAGCGATGCCAGGCCACTTCTGTACTTGGCTCTTTGCAAAAGCGTTAAGTAGCTGCAGCTCCGAGTGTTTGCTGCTCTGACAGCCGTGTGTACGTGCCCCGCAGTGCGACGGGCTGGGCACCTAGCCCTGTGCCTCGGTGTCTCTCGTAGTGGGCAGGGAGGGACTGCGGGGGTCCGTGCTGCACCTGGTGGGAGGGGGGGTGCTGGCCACCTTTGGGGGGCCACTGTCCCGAGACTCCCTCGGGGACAAGAGGTGCAGGTAAGCATGGACTTCCCAGCTTCCCAGGCAGCGGCTCACGAGCTGGGTCTCGTGTGTGAGCCACACAGGAGCATGGGGTGAAGGGCGTGTGGGCACCGGTGGGGAACAGGTGGCTCCTGGACCTGGGGGACGGGGAGCGGGGCCTGCATCCGGCGGGCGGGCCTTGCTGTCCACGGCGCACCTAGGTCAGAGCCCGCCTGCCTCGGGAGGGCGGCAGGAAGCTGGCGCCAGGCAGAGCCGCGCAGGGAGAAGGGCAGGCTGGGGGCAGGGGAGGTGGCCGGAAGGTGGCCCTCAACTATTTGCAAAGACTCGGGCGTGCGGGGCGCCTCCTGCCGGGTCCTCCTCGGAGGGGGGACGTTTCGAGGGCAGGTGCTCTGAGGGTCCCGGGTTCTGGAACGTTCCTGGTCGGTAGGAAGCGCTGGGTGGCATGTCAGCCGCGGCCCACCCTGTGCCGGAGAGTTGTCCTGATGCCTAGGCCAGTGCCCGGGGACGCCGAGGGCACTGAGCCCCGGCCGGCGTGTGGCCGTCAGTGAGGGTCATGTGGAGGGTGCTGCCAGGAGAGGGGGGCAGGGAGGTGGCTTCTCAGCAGGAAACACCCTCACCTGTCCCGCCACCACCCAGTCCCCGCCCCGGGCCTCGGTTTCCCTGTCTGTAAACTGGACCCACCTCACCCACCCATCAATACACACAGGTGCTCACCCTGCTGGGAGCTCTGGTTCGCGAGCCCCAGACCCCTGCCGGGAGCTCTGTGGTCACTTTCCCGGTCTCCATCCCCAGTCCCCCTGGCGGCGTACGAGTGGCTGGTCTGCTACCTGCTCCGAGAGAGTCACCAGAAGCTAGCTCAGGAGAAGAGAGCCGGAAGCAGTGACTTTGACGCGAGAAATAACTCCCAGGTGTGTGTGTCATAGAAACGGCTTTGCTTCTTATTCCCCCAACTAGAAGCCCGGTGCACGAAATTCGTGCACGGCGGGGGGTTGTCCCTCAGCCCAGCCTGTACCCTCTCCAATCTGGGACTCCGGGAGGGATGTCCGACTGCCCATTTAGGCCCGATCCTGATGGGATCGAGCCTAAACGGGCAGTCGGACATCCCTCTCACAATCCAGGACTGCTGGCTCCCAACTGCTTGCCTGCCTGCCTTCCTGATTGCCCCTAACCGCTTCTGCCTGCCAGCCTGATCACCCCCTAACCACTCCGCTGCCAGCCTGGTTGATGCTTAACTGCTCCCCTGCCAGCCTGTTTGCCCCCAACTTCCCTCCTCTGCCAGCCTGGTCACCCCTAACTGCCCTCTCCTGCAGGGTTGATCACCTCCAACTGCCCTCCCTTGCAAGCCTGGTCCCTCTCAACTGCCCTCCCTTGCAGGCCTGGTCCCTCACAACTGCCCTCCCTTGCAGGCCGTGTGCCTCCCAACTGCCCTCTCCTGCTGGCCATCTTGTGGTGGCCATCTTGTGTCCACATGGGGGCAGGATCTTTGACCACATGGGGGCAGCTATATTGTGTGTTGCAGTGATGATCAATCTGTATATTACTCTTTTATTAGATAGGATAGAGGCCTGGTGCACGGGTGGGGGCCCGCTGGTTTGCCCTGAAGGGTGTCCCATATCAGGGTGGGGTTCCCTTGGGCGTGGGGCAGCCTGAGCGAGGGGCCTGTGGTGGTTTGCAGGCCGGCCACGCCCCCTGGCAACCCAAGCAGAGGCCCTGGTATCTGGAATTTATTTTCCTTCTACAATTGAAACTTTGTAGCCTGGAGCAGAGCCAAGCCTGCTGTTCCCTCCGGGGCGGCAGCCATTTTTGTGGCAGTTAATTCACCTTCTACAATTGAAATTTTGTAGCCTTAAGCGGGTGAGCCCGGCCAGGGTGTGCGGAAAGCTTTGCTTCCCCTGTTGCCGCCGGCAACCCTGGCCTGCTCTCTCAAGCTCCATTCTGCCGCCATTTGTTTGAATTTGTTTACCTTCTATAATTGAAACTTTGTAGCATGAGTGGAGGCTTAGGCCTGCAAGGCTATGGAAAGCTTGGCTTGCTCTGTTACCTGGGAAACCTTGCTCTCTGTGGCTGTAGCCTTCTTGGATGGGGTTAATTTGCATACTCGCCCTGATTGGCTGGTGGGCGTGGCTTATGTAGCGGAGTGATGGTTAATTTGCATATTACCATTTTATTAGAGAGGATGCCTGTGCTGCCAGGCCCCACGGAGGGCCCAGTGCTCCAGCCCGTGGGTCTGCTGGGGGATGGTGCCCCCTGCTGGGCTGCGGAAGAGACTGTGGCATCATTGCCCGGTGGTGCCCGTCCCATTGGCCTGAGCTGGGGTTACTGAAGGGGGCCCTTGGGTTGCACAGACCTCAGACTCCTAGAGGGGCCGGGGCACAGGTGGGTCCCGCCCGACGGAGCGGCAGGTGGGGGATCAGGTGAGGCGGCACCGCTGCTCAGTCGTTATCGCCCTCCCCAGGCCTCGGGGGCACGGTCCAGGCCGCACACTGGGCAGCCTGTCTTGGGTCCTCGCGTCCTGGGGAGCCGGCTGCAGGCGCTGTGCTCTGACCTGTGTGGCCTCGCCGTGGGCACGGCCTCTCCTAACCAGCTCCAGGGTGGCCGCCGTGATGTGGCTGGCAGGCCCGGGAGGTCCCAGCCGGGGCTCACCGAGGGGTCCCAGCCGGGGTCACTGAGGGGTCCCAGCCGGGGTCACCGGGGGGTCACCGAGGGGCCCGGAGGTCCCAGCCGGGCTCACCGAGGGGTCCCAGCCGGGGTAACCGAGGGGTCCCAGCTGGGCTCACCGAGGGGTCCCAGCCGGGCTCACTGAGGGGTCCCAGCCGGGGTCACCGAGGGGTCCCAGCCGGGGTCACCGGGGGGGTCCCAGCCGGGGTCACCGGGGGGTCACCGAGGGCCCCGGAGGTCCCAGCCGGGCTCACCTGCGCGGGGCTCTGCCCGCAGGCGTACTGCTGCCGCTCCCTGGCGCTGGCCTTCCTGGAGCTCACCGTGGTGCGCAGGTTCCACCAGCACACGCACCAGCCCGGCGTGCCGCCCCCGCTGCGGGCCGTGCTCCAGCGGCTCAGCTCCCTCTACGGCCTGTGGTCCCTGAGCCAGCACACGGCCCTGCTGTACCGAGGTGAGGCCCGCGGGGCTGGGCGCCCTCGCTGTGTCTCGGCGGCTGCTGTCCCGGTGGCGTGACGGACACCCCACGTGCCGAGAGCCAGAGCCACCGCGGGAAGCACGAGGGCGAGCAGCATCGGGCTGGCGCCGGGGCGCACGTAGGGCGGGGCGGGGACTGGGCTCCCTGGAGGAGGGTGCAGGGGGACGGTGGGAACGGGAGGCCTGCGTTTCTCAGCCGTTTCCCAATATCGTCCTACGGAGCTTTTCCCTCATCGCCCCGCATTCCTGCTGCACACGCCGCGGCTCTGCGGTGCCCGCGTGTGTACGCTCCCGCCCCTCCCCCCGCCGAGAGCCCCTGCTGCCCCTGGGCGGCTGATGCCCCGGGAGGCGGTGAGGGGGCACGGCGGGCGGGGTGGGCTGGAGGGCGTGCGGGCGCAGGGTGGAGACCTCTCTCTTGAGAAACGCCAGCTCCAGGGCCACACAGGTTTCATGGCAGAAACCAAGCAGGCAGGCGCTGCGGCCAGTGCCGGCCAGTGCACAGGCCGCCTCCCACCCGCTGGGGCCGGAGGCGAGGTTGAGGTGGGGTGCCATCCCGCCCCAGGTGGCTCCTTGCCCCAGGCCACCGCTCTGCCCGCGGCCCCTGCCAGCCCTCAGCCCCGCGCTCCTGTCCCAGCGCCATCCACGCTTCCCGCTCCCCGACTCCCCTCCAGCCTCAGAGGGAGCCCCCCGCCCTGGGCACCGCAGAGCACCCGCCGCCTCAGGCCGGCTCTGCCTGCCGCTCAAGGCCCTGCTCCCTCCCGCAGCCCCGCTCTGGCCTGGCCGCGTCCTGCCAAGGGGCCGCCCCTCGGCTGGCCGGAGCGGGCGGTGACACGCCTTCACAGAGGGGCTGATCTGAAAAGCTGCAGGAGTGGGGGGCAGTGGACTGGGCTCCCAGCCCCGTAACCAGCGCTGTGCTTACAGGCGGCTACTTTTCTGGGGAGCGAGCCGGGAAGATGCTGGAGGACGCCATCCTGGAGCTGTGTTCCCAGGTGAGTGGGAGGCCCCTCTGTCCCCCTGCACCCGTGTCACCTGTAACTCCCCGGGTGTCCCTCTCCGTCCCCCTGCACCCGTGTCACCTGTAACGGGTACCCTCCGTCCCCTGCACCCGTGTCACCTGTAACGGGTCCCCTCCGTCCCCCTGCACCCGTGTCACCTGTAACGGGTGCCCTCCGTCCCCCTGCACCCGTGTCACCTGTAACGGGTGCCCCTCCGCCCCCTGCACCCGTGTCACCTGTAACGGGTGCCCCTCCGCCCCCCTGCACCCGTGTCACCTGTAACGGGTGCCCCTCCGCCCCCCTGCACCCGTGTCACCTGTAACGGGTGCCCCTCCGCCCCCCTGCACCCGTGTCACCTGTAACGGGTGCCCCTCCGCCCCCCTGCACCCGTGTCACCTGTAACGGGTGCCCCTCGCTGCCGGCCGAGGGCCCTGCCACCCGTGTCACCTGTAACGGGTGCCCCTCCGCCCCCCTGCACCCGTGTCACCTGTAACGGGTGCCCCTCCGCCCCCCTGCACCCGTGTCACCTGTAACGGGTGCCCCTCCGCCCCCCTGCACCCGTGTCACCTGTAACGGGTGCCCCTGCATGTCCCCCTGCACCCGTGTCACCTGTAATGGGTAACGGGTACCCCTCTGTCCCCTGCACCCGTGTCACCTGTAACGGGTACCCCTCTGTCCCCTGCACCCGTGTCACCTGTAACGGGTGTCCCTCTGTCCCCCTGCACCCGTGTCACGTGTCACGGGTGCCCCTCTGTCCCCTGCACCGTGTCACCTGTCACGGGTGCCCCTCTGTCCCCTGCACCCGTGTCACCTGTAACGGGTGTCCCTCTGTCCCCTGCACCCGTGTCACGTGTAACGGGTGTCCCTCCGTCCCCCTGCACCCGTGTCACCTGTAACGGGTACCCCTCCGTCCCCCTGCACCCGTGTCACCTGTAACGGGTGTCCCTCTGTCCCCCTGCACCCGTGTCACGTGTAACGGGTGCTCCTGCGCGCCCCTGCACCCACGCTCTCAGCTCCCACCTCGCTCCCGCGCTCCCACCTCATGCACACAGCCGTGAGCCGAGCAGGGCAGTTACCGGGAACTATGCTCCCTCCCGAACCCCAGGGAGAGGGTTTTGTGGGACTGCCTCAGAATCGGGGCGCGTTCAGCCCTTTTTACGAGTCGTGACTTCTTCCCCGGGCACGTCAAGGCACAGCCTCCAGCCCGCGCTCATTTCGCGGCATGAACTCAGGTGGCCGATCCCCTCCGCGTCCTGTGGCGCTCTGTCCAGTGAGTTCCCACGGGGACAGCGTGCTCGGGAGCCTCAGTCCCGCCCGGTCACCGCTGACGGGGGGGGGGGGGGGTGGGCCGTGGCAGTGCGGCCAGTGGCTGAGTTTATCTTCTTTCCTGTAATCCATTTAAAGTGAGAGCGCCCCACCACGCACTGTGGCCGCCGCACAGGGCCACGCAGCAGCCCGGCGCCGAGTCCCGGCTCCACGTGGGGTCGTCGGACGCCCCGCGGCGGCTGGGCCATGCTCGTTCTCCCGGCAGCGCGGTCAGGGTTGACCAGCCCCCGCGGACATCTGGCGGGTCCGAGCCTGACGGGGTGGGTTCCGTAGCACCAGCGGCTCCCTGCTCTAGGCGGGGGCAGCCCCCCGCCCCGCGCCCGCCCATGGGGAGACAGTGACGCGAGGCCTCGTCCCCTGTGGCTGATGTTTGAGCTGCCGTTTGTAACGTCACAGCCGTTGTCCCCTGGGGCTCCCCGCCGCTCCCTCTGTGGTGAAGGCCTGTGGGTCGCAGGTATCATAACGCAGCCCCTGCCTCCTCCCCACCCGCCCCCGGGGGCCAGCTTCATCTGTGCCCGCAGGTGGGGGTGCGGGCCGTGGGACAGAGAGCGTGTGCTGGGGGCCGGCGTCCGCCCGTGGGGACTGCCCTGGGCTGTGTGCTGCCGGCCTTCCTCTATGCTGACCGCTTGCTTTCTCTAGCCCAGTGGTCGGCAAACTCATTAGTCAGCAGAGCCAAATACCAACAGGACAACGATTGAAATTTCTTTTCAGAGCCAGATTTTTTTAAACTTCTAACGCCACTTCTTCAAAATAGACTCGCCCAGGCCGTTGTATTTTGTGGAAGAGCCACACTCAAGGGGCCAAAGAGCCGCATGTGGCTCGCGAGCCGCAGTTTGCCGACCACGGTTCTAGACAGTCAGGGGTGCCCGTCAGCTTCTGTTCAGCACAGCTGTGGCGTTTCACAGGGGTTATAAGGAAAAAATGTGTTTTTGCATTTCAAGAAAATTCTTGGGCGTCTTCTGTAAATTCCATCCTGAAGACTAACGCACACAGAACGGGGGTCCCCGCTGTGGGCCTGCGAGTGCGCCCACAGGTGCACGGAAATGCCTCTCCCGGCGCCCCGAGCGCCTTTCCCGGCCCTGAACCGCCGCTGCCCTGAGGGTCAGGGGCCAGAGGCGCTCCAGGTACCGCGCTCCGGCCATCACCTCTACGACAGGCCCTCCCGGTGACAAGACACGAAAGGTTGAGTCGTGGTGGAGCGTGCCTGGTGAAGCACTCAGAGGCTGGCCCGTCCGCCGGCGGCGAGGAGGGCCCCCGGGATTCGGCCTCGCGCTAGGGTTACCGTTGCTAGTAGTCGAGCAACAAACTCCCGGGCTCTGTTCCTCCGTCGCCATGGAGACGTGGGGCCGGGCCAAGCGTGTGCCTGTGTTTTCCGACAGCTGAAGGACGACGCGGTCGCCCTGGTGGACGTGATCGCGCCTCCCGACTTTGTCCTGGACTCCCCGATTGGCAGAGCCGACGGCGAGGTAAGGCCGCCTGTGCCGTGGGGCGCCGTGTGTCCGGGGCCGCTGGGGACCGGCCAGTCACTGCAGGGCCTCGGTGACCACCTGCCCGGGGTCTCCTGGCGCCTGCGGGAGGTTGTCACACTCTCAGCAGTGCGGGAGGAGTCGGGGTGTCTCACCCCCAGAGCCTTCCTCTGAGAAACGGGGCGGACGCGCCCTAGTGGGCTGTGACGCGGGCCGGGCCCTGCATACCTCCCTCCCTCACACTGGCCCATGGCCCCCTCCAGGCCTGGCTCCGCCCCCATCTCAGGGCCGGCTCCCCCAGCAGCCGGGCCCCTCACCTCTGCAGCCTGCTTCCCCGGTGGCCTCTGCGTGGCTCCCTAATCTCCTCCCTGGCCCCGCCCCAATGATTTCTTACAAAGCAGGTGTCTGACTGAGCCCTCCCCCAGCGCCCCCTGTCCCTGAAGTCGCCCCAGCTCCCCTCCCGCGCCCCCCGCAGCCTGGCTGTGCTGGTCCTCCAAGGTCACCCTGCGCCGTGCTCCTCTGCCGTCCGGCCTCCAGCTGGCGGGCCTCTCTGCTCGTCTGGCCTGCCGGCTATCCCACCCCAGGACCTTTGCACCTGCTGTCCCCGCTGCCTGGAGCACTGCCCTTCATTCAGGTCAAAGCAAATTGCTGCCTCTCAGCGAGCTCTTCTCTGGCCTCTGGGGAAGTGCCCCAGGCTCCGCCCACTCTGTCCTACGGTGTGACCCTCAAAGTGCTCGTTTCTGACCCCCACGTGTCCCCACGTGACTTTCCTCTGCTCAGCGCCTCCCAGGCTGCACTCGCCACAGCGTTGTCCCTGGGTGGCCTGGGGACCTGCCTGAGGTCCCACAGCGGTCAGCGTGGAGCAGGACTTGCCCCCACCCGGCCCACGCCGTCCTCTGCTGAGACCTGCTGCAGCTCAGGCTCCCAGGGGTCGTGAGGGGTCAGGAGCCGCCCCCTGTCCTCAGAGACACTGAGCGGGCGCGCTCACGGTCACTGCACACACCGTAACAGCCTTGTCCGGGGGCCGGCACCCTGACCTCCGCGTGGCCCACCACTGGGGGTGGCGGGTAGAGAAGTCCCCGTGGAATCGCTGCCCTGGGGGGAGACCCACACCCAGCCAGGCAGGCGGCCGCCCAGCCAGAGGGGCAGAGCCAGGGTCTGGGCGAGGAGTGCTGTCCGGGGAGGAGACCGGAGAGCCCCCCCCCGCCCCGGCCCCCTGGTGTGGCCAGGCTGCAGAGGCAGCGCTGTGCGGCCCAGGGGAGAGGGGCTGGCCTGGGGATGGGGACTTAGCAGGCAGCCAGGTGGGGGGCATTTGAGGAAGAGGCAGCAGTGGCCTGGCAGGGAGTGCCCGGCAATGGCGCCTTCTGGGGACCCCCGAGGGCACAGGAGTGTCTGCCGGAGAGAGGGGCCAGGGCAGCTGAGCCGGAGCCGCGGCCGCTGTGCAGGGCACCGTCCAGGGCGGGCGATGGGAGTCCCCACGCGGGGCCCCGGACCCACAGCCAGCAGGCAGGGCAGCTTCCTCCGCGCTCATTCCTCCGGCTGCAGGGACGGACGCCTTAACCAGGCGCTGCTGGTAAGAAGCCCATTTCGAGCCAGCAAGCGCGGCCGTGGGGGACAATCTGAGACGCTCCCTCCCCGGAGCCCAGGCTCCCCACTGCAGGCGGGACCCCGGGGCGTGTGACCGCAGGAAAAGCCTGCGTCTGGGATCCTGGGAGCGAGCAGGCGCTGCTGGAGAATCGCTGAGTGCATTCAGCAGGTGCGGGAGGGGGCTCTTAGGTAACATGGGTCCACGCCAGTCAGACAGAGCAGGCCCGTCCCTGCCCGCTCAGGGGGTGGGGGCTCGTCTGCCCGGCCCCGGCCCTGGGCGCTCGCTGAGCTGGAGCCGGGAAGACTCTGCCCTCAGCCCGTGTGGCTCCCGCGGCCCCCTCCGCGCTGCCGGCTGCTCTCTCCCACGAGGCCACTCCGCTGGGAGCTGTTTGTTTGGAAAGTCCTGGAAGAGACGGCTGGGCAGGCGGAGGGACAGTGAGTGCCAGGCCTGCCGCCCAGGGGGCCGGGACCACGTGGCGAGGCCAGCCCCACGGCCGTCATTCTGCCGCTCGGCTGCACCTCCACGCGCCAGCGGCTGCCCGTGGTGCCAGGGATGGACTCAGCGCGAACCAGGAGCGCAGACCGCCCCCTCCAGCCCCACCGAAGCAAAGGGCCAGTGGAGTTCCTGCTAGTGTGCTCTGTCTTAGCGTTGTGTTGCCCCATTGCTTTCCGCTCCGGGGAAGGGTGTATGTCAGTTACATGTAAGCTCCTCGAGGTTCATGGAGAGCGACAGGAGAGCGTTGCGGGGTCTGACTAAGCGACGCCCCGGGGGCTGCCCCGCACACCTGGCTCCGGAGGAGGCTTTACTGGGGGCGTGTTCCTCTCGCAGCTCTACAGAAACCTCTGGGGCGCCGTCCTCCAGCAGCGCCACGTGCTGGAGCGGCCGTCGTGGTGGCTGGAGTTTTCCAACAAGCCCGCCCCGGGGAGCCTGAGCTCCAAGCTGTAGCCGCTGGAGACGCCGCCCTCGATGAAGCCCAGCGCGAAGCCTCTGCACCCACCTGGCTGGTGTCCTTGACCGAGGGGGCCTGGCCCCTCCCCGCTGGGCCCTCGGAGTCTCACGGGGAGGGGCAGCCCCGGGGTCAGGGGTCATTTGCTGTGTGAACAAACAGCCCGTGTGATCGCGTCTCCCGGATGGACCGTGGACTTTTGACAACGAGAACTGGGCGCGCTCCGTCTCCCTACATGGACTCAAGGCACCGCTCCCCCGGGCTTTCCGGGCGGCGGGGCCGCGCCTCCGGGGCCGCGCCATCCGGGGCCCGCACCATCCGGGGCCCACACTATCCGGGGCCCGCGCCATCCGGGGCCTGCCCGCCGCCTCGCCAGCCGGGCGCTGCGCTCTGATGCCCCGCTGTTGCCTCCCCACGGGACCAAGCGGTGAGGACTGTGGAGCTGCGGACCACCGGCACGGCACTGTTCCCGATTCTTCGGGAAGGAAATGGGTTCGCTGCTTCCTGGTGTGGAGCTGACAGTGTCCCCCAAAGACACGATCCCAAAGAAAACAGTTCCGGTCACGGCGTGTCTGGTGTCCAGCCCGGCCTCCGGGCTGTGCGCGGCTACTCGGTCGTTCCTCCAGCCGGACGATCCCGGGCCACTTGGCCCCGTGGAGCTTTGCTCAGCAAACCCTTTCACACGTGTGCGAGTGTGCGTGTGTGTGCGTGTGCATGTATGTGTGCCCGTGCCCTCGGCGCAGCCCCGGTCTGTGCGTGCCCGTCCCGATCAGTGAGGCCGATGGAGGAGGCGGGGAGCACTCCCCGCCGCGCACTTGTGTGTGCGAGGCCGGGTGGCGGGCTGGTGGCTGTGCTCGCTCTCGCCGGTCTGCGTTTCCTTTGGCCGGTGGGTCGTGCTCCTTGGCCTCTGCTGAGCCCGGGAGGGCAGGGGTGTCGTCAGCATCAGCCCCAGTGCCCTCCCTACCTGTCACCGGGGAGCCCGGCAGGCACAGGTGCCCCTGCCCCCGGGGTGCAGACAGAAGAGCTGGAGAGCCCCCGAGCCCGGGCAGGGTGTGGGCGAGAACCTGTTCCGTTTTTATTTTAACCGTCTGTTTGTAAAGACCAGACTTCCAGCTGCGGCAGTTACGTGGTGGGTAACGTGACTTCTCAAGCCTCAGTTTTCATGCCTAGAAAAGGGGTGTGCACACACAGAGCTGCTGATTTTAGAGAGAGAGAGGGAGAAAGAATGGGGGGAGCAGAAGGGGGGGGGAGAGACGGAGGGAGAGGGATCGATTTGTTGTCCCACTGATGCACTCTTTGGTTGATTCCTGTGTGTGCCCTGACCTGAGATCGAACCCGCAGCCTTGGCGTGGGGATGGCGCTCTAACCAGTGGACTACCCGGCCAGGCTGAGTAGCTACTTTAATGAGCACTTCCTGACGCTGGAACCTCCTCTCCTCCAAGGCCGGACCCTCAGACCGCTCTGTGAGGGGAGCTGTGTTGTCAGGCCTGCTTTATCCACGAGGAATCGGACCCTGGGAGGCTAAATGGCTGCCGTGGGCCGGACAAGACGGCCAGGAAGCGGCAGAGCGGGGCCGGGCCCAGGCTGACCTGAAGCCGCGCACGGACCCCGACGCTCCGGGCCTAGCGCGTCCTCGGGCCGGCAGGCAGCGCGGGTCGCTAGCGTCAGTCTTAGTGTCTCCTGGGAGCCATCTGCCTGGATGGAGCGTGCCCCTGGCCGGCCGGTTTCCTTGGTTTCAAACAAACCTTCGTGTTTCGGGGGCTGTTTTGTGCATTAGCATCCTCTGTCCTGCCTCCAGAAAGATGGGAGCCGCGGACGCTGTTCCGGAGCCGCAGAGTTGGACGGGGCGCTTCTGAGCGCAAATCCAGCCAGGGGCGCTGGGCGTGCTGGGCGCTGTCTCCCCCACATTCCTGTGTTCCAGCCTGAGCCCAGCACCTCGGGGTGCGACTGTCCTTGGAGGCGGGGTCTTAGAGGGGATGTGGCCGAAATGCGGCCACGGGTGGCCCTGACCCCGCTGACGGGTGCCTTACGGAGAGGTTAGGACAGACACGCAGGGCCCGCCCTGTGGGGACACGGAGCAGACGGCCGTCCACACGTCAAGGAGAGGCCTCAGGAGGCCCACCCTGCCCACACCCGGTCCTGGACCTCCAGCCTCTGGGACGGGGCGGGGGGGGGGCGATGACGTTCATGGTTAAGCCCCGGCTGGGGGGTGGCAGCCCAGCCAGCTCACGCACAAGGAGTCACTCCTGTGTGACCTCGGAGCCCAGCCTGGGGCCGGTGATCCCACCCCGTTCAGATAAGGAGACGGAGGCAGGACGTGGCTCGGGCTGCCCCCGTCCCTCGGCTGTGGGCACACTGTTCCCTGCGTGGGCAGGTTTCGCCTCCCGGTCCCACCGCCGCGGGGCTGGGCGGAGGGACTAAGGGAAGATGAGGCCCAGGGCGGCCGATGTGGGACGCTCAAAGGGAGGGGGAGGGCGTGAGCGCGAGGCTGGCCCGGGGTCGGCGTCCAGGGGGCGCCACGCAGCCGCGTCCCTGGCTCCCTCCTCCCGCCGGCCGGCGTGGCCGAGCAGGGAAGCAGCTCCTGCACGTTCAGGCCCCGACCTCCAGGGCCGGCTGCCTCTGGCCGTTTGCAGCCGACCGGCTCTTTGAAACGTATCCCTGATGCCAGAGGCTGGGCCACCCCATTTTCCAGGACGACACTGGTACTGGGCCAGCTCACAGACAGACCTGGCTCGGGCTGCCCAGCGCCGGACACAGGGGGGCCGCACCTGCAGGGACCCACCCGGTGGGGGCGGGGAACCCGCCAGAGGAGAGGGTCAGCCTGCCAGAGGCCGCGCGTCCCAAGATGCTCCCCTGGGGCCGGGACGCCCTCAGAGCAGCCCTGCCCGCTGCCGCACGCGGGAGGCCGGGCCTGCCTCGGTCAGGCTGAGAAACGGCAGGGGCCGCGACCTCACCGGCTGCTCCGCACAGCGCCCGGGTCTGGGGGCAGGGTGGAGAGTCCACGGCGGGGATACCGTGGCGCCGGGGGCGGGCTGCGGGTGACGCCTAGCGAACGCAGGCCGGACGCCGTGCCTGCCCCCCTCCTGTCCCCACAAAGGGCTCTGACCCCTGGCTGGACGGTGTCACAGCTTTCTGAGCAGAGCAGTCTAGCGGGTGGGGCACCCTGGGTGGGTGGGCACCGTCCACAGAGCTGGCACCCCATCAGCATCGCTGTGACTAGGGCTGCAGACCGGGAAGTGCGGGAGGCGAGGGCCCTGGTGCAAGCAGGCGTCCAGGGGCGGGGGTTCTGGGAAGGTTTACGAGTGACCAGCTGCCTGGAAGGCCCCCCCCCTGCCCGCTGCGTGGACACCTGTTCTGAGACCGGGGTTGCAGGGATGAGAAGCCGGGAAACCGCAGGGCCTGGCGCGGCTCCGAGTCCAGGTTCTGGTTCCCGTCTCACCGCCCGGTCAGCTGTCAGGTCCCCCAGAACCTCGGGGAAGGCACAGCCGGGGGCCCCCCGCCAGACACCCAGGAGACACCTCGACCCTGGAGCCCTTCCGCCCAGGCTGCCTGCCCCCAGCCTTCCTCCCCCGAGCGGGCACCCACCACCCCTGCCCAGGTGCAGCCTCACGGTGCTCCCCCCTCCTCGGATGGCATTCAGGGCCCTTCTCTGTGGCCCTCCCCGTGTCTCCCCCGCCGTGTCTCCCTCCCCGTGTCTCCCTCCCCGTGCTTCCCTCCCCGTGTCCCCCCGCCGTGTCTCCCTCCCGTTCTCCCTCCCCATGTCTCCCCGTGTCTCCCTCCCCGTGTCTCCCCCGCCGTGTCTCCCTCCCCGTGTCTCCCTCCCCGTGTCTCCCTCCCCGTGTCTCCCTCCCCGTGTCTTCCTCCCCGTGTCTCCCCCGCCGTGTCTCCCTCCCCGTGTCTCCCTCCCCGTGTCTCCCTCCCCATGTCTCCCTCCCCGTGTCTCCCTCCCCGTGTCTCCCCCGCCGTGTCTCCCTCCCCGTGTCTCCCTCCCCATGTCTCCCTCCCCGTGTCTCCCTCCCCGTGTCTCCCTCCCCGTGTCTCCCCCGCCGTGTCTCCCTCCCCGTGTCTCCCTCCCCGTGTCTCCCTCCCCGTGTCTCCCCTGCCATGTCTCCCTCCCCATGTCTCCCTCCCCATGTTTCCCCGTGTCTCCCTCCCCGTGTCTCCCCCGCCGTGTCTCCCTCCCCGTGTCTCCCTCCCCATGTCTCCCTCCCTGTGTCTCCCTCCCCGTGTCTCCCTCCCCGTGTCTCCCTCCCCATGTCTCCCCGTGTCTCCCTCCCCGTGTCTCCCTCCCCCATGTTTCCCCGTGTCTCCCCGTGTCTCCCTCCCCTGCCTGGCACCAGCCACCCTGGCCGTGCCCTTGGCCACCTCAGACTGGACCTCCTGCTGCCCCCCAGACCCCCAAGGGCCTCCCTCACTCTGAGGGAGGGACCACATGAAGCCTTGCCGTCCCTGCACTGGAGTGGGGTGCAAAATGGGGGGCTGCCATTTCATCCCAGCCCTCCCCGGCCACACTGACGTCAGAGCCCAGCCTGTGGTCCCCGCTTGGCTCCCAGCCGGCACCCTCCCCCAAACCCCACTGCCTCCCCCTTTCCAGCTGGACCCAGGTCTCTGGGAGAGGCAGGAACTCACACGCTGACGTCCGAGCGCCCGGCCCAGGCAAGGGCTGCCACGTGTGGTGCCTCAGTTTCCTCGTCTGTAAAATGGGACACATCACCCATGTTGCTCAGGGAAGACTCTAGGAGACAGTGGGCCTGGCTCAGGTCGGAGGCTCAGTGTGTGGTGACCTGCTGCTGGTGCTGTCGCCGACTGCGCAGGGTCACGGCGCAGAGGACAGTGCTGGGCGCCGGGGGCACAGGGGGCCGGCCCGGAGAGCTGGGCTCCCGAGTGCGAGTGGGACACCGAGGGAGACACACTGAGGGAGCCGTGTGAGGCCCTCGGCCCGCAGGGAGGGAGCGTGTCTTGGAACACGAGGTCCAGGGCGTGTGGCCTGAGCTGTCACCTGCGCTGACCCCGGCAGCAGCTCAGCCCGGCCTGTGCGGATCCCTGCGGCCAGCCCGCGGGAGGGCCGCTGGGGACCGGGCGGGAGTTTGAAGGCCGCCTGTAGTATCAGAAGTTTCTTGAAAACCTTTATTCTCTCTCGGCTTTGCAGCTGTTTTTCCTTAAAAAGAAAAACAAACCAAAACCCGGAGCGGATTTCAGGGCCCGCCTGCAGGCCGCTGCCGGACCCCAGCCTCGCGGGCCGCCCTCCCCACGCGACCAGCTGTCCCCCAGAATCCTCAGGCCTCAGGACACAGGGCCTCTGCACAGGCTGTTCCCTTGCCTCCAACACTGTTCCCCGCCCTGTCCTCCCAGTGGCTCCCTTCGGGGGCTGTGCCTGACCACCCCTCCCCCGCCTCCCGCCCGTCCCCGGGATCAGGCGGCCTTTCTGTCCCGGGGACTGCTCGCTGGCGGACGTGGCTGGGCCAGGCTGGGTGGCCTCCTCTGGGTCTGGAGCCGCGCACGCACGGGACAAGTGTCCAGCCGGCAGCTGCCGGGTGAAGGCCTCGATGGGCTGGGGCCTGGGGCACAGGATGAGCGCCCAGCCCCCGCCCTCTGCTGTGCCGCTTTAAAGCTGCGCCCGGTCAGCAGGGAGAGGGGGCGTCCACACAGCCCTGATGGGGTCACCGTACTGCACCCCGCAGGTGCTCAGCCAGGCCGGCCTGACCAAGCCGCACCTTCCAGGGAGCCCTCCTGGCCTCAGGGCAGCATCTCCTCCCTGCTTCCCTCCGCAGGCCCCCTCCGGCCTCGCCCCTTTCCCAGCACAGCCCTCAGGGACGGTCCGACCCCGCGGTCCCTCAGGCAGCCGGCCCTGCCCTGGCGCCGTCCCGGACAGGATGCTGCCATGGCGCCGACACCCGACAGGCCAGGAGATGAACAGGAGGAGCCGTGGGTAGGACAGAGGCGCTGCTGTGGGCAGGGGGGGAGGACTGGGCAGGTGAGGCTGGGGCGGGCAGGTGAGGCTGGGCAGGTGAGGATGGAGACAGGGGGGGGGCTGAGGGCGGAGGGGAGGCTTGGGGGCTAGGTGAGGCTGGGCAGGGGAGCTGTAGGGCCGGGAGGCTGGGGCAGGGAGGCTGTGTAGGGGAGGCTGGGCAGGGGAGGCTGGGCAGGGGAGGCTGGGTGGCAGGGTGAGGCTGGGGCAGGGGAGGCTGGGCAGGGAGGTGGCAGGTGGGGCAGGGGAGGCTGGAGGGAGCGGCATGAGGCCAGGGGTGCGGGGCTGGGCAGGGAGGCTGGGCGAGGGGCTCCCGGCACTGTCACAGCTGACCCATGTGGCCGGGTGGGGTCTCCGAGTCTCCCCGGTGGTAGACCAGGAAGGGTTCTGGATCTGCGGGGGGATTGCACGCGGCGCTGGGAGGAAGGAGGACAGCCCGCCGGCGGACAGCTGTCCACGGAGCAGGTGGGACAGTGCAGCTTCGAGGGTGGAGACCAGGCAGCGGCCGGGCCGGCGTGGAGGGCGCGGGAGCCGTCCGAGCCGGCTGCGGACGGACCGGGCCGGGGCCTGGTCCGATGCCCACACAGCACCCAGCGGGCGGCCCCTCGCGGCCCTCGCCCCGTCCACTGCGGGGACACCCACAGGCGCGGCGCAGACTCGGGATTAGCACACCAAACCCTGCGCTGGGCGTGGGCTCGGGAGAAGGCGATGCTCGCAGCTGGGTCAGAGCCGCAGCCCGCCAGCGGCTGGAAGATGAGCTCACAGCCCGGGCAGCCGGGCCTGCAGCCAGTTCGCCCGCCCCCACAGCAGGGTGTTTGTTCCCACACGGGCCAGGGGGCCAGAACAACGTATTTTTCTCACAATACAAATGAGTCTTGGCTCTCGCGTCCGTGTGTTTTAAGTGGGAAGAAATCAGTGCTGGCTTTGCAAGTGGTGGCGGGGGCGGGACAGGGCCAGCACCGCGTGGCGGGGGGGAAGGGGGGTCAGGGGTGGTGGTCGCTGCCACAGCCCCCCTCAGCCCCCCTCAGCCTCCCGTTAGGACCTGGGGGAGGTGAGACCCAGGTGCAGATGTCCCTGTCCTGGCCCCCCCCCACAGCCTCTGCACTGGGACCCGCCCCCCCATCTCAGGGCACTCAGCCAAGTGTGCCCCCATCTGTGGACTGGAAGGTGGCCACACCCACAGAGCAGGGAGCCACAACACACTCCCCTCACACCCACGCACACGTGGTCTCTTGGATGGCGTAGTGTGTGCACGCTGTGTAAGGAGTTGATGATTCCCGGCTCCTAAGCAAACCAGCCGCCCTGCCCTCCACCCACCCCTCCGACCGCTCCCCTCCCCCGGGGCAGCCACTTCCTCTTCCTTGTGTCTGTTTGAAGCTACGTTTTTGGTATTTCTGTCTGTGTTCCAAAATAGCATGTTTGTGTTGCTGCGTCTTGCTTTTCAACGTGGTCAGCGCCCACGGACTTCCCTCCTGGAGAAGAGCTGTGCACTCTGTCAGCGCTGCCCACCCCCCACCCCTCCTCCCAGCGCCCCCCCCCACCACGCAGAGGGTGTGGCTTAAGTCATGTGACCCCTTCTGGGACTCAGCAGAGCCAAGTCGGACACCGGCCGCGCTTCCTGCCTCATCTTTCCCCACAGCCGTCACGCTCTGCCTCTTAGGCTTGTTTTTAGAACGTGCTTATTTCTAGTCCGATGCCAGACTCGGTGTCCTGTCCGCGTCGAGCTGGCCGGCAGAGCCCCAGAATAACTGGCCTAGGAGTCTGCTTTCCGCTCCGACCCCTCTGAGCGGAGCCGCTGGGGCCCTGGAGGGGAGGGGGGGAGCACGCGGCCGCTCTGGCGGGGAGTCTCTCGCCAGCTGGGTCTGTGCCGGGAGAACACCGTGTGTGCAGACTCAGCGCCTGGCACACAGTGGGCCCACAGCCGGTGGCGCTTCCAGAGCTGCATCCCTGCCCGGGCCTGCGCCCTCCCGCCCACCCCGGAGCAAGGGGCTCTCCCAGCACGCACCTGGCCCGGGTGCCCCGCACCGGCCCCCTCCCAGGTCTCCATGGCCACACACCTCTTCCCAGCTCGGGGCACAGTGGGGGCACGGGAGGCCTCAGAGACCCCGATGCTGCAGGCGGCCCTCCTGTCTGCCGTGGGGGGGACCGTCCCGGATCCCACACGGGTGAGAAGGTTCAGATCACGCGGCTGCCTTCTCGTGTGGAACCTGGGCCCCTGGTCTCCGTCTCCTCGTGTGTAAAACAAGGAGAGGGCTATTTTGAAAATTAAATCAATAACGAGATGCGGTTGGATGAGGACGTGGTAGCACACAGTAGGTCCTCACAGCCACTGAAGAACTGCCACGGAGCGGGCATGGGTGGGCCGGATGCTCGGCATTCTGGGAGGCGGGGACCCGCCAGGAAGGCAGGGCGGCCAGCTCCCTCTGGTTCTCATTAGGGCTTGTCGCCTCCCCGCCCCGGCCCCTTCCAGTTGGCAACGCCATTCCCCCAGCCCCTGGGGACCCCCACAGCGCACCGCGCCCGCCAGCTCGCCAGGGTCGGGCCAGGGAAGCTGCGCTTCCAGAAAGGGGGTGGGGAGGCCGGGCTGGACAGTGGAGACTGGAGACCGGAAGGCCTGCTGGGAGGAGAAGCCTGTCCCCAAAGCCCGGGGCCCCAGAGGAGGTTGAGGGAGCGGCCGTGAATGGATGGGCAGGTGGCTGATGGGCGGAGGTGTCTAGGTCACTGTGGGCCGGCCAGGCGCTGGGGGGAGGCCTGCTCATCCACTTGCCCGCCCTGGGTCACTGCCCTGGGTCACCGTTAGGTCCTGCCCTTGGGGCGCCCTTCCTTGGGCCCTGGTGCAGAGGAGCCTGTTGGGGGGGGGGGGGTTGGGAAAGGCTTCTGCCCCCTCCACCTCCTTCACGAAGTTTCCAGGAGGCATCTCCCCTGCACGGCTGGGCCCCAGTTGGAAGGCTCCCTGGAGCCATGGGGCCAGGCCTGAGCAGCGCCACATCCCTGTCGCCAGAGCTTCTGCAGACGCGCCCCCGACGACCGCGGCCTCCCTGCGCCCAGGCCGGGCCTGTCGGGCTGCCCCCTGCCCAGGGCTGCCCGTCACAGCCCCGGGTGTGACCTTCACGCAGCAAGCGCCGACTTTGGGTGTTTCACCGTAAACAAGCGGCACCTCCCGTCCCGTGACCGCCTCTTTCCACGCCCTCACCGTCTGCTGGCCGGACCCGGAGCGCGTCCCTCGGTCCCGTGGGCGGGAGGCCAGTGGGGTTGTGTCTCCCGCTGCCCAGGTTGGGGCTGCGGTCCTCAGTGGGAAGGGGCGGGGCAGGCCACCTGGGGGCCCCACCTGGCTCCCGCAGGGCGCTGCCCACCTCAGCTCGGCCCCATCACACAGGCCCAGACCCGGGCTGGGCACAGAAATGGCCTCACCTGCCTGACCTGCCAGCTGTGGGGGAGGAGGCGAGAGGCGACCCCAGAGTCTGCCATCTTCTGAGGTCCAGAGTCCAAGGTCAAGGCCGAGCCCGGGGCGGGACCGGGGGAGGAGAGAGCAGCACCGGGCGTGGCGTTTAGGGATGCCCACCCTGCACTTGCACGGCCCTGCGAACAGATGGCAGACGCCTGTAGAATGCTGCACCTCAGTGTCCCGTGTCCTCACCTGGCCCTGCCCGGCAACAGCCACCGACATCCCCACAGGCTGGGAGGGTGGGGCAGCGGGGGGAGTGGTTTGGAAATTGGACTTTGCAGGCTGGGTACGTGGGGCTCACAGCGTGGCTGTGGAATCGGATAGACCCAGGCCCACATTTCAGCTCTGCCACCTTGGGCTGTGTGGCTTGGGCACAACCTTAACCCCTCTGAACACACCTCCTCATTTGCATAAGCGGGACACAAACTCAGTTAAGGGTCATCAGAGGACAGCACAGCCTGGACGCCACGCGCTCGGAGCGATGCCTCCCAGCTGGTGCATGGTCAGCACGGCGTCACTGTGGCTCACTCTGGTGAGCACGACCGGGGACTGGAGGCAGGAAGTTTAGGAGACGGCTGGGCCGGACGGTGTCCTTATCCCTGGAGGCAGGGGAGGGGGCAGCACCCCCAGCAAGTGAGGGGCTTGGAGAGAACAGCTCACCCAGAGAGAGGGCCCCACGGAGCCTGTTGGTAATGGCAATGTTGATGGTGATGATGGTGGTGATGGTGATAGTGGTGATGGTGGTGATGGTGGTGGTGATGATGGTGATGGTGGTGATGATGGTGGTGATGGTGATGGTGGTGGTGATGGTGGTGGTGGTGGTGATGGTGGTGGTGGTGGTGGTGATGGTGGTGGTGATGATGTGGTAATGGTGATGATGTTGGTGATGGTGATGGTGGTGGTAATGGTGGTGGTGGTGATGATGGTGATGGTGGTGGTGATGGTGGTGATGATGTGGTAATGGTGATGATGATGATGATGTTGGTGATGGTGATGGTGGTGGTGATGGTGGTGGTGGTGATGATGGTGATGGTGGTGGTGATGATGTGGTAATGGTGATGATGATGATGTGTTGGTGATGGTGATGGTGGTGGTGATGGTGTGGTGGGTGATGATGGTGGTGGTGATGGTGGTGGTGATGGTGGTGGTGGTGGTGTGATGATGGTGGTGATGGTGATGATGGTGGTGATGGTGATGGTGGTGGTGGTGATGGTGATGGTGGTGGTGATGGTGAGGTGGTGATGTGATGGTGGTGTGATTGGTGGTGGTGATGATGATGTGGTGATGATGTGGTGGTGATGGTGGTGATGATGGTGGTGGTGATGGTGGTGGTGATGGTGGTGGTGATCATGATTCTTGTTTGCTAATATTTGGGGGATCCTCACTCATTTACCTGAATTATTCCATTCAACCCTAATGAGACCTCTGGTGTATGCATCATTATTTCTCCCAGCATTGAGTCCCATGCCCAGGTGAAGGGGCTGCTCATGTGGACACAATAGTCCAAGTGCAGCAAGAAAAGCGGGTGGAGGGGTGGGGAGGGGGTGTCAGAGCAGGGGTGGGGGTGCCTGGCAATTCTGAGGCTCACAACCACCCTGTGAGGAAGGATTGCGGCTCTGCTTCCCAGGTGCAGACAATGAGGGCCCAGGAGGGAGGGCGACTTGCCTGAGGTCACACAGCTGGGGTGGCAGAGGCAAGCTGAGACCTCAGGTGGCTCCAGCTCAGAGTTCTCACAGCACATAGGCCAACGCTCGGCAGGCGAAGATGGCTGAGCCTCCCAGCCCTGTCCCGGGAGCTCACAGGTCCCTGGGGAGACTGCCGGGAACCAATTCCAACATGTAATAATTACAAGAGTTCCATCAAAAGGTTGGGCGGCTCAACAAGGGTGAGCCACATATGTGGTTTACCTGTTGGAACAGCTAAACAGCACTTCCCCCAAACCTGAATAGGATTGTCTGCTGCCAGACTGCTCAGGGCATTTTATTGCCTCCTGTTGGCCAAACACCTGAACAGCTGTAGGCTATTCCCCAAACTGACAATGCTTCTGTACCTTACCCTTGGAAGTGTATTCTCTCCACCTTGCCTTAGGACAATTTGTGTTAATAAATAGCAGGGGGTCCTTAGACAAGGGGAAGTCTTTAACTCCCTTCAGCTGAAACTCCTCTGACCCCCAATGCCTTTCAAAATGATCTTTCGTCTCCGGACTCCTCTTTAATCATCTACCCATCAGCCCCTTTCTCCAGAATTGCTGAACCCTTTGTAAGGCTGGGACAAGAACCCCGGCAGGAGACAAGCTCCAGGCCCCTGGGGAGACAGGCAGGTAATCTGACAGCGGGAGGAGCTAGGAGGCCCCCCAGCCCAGAGGTCTCAGAGACTCCCCAGAGCGGGAGCATTTGGCCCTGGGGAGTCAGGGGAGCGCGGTCAGGGTGGGCTGCGGAGCCCCACAGGCCGGTCTCGCACGTGCTCTCTCACCTCAGCGGCCCATCCCGGGCCCCCAGACCTGCCGTCGGCCACGCAGAAACCAGCCTCAGCAGCCACCTCTCCCAGAACTATTTTTAGAGCCAACTCAGCTCTAAACGCAAACACGTTGTCAAGATAATGGCCAACTTGGACCCCATCCAAGAGCGGGCCCACTCTGAGACACCAAAATAGAAACGCTCTAGCGGTGGGTGCCACGGACCGGGGGCGGAGGCGGCGGCTTCCCGAGGACGGAGCAGGTCGGGCCTCCGCAGCCCTGGCTCGGCCCAATGTATCGATGCTTCCTACCCAAATACAGTAAAAATGCCAGGAGCGGGGAGCACTGAATCTCGTCAAAAGGCAACTTCGTACTGGGCCCAACTGCAGGGGCGGGCATGCAGACAGACTGGCAGGCAAGCGACATCCCTCTCCCCCTTTCCCCCGCCCCCTCCCCCCTTCCCAGTTATGAGAGAAATAACGCCAGTCTTGTACAAACTCTCCGGGAGAACAGAAAAAGCGTAAACACGGCGGAGTCACAAATGTGGTCAGGATAATCCGGGAGCCAAGCCCATGCAAACATTAGGAAAAGGGGAAATTACAGACCTGTTGCATTTACGCACACCGACATCCCAAGCAAAATAGCAACGAAAATACTTAAAGAGGATGATACCTCAGCGTAAAATGAGGCTTTGTCCAGTAATGCACGGTTGACAAAATACTTTCATATCAAGGGATTTTACCACAGGAACAGAACAAAGGAGGAAATCATTTAATCCTTTTAGTAGAAGCAGAAAAGGCTTCTGTTAAAATTCAACACTCCGCCCTGGCTGGGGTGGCTCCGCTGGGTGGAGCTCGTGCACCGAAAGGTCTCGGGTTCGAACCCGGGTCAGGACACTTACCGAGGCTGTAGGTTCCGTCCCGGGGTACGGACAGGAGGCAACCTATCAACGTGTCTCTCTCACGTCAATGTTTCTCTTTCTCTCTAAAAACCAATAAACACGTGTTTTTAAAAAGTTCAGTAATCACGCGTAATAAAAATGCCCAGCAAACCGAGAATAAAAGGGAACGTTCTTAAGCCAACGAGGGGTAGTGAAAAGAACCGACAGCAAATGTTTTGTTAAGAGAAGTTGAAAGCTTTCCTCCTGAGGTCAGGACCAAGACGAAGATGGCTGCTGTTGTTAACTCTACAGGCCATCGGGTGAGAGGTGCTCGCCAGTGCAATAAGGCAAGAAAAAGCAAAAGGAAGGGACGCGGATTGGACAGGGAGAAACAAGATTCATTATCTATAGGTGATGGGGTTGATTATGTAGAAAATCCAGAAGAATCCGCAGACCCATTGTTAGATCACCAGGGAATTTCAGAAGGTTGCCAGGTCGAAGACCAGTCTAGAGAAATCTTTAAAAATGTAGAAGAAATAACACCAGCAATAGTTAGAAAATAAAAAATACGCGAAGGATACTATTTACCCATATCACATATAAGCTATCCACACAAAACACTAGGCAACATTATTGGGGGAATGAATGGCAATTGAGAAAAGTGGGGGGATACCCATGTTCACGTGCTGGTGGCCTGCACATCCTAAGTAGGTCACCTCTCTCAGCCCCCAGCTGTAGCGTCCGTGCCGACTAGGCCCCGTTCACAGGAGGTGGAGCGCGATGGACCGTCACAGGACCGCAGAGTCGAGAAGAGGCGAACCCCGCGGGAAGCGTGTGCCGGGGACGGTCCCGTGTGCTGAGCAGCAAAGCTCCCCAAAGCTAAGCCGTGAAGACTGCGTGGGACTGGGGCAGAGAGAGAGAGAGGGAGAGGGAGAGGGAGAGACAGGACAAAAAGGATCGGGAACAGACATGCCGGTGGGCGGGAGCTTGGTTTCTGACAAAGGAGGGAAGAATTGCCTTTGAAATAAATGCTTAGGGGTCAATCAGCTAGCCCCATGCCCTGCGCAAAGCCAGTGCCCATTGGATGGCGTATCTGTTTTGTTGTTAATCCTCACCTGAGGATAGTTTTTCCATTGACTTTTAGAGCGAGTGGAAGGGAGGGGGAGACAGAGAGAGAGACACATCGATTGGTTGCCTCCCGCCTGCAACCGAGGTACGTGCCCTTGACCAGGGTCGAGCCCAGAGTCCGTGGGCCGATGCTCTGTCCACTGAGCCACACGGGCCGGGGCTGGATTGCTATCTCAATGTAAGTGGTTAACTAGCTTCGGGAGACGGCGGCCTCTCCGCCTCTGGAAGTCCCTCCGCCCGCTGCTCACATCGCCCGGCCTGTTCCTTCACCGCCACATCTCCTCCCCGACCTCCTGCCTCCCACTGACGAGGACCCTGGGGCTGCGCCGGGGGGAGGGGGGGATTATGCGGAGAATCCAGGTGACGGCCCACCTGGGGACCCTTCACTGACCACGGCTGCGAGGTCCCCTCGATCATGTGGGGGGACGCCCTAGGTCCTGGGGGTTACGACACGGACCCTGTGGGGCCCCTTTTCAGCCCAGCCACAGAGGGTGTGTTCAGGGCAGCCTGGGACAGGGTCCAGGTGGGGGAGCAGCTTGCACAAAGGTGGGGGCTGGGAGGGGGAGGGAGGAGAGAAATGAGAGCAGCAGTGGGTCCCCGAGGGCCTGGCGACCGGGACCTGAGCAGGGCAGCCGTGGGGGCTGTGAGTGGGGGTGCTCGTCTGAGCGCCCTGCTGCCCGCAGGGTGTGGGGGGGAGTCCCTGTGGGCAGGACACTGTGTGGACACGCAGCTGAGGCAGCTGCTGGCAGGTGCCCCACCCCCGGCCCCCACTGCTCAAGGCCAGGGTGGCAGTACCAGGCGCCCAGCTTCCCTGAACTCTGACCCACCCAGAATGTCCACCTTCCGTCACTCTGCTCTGGACACGCTCATCCCGGGGGCTTGGGGGGGGGGGGGCTCCGGACGGTGACGCTGACCCTCGGCCTGAGCTCCCAGGACGGGGCCCTGCAGGTCCTGGCCCCACGCCCGCCCCAGCGGATGTTTGTGCTGCGCAGCTGCGGCCACAGCTGTCTGCCCGGCCCCGCCTGCCCCCTGGAGGCTGGCCCCTCGCTCACATGTGACCCGTCCTCCTCTCGGGACTCGGTCTCCACCTCTGTCCATGGGGCTTTAGGACACGGGACCGGGACGCTCCGTCCGGGGCCTGTCCTTGTGGGGTTCCAGGTGCCCAGGGAGGGGCCCCGAGGCTGAGAGGGGTGCCTCTCCCTGCAGGTGCTGCCTACTCAGCTTCTGGGACAGGCAGGCCGGGTGGCTGTGAGCCCAGGCATGGGGGGGGGGGGGCGGGGAGGAGTCCCGTTAAAAGCCAGGAGGGTTGCACAATGGTGGCAGCTGGCGGCTCTGAAAAAGTTGTTTTTCGCCGCGCACAGCTGAGGAGCAGCTGGAGGCACGCTCCCCATGCAGGCAGGGCTGGTGGCTGGGTGGGGACAGGTCTTGAACCCCACGGAGCCCATGTCCACCACGGCAGCCCCCCTCGTCGGGAGCCGGGGGGCCGCCTGGGCGCTGGAAATGCACGAGGCCACTGGTGTTCACTGGGCGGGCGCTGGGCTCCCCAACACCTCCACCCTCCTCCCCAAGATCCCCCTGCCGGCCCCACCACCCCCAGGTCCCCTGCGATTCTGGGCTCAGAGCCTGCGTCTCTCTCCCCTCGGCCCGAGCTCTCTCAGCCCCGGGAACCAGGCCAGCGAGAGCAGGAGCGCGGCCGGCGTGCTTCTCGGCGGCTCTCAGCTCCTCCGAGGTCTGGGCGTCACCCGGGCCCCGGAGGCCGCCAGCTCCCTGCCGCACCCCCGCCGGCTTCTTCCTCCTCCCGCCTGGGAGCTCTGGACTGAATTACCCCCCCCCCCCACCCCCCGAGTCCACACGCTGAGCCCAGCCCAGCGGGAAGGTCTGTGGGGCCGGGCCTTTGGAGGGTGAGCGGTCGGACACGGCTGGTCGCCGCAGGACGCTGCTGCCCCCCATATGAAGCCCTGGGGCTCGCCCTCGCCCGCAGGGAACCGGGAACCGGGAGCCGAGGCCCCACCTTGCTCTTGGACTGCAGACCCCTCTCCAAGGCCCAGCCCAGCAAGTTCACGCCCTGCCCCCAGCTTGCTCTCTCCCCCGGGCCAGGCCACCCCGCCTTGCCCGGACCCCCCCCCCCCCCCCACACACACACCTAGGCTCCTTCTTCTCAGGCGGCCACGGCCCCCGGGCACCTGGCGAGGGGCAGAGACGGAGAGGGCATGTGCTTGTAAACTTTAATTCCATACAGTAGAGAGACACAGGCAAGCGACGGGCGACTGGACAGCAAAGCTCACAGGCACCCGGACCGGCGCTCCCGCTGACGGCCGTGCCTCCTGCTGCTCCGGGGGGTCCAGGGTCAGCTTAGCGCTCGGTCCTGCAGCACCCCCCCCCCCGAGGTTCCAGCTCCCCCTGCCAGCCTCTCTCCCGCCAGGGGAGGGGGCCTCACGCCAGCCACATGGCCCACGGGGCAGCCAGGGGACGTCCTGCGGGGCCCACTCCGGGCCAGGCTCATCCTGACGGGCGCCAGGCTGGCGGGGCAGGCAGTCCTGGTCACGCGACGTGGGGGCCGGGGGGCTTGGGAGCTGAGCCCTGAGGTGAGCGTGGGTGAGGGCGGTGGGGGGGAGGGGGGCAGCTCAGACAGAGGTACGAGGTGCACAGGCAGGGCGGTGGGGGGTGGGGCTCTGGGGGCTAAAGGCGTCTCGTCTGCCCAGCATCGAATCACACGCCGAGGACTGGGACGGTGGCCCTGGGAGCGCTCGTCCGAGGGGCAGCGGCCGCCCCGTGGGCACCGGGAGCAGGAGGAGCCCCCCTGAGGCGGGGGTTCGGGCCCCGGCCCGGCCCAGCCCGTGGCTCTGTCGCTGGGCGGCCGGAGTGGCACCGGCTGTGCTGAGGACCGGCCGGTCCTTCGTCCTGACCCGCGAGGGGCGGCCTCACAGGACCACCTCGGGGGCGATGCTGAACAGGAGGTCGTCGTTGCCCCGCCGCACCTCCAGCAGCAGCGGCGACTCGGTCAGCACGGCTTCCTGCAGCTCGCTCGAGTCCGCCAGGGGCCGCCCGTTGACCTTGACGACGATGTCGCCATCCTGGATGCCCCCTCTGCCGCAGAAGAGACAGGTGCGTGGTCAGTGTGCCTCCCCGGGGCCTGCCCGGGCGCAGGACGCTGACAGCGCAGCCGTTTCCGCCGGGAAGGTGCGTGCTGGCCGCCAGGCTCACACCCCAGGACGCACACGTCTGTTCCTCCCCGAGGCCCGAGCCCGGGCCAGGCCTCTGCCCTCAGCGCCTCGGTCTCCATCCGCGCCCTGCAGGGAAGCGCGCTCTGCAGGGGCGAGTCCCGGGAGCGGGCCCCGACGCTGTCACCGTTCCTGAGACGCTGGCCTGCCTGCTGCCCTCGACTCTGCGACCTTCCCGCCACCGGAGGGCGGGCGGGCAGGGCGGGGCAGTGGTCGGATGTCTGGCCTGTAGTGCCAAGACCCACACGTGCCGGCCGTGTGACCGTGCAGGGGCCACTTCTCTAAGCCTCAGTCTCCCCACCTGAGAAATGGGCAGGCGCAGTCTGCTGCACCTCCCGGGCTGCCGTGAGGAGGGACCAGGAAGATGCGTGTGGACCGCCCAGCTCGTGACGCAGCCTCCGAGCAGCCCCGGAGCCGGGGTGGACTGTCTCCAGCTCCCGGGTGACAGCTGGGGGCCAGCACCCGCGCAGCCCGCCCACGTGCCCGCGGAGCCCTCTGCCCGGGGAGGCGGGGCTTGCCCAGGGTGCAGCTTCCTCAGCTCAGGGTGTCGCAACAGTCACCCTTCCTCTAGTACCGGATGTGACAGCGCCTCTGGGGCGGGGAGAGGAGGCGGGAGCACGCCCATCTTGCAGATGGGAAGACAGAAAACCTGGGCCAGCCGGCGCATGAGAGTCAGGCTCGGGGAGGCGCTCCATCCCCGAGGCCAGGGGACACTCAGGCCCTGGACGGGCATGGCCAGCGCGCTGAGGGAAACACCCTCTCCACCTGCCCCTGGCTCACAGGCCAGGCCAGAGCAACCCCCCTCCCCACCGGCCCTTCCAGCCCGTGAAGCAGGGCCAGCCTGGGCCCACGGCCCCCAGGAGGTCTGGCCGCCCCCCAGCCAGCCCCCCCACTTTCCCGGGGAGCCTACCTCTGAGACGGGGAGTTCGGAACCACCTCCTGCACGTAGATCCCGCTGCTGACCTCCGGGAAGTCGGGGTTGTTGGCCTTTAGCTCCTCCACCAAACTGCAAAGACAGACCCGCTGCCAGGCTCCCTCGGAGTCGCCCCCACGACCCGCCGGACAGGACTCCGCTGGCCCCACACGGCCCACCTGCCACCGCCTCTCCGCACGGCCACTGGCTCTGTCTGTGTCCCCACTCCACACGGGCTCCTCAAGAGACACCCAGTGGAGGTGGGCGATTAGAGGTGTGGAGAGAGGAGGGTGGTGGATAGAAGGGGGAGGGGGGAGGAGGGAAAGGAAGGAAAGGTAGGATGGATGGCCGGAAGGAAGGAAGGAAGGACAATGGGTGAATGGCGGAACAGACAGACAGAAGACTAGGCAGGTGGTGTGATGGACGGATAGATGGATGAAAGATGGAGGGATAGCCTGGCCAGCGTGGCTCAGGGGTTGAGCATCGACCTATGAACCAGGGGGTCACGGTTTGATTCCCGGTCAGGGCGCATGCCCGGGTTGTGGGCTCGATCCCCAGTAGGGGGCGTGCAGGAGGCAGCGGTCAATGATTCTCTCCCATCATTGATGTTTCTCTCTCTCCCTCTGCCTTCCTCTCTGAGATCAGTAAAAATCTATTAAAAAAAAAAAAAGATGGCAGGATAGGTGAACAGAAGGCAGGAGGGAGGAGCGTGCAGGGCAGATGGGAGGAGGGTGAATGTGGTCATGGCATGGAGAGACCGACGACTGACGAGTGGTGTGATGATGGATGGGCATGAAAGGAGAGGAACACACATCAGAGGTAAACTGGTCTCCATTACGAATTGCCCTCGGATTTAGGCCCTGGACGCACAGCTGTGGAAGCAGGAAGCGTAGTCCTGCGGGCTGTGGGGGAGGGTGCAGGGGGCAGAGGGGCTGTGGGGGAGGGTGCAGGGGGCAGAGGGGCTGTGGGGGAGGGGGCAGGGGGCAGAGGGGCTGTGGGGGAGGGGGCAGGGGGCAGAGGGGCTGTGGGGGAGGGGCAGGGGGCAGAGGGGCTGTGGGGGAGGGGGGGCAGAGAGGCTGTGGGGGAGGGTGCAGGGGGCAGAGGGGCTGTGGGGGAGGGTGCAGGGGGCAGAGAGGCTGTGGGGGAGGGTGCAGGGGGCAGAGGGGCTGTGGGGGAGGGGGCAGAGAGGCTGTGGGGCAGGGGGCAGAGGGGCTGTGGGGAGGGGGCAGAGAGGCTGTGGGGGAGGGTGCAGGGGGCAGAGGGGCTGTGGGGGAGGGGGCAGGGGGCAAGGGGCTGTGGGGGAGGGTGCAGGGGGCAGAGAGGCTGTGGGGGAGGGGGCAGAGGGGCTGTCGGGGAGGGGGCAGGGGGCAGAGGGGCTGTGGGGGAGGGTGCAGGGGCAGAGGGGCTGTGGGGGAGGGGGCAGGGGGCAGAGGGGCTGTGGGGGAGGGGGCAGAGGGGCTGTGGGGGAGGGGGCAGAGGGGCTGTGGGGGAGGGTGCGGGGGCAGAGGGCTTGGGGAGGGGCAGGGGGCAGAGGGGCTGTGGGGGAGGGGCAGAGGGGCTGTGGGGGAGGGGGCAGGGGGCAGCAGGCCTTCACTCTTCCCAGAGCTCCCGCCTCGGTGACCTTTCTCCTCCAACCCTCTTCCTCCCTCCCTGGCTCCCTTCCTTCCCGTCTCCCCCTCCCCCACTCCCTCCTTCCTCTCGCTCACTGGGGATCCCCAGGCACCCGCTGGGCTGCAGACCCGGTCCTGGGGCGGAGCAGAGGGATGAGCGGACACAGCCCTCGTCGGTCGCCGCAAGGACGGGCGCATGAGTCGCAAGAAGCGGCTCTGGCCCTTGGTGGCCCCACAGTGGGCCACGTAAGTGTGATGGGGCTGGCAGAATGGTTTTCCAACACCTATGGGACCAAACACCACTGGGGAGGGGAGCCCCGCCCTCACGCTGCGAGGAGGCACCTGCCCCACGCCTCCAGCCTGTGGGGGAGCGCGTGTCTCCCTGGGGGCCACGGCACCCACCCGTCTGCCGGGGACTGCGGTGGACGTGATGGTTGAGGACCTCGAGAGGAGGCCTTCCTGCCTGGGGGGCCCGGAACCAAAGCGGGCGTTTTTGTGGGAGAAGGAAGGGGGTGCTTGGACACAGACGCGCAGGGAGAGAAGCCACGGACGTCAGAGGCGGGGGTCGAAGTGACGCGGCCACGGCCCAAGGACGCCGAGAGCCACGAGAGCCGGGCGGGAGCAGGACCTGCCAACACCTAGGCTGTGGACTGCGGCTTCGGGAACCGAGAGAAAACGAACTTCCTGCCGTTTTTAGCCAGGTGCCGGGGAATCTGCTCCGCGGCCACGGGAACCGAAATCCCGGAGGCTTCCTGGGGCGGCGCACCGAGGAAGTCCCGAGGGAGAAGGGCAAGGCAGGCAGAGGGCCTGGCCTGAGCACCGCCCAGCGCCGGAGGGGCGCAGCGGGAGGAGCGTCGCCCGAGACACCCACCTGGGAGTGATGGTCCTCATCCGGATGCCGATGAAGCGCTTCTTCCAGTCTGAAACAGACGGGCTCGGTTAGAACCTCGTGAGGAGGGCGGGGCGGGCGGGCAGAAGCCCCCGCGGGGGCAGCAGGGCTGTGCCACCCTGCCCGCCACGCCCCGCCCCCCCTCTCCTCTGGGCTACTCCGGCGGCGGCGGCGGGAGCAGCCCGGGCCCAGTCTGGGGGCCTCGCGCCCCCGGACCTCAGGCACCATCCACCCACATCAGCGAATCAGCAAGGTTGCCGGGTCTCTTAAGGCCCACACACAAACATGTTTTATTTGTGGGTTCTAGTCACAATCAGAAATTGGAATGTGAAAGAATATACCAGCGATGAGAGCCTCAAACACGGGAAGTATCTAGGACTCAAGCTGACGAACGCTGTGTAAGGCCCACATGTGGGGAACTAGAGACCACAGGGAGGCCACGTCGGGAGACCACGTCGGAAGGCCACGGTGGGAGGCCACGGCGGGAGAACCACGGCCAGAGAAGCCACGGAAGACGGATCGGAGGGGGCCGGTCTGTGTCACGGGGGTGGTGTCACAATGACAGCTCTCCCCACACCGACCAGAGAGTCAACGAACCGGGCAGACCTCCAGCAGGGCTTTGGGGCTGGGACGGACGAGCCGACCCTCACACCCAGACGGGAATCACAGGGTCCCAGAGCCAGAGCTGCTCTGAAGGACACCGAGGACTCGTGGGAAGCGACAGCCCCAGGACAGCGCGGTGCTGGCGCAGGGACCGACGGACGCCCGGGACAGAGTGTGTGTCTCATCGTCGTCGACGAAGCTGGAAAGGCAGCCCGGGGGAGGACACAATCTCCCCGTCAGGCGGGCTGGAGCAACTGAACGCCCAAAGCAAAGCGAAGACCGTGGCTCCGCACGTGGCAGTTTTAAAAATAAAGTCAAGCAAACCGTGTGGTCAGTGATAGAATGCCGGACTGAAGTCCCAGTCGATTCCGGTCAAGCATGTACCTGTTGCGGCACATCCCCGTAGGAGTTGCAGGATGGAGCTGTCGATGTTCTCTCTTCGAGTTTCTAGCTTCATCCTCTCCCTCCTGAAAAACAATAATATATTAAAAAAAAAAATGAAGTCAAATGCACCCTCTCCGAAAGTTACCGCCCCGAGAGTGCCCTGAGCAAACGCCCAGCTCTGACCGCCAGTGAGCAGGCCTCCTAGAGGCAGCCCCAGCGCCCCGGGAAGGAACGCGGGAGGAGACTGGACCGGAGTTCAGGAAACTTCTCCTTACACACGCGGAGGGAGGAGCCGCGGGGCCGAGAGCACGTTTACACGAGTGTCTGGTCAAGGGCTCCGACCCAGAACGTGGGAGCGCTCTCGGAACTCCGTAAGAGTTCTGTAAATGGACGAATATATACGTTTTTTGTTGTTCATCCTTCCCCGAGGATATTTTTCTATTGATTTCTAGAGAGAGTGGAAGGGAGAAGAGACACACAGAGAGAAACATCGATGTGAGAGAAACACCGATTGGTTGCCTCCTGCACAAGCCCAACCAGGGCCAGGGATGGAGCCTGCAACCACGGTACCTGCCCTTGACTGGAATCGAACCCGGGACCCTTCAGTCCATGGGCTGACGCTCTATCCCCTGGGCCGCACCAGCCAGGGCTGTGAATGGACAAATACGTAAGCAGGCATTTCACCAGAGAAGATTACGGACGGCCCCTGTGGGAGATGAGGTCAGGGGGGCTTTGGTGTCCCCCCAGAGAGGGGGCGCCCGAGGGTGTCCCCCAGGGACAGGGCCGTCTCCTTGATGTGAAAGGAGCTGGGCTGGGGCGGGGCTGCGGGGGGAGGGCTTGGAGCAGAGAGCAGGCGTCACAGGTGAGCCTGGGGGCTGGAGAGGAGGTGGGGGGGGCAGGCGGACAGACCCCTGGTCAGGCCCACAGGGCTGGGCTCTGGGCGGGGGGGGGGGGTGAGAGATGAGGAAGAGGAGCTGTAACTGGAAAGGGGGGGGGCACAGTTGCAGCTCCTCTTCTTCATCTCTCACCCCTGCCCAGAGCCCAGACACGTGTGTTAATGTGTTCTCGGCCCCGTGGCTCCTCCCCTCCCCGTGTGTAAGGAGAAGTCTACAGGCACAGGGGGAGCCGTCCACAGGCAGCAGCACCTCCCGGCTGGAGCGCGGGGAGATGCCCGGCTGGAGACTTAAATGTGAGGCGGGGGAGTCACTGTCCAGATGGCATTTACGGCCACGACGCTGGGTGAGGTCCTCAGAGGAGAGGGAGAGGCCCGGGGGAGGCCTCCGCCCGCCACCCACTCCCGCCCCGGGCCTGGCCACGGTCCGTCCGCTCTCCCTGGGTCATGCTTCCAACCGGGAAGAAACCTGTGCGCCCGAGCTCCCGGGGAGCAGTGCCAGGCGGCAGGGGGGCGCTGGGCAGCCTCTGAGGCCCCCCTCACACGTGAGGCCTCGGCAGAACCCGCCAGCGCAGCGGCCACCTGCCCAGAACGCTCACCTGCGCCCTCCCTCCCGCCCCGGCCTCCCCTCCGGAGCTGCTGGGGGGGGGGGGGTTACTACATCTGTGCCCTGTGGGCCCTCCCCGTCTAGACCTCAAGCTCAGGGTGAAGACTGGGGGTGGGGGGGGGCCTTCGGCACCGGGCAGGCCCTCAGACACGGCTGTTGTGGCCCCTGAACCTAGACGGTTTGCAGACGAGAAATCTGAGCTGGTAACAGGAGCAGGGCTAGGAAGGAGCAAGACTGCGCTCCGGGTCCGAGGACACGAGCCTCTGACACGGCGAGGAAGGGACGGCGGGAGGGCGAGCGGCCCCAGGCTCGGGCCGGGGCTGCAGAGCGAGGGCCTCCCAGCCCTCCCTGCCCCGCTCCCGCCCCCTCTGCCCACCTCTGCCTGGAGGGTCCGGGACTCTGACACCTGTGACCTCGGGACCCGGGATGTGCCCCCAGATCCCTCCTGCCCGGTGCCCCCCTTGCCTCCCTGCAGCGCTCAGCTCCCAGGCCGGAGGTGACCACAGTTCATGGAGGGCAGACACCCCTAACTGCCCAGTTGCTTTAACTCAAACACCCCATGGGGTGCACTATAGTCCTAAGGCTGGCTGAACCCCCAGACCCTCCTGGGGCCCCAGCCCCAGGCAACGCTACAGCCCCCAAACCAGCATGGCGGCCCCTCCAACCTTGAAAGCCCCCGAGACTTCTATACCCCAACCCCTGGACGGGAACAAGAGGGACCTTAACTAACGGCTCCTTGATTCACTGAAGAGATGGTTTGTTTTAAAGACCTTTAGATTACTGGGTTTGGGTAATTTGACTTATTTTTTTAAGTATATTTTTATTGGTTTCATAGACGAAGAGAGAGAGAGAGAAACATCAGTGATGAGAGAGAATCATGGATCGGCTGCCTCCTGCCTGCCCTACACTGGGGATCGAGCCCACAACCCTGCACATGCCCTGACCAAGAATCGAACCAGGACCTCCTGGTTCATAGGTGGATGCTCAACCACTGAGCCACCCGGCCGGGTGATACACACCACACACACACACACACACACACACACACACACACAAGATAGATTGATATAGATAGATATCTATCCATATATATATATAATATTTTAAAAGCAGAAGTCAACACCAGAGAATTTTAAATGATAGACCCGGTCACTCAGCTAAGATGCATTGGGCTCTCGATCATCCTCGCGCCCTGGGCGGTGACAGCGCTGGGCTCCGGGGGGTGGGGGGTGGGGGGGTGTCTCTAGGGTCTGGTGGAGGTCCGTGCTGACAGGGACAGGCCCTGTGTACCAAAGGCGTGAACCCTGGCTCCTGGGGGTTCTTGTCTGAGAGAGGAGAGGAGAGGCAAGGGGAGAGAGGATGCTGTCCCCCTTTTTCAATGAAAGTCGTCTCCCAGCTCCCTCTGTGACGTGCAGCTTCCAGGGAGGTGGCCCAGGCCAGCGGCTCCGCTGGATCGGGAGACAACGCACAGGAAAGGCCCACCAGCCGAGGAAGAGCCGAGGCCACGAGGGTCCTGGTCCGAGCTTCCGAGCAGCCCGGGGGAAAGGGGCTCAAGCGGTTAGTCGGTCCCTGTCACCAGTAGAAGCCTCCAGCTTCTGGCTCGGCCCTGCCTCCGGGCTCTCTCCACCAAGGGACACCGAAGAGCCAAAAGGAGGCCTCACCAGCAGTTCCTCACGTGACCAGTCCGCAGGGCACTGGCCTGGGCTGAACCGGCTCTGGGTGCGGGGCTGGCCAAGTGGTGGAGGAGGGGCAGCATGCGGAAGCCCCGTGCTCGCAGTGAGCTGCTGGTGAGTGCTGGGAGGAGACAGGGAGGCAGCGATGAAGGTGTGCAGACCGGGGCTGGGGCCGGCGTGGGCCAGGCTGGCCAGGAGTGGGCTTAGGGACCAAGTGGCGGGAGGGAGACGTGTACTTGGGCTGAAAGGAAGGTGGAAGGTGAGGCCACCAGGAAAGGTCTGAGAGCAGACGGGTGACCCTCCTCGGGACCCTGGCTGTGACCTCTGACTTTAGGGAGGCGATCAGCATGCCCTCCCTGGGAGAGTCCCCTGTGCCTCTCGAGGCCTCCCAGGTGGATGCCCGTGGCCACCGTGAGTGGGCAGGTGGGCTGGGCATCCCTGTGTGGATGGGGTGAGGAGATGGAGGCTGGGAGGAGGGCGACTTCCAAGCATCAGGGGCCTGGGCTCCGCTCTCCTGGAGTACAGGTTACCCTACCTGATAGTCTGCATGGCCAAGGGCAGAAAGAGGAAGTACTTAGGGACGGGCAGATAGATGGTAGGAAGAGTGGATGGATGGGTGAATAGGTAGATGAATGGGTGATGGATAGATGGATGGATGGGTGGGTGGGTGAGTGGTGGGATGGATAGATGGATGGATGGATGGGTGGGTGGGTGGGTGGGTGGGTGGGTGGGTGGATGGATAGATGGATGGATGGGTGGGTGGGTGGTGGGTGGGTGGGTGGATGGATAGATGATGGATGGATGGATGGATGGGTGGTGGGTGGATGGATGATGGATGGATGGGTGGGTGGGTGGGTGGGTGGATGGATAGATGGATGGATGGATGGATGGATGGTGGGTGGTGGGTAAATAGATGGATGGATGGATGGGTGGATAGGTGGGTGGGTGGATGGATGGATGGATAGGTGGGTGGTTGGATGGATGGGTGGATGGGTAGGTAATGATGGATGGATGGGTAGATGGATGGATGGATGATAGGTGGATGATGGATGGATGGATGGATGGATGGATAGGTGGGTGAGGATGATGGATGGATAGGTGGGTGGATAGGTGGATGGGATGGATGAGGATGGATGGATGGATGGATGGATGGATGGATAGGTGGGTGGATGGATGGGGAGTGGGTGATGGGTGGATGGATGGATGGATGGGGATGGATGGATGGATGGATAGGTGGGTGGGTGGGTGGATGGATGGATGGATGGATGGTGGATGGATGGATGGATAGGTGGGTGGTGGTGGGTGGATGGATGATGGATGGATGGATGGATGGATGGATGGGTGGGTGATGATGGATGGATGGATAGGTGGATGGATGGGTGGGTATAGGTGGATGGTGGTGGATAGGTGGAAGGAAGGAAGGAAGGAAGGAAGGAAGGAAGGAAGGAAGGAAGGAAGGAAGGAAGGAAGGAAGGAGGAAGGAAGGAAGGATCAGGTTCTGACAGTTACGGAGCAGCTCAGACACGGGGCGTCTGGGGAGCCCAAGTCGTTGGAGGTGGGAGGTGAGGTCAGAGCTCTCCAGCTGGTCTGGAGGGGTGGGGAGTGCACATGGCCATGAGTGAGGAGGGGGAGGAAGGTCTGAGAGAGGCTGAGGCTCAGGACCTCGGGGCCGGTCGGGAGTGAGCAAGGGCACCCCGCACGGAAGGACAGCTGGCCCCCTGGAGGCGGTGGGGCCGAGCCCTGGCGCAGCGTCCTGGCCTCGCCAGCCCTGGGGTGCTCTCTACCTTTGACGTGCTTGTCCTGGAACTCGGTGAGGAAGCGCGCGATGCGGTCCGAGGGGATGGCGAAGGAGATGCCAGCTGCGACCTTGAGCGTGTTGATGCCGATGACCTCACCGTCCTGGGTGTGGGGAGATCAGAGGGCGATCACTCTGAGGGCCCAAGAAGCTGCGCCCTCAACGGCAAAGCACCGTGTCCGGGCCCCACGGCCGCCCTGGCCGTCCACCCGCCGGAGGAGTCCCTGGCCCAGAAGCTGTCCTGGAGGGTGCCCTTGGCTCACATCCGGTCAGGGACCCTCTACTCTCCCACCGTGTCCTCCACGTCTGCCCTGCCCCCTCGCTGGAGCGTGCTGGCGCCCCTTAGAAGCGTGTCCACTGACCCCGAACACCCCAGGCAGGGTCCTGAGGGGCTGGAGCCGAAAGAGGGCTGAGACGAGGACTGTGGGACCAGGTCCTCCTCGGCCCCTTCCTCTGGAAACAGGGTGGGGCAAGGGGGGCCAGGGAAGCTCTGTAGCACCCCCACTCCCTCCTCCCTCCATGTGGAGCCGGCCTCCCACCCTGACCCCGTCCTGACCCCCACAGGCTGGGACCCCACCCCGCCTGGGCTGTGCCGCTCCCTGAATTCCTTTCTCCTGCATGTCCCCATCCACCCCGACCTCAGTCCCCACCGCCAGGTCAGGGCTGCCTCCTCCAGGAAGCCCTCCCTGCCCGGCGTCCCTCCAGAGCTCGCTCCCTGCCCCTCACGTGCACTTGGGCGTGACCATGTGTGACCCCCCCCCAGTGGGGGCCCCCCGGGGGGAGACACCTGACAATGCCCAGGGCCCAGGAGCCATGGACTGAGCGTCCTGGTTCATCCTGAAGCCTCACCCGGGGTGGGAATGAGCCTGACTGTGGGGCCCAGGACAGACCTGGGGGAGGGGACCGGGAGGAGGGAGAGGGATGAGGACCCCCCTCATCCTGCATGTAAGCCCGAGGACAGGGAGGTGCATCGGATGACGCCCCGGCCTGTGTCCTGCCCCAGGTCCCTGATGGCACCCTGCCCGGGCTGCTCTCTGCCACCCTTCCTCCTCCGATGGGGACCCGCATTCCTGGGGCGAGGGGCTCAGGGCAGCAGGGGCTCTGGGTCACGCCCTCCCGGCCTCGCGCCCAGCTGCATTCCTGACCCTCATCCCTGTCTCGAGACGTGCCCCCTCCTGTGAGCGGAGCCCCAGAGACCCAGAGGCCCGCCCTGGGGGACACTTACCAGGTTCACCAGGGGTCCCCCGGAGTTCCCGTACTGCAGGGGAGGAGACGCAACGTTAGCCGAGCCCTGAGCCCCTACCCAGCGCCCCTGAGGCTCTGCTGTCCAGCTCTCACACGAACAGCACAGACGGAGCCAGTTTATCCCCCGCGTCCCCATTTCCCAGACAAGAAGGCTGAGGCCCACAGAGGCCAAGCGGACGGCCGTCCGAGGACCGGGGCTGGCCCGGGCAGTGCTCTCCGCACGAACCTCCAGGCTCACTCCACGCTCGCTTCCGTGTCCCCGCCACCCGGGGGCTGGGCAGCACGGGGCGGCCACGGGATGGGACACGCGTTCTCATCCTGGGACCTCGAGGAGCCGCGACAGAAACTAACATTTCCAGCAGGTGGCCCGAACCACGGCAGACCCAGGGGGCCGGCACTGGGCGCGGGGCAAAGTGCTTCGTGGGGCAAAGGTGCCACCCTTACGCCCCTAAGAATGAAGACATGCTGACCGGGAGTGAAGTTTGGGCAAAGATAACTCAGGGGCGTGGCTGTGCCTCTCCGTCCCAAAGGGGCGTCCCCAGGCGGGGCATGGCCACGGACCCCGGGGCAGGCCTGCACCCCGGGACTTTCCGGCCAGTGGACGTGAGGGGCGGGGTGGGCTCTCGGGGGCGGGGGGAGGGCGAGCCCGCAGAGGCCGCTGAGGGCTCACGTTGATGATGGCGTCCGTCTGGACGTAGTCCATGTCCGAGTCCCGCAGGCCCAGTTCCTTGCCGTCCCGCTGGGCCGTGCTCACGATGCCCGTGGTCACCGTGTTCTGCAGGGCGAAGGGGCTGCCGATGGCCACCACGAACTCGCCGGGGCGCAGGTCTGCCGAGCGGCCCAGCTGCAGCGCCGGGAGCTTTTTCTGGGGGCGAGGGGACGACACGGGGGAGGCTCAGCGGTGCACGCCTGCTCGGGACCACAGCCAGGCCCCCAGCAGCCGCGAGAAGACCAAGGCCAGGCTAAGGCCAGGCGGGCACCCACGGAGCAGGGGCTCAGCCCCCGTGACCGCCGGTCTCCCAGGGGCTCAACGTGAGGGGGACGCACAGAGGCCATCGAGCCCATTGGTTGGTCACAGGTCCCTCTGAAAATCTGTAAGGACCTATGGACGCCACCCCCCGAAAGTGCCCCCCACACAAACGGAGGCCCACGATGGGGAGACCTGCGGGAGCCCCGGGCCCGGCAAGGACCTGCGACCCCAGTCCTGGACTCCTCGGACTTTGGAGGAGCCAATCCCCCCATCCCGCCCACCACAGCCGCATGCCTGCAGCGCCCCAGGGGACAGGTGCCCTGGGCCTGGGAGGGGCCTGGGAGGCGGTGACTGGGCAGCCAGTTCCGGGCCAGCAGGAGGCAGCCTCGCTCTCGTCTGATCTGACCCGTGAAGGGACAAACCGCTGGTCCCTTGGGCCTCGTCCCCCCGACTGTCCGTGGGAAGGCCGGCTGCCGAGTCTCTCCGCTCTGGAGGCGGGTAGGTCCCCCCCAGCCGCCCCGCGCCCACGCACCTTGGGGTGGATCTTGATGGTGGCGATGTCCGACTTCTTGTCGATGTCTTTGATGGTGGCCTCGTAGGTGTCGCCGCTCTGCAGCTGCACCTTGAGCTGCTGGCGGCCGGACACGGCGTTGGTGCTGGACGCCACGTGCGCGTTGGTGACGATCAGGCCGGCCTCGGACACGAGGAAGCCGGAGCCGCTGGACAGGGGCACGTTGCGGCCAAACAGCGGATGTCTGCGGGGCAGACACGCGGGGTCAGGGCTCGGGGCCTGGGCGCAGGGCTCAGCCCCGGTGACGGCCAGGCCAGCGTGGGGGGAAAGAACTTGAGTTTGGGGTCCCCCACGCCCACGTGCAAACCCTGGCGCTGCCACTGACTGGCCGTGGCCTTGGAGGGGCCTCGGTCTCACCCACGTGACAGCCACAGGGGGGCCCTCATCCCCGGCTTGCAGTTCGGGGTGAGACACGAGGCCTAGTGTTAGACCACAGGTGCACGCCGGACAGACCGGGACCCTAGCCTCCAGCCCAGGCCCCACTCCCTGCCGGAGGGCGGGTGGCTGAACCGCTCTGAGCCCCGGTCCCCCACCAGTAGTCGGGGTAACCACTGTTCTGCCCAGCGGTGGGCCTGGGGCCTGCAGCGCCTGGAGGTGGGCGGCCCCTCAGGCAGGGCTGCTAGGGGCTGAGCGAAGGGACGGTCACGGCGGGGACCCCGGGAGTGCCAGGTGACTGACCTCTGACCGCAGAGCAGGGTGCGCACTGAGGTGGGGACCTGCTCCCGCCGCCTCTGGCCCCGCCCCCCCCCCCCCGGCCAGCTGCCCAGAAGCCACACAGGCGGTGGCAGGCTCCGCTCTGCTTTCCACAGCCTCGCCACCTTCCAGGGACCCGGGGGACGTGGAGGGGCGGTGTGGAGGGGCGGTGGGGGGGGACGTGGAGGGGCGGTGTGGGGGGGACGTGGAGGGGCGGTGGGGGGCTCAGAGACCAAGGCGATACCTAGCCGCAGTGAGAGCCCTAGTGTGGGGTGGAGCGGGCAGTGCAGCTGGTGTGGGGTCCGAGATCAGTGTTCTCAGGTGGGTGACAGTGCCCGGCCTCCCCAGAGCCCTCTGAGTGGGGGTCACAGCCCACCCGGGACGGGAGGGGGGCCACATGGGGGCGAAGCTCAGGACTCCTCCAGGCGGCCCCCTCTGCCCCCGCTGGAGCAGCATGGGGGAGAGGTCCTCGGTCCAGGAGGAGGCGTGGCAGAAACGAGTGAGAAACGCGCCCCGTAAAGCCGGTGGGCACCTCTCAGGGGAGGGAGTGTCTGGGTGGACGGGACCCAGGACCAAGCTGTGCTGTCACACGCCCCTCGGAGCCAGGGATGGAGGCACTGAATGCTCCTGGGAGGTGCCCTACAAGGGGGGGAGGTCTCCCGTTCACAGGCGGGGAAACTGAGGCCCAGGCACGTGAACGCTGGCCTGGGTCAGGCAGGCCAAGGGCAGAGCTGGCGCCCGGGTCCCAGCTCTCAGTGACACAGCCTGTGCACGCCGCCCCAGTGCCCTGTGTGGGCAGGACTCGGCGGCGGTGCGGCAGGGGCTCGCGGCAGCCCAGGGCCTCCTCGCCCGGGCAAGGTCACAGGGCAGGCCCCCCTGTTGGGCGGTCATCTCGTCTGCGTCTGGGATCTCGTCCGCCTGGGCCTCCCCCGTCCACTCCCTGGCCAACGGCCTCTGAGGCTGACGAGGAGACCTCGCTGCCGGCGGGCTGGGTGCAGTCAGCCCCGCGCTGGCTCAGCGCCTGGGGCCCGGCCGGAGCCCCCTGCAGGGCCGGGCACCTGGCTCCAGTGCCACTGAGCGCGTCCAGCGGTCATTTCCTCAATGACGCGTCTCGGGGCCGGGCCCAGGGAGAGGGCAGCGAGGGGTCAGAGTGCTGCCGGGGGCCGGAACCGGAGTCACAGCGGCCTGGGCACAGCAGCTCGGAGCCCGGGGTGTCTGGGCTCTGCTCCCACAGCAGGAAACGGGGCGGGACTGCCCACCTCTGGGTCGTGGGAAGATGCGTGGGCGAGCGCGGAAGGGCCCTGGGTGCAGGCCGGGAGGGTGGCCTGGGCCTGGCTCTCGGGGAGTCCGCAGGGGCCTGTGCTCATCGGGGCGGGGCCGCCAGGGCTGGCTGAGAGGAGCGGGCAAGCGCAGCCACAGGAGGGCCCGCCCTGCTCTTCCCACGGCGCTGGGCTCCGGCCTTTGCCCGCTGGCCCCGAGACGGGCAGTGAGTCCAGGGACCAGGCCTCCCACTGGGCGAGCCTGGCGCCCCGCGGGCCGGTCCCTGTGCCGGGCCGGGGTGTGGTGACCCGCTCTAGGCTTCACTAACGGCTCCTCTGAGATAAACCCGCAGGAGCTGCCACAGAAAACCGGCCGCGTGAATGAATGACCGCAGCCCTGCCCACTGTGCCCGGCCTGGCGCCTGCAGCTCTGCGCGGTATGAGGGTGCTGCCCGCTTCCCTGGGAGAGGGGACCAGAGTCCCAGGGGACGTCCCTCTGAAGGGCGCACGGCAGCCGGGAGGCGGGGTGAGGGCCGCCTGACCCCAAGCCACAGGCTGCTACTGCCCCCGGGAGCCTCGCTCGGGGCCCAGATGGAGGGGTGCGGGGGGGGGGTCCCACACCTCAGGAAGAGCTCGATGTGGACCACGGCCGGCGCGATCTGCTCCACCACGTCGGCGATGAAGTTGAACTTGTACCGCGGGCTGGTCAGCTGGTGGAGACCTACACTGGCAGGAAGAACACGGTGCGTTAGTGAGTCCCACCCGGTACACGGGGAAGGAGACTCGCTCACCCCAGGAAGTGTTCATGCTGAGCTTCCTCACATCACCTCCCTAGGTGCTGCAGGCCAGCCAGGAGGCTCAGAGAGGTTAGGACGCTTGCTCTGGGCTGCACAGCCGTGAGGTGCCACTGCTCTGCCATATACAGCAACGCCCTGGCACAAGGACACCGTCCCTCCCTTTGCCGGCGCTGTCCCGTCGCCAGAGCCTGACTGGGTGAGGGTCCCCCCTCCAGAGCTGTCCCCGGCCACCACACTGTGGGTCCTCCGGGCCCCTCCGGGCCCCCATCTGCAGCCCGCTTGGCCGCACCGCAGCCGGACTTGCCAGGAGGCTCACACTCCTCTGATCCTTTCCGGCTCAGATTTCTGCACCGTCAGCAGAGCGGGGCTGCTGCCTGCTGGGCCCACACTGGAGGCCCAGGCCCAGGCCCTCGCCCCCGGCTCAGGCATGTGCCGCGGCCCCAGGTCTGCCAGGACCGGCGCCCCCTGGAACCCGAGCGGCCCAGCGCTGCTCTCGGTGGTCCTGGCCCGGAAGGAGCACTGGGCGTTGCGCTCCACACACCCGGCTTGGCCAGGCGGCGCCACGTTCCGCTGTGTGGCTTCAGGCAAATCACTTACCCTCTCTGGGCCTTGACTCCTGGTCTGAAAATGAGATTGAAGACCCCTCCCCCACCTGTGGGACCGGGTGGGAACGGGACTTAGGCTGAGGGACGCTCCTGCCTTCCTAGTGGGGGGTGGGGGGGCATGCCACACGCCCTGCCACCCTGATGGTGAGCAAAGTGGGCCCGGCCCGCAGAGCCCAGCGTGGCATCAGCCCTGATGACCTCTGGGAGTGACCGAGCGCGGGAGGCAGAGGACAGCGAGGGGCCATGTGGGCGCAGCGGGGAGCAGGCACAGCCTGCAGTGCTGCCCTTACGTCTGCGGGAAACGCGGCCCCTCCCCACATCCCGACTCAGGGACGGCCAGGGACCCCCGTTTTCCAAGTGGGGACACGGGGGCTCCGTGAGAGGACGGCGTTCCCTTCCTCAGGGTCCCCTGCCTGCCCCACCCTGTCCCCGAGGCCCCTCTGCCGTTAAGTCTGATCTGGGACGCAGAGCCCGGAGGAGAGCTGGCCTCAGTCCTGGGGCCTGGGGTGGCGAGGAGGGCCCACCCCCATCCCTCGATGTCCACCCCCATCCCTCGATGTCCACCCCCATCCCTCGATGTCCACCCCACCCTCGATGTCCACCCCCACCCCTCGATGTCCACCCCCACCCCTCGATGTCCCACCCACCCCTCGATGTCCACCCCATCCCTCGATGTCCACCCCCACCCCTCGATGCCCACCCCATCCCGTCGATGTCCACCCCCAACCCCTCGATGTCCACCCCCATCCCTCGATGTCCACCCCCACCCCTCGATGTCCACCCCACCCCTCGATGTCCACCCCCACCCCTCGATGTCCACCCCATCCCTCGATGTCCACCCCCATCCCTCGATGACCACCCCCATCCCTCGATGTCCACCCCATCCCTCGAGGTCTGCCTCCAGCTGCCGCGGGCACTGGCCACAGAGGGTCCGGCCCGCTGCGGTCGGCCTGAGTCAAAGGCCCCCTGTCTGGGTGGCTGGAGCCTGGCTAGGAGGCGGGCACATTGCCAGCCACTGCCAGCTCCTCCTCGACCCCACGGCGGGCAGCCGGGGGCCACGGGGCCCAGGAGCCCCTGCCTAGAGGCCAGGCCACACGTGACCAGCACAAGACGATGAATGTCTCCTCAAACAGCGGCACACGGTCACGTGGCCTGATCCTGGGCTCAGCGGCTCAATGCCCGGGCTGGAAGCCCCTGAGGCACGTCCGTCCCCCCCACCCCCCGCCAGGTCCCTCGGGTCCAGGGAGTCCGCATGCCATACCGGCGGCTGAGGTCCTGACCCGGTGCCCTGAGAACCAGGCGGCCGCGGCCTCGGGCAAATGCCGTTCTTCCCACGTGGTCCCCGCAGAGAGCACCTCGCACAGGCCGCTCAGTGCATCGCGGCGACGCCATAGAGACCGCCCCCTGCAGGGCCCGGAGGAGGAGGCCGCGGCCGCACAGCACAGTCGTACGCGTGGATATCCGGGGAGGCGGGCTTGAGGGAGCGTCTTTCATGGACTTTCCCAGTGACCCACCAGGGCAAACAGGCAGATGTCTCTGCACAGGTGGGGAGGCGGGAGGAGGGCCTGGCGGAGGCCGGGGCTGGGCTGGGGCGCAAACAGAACAGGCCGGGCCCTGTGGCACCCTGTCCCCGGCGGGCGGGCAGGCCGGGCCCTGTGACACCCTGTCCCCGGCGGGCGGGCAGGGCCGGGCCCTGTGGCACCTGTCCCCAGCGGGCGGGCAGGCCGGGCCCTGTGACACCTGTCCCGGCGGGCGGGCGGGCAGGGCGGGCCCTGTGGCACCCTGTCCCCGGCGGGCGGGCAGGGCGGGCCCTGAGGGGCTGCAGGAGCTCCAGGGAGTCACCAACAAGCTCCTTCTGGACCGAGACAAGCCTGGTGCTCCCCACAGCCAGCGAGTAACCAGCACAGGCAGGGCCCATGGAAACCCCTGGAAACACTTCAGAAAGACGGGAGGGAAGGAGAGGGGAGGGACGGGAGGGGCAGGGGAGGACAAGGATGTTCCTCTTGACCCCCTCTGACCCAGCACACAGTAGGGCTGCAAACACCACCACAAGAACCACGGTCAGCCCACTACGCAGGCCTTGCAGGACCAGCCTGGGAGAGCAGCAGCACGACCCACGTCCCATCTGGGGAAACCGAGGCTGGAGGTGGAGACGGCTGGGGGGGTGGGGACCTCGGCGCCTGAGCCCCCCCAGAGCCCAGGACCTGGAGCACCACCTCGGGGCTCCCCCTCAGCCGGTTGGTGGCAGGGGCTCTGCCCGGCCCTGTCCCTTTAAGCCGATGGTGGGGGAGTGCTGGGGGGGCGGGGCCTGGTTCCCAGTCCCCCTCCCCCAGGGATGAGTCACCCCGTGAATCAGTGGGAAGGGAGGGCCGGGCTCCCACCGCCCCTGTCCACATGAAAACCGTGGGCCCGCGGCCGGCTGGGAGCAGACTGCTTGTTTATTTGGGGGTCTGGACAACCCGCCCCCACCCTGTGCCGAGCCAGCGTTCTGAAGTCAACAGCCCTCCAGCAGACCCAGCCGTTAGCATTTCTTCCCTCAAAAATAAACGAATCCCCAGGCCTGGGCGGTGCAGTCTGGAGGAACCTGACCCAGAGAAGCCATCAGGCCGTGTCCTGAGGTGCCTCCCGGGGGAGGAAGGGCAGCGGGAGGGAGCGAGCGCGGCTCGGACTCCACCTGCCTGTCCCTGCCCGGCGCTCCCGGGGGCTCGGGGCTGCTCGGGCGTCAGGATGGCCACGGGGCAGAAGGGGAGACGGAGGCCCGGCAGCCCGCAGGCCCACCTCCCCCTGCGGCACAGGCTGTGCACTGCCCGGCTCCGGACCATCCCTGGTGAGGACCCCAGCCGCCTGGCAGTGCACGCTGGCCCCCAGCACGAGGGGCCAGTCGAGGTCCCTGCCCTGCCCTGTTCCTGGCGACCAGAGGCTCCCGTCACCCCGTGGCCAGCTGTGTCCGGGGCCGCAGGGCCGCAGGGGCTGACCAGGAGGCCTGGGCTGTCCCCTGTCCGCAGAACCGACCACGGCCCATGGAGCGGACGGCACCTGCGTCCAGGCCCCATTCGGTGCGGCAGCCGCGCCTCCCGCCACTCGCGCTGTCCGCCTCTGCGTCCCTGGGCACTGATGCTCCCACGTGTCCCCTGCCTCTGCCCTCCCCTCAGCCCTCCAGGCCCAGGACCACACACCTCCTCCGGGGAGCCTGCCCTGACTCAGCAGCTCAGGGACCGTCTCTCCTCTGGGTCTGTGCCCCCGGCCTGGGCGCCCCGACCCACAGCCGTGAGCAGCGAGCAGCAAGAGAACGAGTGACGGTGCCGGAGCAGGGGGCGCACAGGTGTTCTCCAGGGACAGGCGAGCGGCCCAGGCCCCTCCAAGGCCCCCGCACCCACTCCCAGGCCCCGCCCCCGGGAAAGGCGCTCTGAAGCCCCACGAGCTGCCTCCGGGCGGGTAAATTCCCAGACAGTCCCTGTTTTTCTTTCTCCTGCACACGTCCCGTCCCCAGGAGCCTTCTCCCCGCCAAGGACAGTGGCTCGGGTCCCAAGCAGCTGCAGCTCCGGAGGGGGGCCCCAGGTTCCTGTCCCCCCTCCCCCCGCCCGGGCCACGCCCACCACGCTGGGCTGGGGCCCTGACCATGGCAGTGACTTCTCACGGCGTTTCTGCCCGGCGGGAGTCCTCAGCTCCTCTTCAGGCGAGGAAAAGGCTCAGCGAGGTCAGGAGACGGGAGGCCCCAGGCCCACAGCCAGGCCCCTGCCCTCTGCCCCAGGCTCTGCCCCGTCCGTGCCAGTCCTCGGCCAATGTGCCTGACTGCCGGCCCCAGGGAGCTCACCCGCTGTCTTGGGCGTGGGGCCAGCCTGGCTCCTGCGGCTCTGAATTCCTCTGGGGCTGCAGCCAACCCCGCGGAGGCGGCGGCCCTGCCACCAGCCTGTCTGAGCCTTACCCAGGTTCGTCTGCCCGCCAGCCCTGCAGACCAGGGAGGACGCCAGGACACCACAGGTCCCCGAGCCACCGAAGCCCAGGAGCGTCCGCCCGAGCCTCCTCCTGCAGGAAGCCCTCCCTGCCTGCTCCCTGGGTGAGGCCCGTGGAACACCCTCGAGCACACGGCAGCTCGCCGCAGACACGCCTGGCTCCTTCCATGCCTGACCGCCTCTCCTCCCGCTCGCAGACCCGTGTCCGCCAGAACCGCCATCTGCCAACATGTAGGTTTGTCCCACGGACGCCGATTAGCCTCCACACCACGCAAACACTCTTCACGCTGATCTCACTCCCTGTCCAACCAGCCAGGTACAGAGACCACCACGCTCCCATTTCACAGATGGGAAAACCGAGGTGAGAGAGCTTAGGAGACGGGCAGGGTCTCGCCTTGGGAAATGGCGGAGCTGGGACCCATCCCTGCGCAGTGGCACGGGGAACGCACTGGGTCCCGCGCTGGCCCTGCCCACGGCGAGCCACGGGGCTAAGCATACAGGGTCAGCTGGGCCCTGCTCCCCCACCCGCCCCCCCTGCCCTGCGCTGGTGCTCGCTCCAGGGTCGAGCTGGGCACACTCGGCTCCTGCTCACCCACGTGATGCTCGGTAGCCGTGGCGGGCAGCTCTGTTCATCCCAAGGGGCTGGGGGCTCCTCCAGGCCCCTCACACATGAACTTGGAGGCAAGGACATGGCTGTTGGGCGGGGTGGATGGGGTGGGGCTGCCGGGCGGCACGGGTCACGAAGAGTCCCCCAGGCTGGCGAGGGGATGAGCCATACCCTCCGGATGACACACACTGCATGGCCACTGACCACAGACAGAGCCGCACGCTGGCCATGCTATCGTCACGGAGCCCAGCCCCCACGACACCCTCCGGGCGGGCCCCCCCAGAACCTCACCAGAACTCATCATCTTGCCTCTCCAATCACTCCTCCCAGGGTCCCCACCCCCTGCCCTGGCACTGCCCCCAACCTCCAACTCCCATCAGCCCTGACATCCTACTGCCTCGGGGCCTCCGCTCCCTCCCCCGCCCCGCTATCACCAGGCCTCATCAGCTCCCGCACCCAGGACACTGGCTGGGTCCCGTCCCTGTACACCCTGTTACCCATAAACCTTCCTCGGCCCCCACCCCGCCCAAAAGATGGGCCGCCCTTGTGGCTGCTCCATCTGCATCCACCTACGCTCAGCACTGCCTGCCATGCTCCTCTGCATGGGCCCTTGGTGCCCACCCCTCCACGCCGGGTGGGTGCCACCTCCTCCAGAAGCCCTCCCTGATCTACCCCTCGCTGGGTTCTGCACGTCCTCACCTGTCCCTCAGAAGGGACCGGGGATTCCCGGGGGCCCTGCCTGTGGTGGTGCCGTGGGCAGGAGGCGGGGGCCAGGCCGCACCACGCCTGCAGCCGCTCAGGAGTCGGCTTGGCTCCGAGGGCGGTGGGAGCCATGGACGGCGGGCTTTCAGGAGGAAGGGGAGAGGCCGAGCCCGAGGGTGCCTTGGGGCCCCAGCTGCCCTCCAGGCTGGCATGTGGTGCCCAAAGGGAGGCGGAGGGTGAGGGTGCTTTAGGCCAAGCTCTGGCTGGAGTCAGCTGCCAGCCCCGGGCCTCACGCTCCCCGCTGGCTGCACTCCTGGCTCCCATGCCCTTGGCGCCGGCCGCCCAGCAAGGGCCAGACGCTGCAGCTCAGCTCTGCTGTCCGTGGGAGGGGGCGCAGGGAGGCGTCATGGCGGGGGGGGGGGGGGGCGGGCTCATCTTGCCTGATTTGCTAAGAGGATTAAAAATCAAACGACAACAAAGCTCTTCCGTAAACACCGCTGGGAGCCACAGCAGGAACCTGCTCGGGTTGCACCATAAAAGCTGATTATTAGATGCCACGTTGTACGCCGCCCGGGGCTCCAGACTCTGAATTCCCTGCGCTCAGAGGCTGCTGCCTGCAGCTGGGCAGAGGCCGGAGCCTCACTGGGCTCTGGGGGGACGGGAGGCCTCCGCTCTGGGCAGACCCTCCGGACCCCTCATCTGAGTTCAGGGTCCCTAGAGAGGTCGTGTGCGCACACCACGTAGCCGCACTGCCTCCCTGAGGTGGTGAGCGCCGCCCCGGCGGGCACGCAAGGACAGGGAGGGTCGTAGGAGAATCACCCACCACGTGGTGACTCACAGGACCTACTGTGCGCCAGGCTCTGGGCCCCGCCCGCCAGGGAAGAAACAGACCACGCCCCCGCCCTGTGAGTCGAGCGTGCGACGGACAGAGAGCCTCGTGTCTAAAGGCGGCGTGAGGGTCTAGGGGGGACCCCAGGGTGCGCTCCTGAGGCTAAGGAAGGGGGCTACTGAGGCAAGGTGGTCAGGGAAGGCAGCTCAGGGCTGGTGGGCTGTCCAGGCCACACGACGGGGAGGGAGCAGGATTTTGGGCAGCGGGCCCCGCATGTGCAAGGGGCCTGGGGCGGGAAGAGCCGTCTGGCTGGACACAGAGGATGAGAAGGCGTTCGGGGTGGGAGGCCAGACGGCACGGGCACCCGTGGGTCAGGGTAAGTGTTAGGGAGCTGTCGAGGGCACCCCGCCGAGGACGGGCAGGGCACACTTATCAAGGTCACGTGCGCCTCAGCGGGAGGAGGGAGTGAGGATGACAGCGGAGGCCAGCGTTGCCAGGGCGAGTGGGAGCCATGCGGCTGGGGGACGCGTCCAGGTCGAGCTAAAGACGCACCTGTGGGTGGAGCTGAGTAATGAGAAGCGGAGGGTCAAAGGTGACAGGCTCTGACCTAAACTCCCCAGGGGGCCCTCGCGGCCAGGACACGGCCAGCCGGGCACAGGGCTCAGTCAGAAGAGGCCGTCGGGATCCGGCCTTGGAGAGGCTGCAGGGCTTCTGTGCGTAAAAGCTCGGGGCGGGCACAGCCTTACCCATTCTGGCTGGGCCCTCGGAGGGCAGAGGGGACACTGCCCCAGACCCAGGCCTGACCCTGACTCCAGGCCTTGGGGTCCCCGCTGCCCCCCGCCGCCCCCCCGCTGCAGATGAAAGCCTGGGACCCCGGAGCCTGTGGCTTTCAAAGCCTGTCAGCCTAGAGGCCAGGCCTGGCTCGGGCACTTCCTGGCCGACTGACCTCAGACGAGGCTGCTGGCCCTGGCCCTGCCTCCCTGGGCACGTCTGTGGTGCACGCAGGGCCAGACGCAGAGCAAATGAGACAGCGCGGCGGAGGCCGGCCGCGGCGAGCTCTCACAGCCCGGGGGGCGAGCGTGACCCTGCGGGAACGTGTCGGCCCCCAGACCTGCGAGCCGCCCTCCTGCAGCGAGGCCTGGCCTCCCTCTCCTCCGGCCCCCGCCGCCCCACCTGCCTCTGCGCTGCTGCTGTCCCTCTCGGCCTCCCCACCCTTTATCGGGGGCCCACTCACCCCCACAGCTCGGCACGAGGCACCTGCTGCAGAGGAAACAGCGGGTGGGCGCAGCAGACTGTGAGGGCACCACTACGCGTGAACTAACTAGCGGCCTGCTGACGCGGGAATTCCCCCGCACGGGCTGCCTCACCCTCGCTACAGACGAGGCAGCTGCGGCCCAGGAGCTGGTCGGGGGCCGGTACTGAGTGAGAGGCACCGGGAGGCCCCTGCCGGACGGCCCCGCGGAGCCACCTCCGGCCTGTCTGTGGTCATCGGGCCGGCCCCCTCTCCACGCTCCGTGCGTCTTCCCGCGCTCTCCGTTTCTCCCGGGCACAGGCAGGGTGTGCCTCATGGGTGCCCGGTCACCGCCCAGGGCGGCCGCACACAGAGAAGGGACTTCACACAGGTAGACCCAGCCAGTCAAGAGTGAGACTTTCAAAATGCCCGGCCACCTGCGCCCGCCTGCCTGCCGGCCCTGGAGTCTTGGCTAATAGTGTCCACTCGGGAGCGGGGGGGCGCCCCCATGCACACAACCAAGCTGCATGGGCGGCCCCGCCCGGAGTCCCCCACCTCTCAGACCCAGCAGTGCAGCCTGCGGGGGGCCCACCAACCCAGCCCCAGAGCAGACGGGCCGCCCCTGAGGGTCAGCGGTCACCCCTTAAATGACAGCATCCATCTCCAGACACCCAGGCACCACGCTCTCGCCCTGACCTGGGCACGTCTAAGCCCAAGTCTGACGCATCACCCTCACCTCCCTTAGGGCCCCCCAGTGACTCTCCCCAGTCATCAGTAAGGGCCAGCTGATGCTTCCCAGACTGGGCTCCCCGGAACCCCAGAGTGCCCGGAGCTCCCGGATGTCCCACCCGGAAGGAGAGGGCTCTGTTGCAATTCTCCTGGGAAACGCTGGGCGTTGTCATTCCTGTGCGTGTGCACATGTGTGTGTGTATGTGCACGCGTGTGTGCACGCTCTTACTGCAGGCTTTCTCAGAGCCTCTGACAAGGCACGTGTTCCGCTCCCAGACTTCCGGGCCTCGAGACACTAACTCCCAGAACACCAGCCCGGAGAGCCCGTCTACAGGGTGAAGTCTCGCGCGATGCTGTGGCCACGGGTCATCCATCCCTGCCAGCCTGGTGTCACACACACGGGCACACACAGCACACGTGCACACATGTACGCATACATCCCCCACGCACCAGCGGCTCAGAGCTCTGTGGCCTCCTCGCACACAGCCGGCCTCCCTGAGCTGGTTCACAGGACCCCTCGCCCGGACAGCCTCTCCCTCTGGCTGCCTGGAGGCGCCCTCAGCTGAGAAGTCCCCCAACCCTGAAGGCTCCCAGCACCCCGGCAGCGGCGCCCTGGCGTCTCCCGCTGAGGCCACACGGGCCTGATCCATGACCTTGGGTCCCAACGCAGGGTCTGTGAAGCCCCGATGACCCAGCGCCGGAGCCTGCCTTCCCCAGCGGGGACAGTGGGGTTTTCTAGCATTTTCTTCCATGCCGAGGGGCAACCCTGTGGCTAGAATCAACCTAGGCCCTGGCCGGTGTGGCTCAGTGGAGAGAGCGTCGGCCTGTGGACCGGAGGGTCCGGGGTTGGATTCCGGCCGAGGGCACGGACCTCGGTTGCAGGCTGCTGCCTGGCCCCGGCCCTGGTTGGGGCACGGGCATGTGGCAAGCAATCGATGTGTTTCTCTCACATCGATATTTCTCCGTCTTTCCCTCTCTTCGAAAATCAATGGGAAAATATCCTTGGGTGAGGATTTAAAGAAAATTAAATAAAAGCAGCAGCAGCAGTCCAGGGCCAACCCCGGGTCAGGCTCCAGGGGACTGAGAATTCCCAGGGCGGCCTCTCCCTGGGGAGCCCCACGCCGCCCAGACCCCACAGCTTCAGACATGCGTGTTAAGTGCAGCTAACAGGAAGGAAAACACTGAATGTTGCTCCAGGCACCCGGCCTGGGGGCTTGAGGCCAGGAGAGAGCCTTTTCACACCCCCCACCCCATCACACACAGCAGGGTCGCGCAGCCACGGAAATGGACCTTGGAGACTGCGGTTACCCCTCTGGGCCTCAGTTTCCCCACCAGAGGGCTGGCTCGCTGATGGCCACCTTCCAGCTGTGCCCAGGGGTGGCGGACCTTGAGGCTCCGCCCTGGCGCTGCGCCTCAGTTTCCCCAGGAGAAGCCTTCGCGTCCCTTCCCCAGCGGCCTGCCCCGGCCCGCGCACTTACCCAAGGGGCAGGCACCCTTCTGCAGCTGGCGCACGGGCGACCCGGAGAGCCGCAGCGCCCGCCGGCTGGCCGCCTGCAGCGCGCACACGTTGGCGTAGGTGTGCCCGTCGGTGCCGCACACGGCGTGCGCCCAGCGGCAGCGACACACGCCGCGCGCGCACTCCAGGCTCTCCCCGCACGGCGCGTCGAGGGGGCGGCCGCACGGCTCGCCCTCGCCGGCGGCGCACACCAGGCAGCAGTTGCAGAGGTCGGGCACGTAGCCGCCGGGGCAGCGGGGGCTCGGGCACCGCGACACGTCGCAGCGCGCGGGGCAGGGCGCCGCCGGGGGCTCCCGGGCCTGCGCCAGCGCGGCCAGCGCGGCCAGGAGCAGCGCCAGCGCCGGCATGGCGAAGGGGCCGGCGGCGGGCGGCGGCGCGGGGGACCGGCCGGGGACCCGCGGGGACACGGAGGCCGCGCCGGGGCCGGGGGCCGGGCGCCTGCGGAGCAGCCAGGGACGGGCGCGCAGCCACAGGCGCCGGTGGCTCAGGCGGGCGGGTGCCGGGACCGCAGGGGCATGACCGCGGCTCGAGGACAGCAGAGGCGCCGCTCCCTTCGCTCCTCCTGGGCTCGCCGTCTCCAGGCGGAGGGCCCGGCGCATTTAAAGGGAAGCCCGGCCCCGCCCCCGCGGGAAGGGGCGGCCCGGCCTCCCCGCCAGCCCCGCCCCCGCCCCAGCTGGCCCCCCGCCCAGCCTTCCCGGCCTGGACCCACCCAGCAGCGGCAGGACTGGGCCGGGTCTGGGAACCCCGCGATGGACAAGCTGGTGACCTTGGGAGGGGCGGGGGGAGCCATGGGGAGGCGGAGCCACCAGGGAGCAGGTCTCAGGCCCCCCTGGAGTCCCTGTCCAGGGTCCCAGCGACCTGAGCTGCCCCCTCCTCCCCAGCCTGTCTCCTGCCCCTCCCCCCTTCTCCTCCAGCCCCCTCCCCCCCAACCTCCCCGGGCGCCCTCAGTGCGCAGCAGTGGTTGAGTGGTTGGATGGATGTCCCTCCTTGCCCCCTGCCCCCGCCCCCACCTCCATCAGGGACAAACCCTCATGCCCGGGCTTTTTTCCTTTTTAATGTATTTTTACGGATTTCAGAGAGGAAGGGAGAGGAACATCAGTGGTGAGAGAGAATTATTGACGGGCTGCCTCCTGCACGTCCCCTGCTGGGGATGGGGCCCACAAACCAGGCGTGTGCCTGACTGGGAATCGGTCTGTGACCTCCTGGTTCATAGGATGATACTCAACCACTGAGCCACCCGGCTGGCGATGCCTAGGTCTTTAGAGCCTGGAGGGTGGCCTCTCCCAGGCCTGGGCTAGGTCCGCCAGGGTCCACAGCTCTGCCTCGGTTCCCGTCTCCATGCACCTCATAGGAGTGTTGGGGGAACCCCGCAGAGCAGATGGTGGGGTGCGATGTTGGGGGAACCCCGCAGAGCAGACGGTGGGGTGCGATGTTCACACACCGTCTGCAGGAACTGGAAGCTGTTTCTTCTCCGTAGTAACCGCGGTCTCTGAGGGCGCTTCAGGCCCCGTCCCCGCCCCGGGGCCCCGAGCCGGGGACAGGCAGTGAAGCCACTGTGGTGAGGGTTGCGGGGTCAGAGGAGAGGGCAGAACCCCCTTTGAAGGTGAGTGGGGTTTGGATACGGTGAGGGGACTGGGAGCTGGCGGAGGACAAACCAGAGCCGGCCACCACCTGCTCCCCACCTGCTCACAGGCTCCAGACGCAAAAACAAATCAGAGCGAGCACTCATTCATCAGCGAGAGGACAGCGTGCTGACCCGGGGCTGGGCGTCCATCGGGGAGAGGACAGGCGTGCTGACCCGGGGCTGGGCGTCCATCGGGGAGAGGACAGCGTGCAGACCTGGGGCTGGGCGTCCATCAGGGAGAGGACAGGCGTGCTGACCCGGGGCTGGGCGTCCATCAGGGAGAGGACGGGCGTGCTGACCCGGGGCTGGGTGTCCATCGGGGAGAGGACGGGCGTGCTGACCCGGGGCTGGGCGTCCATCGGGGAGAGGACAGCGTGCTGACCGGAGCTGGGCGTCCATCGGGGAGAGGACAGGCGTGCTGACCCGGGGCTGGGTGTCCATCGGGGAGAGGACGGGCGTGCTGACCCGGGGCTGGGCGTCCATCGGGGAGAGGACGGGCGTGCAGACCCGGAGCTGGGCGTCCATCGGGGAGAGGACGGGCGTGCAGACCCGGGGCTGGGCGTCCATCGGGGAGAGGACAGCGTGCTGACCGGGGCTGGGCGTCCATCGGGGAGAGGACGGGCGTGCATGACCCGGGCTGGGCGTCCATCGGGGAGAGGACGGGCGTGCAGACCCGGAGCTGGGCGTCCATCGGGGAGAGGACGCGTGCTGACCCGGGGCTGGGCGTCCATCGGGGAGAGGACGGGCGTGCAGACCCGGGAGCTGGGCGTCCATCGGGGAGAGGACGGGCGTGCAGACCCGGAGCTGGGCGTCCATCGGGGAGAGGACAGCGTGCTGACCCGGGGCTGGGCGTCCATCGGGGAGAGGCGGCGTGCTGACCCGGGCTGGGCGTCCATCGGGGGAGGACGGGCGTGCAGACCCGGAGCTGGGCGTCCATCGGGGAGAGGACGGCGTGCTAGACCCGGGGCTGGGCGTCCATCGGGGAGAGGACAGCGTGCAGACCCGGAGCTGGGCGTCCATCGGGGAGAGGACGGGCGTGCAGACCCGGAGCTGGGCGTCCATCGGGGAGAGGCCGGGCGTGCTGACCCGGGGCTGGGCGTCCATCGGGGAGAGGACGGGCGTGCTGACCCGGGGCTGGGCGTCCATCGGGGAGAGGGCGTGCAGACCCGGAGCTGGGCGTCCATCGGGGAGAGGCCGGGCGTGCTGACCCGGGGCTGGGCGTCCATCGGGGAGAGGGCGTGCAGACCCGGAGCTGGGCGTCCATCGGGGAGAGGACAGCGTGCTGACCCGGGGCTGGGCGTCCATCAGGGAGAGGACAGCGTGCTGACCCGGGGCTGGGCGTCCATCAGGGAGAGGACAGCGTGCTGACCCGGGGCTGGGCGTCCATCAGGGAGAGGACAGCGTGCTGACCCGGGGCTGGGCGTCCATCAGGGAGAGGACAGCGTGCTGACCCGGGGCTGGGCGTCCATCAGGGAGAGGACAGCGTGCAGACCCGGGGCTGGGCGTCCATCAGGGAGAGGACGGGCGTGCTGACCCGGGGCTGGGCGTCCATCGGGGAGAGGACGGGCGTGCAGACCCGGGGCTGGGTGTCCATCGGGGAGAGGACGGGCGTGCTGACCCGGGGCTGGGCGTCCATCAGGGAGAGGACGGAGCGTGCAGACCCGGGGCTGGGCGTCCATCGGGGAGAGGACAGCGTGCAGACCCGGGGCTGGGCGTCCATCAGGGAGAGGACGGGCGTGCTGACCGGGGCTGGGCGTCCATCGGGGAGAGGACGGGCGTGCTGACCCGGGGCTGGGTGTCCATCGGGGAGAGGACGGGCGTGCTGACCCGGGGCTGGGCGTCCATCGGGGAGAGGACGGGCGTGCAGACCCGGGGCTGGGCGTCCATCGGGGAGAGGACGGAGTGAAGACCGGGGCTGGGCGTCCATCGGGGAGAGGACGGAGTGAAGACCGGGGCTGGGTGTCCATCGGGGAGAGGACGGGCGTGCTGACCCGGGGCTGGGCGTCCATCAGGGAGAGGGACAGAGTGCTGACCCGGGGCTGGGAGTCCATCGGGGAGAGGACGGAGTGAAGACCGGGGCTGGGTGTCCATCGGGGAGAGGACGGGCGTGCAGACCCGGGGCTGGGCGTCCATCGGGGAGAGGACGGGCGTGCTGACCCGGGGCTGGGCGTCCATCGGGGAGAGGACGGAGTGAAGACCGGGGCTGGGCGTCCATCGGGGAGAGGGCGTGCAGACCCGGACCTGGGCGTCCATCGGGGAGAGGACGGGCGTGCTGACCCGGGGCTGGGCGTCCATCGGGGAGAGGACGGGCGTGCTGACCCGGGGCTGGGCGTCCATCGGGGAGAGGACGGGCGTGCAGACCCGGAGCTGGGCGTCCATCGGGGAGAGGACGGGCGTGCAGACCCGGAGCTGGGCGTCCATCGGGGAGAGGCCGGGCGGCAGACCCGGGGCTGGGCGTCCATCGGGGAGAGGGCGTGCAGACCCGGAGCTGGGCGTCCATCGGGGAGAGGACGGGCGTGCAGACCCGGAGCTGGGCGTCCATCGGGGAGAGGCCGGGCGTGCTGACCCGGGGCTGGGCGTCCATCGGGGAGAGGGCGTGCAGACCCGGAGCTGGGCGTCCATCGGGGAGAGGCCGGGCGTGCTGACCCGGGGCTGGGCGTCCATCGGGGAGAGGCCGGGCGTGCTGACCCGGGGCTGGGCGTCCATCGGGGAGAGGGCGTGCAGACCCGGAGCTGGGCGTCCATCGGGGAGAGGACGGGCGTGCAGACCCGGGGCTGGGCGTCCATCGGGGAGAGGACAGCGTGCTGACCCGGGGCTGGGCGTCCATCAGGGAGAGGACAGCGTGCTGACCCGGGGCTGGGCGTCCATCAGGGAGAGGACAGCGTGCTGACCCGGGGCTGGGCGTCCATCAGGGAGAGGACAGCGTGCTGACCCGGGGCTGGGCGTCCATCAGGGAGAGGACAGCGTGCAGACCCGGGGCTGGGCGTCCATCAGGGAGAGGACGGGCGTGCTGACCCGGGGCTGGGCGTCCATCGGGGAGAGAGGCCGGGCGTGCAGACCCGGGGCTGGGCGTCCATCGGGGAGAGGACGGGCGTGCTGACCCGGGGCTGGGCGTCCATCGGGGAGAGGACGGAGTGAAGACCGGGGCTGGGCGTCCATCGGGGAGAGGGCGTGCAGACCCGGACCTGGGCGTCCATCGGGGAGAGGACGGGCGTGCAGACCCGGGGCTGGGCGTCCATCGGGGAGAGGACGGAGTGAAGACCGGGGCTGGGCGTCCATCGGGGAGAGGACGGAGTGAAGACCGGGGCTGGGTGTCCATCGGGGAGAGGACGGGCGTGCTGACCCGGGGCTGGGCGTCCATCGGGGAGAGGACAGAGTGCAGACCCGGGGCTGGGCGTCCATCGGGGAGAGGACAGCGTGCTGACCCGGGGCTGGGCGTCCATCGGGGAGAGGACGGAGTGAAGACCGGGGCTGGGCGTCCATCGGGGAGAGGGCGTGCAGACCCGGACCTGGGCGTCCATCGGGGAGAGGACGGGCGTGCTGACCCGGGGCTGGGCGTCCATCGGGGAGAGGACGGGCGTGCTGACCCGGGGCTGGGCGTCCATCGGGGAGAGGACAGAGTGCTGACCCGGGGCTGGGCGTCCATCGGGGAGAGGACGGGCGTGCTGACCCGGGGCTGGGCGTCCATCGGGGAGAGGACGGGCGTGCAGACCCGGAGCTGGGCGTCCATCGGGGAGAGGCCGGGCGTGCAGACCCGGAGCTGGGCGTCCATCGGGGAGAGGCCGGGCGTGCTGACCCGGGGCTGGGCGTCCATCGGGGAGAGGGCGTGCAGACCCGGAGCTGGGCGTCCATCGGGGAGAGGACGGGCGTGCAGACCCGGAGCTGGGCGTCCATCGGGGAGAGGCCGGGCGTGCTGACCCGGGGCTGGGCGTCCATCGGGGAGAGGGCGTGCAGACCCGGAGCTGGGCGTCCATCGGGGAGAGGACGGGCGTGCAGACCCGGAGCTGGGCGTCCATCGGGGAGAGGCCGGGCGTGCTGACCCGGGGCTGGGCGTCCATCGGGGAGAGGGCGTGCAGACCCGGAGCTGGGCGTCCATCGGGGAGAGGACGGGCGTGCAGACCCGGGGCTGGGCGTCCATCGGGGAGAGGACAGCGTGCTGACCCGGGGCTGGGCGTCCATCAGGGAGAGGACAGCGTGCTGACCCGGGGCTGGGCGTCCATCGGGGAGAGGACAGCGTGCAGACCCGGGGCTGGGCGTCCATCAGGGAGAGGACAGCGTGCTGACCCGGGGCTGGGCGTCCATCAGGGAGAGGACAGCGTGCTGACCCGGGGCTGGGCGTCCATCAGGGAGAGGACAGCGTGCAGACCCGGGGCTGGGCGTCCATCGGGGAGAGGACAGCGTGCAGACCCGGGGCTGGGCGTCCATCGGGGAGAGGACAGAGTGCAGACCCGGGGCTGGGCGTCCATCGGGGAGAGGACGGGCGTGCAGACCGGGGCTGGGCGTCCATCGGGGAGAGGGCGTGCAGACCCGGACCTGGGCGTCCATCGGGGAGAGGACAGCGTGCTGACCCGGGGCTGGGCGTCCATCGGGGGAGAGGACGGGCGTGCTGACCCGGGGCTGGGCGTCCATCGGGGAGAGGTACGGGCGTGCTGACCCGGGGCTGGACGTCCATCAGGGAGAGGACAGCGTGCTGACCCGGGGCTGGGCGTCCATCGGGGAGAGGACGGGCGTGCAGACCCGGGGCTGGGCGTCCATCGGGGAGAGGACGGGCGTGCTGACCCGGGGCTGGGCGTCCATCGGGGAGAGGACAGCGTGCTGACCCGGGGCTGGGCGTCCATCGGGGAGAGGACGGGCGTGCTGACCCGGGGCTGGGCGTCCATCGGGGAGAGGACAGCGTGCTGACCCGGGGCTGGGCGTCCATCGGGGAGAGGACGGGCGTGCTGACCCGGGGCTGGGCGTCCATCGGGGAGAGGACAGAGTGCAGACCCGGGGCTGGGCGTCCATCGGGGAGAGGACAGCGTGCAGACCCGGGGCTGGGCGTCCATCGGGGAGAGGACGGGCGTGCAGACCCGGAGGGCAGGCCCGGGCCTGTAGAGCAGAGTGAGTGGCCCTCAAATCCAGGACGTCCCGGGGGACTCGTGGCCCAGAGTGGCCCCTTGGGAAGTACAGGGTGTGGCAAGACGCCTGTAGCTCAGCCGTGCCCCCCCTCCCGTTGCACAGAAAAGAGGAGACCTGGGAAGGGTCAGGAGCTCCATTTCTTCTAAACCTATCTCGCCCAGGTAGGGAAACTGAGTCTCAGAGAGGCCAGGCCGGCCGTTGCTGAGAGCAAGCTTGCAGGCCCTCTGCGGTTTCGGATGGCAGCATGCTGCTTCCGGGGCCCGAGGCTGCTCCGTGCTCAGTGTTCCTTGACTCCGTATCCACGGCCCCTGGGTGCGGGGTATGACCCTCAGAAGAAGGCTCTGGAAGGTGAAGCCTGCACGCGGCAGGCGGGGACTCAGACCCGGTCTTCCTGCCAGTCAAGTCCAAGCGCTTCCCTCCAGACCACATGGCCCCACGGTCAGCGATTGGACCTCTCCCGCTGCCTTGCAAAGGGCGTACTTATTTCTTGTGCAGACGGGGAAGCGGAGGCCGAGAGGAAGGACACAGAGCTGCCTTCCCTGCCGCCCCCCGGAGTCGCCTTTGTTCTCCGGACACGGACACAGAGGCTGGGCCCGAGGCCGCAGAGCGGGGCTGGCGGAGGCCCAGGGCGCTCCGGGCGCTCAAAGGGAGTCGGTTCCAGAATCGGCAGCTGCGGGGACACAGAGGGAGCAGCGCCCCCTGCTGCTCCTGCTCCTTCCTGCCTCTGGTCAGCAAACCCGGACACCCTCAGGGGCTCCCCGCCTGCCACGCACCCCCTTTCCCGGGGATCTGCGTCTTGCCCAGAGCCCCGCCTCCCGCGGGTGAGGGGTCCTTGGAGCCTGGCGTGCGCCCAGGGGAGGCGGGTCCTGCTGGTGCTTCCGGTCCCCACAGTGCGTCCTCCCGCAGAGGCTCGGAGGCTGTTCCAGGTCTACGCGGATCGCTGCCTTGTTTACACCCGCCCCATTCTGGTCCCCGTGCCGCCCGGCAGGCTCCTTACAAACAAGATGCAAGGGAGGAGGGGAGTCCAGTGGTAGAAACGTGACGGGGAGCCGAGGTGAGGGGAAGTCACCGTCTTGTCCGGAGACGCCGCCCGTCAGCGCCGAGGCTCCTGTGGCCGGGGAAGCAGGAGGCCGGTGCTGAGCACACGCCGTGGCTCCGAAGCAGCCCAGTCTCCCTGTGGAGGGGGGGGGGTCCCCGGGGAGCCAGAGGGAGATGCCGTGGAAGGTCCTGACAGCACCCTCCTCCCGAGTCGCAGGGGGTCCCCTGGGACCCGCCTCGGGGGGATGAGGAGAGAGCCCAGGGACGCTGCAGGGGCCCCGCGGGCCAGCGGTGACCGGAGAGCGCAGTGTCCAGGCGGAATGACCTGGAAGCGCATCCGGGGCCGTGACACTGAAGTGGGTGAGGAGCGGCCTCTCTCACTCGTGAGCATGCCTGCCCCGTCCCCCCAAAAAACACACTCGCACAGGCAGAGAGCTCCATCAGCCTCCCACAGGGACGGGCTGGGGCCAGCCCACGTGGCTCGTGGCACACAGCACCGCAGGACCAGAAGGTTCTAGAAGAGGCGACCCCACCTCTGCGTGGAGCTGGACCGCAGGGCTGCACCCCGGTCCTCAGGTCATGCTCCCCCAACTCTGGGCAGGCTCTGCCCTTCGACCGGCCCCTTGTGCAGGCCCGCGGCTAGTGCTGGATGAGGCCATAGCTTACCTCACTCTGGGACCTGGACGACCATCCCCAGCCACACCTTGGTCTGCGAGAAGAAGCATCATCGGACAAGAGGGGGTGACTCAGAGGGTGGGCCCTGCTCGGGGTGGGGTGGGGAGGGGTGACGTGGGACACTCTGCAGCCTCCCCTCAGCACACGGACCCCGCCTGCCCTGGCCCGGGCTGCAGGAGACACGAGGCAAATGCAGCAGCAGCTCTCGGGACCCCCGGGAAGTGGGTGCTATCAGACCCCCATTTTGCAGGCGAGGTGCCCAGGCACAGGGAGGTGGAGCGGCAGCCGGGACACAGCACAGGGCTGGCCCTCCCTGAAGGCTGAGGCTCAGTGTACAGAGAGCTTGGAAGTGTGCGGGCCCTGGGGGCAACTACTGGGAGCTGGGCGCCGCCCCCCGCCCCCCACCCCCCACCCAGCCGGCGGGAAAGCGGGACCTCAGTCCTACAACCCAGAGGAAGCGAATTCTGCCAAAGCCTAACACCTGAGCCCCGGCCCAGGCCCGCTGACAGGGCTGGCCTTGGCCTGGGAAACCCCGAGGCCGTAGGTGTGTTGTTGGAAGCCACAGAAAACAAGTTTGGGGGTGAGGGCCCAGCACTCGGAGAGCTCTGAGGGGCGAGGACCGCGCTGCGGGGACTCAGCGCCTGGAGGAGGGGAGGCACCCCGCTGGGCCCCGCCCTGGCGCCCTGGCATTTCCTTAGGATGTGGTGACAGCACCCAGGGCTGGGGCTCTGCCCCCTCAGGGCACAGACGCTGGACTGGGGGGGGGGGGTTAAGCGATGCTCCCAGGCCCCTGAGCTGATGGGGAGCGGACCCAGGATTGGAGAACAGCTTATCCGACCCCAGAGTTCATGCTCTTTCTCCAGCACCATCCTTCTGCTCCATGCCCATTTTAGAGAAGGGGAAACTGAGGCCCGAAGGGGAGGCGGGCTGAGGGATAACCGTAGGTCACATTGATGAGTCTAGTGTGTATCGGGCAAACACCATAGAGGCTAATTGTGACCACACCCTCGGAGGAGGCGGCACTATCCATAGCTGTTGCAGAGAAGAAAGCCAGGCAGAGAGGCCCAGCAGAACAGCTCTGAGTGACGGCAGCCCAAGCCCTTCTTGGAAATCATCTCCCCCCCCCCCCCCCCCCCCAGGAGCTGGACCGAACCCTCTCCCGGACCAGCCGCTCTCCGCTCTGGGAGGAGGCGCCCTCTCCTCTCCCGCCCGAAACAGCCCCGCCCACCCGCTGACTGGGCCGCTGTCCTGCTTCCCCGAGCTGCCCGGCCTCCATCCGCCCTCCGGCCTCCATCCGCCCTCCCGGCCTCCATCCGCCCTCCGGGAGCCACCAGTCTCGCAGCCTGAGGCCCCGCTCCGTCCTCTCCACAGTCGGTCTGGCCACCCAGGCTGCTGGGAACGGGCGGGCTTGGCAGGAGTGCTGGGCGGGGTCTGCAGGGCGAGCCCTGAGCTGTGTCCAAGGCCCCAGGGGCCTGCTGGGCTGAAGGCGAGCCAGGAGGAAGCCCTTCAGGACTGAGGGCGAGCAGGCCGCCTCTGGCCCTCCCGGGCTCCCCCCGAAGCTGAAACTCCGGTAATGGGACACCCTCGGCCCGTGATCAGCAAACTGCGGCTCACAAGCCACATGCGGCTCTTTGGCCCCTTGAGTGTGGCTCTTCCACAAAATACCACGGCCTGGGCGAGTCTATTTTGAAGAAGTGGCGTTAGAAGAAGTTTAAGTTTAAAAAATGTGGCTCTCAAAAGAAATTTCAATCCTTGTGCTGTTGATATTTGGCTCTGTTGACTAATGAGTTTGCCGACCACTGACCTAGACCCACCCCCTCCACCGCCCCAACACCTGCAGTTCCCTGGGCACCCCCGGTGTGACCCCCGGGCCTGTGCCCAGCTGCGGTGTGACCCCCGGGCCTGTGCCCAGCTGCGGTGTGACCCCCGGGCCTGTGCCCAGCTGCGGTGTGACCCCCGGGCCTGTGCCCAGCTGCGGTGTGACCCCACGCTCCTGTGTAGGAGAGCCTACCGTCCCCAGGTTACAGGGAAGAATGCTGAGGCTCAGAGAGGGGAAGTGACTTGCCCAAGGTCACACAGCGGGCCCTGGTTGGTGGGGTGGCGTGGGGTGGGAATACCGAAGGCGGGGGTCATGTGGTCACGAAGATGAGATGTTCCAGCCAGAAGGAGCCCACGAAAGGCTATGGGACCCCCGAGTGTCTTCAGATGCTGCACACCTTCAGGGATGGGCGCCCTCCCACACTCACCGGGGAGGCCTTCCAGCTCCGTTCCTTGAACATCTGTCTGCTGGGAGCTCTCACCCACGTTTCTCCACTCAGCCTGGACCCGGGGCAGACCCCCAGCGCCCACCCTGAGGCAGAGCCCCAGGCCTTTCCAGGACTGCTCCCCACTCCCCCAGCCAGCTGGCCTTTTCCTCTCCTGGATCAGACACTCAGGTGGGACTGAAACCTGATTGGCCAAGCTCATCTGCATATCCCGCCCCCTCCCCCAGTGATTGGTTTAGGGGTGAGTCCTTTAACCAACGAGAGCCGGTTCCACAGGAGACCTTTCCTGGAGGGGTTTCCTTCTGCCCAGAGGGACCCCCTCCCTGGATGTGGGGACAGGAGAAGCTGTGGCTGGGAGCCCTCCGATGACCTGAGGGATCTGGAGGCACCTGAGTGGCACCGAGAGGAGAGAGAGCAGCTGGTCTGGAGCCTGGATCCTGCTGTTCCTGAAGCTGTTACTTCTCAGCTCTCGGTCGGTGGACCCAGCAAATCCTCGGTCACGCTGCATCAGCTTGATTTGGGTTTCCTGTGGTTCCCTGGGCCACGCCAGCCAGCCCCTGACAATGAACAGATTCACCAGAAGTCAGCTGGGAGTGGTAGGGGTTATGACCTGCCGTTTATAGAGCGCCTACTGTGTGCTGGGCACTGTCTCCTTCATGCCCACACGACAAGGTCCCCATTCGACCCGTGAGGACCTGAGACGAGGAGAGGCGAAGGGACCCTCCCAGGACCACGCAGCTGGGACTTGAACTTGGCTCTGACTCACTCCGAACTGTGCGTTTCCCTCCCCGGGCACTGCCTGTGCCCGGAGCCCTGAGCCTGGCCACACCGGACACCTGGGACTGGGGAGGCCACCGGGCACCCTGGGAGGCACCTGCCAGGGAAGAGGAGGCCTGGGCGGGCCAAGCCTGGAGCTCCGGGAGGGAGCGTAGGGTATGGCCGAGGACCATCCCCAGGCCTCGGGGCTGCCCGGCCGCAGCGGGGTGGGGAGGCCTGGCGCGCCGGGCCAGCGGGGCTGGAGGGTGGCCCGGGCCACGGCGCCGGCCTGGGGAGCCACTTGCCTGTGTTGCCAAGCCTGAAGGTGGGGAGTGGGCTCTGGCCTTCAAGGGTGGCTCGGCCACTGTGTGGCGGAGGGTGAGGCCAGGGCTTTGTCCCCCACGGTGCCCACATCCGGCTCGGCCCTTTGGTGGCACTCTGAGCTGCAGACTGATGACCTCTGACCTTCAATGCTCCCGGTGATGTGGGGAGGAAACCGCCCGGATGACAGAGCGGAGCGGGAATGAGTGAGCCCCGGGTTCCCGTCCAGCCGCGGCCCGGCCCCTGTAATTTTCCTGCATGACAGACAGAAGCTTCGGCCCGCGGCCGCCGCGGCTCCCTGCGCCAGGAGCCCCCCCCCACCCCGCCCGCCACCCATCACCCCGCCCCAGCCCCGCCCCCCATCACCCGCCTCCCAGGCGGCTTTGTGCAGACACAGCACTTTCCTGCTGCTCTGGCCGCAGCCACCCGGTGACCTCACCCCCAAGGCATGCCCTCCGGCACCCCCACTCCTCCCCGTGGCCCCAGGCTCCTGCCTGTGTGTGGACCGGGCTCGCGGCCGTCCAGGGTGCCGCCCAGGCCTCCCCGCTTGTTTCCCGGGGCTCCCCAGCTGCCTGTCCCGTGCTTCCCGGCGCCCGGGCTCCCCTCCTGGCCGCTGCCCTGCCTGCTCGTCCGGGGACGGCCAGGGGACAGTCACTCACACACAGCAGGGTGGTCCGGTGGCCACAGGGGACCTTGGGGGAGAGTCGTGCGGTCACTTGTACAAAACCCAGGGCGGTTTCCAGACCCCCTTCCCACGGGGGCCAGGAGCGCCCCGTGCTGGGCCGCAGAGGGGGGCTGGAGGCTACAGACAGGGACGACCCGGCAGGCTGCTCCGAGGCCCCGGGGATCCACCCAGAGGGAGGGAGGGAGGGAGTGTGCGTGTGTGTGCACACGGGTGCATTTGTGTGACGTGTACATGGACCTGTGTGGGGGTGTCCCGCTGCCTGGCGTGTGTCTGTCTCTGACTGCTGTCACCGCCTCACCCCGGACGCCCTGGTCCCCGAGCCGTTCCCTGCCAGGAGGAAGGCTCTTCCCGGGCTTGCGGCCTGGGATTCTCTCTGGGAGGATGGGGGCGCTGAGGCTGGCACTGACCGCAGTTCCCCGAAGGCCGGGGTCCTGGGGCGACAACTTGCTTTGCTGTTCACCCCGGGAAGCACACAGGTGGGGAAACTGAGGCAGGGCAGGCATGAGGTGCCCAAACCGCAGACCAGTGGGCAGCACAGACCCCCCCTCCCCTGCCTCAGGGCACGCTCCCGCCTGCCTTCAGTCACCAGCCCTGAAGGCGCCCCCCTCGGGGTGGACACTGGTCACACGGGCACACATCGGACACGAGCCCTGCCCGGAGGAGACGGGTCCCAGCGCACTGATTGAGCACCACTGCATGCAGCCGGACAGGCGAGGAGCAGGCCCCGTCGGCGCTCAGCAAGGCCGGCATCACGTGTCCCGCGGCCGCCTGCCTGGCGCTGCCCTCGCCGCCGGGGGCCTGAGGAGAGGGGCCGGCGCGAGGCACCGTGCCCTCGCCTTCCAAGTGGGTGACGCCTACCTCACCCGGGGGCCCGAGTGACCACAGGGCCGGGGCGCAGGCCCCCGCAGGGGCTCAGTTAATAGCGCTCATGCCGTCTGTCCACTGCTCCCCAAGGTCAGGCATCGCCTGCCCCGCCCCGCCCTCCCCGAGCCACGGGGCCCGGCCGGCTCAGCACACGCCTGTGTGGCCACGTCGCCCTGACACGCGACAGGGCTGCCCAGGCCGGGGACAGGGACCGCTGTCACCCCCGTGAAGCTGTCGCACCCTGTCTGTGTCTGGCTGTCACGCTGGGGAAAGAACTCCTATTTTATACACCTCGTTCATTATTAGCATGACTATCATCACGGACTGTGTCCAATCACCAATAGCAGGGAGAAAGTAGCCAAGGGTGTGCAGGAAACCTTTAAACAGTCTCCCCGTGCCCGGCCAGGTGGCCCAGGGGCTGAGCATCGACCTAGGAACCAGGAGGTCAGCGTTCGATTCCCGGTCAGGGCACAGGCCCGGGTTGTGGGTTCGATCCCCAGTGGGGGGCGTGCAGGAGGCAGCCGATCAATGATTCTCTCTCATCACTGATGTTTCTCTCTCTCTCTCCCTCTCCCTTCCTCTCTGAAATCAATATATATATATGATAGATCCTCCCATCCCCCAACTGATGGACGGAGTATGACGTAAACTCCACCTGCAGCCGGACATTCCTGAACACCTTATATGGACTATACATTGAACCACCAATCAGCACCTGCCATATACCCTAAGCCCCCAATTCCTAAGTCCCTAGGTGCCTAATCATGTGCCTGACATGAAACCACCAATCGGCGTGTGCTGAGTGCCCTAAGCCCCGTCCCCTCTTTTCCTCCCCTTAAAAGGCACTCTCACCCCAGCACGCTCTCTCACTCTCCACTCTCAAGCCCCCCCTCTCTCTCTCCCTCTCTCCTTCTCTCCCCCTCTCTCCCCCCCTCTCTTTCTCTCTCTCTTTCTCTCTCTCTCTCTCTCTCTCTCTCTCTCTCAAGCTCTCTCTCTCTTTCTCTCAAGCTCTCTCTCTCTCTCTCAAGCCCTTTTCCCTTCTGGAAGACGGCCGGCAGGGTGATCGCCAATAAAGCCTGTGTCCTGGTATCCCATGGTCTCTGGCCCTCTGTTTCATCTTTCAATATATATATATATATATATATATATATATATATATATATATATATTTATTTAAAGTCTCCCCACTCTGGCTGGTGTGGCTCAGCTGGTTGCGTCGTCCTGTGCATGGGGTGGGGGTGTTGTGGGTTTGACCCCCAGGCAGGGTGTGTGCGGGAGGCAACCGATAGATGTTTCTCTCTCTCCCTCTCCCTTCCTCCCTCTCTAAAGTCAGCTTAAAAAACATGTTTAAAGAAGCCCCCCCATAGTAGGTTACGTGGTGGCCCCGAAAAAGGCCTGTCCACACCCTCACACCCAGAGGCCTGCGCATGTGCCTCCCGGGAGAGGCGCCGTGAGGCAAGCCCGTCAGGACCCGGGTCACGCAGTGAGATGGTCCATCCTGGTCACCCAGTGAGATGGTCCATCCTGGTCACCCAGTGAGATGGGCCATCCTGGTCACCCAGTGAGATGGGCCATCCTGGTCACCCAGTGAGATGGGCCATCCTGGTCACCCAGTGAGATGGGCCATCCTGGTCACCCAGTGAGATGGGCCATCCTGGTCACCCAGTGAGATGGTCCATCCTGGTCACCCAGTGAGATGGTCCATCCTGGTCACCCAGTGAGATGGTCCATCCTGGTCACCCAGTGAGATGGGCCATCCTGGTCACCCAGTGAGATGGTCCATCCTGGTCACCCAGTGAGATGGTCCATCCTGGTCACCCAGTGAGATGGTCCATCCTGGTCACCCAGTGAGATGGTCCATCCTGGTCACCCAGTGAGATGGGCCATCCTGGTCACCCAGTGAGATGGTCCATCCTGGTCACCCAGTGAGATGGTCCATCCTGGTCACCCAGTGAGATGGGCCATCCTGGTCACCCAGTGAGATGGGCCATCCTGGTCACGCAGTGAGATGGTCCATCCTGGTCACCCAGTGAGATGGTCCATCCTGGTCACCCAGTGAGATGGGCCATCCTGGTCACCCAGTGAGATGGTCCATCCTGGTCACCCAGTGAGATGGTCCATCCTGGTCACCCAGTGAGATGGTCCATCCTGGTCACCCAGTGAGATGGTCCATCCTGGTCACCCAGTGAGATGGGCCATCCTGGTCACCCAGTGAGATGGTCCATCCTGGTCACCCAGTGAGATGGTCCATCCTGGTCACCCAGTGAGATGGTCCATCCTGGTCACCCAGTGAGATGGGCCATCCTGGTCACCCAGTGAGATGGGCCATCCTGGTCACCCAGTGAGATGGTCCATCCTGGTCACCCAGTGAGATGGTCCATCCTGGTCACCCAGTGAGATGGTCCATCCTGGTCACCCAGTGAGATGGGCCATCCTGGTCACCCAGTGAGATGGTCCATCCTGGTCACCCAGTGAGATGGGCCATCCTGGTCACCCAGTGAGATGGTCCATCCTGGTCACCCAGTGAGATGGTCCATCCTGGTCACCCAGTGAGATGGTCCATCCTGGTCACCCAGTGAGATGGGCCATCCTGGTCACCCAGTGAGATGGGCCATCCTGGTCACCCAGTGAGATGGTCCATCCTGGTCACCCAGTGAGATGGTCCATCCTGGTCACCCAGTGAGATGGTCCATCCTGGTCACCCAGTGAGATGGGCCATCCTGGTCACCCAGTGAGATGGGCCATCCTGGTCACCCAGTGAGATGGTCCATCCTGATGCCGTGAGACCGTCCCGGTCCCTCAGGACACACAGAGGACAGGGAGGAGCTCACGTGAGGGTGGAGGCAGGGGCTGGGCGAGGCGGCCACAGCCCAGCGCGGTGGGACCCCGGGCGCGGAGAGGCAGGGGACCCTCCTGGGAGCCTGCGAGGGGCAGCCTGCGACCTTGAGCTCCGCCTCTGGCGTCTGGGACTCTGAGCGCACACATTTCTGTTGTTTGAAGTCACCAAGTATGTGGTCATCTCTTCAGCAGCCACAGGAAGTGACCGCCCCATCCCAGGCAGGGCGGGCGGCGCTGACGTCTGGGCTCTGTCCTCCGGTCTGAGTCCTGCCGTGTGGGTGTGTGTGTGTGAGAGTAATTGGTGTGTGTCTGAAAGTGTGAGAGAGTGTAGTGTGTGAAAGTATGTGAATGTGAGAGTGTATGTGTGAGTGAATGTGAGTGTGTATGTGTGTGAGTGTGAGTGTAATTGGTGTGTGTCTGAAAGTGTGAGAGAGTGTGAGTGTGTGAGAGTATGTGAATGCGAGTGTGTATGTGTGAGTGTTATGTGTATGAGTGCCTGTATGTGAATGTGAGTGTATATGTGTGAGTGAGTGTGAGTGTGTGTGAGTGTGTGAGTGTGTGTGAGTGTGTATGTGTGTGAGTAAGTGTGAGTGTGTGTGAGTGTGTGTGAGTGTGAGTGAGAGTGTGTGTGAGTGTGTGTGTGTGTGTGTGTGTGTGTATTATGTAGTTAAGACTAGACTGATAGATCCTGCAGTATCTTCATTTTAAAAAACATGACTTCATAAGAATTTTCTCATTTTATCAAATAACTTTTGCAGAATGTGATTTTTTTATTGCAAAACATACATAAACATACATGTCTACTCGTAACCTGGGGAAGCTACAGAATCGCACACATTAGGGCCAGGAACTGGGCTTGATTTGCACCAAAGATGAGGGTCATTTGGGGATTTCCTTCTCGGCCTGTGCATTGGTCCAAATGGTGCCGGGACGTGTGACGGGTGCGGCCACTCTGGACAATTTGGCAGCCCCCCCCCCCAAGCATGCGCACAGGACAGCCCTGGCGCCCCCCCAGGGAGAGACCTGTCCACGGAGGCCCCGTGCCCGACGCTGCCCCCTGCGTGGGTCTCCGAGGCACCATCCTGACTACGAAGTCGCTCTCACATGTCACGGACTGCGCCACCCTCTGCTAGAGCCACCCAGGACCCCTGCATCGCAGACAGAACAGGCTGGGGGCGGGGAGGGGCGGGGGCTGCAGTATGGACGCCGGGGTGGCTGTGACCCGGAGAGGCTGGGTTCGGGGGCAGTCGGGGTCTTGATGGCACTGGTGGCCACATGAATCTACACGCAGGATAAGCGACACGGGGCCTCTCGCACGGCATGTGTGCCGTTGTTACATACGACGCGGTTGTGGGGAACCAGGTGAAGCAAGCACATGACCCCTGCACTATCTTTGCAACTTCTTATCGATCTAATAAAGAGGCAATATGCAAATTGACCATCACACCCTCGCACAAGATGGCTGCCCATGTGATCACAAGATGGCCACCACAAGATGGCCGGCAGGGGAGAGCAGTTGGGGGTGACCAGGCCTGCAGGGGAGGGCAGTTAGGAGTGACCAAGCTGGCAGAGGAGGGAAGTTGGGGGTGACCAGGCTTGCAGGGGAGGGAAGTTAGGGGCAAACAGGCTGGCAGGGGAGCAGTTAGGCCTTGATCAGGCTGGCAGGGGAGTGTTTAGGGGGTGATCAGGCTGGCAGGCAGAAGCAGTTAGGGGCAATCAGGCAGGCAGGCAGGCGAGTGGTTGGGAGCCAGCAGTCCTGGATTGTGAGAGGGATGTCCGACTGCCAGTTTAGGCCGATCCCACAGGCAGTTGGACATCCCCCGAGGGGTCCCAGGTTGGAGAGGGTGCAGGCTGGGCTGAGGGACGCCACCCCCCCCCCAGTGCACAAATGTAGTGCACTGGGCCTCTAGTAAATCCATAATTGTTTCTAAATAAAAAGTTTTTTAACAAAAATCCTGCCAACCATGGCCGGCATGGCTAAGTGGTTGAGTGTCAACCAGGAGGTCACAGTTCAGTTACCAGTCAGGGCACATGCTGGGTTTCGGGCTTGATCCCCCCAGTAGGGGGCGTGCAGGAGGCAGCCGATCAATGAATCTCTCTCATCATTGATGTTTCTCTCTCTCTCTCCTTCTCCCTTCCTCTCTGAAGTCCATAAAAATATATTTGAAAAGATATTCCTAGGCCAGTGGTCAGCAAATCATTAGTCAAAAGATCGAAATATCAACAGTACAATGATTGAAATTTCTTTTGAGAGCCAAATTTTTTAAACTTAAACGATATAGGTAGGTACATTGTTATAAAACTTAATTAGGGTACTCCTAAGCTGGCCTTGGCTAAAAACTCAAGGGCCAAGAGCCGCATGTGGCTCGCCAGCCGCGGTTTACCGACCACTGCCCTAGGTCATTGCCAGGCAATTTATTTAAAAAAAGAAATCTGCCAAGAAACAGAAGGCACGCCAGGCGTTTCCGACAGGTGATCATCTCGGGAAGGGTCCCGGGTCGGGCGGGCAGGGAAGCCCAAGCCCAGAACCATCCGCCCCCCGGGCCCACGACTGTCCTTCGGGCCGTCCCGGCCTCCTGGAGTCCAGCCGGACTTCAGCTCGGCCAACCGGCCAGCACCTGCCACGTGCTTTCTGCCTCCGAACCGCAGGCCTGGCTGCTCCCCGTGTGCAGCAGTCACCTGCATAAACCGCCGGCAAGATAAGCAACACGTCAACACACACACGGGTGCCAAGGAGGCGTCCTGACACACAGCAGCCCCGCAGGACAAGGTGCAGGCTCCAGGCCCCGCCCCCTCCCTGCGGGGAGCCGCCCCCCACCCCGACCACCCGCCGGGCACCCGGGACTCGCCAGCCTGGGGCAGGAGGGGGCCGCCGGCCGCCACAGGGTGGTCTGGGTTCTGCCCCTCCCAGTCCAGGTCCCTCTCTGGGCCTCAGCCACGCTCCGTCCTGAAAATGTGCCGCCCTGACCGCCCACCTAGCGCGTGCGCCGTGGCCAGGGCAGGAGTTCAAAACATCTGTCAGCCACGCCGCCGGCCGAGTCCTCGCGGCAGGAAGTCGACCATCGTGCCTGGCCCGTCCTCGGTGGGAATACACACACCATAACTCGTGGCAAAAAAATAAATCAATAAATCAAGGCCCGGGAAAGGAGCTGAAGGGGTTTCTGAGCAAAGGACATCGTGTTCAGTGCAGAAACTCCAAATCTTCCTCCACGTGGGCGCGAAGACCTTCCCACCCTCACAGGTGACACCTGCCGCACGTCCCAGTCCAAGTCCCCCCGCCCTGGAGCCTTGCCCTTCTCCTAACACAGTGGCCGGCAAACTCCTTAGTCAACAGAGCCAAATATCAACAGGACAACGATTGAAATTTCTTTTGAGAGCCACATTTTTTAAACTTAAACTTCTTCTAACGCCAATTCTTCAAAATAGACTCGCCCAGGCCGTGGTATTTTGTGGAAGAGCCACACTCAAGGGGCCAAAGAGCCGCATGTGGCTCGCGAGCCGCGGTTTGCCGACCACTGTACCTAACACATGGTTGCCGCTGCTTGGATACAGGTGTTGCAAAGATCTTCTCTCGCGCGTTCTCTTTGCCCCAAGCACCTTTCACGCACTGCAATCTCTGTTTACTTATTTAATCCTCACCCGAGGATGTTTTCCCATTGATTTTTAGAGAGCGTGGAAGAGAGAGGGAAAGACAGACAGAAATACCGAAGTGAGAGAAACACATCGATTGGTTGCCTCCTGTAGGAGCCCCAAACAGGGCCCGGGCTGGGGAGGAGCCTGCAACCGAGGTACGTGCCCTTGACCAGGATCGAACCGGGACCCGTCTGCAGGCCGACGCTCTATCCACGGAGCCAAACCAGCCAGGGCCAACAAGATGCAATCTTAACGTAGCCAGACTTCTGTACCTTCCGCTTGCATATTTGTGTCTTGTTGGAGACATCCTTCCCCGCCCCTCATAAAAACACTCTCACTTCTGTTGTTAGAAGTTCACATTGTTTCTGCCTTCCACACTTTGTGTTCCATTTTGTGTTTTTTAAATATATATAATTAATTTCAGAGAGGAAGGGAGAGGAAGAGAGAGGAGCATCACTGATGAGAATCATGGACCGGCTGCCTCCTGCACGCCCCACACTGGGGATCGAGCCTGCAACCCAGGCCTGTGCCCGGACTGGGAATCGGACCATGACCTCCTGTTCATAGGTCGATGCTCAACCCCTGAGCCACGCCTGCCCGTCCCGGTGAGCCCGTAGCCGGGCAGCAGTTCTGTGATCGGCCCGCACCCGACAGGCCGGCCCTGCCCACGTGGCCTCTCCCTTCGGCGTGCTGGGACCCCCCATCCTGCCACCTCCACTGAGAGCTGTTTGCAGTTTTGCACACACCCGGCGGGTTCCTGGGAACTGCAGGAAGCCTGGGTCAGCTTGAAGAAAGCCAACATCTCCCCTCGCTGGTGTGGCTCAATGGATAGAGCGTCGGCCTGCGGACTGAAGGGTCCCGGGTTCGATTCCAGTCAAGGGCTTCGATGCTGTCAAGGGCACACACCTCGGTTGCAGGCTTGATCCCTGGCCCTCGTCGGGGCACATGGGGAGACAACCAATCCATGTGTCTCTCACATCGATGCTTGTCTCTGTCTCTACCCTTCTCTCCCACTCTCTCCAAAAACCCATGGAAAAATATCCTCGGATGGGGTTACCCCCCCCAAAAAAAAGCCCAATTCTCTCCCTGCCACTTGGAGTGTTCCTGCCCACGGACAGGGTCAGCGAGGGGTTGGGTTTTGCGGAGCGGGCGCGCGTTCCTGCGACATGGAAAACTGCACACGTTGCAAAGCCTCTGACTCTGCGAGAGGACTGCCTGTCCCCTGTCCCCGCTGCCGGTCCCCTCGGCCTGGCTTCCCCCCGCCCCCCCCCCCCCCCCCCCCCCGCCCTGCGACGCCGGCCTCTCGGGTCCCTGTGTAAACAGTCCTTCGGGGCCTGCTCTTGTTTCTCTAACGATCCCTCGAGGCGGTTTCTTCTTCCCATGTCTGCTGTGCTCTGCCACCTGACCTCCAAGGTGACCTTGACTGGAAGTGGTGGGAGCCCTGGCCTTGTCCTTGACCTTACGCTGACCTCTTCTCAGGCCCCTGGCAATAGGGTGGGAAACCCTTAGGCTGAGGCCTGTCCTCAAGCCAAGAGTATTCCTCATACAGGCGGGAGAACCGGGGGTGGGGGGGGAGGGGGGGAGCTTTCCGCAGCCCCGAGCTGGCTGGGGCGGGGTGCCCTGCCCAGGTGCTGGCTGGAGCTGGGGCGAGGGGGGAGGGCCCATGAGGCAGCCAGGTGAGCAGCGGGCCCCAGCCCGGGCCTCCTCCCAGCCTGTGGGTCTGCACAGAGAGACGGGAGAGGTGAGGGGTGAGGCCCCGTCCTTGGCGCCCTGTCCTAGGCGCCCCGGTGCGTCCCGGGGAGCAGGCGTGCTGTGCTGGGACTAGGTCAGGCCGCCAACCTCACCCTCGCTGCGGCCCCGCCCGGCCGGGAACAGGGTTCTGCTGGCGGGGCCCGGCCGCATGTGTGGGGTCACCACCGCTCCTGGGCCTCCCGCCAGCCCGGGCGGGGCCGGCTCCGGGCGGGGGGGGGCTGCCATAGGACCGCCCCCGGGGCAGGTGGGGTGACGTAGAGGAATGTCCCCCCCGTCCGGGTGAGGCAACTGCCACCTCTGCCTCCCGCGCCCGGGCGGGGCCTGCTCCTGAGCCTGAGCCACGCGTCCCCCTCCCCCCTCCCTTTCTCTGGAAACCCCGCCCTGCGCCCAGCCTCACGGCCCCCCACTCCCACTCACAGGTCCCCAGAGGGCTTCCCTGCCCTGCCGGCGAGCCCATCCGTCTTCTGGGAGGGGCGCCCCTGTTTCCCGGAGACGCCCCGGCCCCGTGTTCCTTCTCCCCAGGATGCTGCGGGCCGACCCGAGCCAGGGCTTGTGAAATCCTGGCTTGGGTTCCGGCTGGGCCGTGAGGGTCGGGTGAGCTCAGCAGTGGGCGGCCAGGGCCAACGCTCTGACCACTGAGCCACCAGCCAGGGCTAAAGGGCCGTGTTAGAGCTCTGCCTTCCGCCTGGGCGAGTGTAGTGACCCGGGGATGGGGGGATGCCAGGGGGACATCTTCAGTCTGTGAGGACCATCGCCCCCTTTTACAGATGAGAACACCGAGGCCCGGGGGGGCGGGCAGGCCACTGGCACAGGACGGGCGCCTCCTGCAGGTGCTCAGGTCATCCCGTCAGTGGCCCAGCCTGGACTAGCACAGACCCCCCCACCCCCCATGGTAGGCAGGGTTCCCCCCTGCACAGCCCGTGGCTGGCAGCCGCCCCTCCCCCCCGCCCCCCAGGCCAGGAAAGCACAGCGCCAGCTCCCCAGCTCCCCCCATGCAGCTGGGACCACAGGTGGTGCAGGGAGTCCGAGGGGCTCCCCAGTGCCCAGCACAGCTCTCGGGGTCGCCTAGGCACACCTGTTCACGCGGAGGCCCTCTGTGGGCGCTTGGACCCCCTGCTATGGGGAGCTCACTCCTTCCTGAGGGTCTCTCACCTCCCATGTCCGAGAAGTCTGCCCGGGAGAGCGCTCACTTCCCCTGGCACCCCTCCCGCACTCACACCATCACTTGGAGGTGAGGGGCTGAGGGCCACCATGATAGGTGCTGTGCAGCCTTGGGATAGTCGCAATCCCTCTCTGAGCTACGGTTTCCTCATCCAAATCTGAGGCCAACCCGGACTGGCTCAGCCTTGGCTCCTCGGGGGAGCCAGAGCGGAGGGGGAGACAGCCAGGCTGAGTGGGCCCCCAGCACCTGGCAGCCCGGAGGCGGGGCTGTGCCGGGCGGGCGCTTCCCTTCTGTGGGGCGGTGGGTGGGAGAGCCTCCAGGGACCCCAGCAACGAGTGTGCTTTCCTCCCAGCCCCAGGCTCCTCCAGCGTTAATGGAGTTTGCTCACAGCCGGCGCAGGGAGGGGTGTGGGGAGGAGACTGGACGGACCCCGCTGAGACACGGCGCCTCCTTCTAAAACCGGGCCACGGGGCTCCGGGCTGCGTGCCCGCCGGTGCAGAGGGCTGAAGGCCTACCCTGTGCCCGGCACATGCCCATCTCGTGCCCACTCTGCTGGGAGAAGGGCCTCGGGGCTGCTGCCCGTGGCCCTGGGCTTGGAGGGAGAAGCGGGACTGGGCTGTGAGCCTGGGGCCCCCCTCCCGGCCTGCTCCTCGCCTCGGCCACAGCAGAGGCCGGCGGCCCAGCTCTGCGCACCCACTCGGTGCCCGGCACACGGTCTCCCTCATCCAGAGCCTGGAGGAGTGGTTTGCCTCTGGTTACGGTGAAGAAGAGACCGAGGGTCTCAGTGGTGAAGTGGCTTGGCCAGTGACTGGCGCTTTGGTTCGGTGTCGGCAGCCCGTGGCGCGGGCACTCGTCCTAGAGTAGCGACTTCCTTAATAGGAAACAGGCCGAGGGCCGCCCGGAGCCGAGCTGGCCGGCTGCTCAGACCCTCGCTTCACCCCGATACGGGGTCTGTCCGCTCGTGTCGTCACCAACCAGGACTCAGAAGTAAACTCTTCCCACAAACCCCACAGCCTGGAAGTGGGGCTTGAACCTGAGCCCAGGGGGTGCACAACCGAGCCTCCCTCTGGACCTCCAGGTCTGCTGCCGAGAGCCACGGGGTCCCGGGGGGCCAGTGCCCGCCGTGGGCGGGGGATGAAAGTGTGGGAGGACAGGGAGGCCCGGATCCCGAGGCCCCGATGGCCCGAGGCCGCTGCTTGCCGATGGCCTGGGTCCCACACGGGTGCTCCCAGCGGCGGCCTGGGCTCTGGCTGGCGGCCGGCGGCCTCCGAGTCCGGGCAGTTGTGACGGGCGCTTCCCAGGGCTGCATGTTTCCAATTACTGTGCGGCCTCCTCCCCGCGTTCAGCCAGCCCCAGAGAGGGCAGATCGAGGTCAAGCCTAGAAGGTGTGTCCACAGCTCTGCTGGGCCCCTGCCCTCACCCTGGCCGGGGTTCTGGAAAGCTCTCTGCTGCCCCCTGGTGGGAGAGGCCTGGGGCCGGCAGCCACCTCTGAGAGGGCAGGTTCTGGGGCTCCAGGACCTGAGGAAGGAAGCCTGGTGGGTCTTCCCGCCCACCCTGGGGCCTCCCGCTGTGCCACGGTCCTGGGCGCAGAACCAGGCCCAGGGCTCCGCGCTCTGCCCCCCGGCGAATCCCTCCCCAGGCCTCGGGGTCCCCTCTTGTTCGATGAGGGGCCTGGGAGAGGGGTTCCGTGGGTCAGGCTTCCTCGGGCGGCGGCCTCGGCATCGGGAATGACAAACAGACACCGACCGGCCACTTGAAATGCTCCGTTTATATTATGTGACTTTCACCTGGTTGACCAAATAGGTTCCAGGAGAAAGAGGGACTGGAGGAGAGCGTGTGGGTGACAGGCCCCTGGACACCCGCTCCGAGCCGTGGTTTCCCTGCCTGTGAGTCGGGGAGAGGATTCCAACAGGATGCCTGGGTTCCTGCCCTCGGCTGCCTGCGGGGAGAGCAGGTGGGCAGGGCAGGGCAGGGGTGGGCGGCCCCGCGTGGCCTCCCTACTTGTCTGCTGTGTGGCAGCGGGCAGAGCTCCGAACCGCTCTGGTCCTCTATTTCCTCAGCTGTAAGGGACCGCCGCAGTCCGACCTCACAGAGGCTTACAGATGGAGGCAGCGCCGCGCAGAAGACACGCAGCGGGGCTCCGGGAAGGGAGCCGGGCAGGAGGTGCCCACGGCCACACCGTGCGTGGCTGGCAGGGGACTGCCTGGCTCTGCTGGCTCACAGACTACCCAGTTATGCCTGAGGACGGGGTGCAGCAGCAGGGGGCCCCCGGACGGGCCGGGCCTGGGCCCTCCCCAGGAGGCCACCGGGAGGGGCCGGCAGACTTGGGGAGGTGACAGCAAAAACATCTATCGCCACTTGGCCGCTTCCTTCGTTTCCTGGAAACCGCGCCGCCGGGACGCACTGCGCCCGCCGGGCCTCAGGGCGGGTGGCCGGGGACCAGCCAGGGCGCGCGCCCCCAGCACCGCTGCGGGGCCGGGGGGGCCCTGCGGACGCTGAGCTCGGAGGCGAAGGTCCGGGCCTTCTGGTAGAAGAAGAGGGACTTCTCGCGGTCCCGGAGGAAGTGGTGGTAGATGGTGGCCAGGCGCGTGTAGATCTTCATCTGGGCCTTCTTGTTGCCCAGGTCCACGGCCGCCGCCAGCGCCAGCTGGTAGTACCCGGCCGCGTCGAAGGGGTCCTGGCCGGAGAGGTGACGTTGGAGGGACGTGAGGGATGAAGGGTCCCTGGAGCCCGGGAGCTCTGCACAGACTGGCAGGCTTCCCGGCGGAGGGGCCAGGATTGAGGTTGCATCTTGCATCATGGGGTAGCGGTGAGCCCCGCCTTCGCTCCCCAAAGACCCTTTTCCCCTCCCACATTTTTGTGGCCACCCCAAACTCCTGCTTGGCTGTCTAAACCCAGCCTGGCAGCCACCTCCTCCAGGAAGCCCCCCCTGACTGCACTCCATCCGGTCCTTTACGTGAAGCAAAGGCCGCTGTCATCTGTTCACATGCCAGCCTCCACTGACCCCGAGCTCTGCAGGGCGTGGCTGACCTCATGGCTGACCCCACATGCTCCTCACGCCGGGCAGGGAGCTGCCAGGGCCTGGACTCCCTGGGACTGAGGACCGGGCCCAGGCCTCGGGGGTCTGAGTGGCAACCCACCCAGGCGGGCGATGCCCCCCCCGCCAGCCCTGAGCCCCGCCTCCCGGCGCCCACCTTCAGGTCGTAGAAGATGAGGTCTCCCAGCACCAGGTACACCTTCACGTAGTACAGCGTCTCCTCGGCGAACTGCAGCGGCGAGCTGCAGAGCGAGAGCGCCTTGAGGTAGAAGTGCTCGGCCAGCTCGCCGTGGCGCAGCCGCTGGTGCAGGGCGGCCAGCCGGTGGTAGGCCACGCGCTCATTCAGACGGTCTCCTGATGGCGCACAGGGGGGGCTGTGCGTGAGGACACACTGCGTGGGGCGGCGGCGGCACAGGCCGGTCAGAGCCGCCTCAGAGCTCCGCCAGTCACCTCCCATCCGAGACTCACTCTTCCCATCTGTGCAGTGGGCCCCGTGGCGCCTGTTCCCGCCCACCTTGGGGATGTGGCCAGGTGGGGGGTTTGGAGGCCCCCCTCCGCGCCTGACGAAGCCACCTGGGGTGCCTGGGTTACTACTTTGACCAGGAGACCCCAAAGGTCAGGAGGGCTGCACCCACAGACCCCGGGCTCCAGGCAACCTCAGACGTGATGTGTCATCTGATCGTCCTGGTGCATCAGCCGTGGCCCCGCCCCATCCCAAGGATGTCATCAGACCAGGCTGTCCCCAGGTCCCTCCCCCAGGTGAGCGCTGTGGGGCCAGCACGGACCCCCTTTCACACCTGCTGTGCACCTGGCCCTCTCGGGGCTCCCATCTTTGGGGGAGACTGAGGCCTGGGACAGTTCATTAGGGGACCGGACACAGGGGTGCCCGGCATCGAGGGGCCAGAGTCTGGAGGGGCCTGAGGTGCCGTGAGCCAAGGCCAGCGGGGCTAGCCGCGTGCGGGGAGGGGACGGCATGCGGCAGGCACCGCCAGGGACTGGTGAGAAGCCGGCGCGTCTGGGATCGCTGGCCTCGGGGGTGGCGCGGGACCGAGGCAGAGGAGGCCACAGCCGTAGGGCGACGTTCCCGAGACCCCACGGGGGCCTGGATCCGCCTCTGCCACCTTCGGCCCCGCCCTCCCGATGTCAGAGGCCCGGCCAGGGGTGCGGGGCTCACCCCGGGTGATGCTGAGAGCCAGGGCCGTGTGGGCGAACTCCAGGCCCTCCTGCTGCAGGCCCAGCTCCGCCAGCAGCGCCACCAGCTTGTTGCACAGCCGAAGCTCCGCCTCCTGGTTCCCTGTGGTCACGGCCAGGGGCAGCGCCCGGTCCTGCCCAAGCAGGGAGGCGGGTCAGGCTGACGCGGGTCAGGCCCACACCCAGGACCCTCCTCAGAGCCCCCAGCACCGCCCTGGAGCGGCCCGCCCACTGCCCCCGGGTCCTTACGCACCTCTGTCCCCCGAGAAAGGCCAGCTCCGAGGGGCCCTGACGGCCCCAGGGTGTGGCCTGCAGCCCACCTGTCCACACTGCATAACCCCAGCCGACCCAACCCTCCCCTCCGGGCCCCGAGGGCCTGACAGGAGCGTCCAGCACCCCTCTGGGCTCTGAAACGCCACGTCCACCTGAACCCCGGTGGAGCCGCACACCGGGAGCCAGGCAGACGGGAGGGGAGAAGCCGCCCTCCCTGGGGGGCACGTGCAGACTGGGCCCTGGGCCTGATCCTCCCACTGGTATGCGGTGTCCTTTGGCACCCCCCTGTGCTCCTCTGAGCCTCAGTTTCCTCATCTGGGAAATGGGCACAGACGCACTCTGGGTTGTTGGAGATGACAGGGATGGGTGCTGCGAGCTGGGAGCTGCCTGTGACCCTCAGACAGTGCGTCCCTTCTCTGTCCCTCTAGGTTGGGGTGGGGGTGGGGTCCTGACTATCCCAGACAATGCAGAGGGTGACCCTGCCTCCCGGGAGGCCGCTCCCGCTGCGCCTACATCTCCGCCCCGCCCGGGAATGCCCACTGAGCCCCCCGCCCCGCCCGCCCGGGCCTCACCCTGTAGAAGGACACAGCTTTCTCCCGCTCCCAGGCCCCGTTGAAGAAGATGTCTCCGGCCGCCTCGAACAGCTCCAGCCCCAGGTTGGGGTCCCCCGTGTACAGGGCCGCGTCCTGGGCCACCTGCGGAGATGCGGGCCCGTGAGACCCACAGCGCTGCCGCGGGCAGGTGGCCGTCCACCAGTGGGACCCTCACAGCCACGTCCCGGCCACCCTGGGGCCCTCGAGCTGCGAAACGGGGTGTTGGGCCTCTTCCCTCTCACACACCAGGAGGGACTGGCCCTGGGCATCGTGGGGTCACTGTCACCCACTGGGGTGAGGGCGATCGTTCCCGCCCGTGGCCCGAGGGGAGGCTCGGGGCCGGCGGGGATGGACTGCTGAGGAGCCTGGCCCAGAGTCAGGGCGGGCCCTGAACCCACGGCCATGCCTGGCTCAGGCGTCCTCCACGCTGGCCTCACGGGGCTCTCACACCCTGCCTCTTCACCCCACCACGTTCCCTCTGTCCCCTTTGCACCCCTGATGGCACCTGTCTGCCCACCTCTCCCACCAGAGGACTAAGGCTGTCGGTTCTCTGCTGCGTCGGGGGCCTGGCACGGTGCCTGGCGCACAGTAGGTGCTCAGCAAATACCGCTGAGTGAGAGATGGACTGACTATTCCCAATTGCTCGCAGCCCCGAAATCTGTGCGCCTCGGGCCTTTGCGCCTGTGTCCTGCTGCCCGAACCCCCTCCCAGTGGGCACTGCCCCCCTCGCTGCAACTCACGGCCTCAGTGACCCCAGACGGACAGGGGCTTGCCCTCCCGCTCCTCGGCACCCCCACCCTGCCACAGGCCCGAGTCAGCATTGTTCGAGGAGCCTGTCCCTAGCCTAGCCCCTCCCGGGGGCCTCGGCCCCTGGCCTGGGAGGCACGGCAGGAGCTCAGGAGGGAAGCCACCTCGCAAGGACAGGAGCCTCCGTTCGCCCCAAATCGCGCCACGTTTCAAGCACACGAGCCATGTGCTGCTGGGCAAGGTCTCCTGTGTGCACAGCGTGGGCACCGCGTGCACGTGTATTGAGCACTTGCTGTGTGCCAACATGGAGGGGGCACCATGAGGGGCACGCGCCTGGGCCCCCTGGGAGCTGAGACTGCTGGGACAGATGCCGGCAGCGGGGTCAGGGGCCGTGGGGAGGTGGCATGGGCCCCGGGCACGCAGCTCGGCAGTGGCTTAGGGTGAAGGAGTGCGTGCGTGCGCGCAGACCCACGCTCCCCGGGGTGCCGGCGCCCGCCGCCCACCTGGATGTACAGGTCCACCAGCTCGTCCTGCTGCAGGAGGTAGTAGATCTTGCCGGCCTGCAGCCAGGCGTGCGCCTCCTTCTCCTTCTCCTGGAGGTCGATGAAGATGCCCAGGCTGCGCTTGGTGTAGTCCAGTGCCGCTTTGTAGGCCCTGGAACCGAAGCCACGGTCAGAACGGGCCCCCGGGCGGCCGGCCAATTCCTCCGCCCGCCCCCCGGGCGCCAAGGAAGGAGATGGCCCCCGGGAGGCGGGCACGGCCGCTGGTCCCGGCCGCCCTGCTGCCCGCCGAGCCCCTCACCGCTCGGTGCCCAGGGCCAGGTAGAGCCGGCCGATGGTCTCCAGGAGCTGCCCCTCCAGCGCCGTGTCGGCCGCCCGGCGGGCCAGCGCCAGCTGGAACTCGTGGTAGACGAGGCACTGGGCCCTGCGGGGCCGCACCGCGCTGTAGAAGTGGCACAGCCGCTGGACGGCACGCAGCTGGCCTGCGGGGACACGGGAGAGGCGGGGTGGGGCTCCAGGCCCTGCGTGTGCCGCTCTCCCACCCTCCGCGCTGGGTCATCGCGGGTCGGACACTGAGCCCCCACAGGCCGAGCAGCCTGTTCAAGGTCACACGCTGGGGCCAGGCAGGGCAGCCATGGATGCTCGAGAGACGGCACCCCGTTTTTACAAGCCCCGGGCTGGGGTCCTGGCCAGGCCCTCCAGCGGCACCGACCGCTCCTCCCGGCCCACAGCTCGTCACACCGCGCTGGGGAGGCTGCACCCCTGCACCCCCATGTTGTCCCGACAGGCAGCGGAGACGGGATTCAAATCCGGCGGCCGGCACTCCAGAGCCAAAGCTCCCTCGGGGGTCGGCTCCCGGCCACCGCCCGCCTCACCCTCTCAAAGGGGCCTGGGACGCGCGCTTTCACTGCGAACACGACCCGAAGCCCGGCCGGCGTGGCTCGTGGCTGAGCGTCAACCCATGACAGGAGGTCACGGTGTGATTCCCGGTCAGGGCGCAGGCCCTGGGTGGTGGGCTCGGTCCCCCAATCAATGTTTCTCTCTCATCATCTATGCTTCTTCTCTCTCTCTCTTCTCTCTCTCTCTCTCTCTCTCTCTCTCTCTCTCTCTCTCTCTCCTCTCTTCTCTTCTCCCCCTCTCTCTCTCGCTCCCTTCCTCCTCTCTGCGATCAAGAAAAACATATTTGAAAAAAATGACCTGAAGAACCTATATGCACAGCCCTTGGGCACACAGACAATAGGGCGCTGATGGCCAGGTGGGGGGGTGGGGAGAGGGGGTGGGGGGGGGAGGGGAAATGGGGGGGAGCAATGCTGTAATAGCATCAACAATAAAAAATAAAGTAAAAAATAATAAGCAGCCCTGATGTGTGGCAGTGGATGCGTGGCTCAGTGGACTGAGGTCCCAGGTTTGATTTGGTCAAGGCACATGCCTGGGTTGCAGGGCTCCATCCCCAGTAGGGGGGTGCAGGAGGCATTGATGTTTCTATCTCCTCTCCCTCTCCCTTCCTCTCTGAAATAATAGAAAATATTTAAAATAAACAAGTAAACAGAAGGAAGTTTGGGAAATTCACAAATACGTGGAAGTGAACAAACTCCTCAGCACCCAGGGGCCCACAGAAATGGGAGGAGACGGGGAGGCGCGTTGAGATGAGCGGAGACAGGGCGCCGGTGCCAGCACCGGACACGGCGAAAGCGGCCTCACGGGGACGTGTGCCTGTGAGTGTCTTTAAAAAGAAGAAAAGTTCAAGCAAAAACCTCTCAACTTCCACTCCAGAAGCGAGAAAGAGAGGGGTGCACCAGCGGCAGGGCCCGCGAAACGGGGGGGAGATCCAGGAGGTGGTAAAAACGACAGCGGCCGCAAAGCCAGAGACAGCAACGGGGCCGACGGCCGTTCCTGGACAAGAGACAACGTGGCACAGCGCTCGCCAGGCCGGGCGGGCGGGGGACGTGCAGGTGGAGATGGACAAACGCCTTGGAGGACACAGACGGCTGGACAGCCTGAGCTAGGGCCCCGAGCAGGCACTGGGCGGCCCTGGGTGTCCCCAGCCCTGGGTCTCCTCACTATTCACTCTGGGGGTACAACAGGATCCCCAGGTCCCCCAAACTCTGAGTCCCCAAGTGCACTGGGGGCCCAGAGGAGGTTTCTGGGAGGCCCGTGGGGGCCCCTGGCAGGCACCGTCGACCTGTCTGGGCAGTGCCCCCCCAGTGCGTCCCTGAGGTTCAGAGGGCCCCCTGCCGGCCTCAGTGAGGGGGCTACAGCCCTCGGTGGCTCCCCAGTGCCCTCAGGGAAAATGCCACATCGCAGCCTAGGTTCTCCTGCCCCGTCTCGGGGCCCCGATCGAGGCTCTCACCACCCATCCCCCATCCCACCCAGACCTTGCACCTTAATGCATGGCCAGCTCACCCACCCCAGGGCCTCCGTACACGCCGCGCCTGCTGCCAGCTCTCCCCGCCGCCCCACCTTAATGCCTGGCTACACCCTCCTGACCCTCAGGTCCCAGACCACACAGACTCCCTGACCCGTGCGTCGGGGCCAGGGGCTGCCCCCACCACCCCGAGGGCCACTCTGTGGTCTTGTGAGCCGGCACTGCTTCCTGTGAGACCCCCTCAGTCCCATTTGCAGGGGAGCCGGCACGGAGCCCCGTGTACTCGCACAAGGGGCTGTTCGTGAAGCCGACGGCTCCGCAGCCCTGGGAACCGCCCGCCACCCGGGAGGCGTCTGGCGGGCAGGGCTGGCGGATGCCTAGAGTAAGGTGACCAGATCGTCCGCTTTTGGCGGGACAAAACTGATTTTTAACAATTTGTCCCAGTCCCACGGCGTTTTCTTTCCAAAAATAGGGACTTTTAAAAACGCGTGGGACGTGGGACAAATTGTTAAAATCGGGACTGTCCTGCCAAAGCGGGACGATCTGGTCACCTTAGCCTAGAGGAAGCCACCGCTAGATCACCCACGTTCAAGGCCCCGGCTCCGCTCTGCCAGCCCCTCCGGCCCGGCCTGGGCGATGCCCGTGACGGTGGGGATGCTCGGGCGAGGGGCAGACAGAGACGCGCTGGAGGCCCTGCCTGTCCGGCCCCGTTGGGAGCAGCCTGGGCGCCTGCAAACAGCGCGCGGTTTCCATGACTCAGCGCTGTCGGTGCGGAAAAACCGCCGCCCGCCTGTGACTCTCACACCCGGCGCGCTCTGGCCGGAGACGGAAAGAAAACACGCTCTTTCCGGGAAGTCGGAGGGGGCTGGGGGCACTTACTCTCCAGGTGGCCCGTCTCCACGGCGACCAGGAAGGCCCACTCGTAGTAGCACTTGCCCCGCTGGGCGAGGGCCCGGCGCGTGCACAGGTGGCCCAGCTGTAGGAGCACGTGGGTGAAGTCCCGGCCGCGCTCCCCGCTGGGCAGCCCCGAGAAGATCCTCACGGCCTCCAGGAGGTAGTGCTGGGCCAGCCCGCGGGCCCCCGCCTGCAGGCACAGGCCCCGAAGTTGGCCAGGGCCACCGCCTGGTTCCGCGGCTGGCCCAGGCGCTTGGCGATGCTCAGGGCGCGGAAGTAGCCCTCGGCCGCCGGCCGCGTCCGGCCCGTCCTCTTCAGGGCGATGGCCATCATGTTGGCGATCACGCCCTCCTGGTCCACACTGAACACGGCCTCGGCCAGGACCGACTGCAGGATGGCCAGGGCCACCCGGCTCTGCCCGTGAAGCACGTGCAGCCAGGCCAGGGCCACCAGGTCGTCCACGACGCGGCGGCCACCCGTCTCGGCGTCGGCTTCCAGCGCCTGCGTCATGAAGGCGATGGCCCGGCCGTGCTGCCGGTGGAGGCTGTGCAGCCGGGCCAGGCTGGCGTAGAGGGGCCCGCGCCACGGGGGTGCCGGGCCGGGGGCCGCGGCGGCCAGCGCCTGCCGGAGGTAGTGCGCGATCTGCGAGGGGAGGCGCGGAGGCTGCGGCGTGTTCCGCAGGACCAGGTCCACGCTCCGCAGCGAGCTGGCCAGTGAGCCCCGCGCGCGCAGCGAGGCCGCCCGGACGCAGCTGAGCGCCAGGTGCGGCAGGCACTTGCGGCTGTAGATGTCGGCCAGGAGCAGGTAGCCGTCGGCGGGCCACGCGGCGTCCGGGCGCCCCAGGGCCCCATGCAGCAGCAGCAGCCTCTCCAGGAAGGGCAGGGCGGCCTCGGGCTGCTTGAGGCGGACCTGGTGCCGGGCCAGCAGGAAGCAGGCGCGGGCCTCGGCCTGCGGGCTGCGGGCGCCCACGGCCCTGCGCAGGGCGAGCCGCAGGAGCTCCGCCTCGGCCGCGGTGCTGCAGACGTGGCCCGGCGTGCCCAGGAGCAGGGCGCAGGCTTTGGGCACCACCTGCCCGCACTTGTCCCGGCTGTTCTGCCTCAGGTGGACGGCGGCCAGGTTGGCGTACAGAGCCACCACCAGGAGGAGGTCCCCGAAGTGGCCGCCCAGGGTGCCCAGGGCCTCCTCGAAGTACACGCGAGCCTGGGACAGCTTGAGCCTCCGCACGCACAGCCGCCCCAGCAGGAAGCAGAGCCTGGCCAGGGCCATGGGGAGGTCCGCCTTCTTGGCCGCACCCCGGGCCTGGGCCAGGCGCCCGGCCAGCTCCTCCTCGTCGGTGAAGCCACGGAACGTGGTGCCGAGCCCCGGCAGGGAGGCGTCGTACAGGCCACGGAAGCCGGGCTCGTAGCCGGGAGCATCCAGGAACCGCAGCAGGGAGCCCAGGGCCTCCGGGTCGGCCCAGTCGTCCTCCGCGGCCAGGCAGAAGGAGGGGTCCTCGGGGGCCGGTGAGCTCGCTTCACTGGACACTGAGTCGAGACCCCAGGACACTGGCTCCTCGGGGCAGCTGTGGCAGGACTTACATCGTTCTAGAACCTTCTTCACCTTCTGCAGGGTCTCCTGTGGCTCCGGGTGCAGGCCAGGCAGAGGCGTTTCTGCAAGTTACCAAAACCCGAGATGGATTAGAGTCTGCTCTGAGTCCAGGATGGGGCAGCGACGTCCCTCCCCAGGCGCAGGGTCCCTGTGGCGGCGTTTGGCAGATACTGCTTCCCCAGGGAACGCCCAGCACCCAGCACACAGTGGGAGCACAGTGGGAGCTCAGCACACAGTGGGAGCTCAGCGCACAGTGGGAGCTCAGCGCACAGTGGGAGCACAGTCATATGGTTACAGGGAGAACACAGGCCAGTCTGGCCTCCTTTTCTTATTCTTCCCTGTTTGAAAGCAGTTGCAGGAGACTAGTGTCCTTGCTCTGTGACCACACAGAGACCCCTTTCCCTTCAAAGGCACTCAGTGGGACACCCATTCAGTGCTGCAACTGCCCACGTGTTTCCAGTCAGGTGCAGCGATCCTGTGACATCATCAAGAGCCAATCGGAGGAGGGATTAGTCTGAGCTCTAAAGCTAGCCACGGAATTGAGAGAGCCGGCCACGGAACTGAGAGAACCGGCCACAGAACCGAGTGAGCCGGCCCTGGGGGAGGAGGCCCCTTTCTCTCCGGGACCACTTCCAACCAGAAGCGTGGAGCGGCCCCACCCCCGGCTCCACCTCGCCCTGAACGGTCTGAGACGCTGAGGCCCAGGGCCGCCGGAGGGTTGCAGGAGGAAGGGCGGAGCTGGGGAACAGGCGCTGGGACTGTGGGCTTTGGAGAGAGCCAGGCCCGAAGGCCAGGCCAGTCGCAGAGCAAACACGCCGTTTCCTGTTGGGAAAACACGGCTCCGGGGAGCGCTGGGGAGGAGACCAGCAAAGACGCCTCTGTCTCAGAGCCACGTGCAAAACGGGGTCCAGACTGGCGGGTGCCTGGGGGCCCGCGCGGTCGGGAGTCAGTACAGGGAGTGTGGCTCGCTGGCCAGCGTCCACCCGACTCGACATTCGATTTGCTAGGAACACACCCGGGTCCGGCGAGGCCAAAGCCCCCCCCAGGCCTGTGCTCCCGGGGGCTCGCAGGGGGCGAACCCCTCCTCCAGGCGGGGAGCCCGCAGCGTCTTCCGGTTGTCACCCCGAGGCTCGGAGAGCGCCCTGGGACAGCCCGGGGGCGGGGCTTCCTCACCGGCACCCAAAGGGGCCCTCCGTGTCTGTGCCCGAGGGGCCTGCTCTCGGGACCCTCAAAGGGGCCTCGGGCACGTCCGTCTGGGCCTCCCCCGTGCTGACCTCTGTTGGGAGGAGGGGGCGGGAGGAGGGAGGAGGGCTTCTCCCTGGACCGGCCTCCGGGAGGGAGCAGACCCCGAGGGACTGACTTCTGAACATAAGGCTCCAATTCAGCGCCCGCTGCCCCTTAAAGCGGAGCCCGGGGACCTCAGCTGCTGCGGGTGTGCGAAGGGCCCAGGGCCGGGCGTGTGCTCGGCATTGAGGGGCCCCACCTTAGTGTGGGACAGGGCATGGAGGGGCCCCACCTTAGTGTGGGACAGGGCATGGAGGGGACCCACCTTAGTGTGGGACAGGGCATGGAGGGGACCCACCTTAGTGTGGGACAGCGCGGGGGGCTCAGGCATGGAGGGGACCCACCTTAGCTGGGGACAGTGTGGGGGGACAGGGATGGAGGGGACCTCACCTTAGCTGGGGACAGGGCAGGGGGCTCAGGCATGGAGAGGACCCCACTTTAGTGGGGGGCCGGGCATGGAGGGGACACCACCTTAGTGGGGGACAGCGCGGGGGGCCGGGCATGGTGGGGGCAGGGCATGGGCTCGGGCATGGTGGGGGCAGGGCAGGAGGCCTGGCATGTTTGCTGGGACCTGTTGTCAGAGTGGAGGACGCTCCCCCGGCACCTCACCCAGCCTCCAGGCAGGACCCCCCCAGCCCCCACGGGCGGCCGGCCCCGCGTCGGCCCCGCCGCGCCCGGAGGAGCCCAGCCGCGTGGAGGAGCCCACCTTGCTCTTCCGCCAGCTCAGCCTCGGTGTCCCCGCGTCTGTCTGAAAGGGGAGGAGAGAGGGTCAGCCTCCAGCCAGTGCCCTCGGACCCGGGCCGTGTCCTGCAGAGGTGGTGACCCCGATGGTAACACTCCCAACTCCGGCGCCGGCGCGGGGCAGTGGGCTCAGGGGCCCACCGTTGAGGGGCCGAGAAGCCACGCCTCCCAGGTCTGCCCCACCCGCACCCCTGCAGGGCTGTCCCCCACGAGGGGCTGTGGTTTCTCCCCTCGAGGCTGGGGCTCTCCCAGGGAACAGGGCGCCCCCCTCACCCCAGGGGCAGCGCCTCCCCAAGCCTCAGTGCTCCCCTCTGTGACGGGGGCGCACTAGCAGCTCGCTGGCTGCCACAGGAATCTCATGAGGAAGAGCGGAGCGGAGACCTGCGAAGTGGGAACTGTCGCCTGTGCCGACAGCCCCCGGAGACCACGCGGCGTCCGGCGGGGAGAGCTGACCCCGACGCCTCCCCGAACCAGGGCCCAGTGGGGGTCCCGGGAAAGAGGAGAGACCCCACGCCAGGCCGGCGGGGGCCGTGCTGCGCCCCGGCCAGTGTCAGCCGCTCAGAGAGACGCGGGGCTGCGTGGCGGGCTCTCACCTGCTGCTGGCGGGAAACGTCGTGCCACGCATGTTCGCAACAGGCAGATGTGAGTGTGTGTGTGCATGTGTGTGCGCGCACGCACGCGTGTGTATGTGTAGCTATATGTGCAAGGGTGTATTTGGGTGTGCATGTCTTCATGTGAGCGTGTGTGCAGGCATGTAAGCGTGTGCACATGCACATGTGTGTCTGTGTGTACATGCAGGCGTGCACCCATGCGTGTCTGTCTCCATCCAGGGGGAGGAGGCCGTGAGCCTCGTTCGTGACCAGTGCAGCGAGGTCTGTCCTGGCCTCGGCCCGTCCCATTTCTTCCCGCCGCTGGGGACACACCTCCGCCCTCCGCCCTGCACACGGCCTCAGGGAAACCCCAGCGCGGGGAGAGGCGACACGGGACCGCGGTCTGGGGGGAGGCAGCCCGGGCCAGCCCTGGGCCCGCTGGGCGGGGCCGCGCCGCACCTACCCAGGCTGTAGGCCGTGCAGACGTCCGCGCCCGCCGTCCTGCTCAGCAGCCGCCGGGCGTCCTCCGCGGAGAAGCGGCCCTCCCGGCGGAAGAAGGCCCTCTCCTCCTCGCCAAGGAAAAGCGCGCTCTCCAGCCTGGAGAGACAGAGGCCACCTCACCCTGCGGTCCCCACGGCAGCCGCCAGGGAGACCCACTGCGCCGCCTCCACGACCGTCCCCGCACACCTACTGTGTGCCCAGCAGTGAAGGCCCCAGAGAACAAACAAAACCAAACATCCCCCTTCCAGGGAGCCAGCCCAGCAGCAGGCGCCCGGAGCCGGGGCTGGGACAGACGCAGCGGGTCGCAGCCGCCTGGGAAGACGAGCTCCTGGGCTGCCTGCAAAGCCCAACCTCAAATGCCCTCCCCCCACACCCCCCTGGAGGCCGGCGTGACGGTGCAGGCAGAATGGATCCCTCCACATGCTCAGCTCCTCACACAAGCCCCACGGCGCTCCCAGGCACCCACACTAACACGCGTGTGCTCCGTGAGGTTGGGGAGAGGGAAGTCAGAGGACACAGAGGGAGGGGCGGGGGAGGGAAGGAGGAGGCCACTTGCTTATAGGATTACGTTCCCCGCAGAATACGGAACTTGGACATGCACTTTGAAGCTCAGAGGATGCTATTCTGAGACGGCAAAGAGAACTTAGAGTAGCTTGTGGGACATTGGACAAAATAAGTGACAAATGTCGGTGTCATAAAGACAAGAAAGACGGGTAACTGCAGGCGAAGGGGACAGACAAGACGAAGGAGACAGGACAGCTGGTAACGCGCCGTCTGGAATGTTCTCTGGCTAGAGCGGGCGTATGGGAAACTGGCGAATCCGAATGGGGTATGTGAGGACGGGGTGTGTGAGCACGGGTCGGGGTTCATTCCTGGCCCTGACAGTCAGACAGGGGTTATGCAAGAGGATGTCTGGTTTTCAAAACACTGAGTGGTTTCGGAGTAAAGAACATCATGTTCTCAACTCCCTCTCGAGGGCTGAGGAGAACCTGGAAGGAGAGGAAAGAGGAGAAAGCGTGTGGTCGCGTGGGCATGCGGGCCATCGGGGAGGGTGCCGGGCCTCATGCTGTCCCGTGACCTTTCCCCGAGTCCGGATGGCGTCAGGGTGTGAGGAGGAGAGAGGACAGCAAAGGGCACAGCCCCAGGCTCTGGAGCGGGAAAGATTTCAGCAAGTTTGCCGAGTGAACGAGGGGAGTCCTGGGGTCTCCTGCTAAGCAGGACCGGGCCCGGCCCCGGCACACCTCTGGGTTAAGATACAGCAACAGCCCGGCCGGCGGGGCTCCGTGGTTGAGCGTCCACCTACGAACCGGGAGGTCACGGTTCAATTCCCGGTCGGGGCACATGTCCGGGTTGCGGGCTCCATCTCCAATGTAGGGAGTGCAGGAGGCAGCCGATCCATGATTCTCTCTCATCACTGATGTTTCTCTCTCTCTCTTCCTTCCTCTCTGAAATCAATTTTTAAAAATATACATATATTTAAAAAAGATAAGAAACAAACAATAATAAATTAATTAATTAAATAAAAGAGAGCGGGGCATGGGGGGCCCACACAGTGAGAGGAGCCGGGCCGGGATGACAGTCCCCAGGGATGAGCCATTGGAGATGAGACTTGGGGCCAGAGAGGGCCAGGAAGGAGGGGGCAAGCCAACCTCACAGCTGGACTCGGGGGGGGGGGGGCAGACGGTGAATGGTGGCCTGTGAAATCGGGGCCACTGGGCCTGAGTCGGGGGGAAGGCCAGGCCCGGGAGCTCTGAAGGGCTTTCTGAAGTGGAGCCTTGCATTGCAGTGTCCCCCAAGCTCCTGTCCTCAGGAGCCCTATTTGAAATGGGGTTTTCAGGTGCAGTCAGGGTGAGGTCCTGAGACGCGGCACCGTGGGCCGCTCAGGCGGCTCTAAGCCCCGCGGCCGGTCCGTGTGAGACAGAGGCGACGAGGCCGTGGGAGGACAGAGGAGACGGGGTGACGGGGCCACAGGGAACCCCGGGAGCCTCGGGAAGCGGAGGAGGCAGGAAGGACCCTCCCGCAGCCCGGAGGGAGCAGCCCGCGGGCGCCTGGCTGTGGACTGGCCTCACAGCGAGAGACGCAAAGGTGGGGTCTAAGCCCAGGAGGAGGCGCTGTGCAGCGCAGCCCGGGGCTGGTGCGTGGAGGCACAGTGGGTCCCAGAGAAAGACCCCTGGCAGCGCCGAGAGCACGGGCTCCAGGCCCAGACAGGAGGGGACACTGGCCCGGGGACGGGGTGGCAGCCTGGATTCGCTCCAGCCCCGGGACGTGGCTGCGAGCAGGCTCGGGAGGCGTGGTCCGGGCCGAGCGCTTTGTCACTGGGAGGGCGGCAGGCAGTGGCAGGGCCCAGGGCGAGGGGGCCGGGAGGGGGGCGGGAGGGGGGCGGGAGGGGGCCTCGGCCACTCACTCGGACACGCGGCCCTGCACACTGACGAGACTCGTCCGCACAAACCCGACCTGGCCCGAGGCCACGTGCCGGCCCAGGAACCAGGGCAGGCCGGGCACCTGGGCGCCCAGGATCTCGATGAGGTCGCCGCTGTCGAAGGCCAGCTCTTCGGGCCCCGCGCCCGGGTAGGCTGCCACGGCTGCGGCCAGGCCCACGGCTGCAGAGGGAGGCGCCGGTCAGTGCTGGTGGGGGCCGGCTGGGCAGACGGCAGCGCAGCCAGGCGCACCCAGTCCGGCCGTGGGACCATGTGGCACCTGCCCCGCGTGTGGTGAGGCCTGGCCACCGCACCTGAGGGCTGGCATCTCTGGGGTCCTCAGAGAGGGCGCTGTGTCCTCACGCTGACGTGGGAAACTGAGGCCCTCCCTCATTCCTCGCCAGCAAGGCCGGCCAGGGCCCACTCAGGGCGCATGGGGCTGTGAATATGGGTCCTTCCCACCCACCTCCCACGGTGCGCATGTCCACGTCACAGGGACACGGCCACCCAACACGAGCCAGCTCGGGGCGGAGCAGACGCGCCGGCCGGAGCCCGGGGTCCTAGCAGCATCGGCTCCCGAACAAGACCCGGCCTCACGGGCCTCGCTAGCGTTAATAGCGGCTCCAGCCCAGCCCCCAGCCCAGCCCGCCTGTCCCAGGCTCAGGTGTTCAACCCGGAGCAAGCAGCCTGGCCTGGCTGTGCTGGGGTGGGGGTGGGGGTGGGGATGGATGGGGGTGGGGGTGGGGGTGGGTGGGGGTTGGGGGCCGGGTGGGGGTGGGGGTGGGTGCTATACCAGCCCACAGGCCTCGAGCCTCAGTTATCGCCTTGTGAACTGGAGAGAAGGCTATGTCTTCGGGCTTGGGGTGCCTTCAGGTGAGTGCAGAAGCTTCCAGAATGCTGGTGCCTACCCTCCCCCAGCCCCCACCCACTGCCCCAGGGGAGACATTTACCCATCAGCTGGGTGTCTGGCGTCACAGGTTCACCCACAGAGTCCTCGAAGGGGTCCCAGGCGACCCTGAGAGCCCATCTGCAGTGGGAGAGGGGGTCTCTGCTGTGGGGACTGGATGAGTTAGCAGCCCCGTGACTCATGCGGGTCCCACCACCTGTCCCACCACACACACACCACACACACACACACGCAGCCGCGCGCACGTGCGCGCGCACACACACACACACACACACCACACACACACACACCACACACGCACACCACACACACACACACACACACACGCCTGCCCCGGGGTGCGGCCTTCAGGCCCAGGCATGGCCCTGTCCAGGCCCGTGCTGCCTCCCACCCCATTCCCTCCGCCTTCTCAGGCCCGTCCGGGCCCTTATTTCCCCGGAGAGAAGCTGAGCCACGGCCTGCTGTTCCCGGGACAGTGGACACCGGAAGACGAACTTGCTCTCTGTGCCGTGGCTGCCGGGCAGCTCCAGCCGAGCTCATGCCCGTGGGCAGCACGTGGGCAGCTTGGTCTCAGGCCGCGCCCGCCCGGGGGCATTTGCGCGGGTCCCCGTGCGCTCCCAGCGGCGGGCACACGCCCACGGCGCCCGCAGCAGCTTTCCAGATGAGCCAGCGCGTGGGGCAGCTCGTCCCGGGCCCTGGGCGCGCTGTGTCCTGTCCCCTGAGGCAGGTGGGCTGGGAGCAGCAGGAGGGGGCGTGGGGTCCGCCGGGCTCACGCTGCCCCCCCCCCAACGGACAGCCCAGGGCCGGGCCTCCGCGTGGGGCTGCCAGCGGGAAGCAGAGGCACGAAGGCCGGTACCTACTGATGGAACGGAGTCAGAGGCTCTGCAGCGGGCACGGCCGCCTCCTCCTCGGAGCACGCGCGGAGCCTGCGGGCCGGGGAGCCCGCTGCTGGGGCCGCCTCTCCCTGGGGAGCCCCTGAAGCCGGCCTGAGGGGCTGGGGGCCCCTGCCTGCACCCTGCGGACCGGTGGTCACTCTCACGTAGCCGTCAGGACACAGGACGAAGAAAGGCCCTGTGACGTGGCAGAGGGTGGTCACTCAGGGGGCCAGACACAGAGGCAGCCACCCCTCTGCAGGGGACCCACTCTCCCCTCAGGACACAGGTGCGGGCGGCACCCCCACCGTCTCTCACCCACAGCTGCCAGGCACCAGACCCCAAGGGCCAGACGGGGAGGCTGGACCTGGGCTGGGGTCCTGGCTCTGCTGGCCTTCCCCTGGGAGCTTGGCTCCCCCTCAGACTCTTGGGGCCTCAGTTTCCCCTTCTGCGCTGTGAAGGTCCAGACGTGTGATCCACAGGCAGGGGCCCACGTCAGGCTGTGTGGCCGCGTGAGGAGCGCGGGCTGGGGTGGCGCTTGCAAGCCCCCTTCCTCTTATTTCTTGGGGAGCTGACGGTGATAAACCCCCTGCACCCCCCTGTCGGTGTCCCCCGCCCAAGCCCCTCGGTCCCCACTGCACCAGCCCCCCAGCTGTCGAGACCCCGAGTCCCCAGCGCGGCTCACCTTCCTGGACCAGGAGGCTCTCGTGCGTCAGCCTCAGCGCCTCCTCGTCCACGCAGACCCGGACGGACGCCTCCTCGTGCTCCTCGGGCGAGCGCAGCCAGAAGGCCGGGCCCACCAGCAGGTTCTCCAGGCAGTGGTGCGTGAAGCCTGCGGCAGGCGGCCCAGGTCACAGCGTGCTCGGGGGCGGCCGAGCCCGGCACCCACCAGGCTCAGGGAGACACCCGCCTGCCGTGGGACCTGCAGTGCACCCCCCGCCCCGGGTGGCCCTGTCCCACTGTCTGAACTGCAGGGGACCAGTCGTGACCCTGACCTCCCTGGGCCTTGGGAAGGTTCAACGAGGACAAGTGACTTCCTCTAGGAACTCGGTCTCCTGTCTGTGAGACAGGACAGAGCATGCTCACACGGGGGTGGGGGGGAGGGAGGCAGGGGGGAGGGGCACTGCCCTGCTCGGGGCAGCAGGAAATTGTCCCGGATTCTTATTTGCAAACCTCCTGGCTCTCAGGCTGGGGGGAGGGGTGCGGAGCATGTTCCCCAGGGGACCCTGCAAATGCCTCCCCATAGAACGAGGAATATTCTGGAAAGCAAGGCCACAGCTGAGGTTGAAATGACAGTTTCCTGGACTATGCTCAGCCGGTCGGGCGTCAGAGAGCTGGGAGGTCCAGCGCTGGAAGGAGGCGGGGACCGCCAGCCATGAGGCCGCACAGCCCTGAGCGTCTGGAGCGCCCCCCCCCCCAGCACCCCACCTGAGCACAGGTGAGCCCCTCCTTCCCCAGCTGCCCCAGAGGCCGGGGGGCGCTAACCTACTCTAGAGCCTGGTTGTACCACGCAGGCGTGGTGTGAGCCAGTGCCTGGCGGGGGACCCGTCCCCGCTCGGCCTTACCGAGGGCGTGGTAGGTGGAAAACTTCCAGATCTCTTCGAAGGTCTTGAAGGTCACCACGAGCCGGTCCTGGTCGCTGTGGATGGACAGCAGCCTGGCCGACAGCTCCTGCCGGGGGGAAGCAGGAATCAGAGACGTCCCCGTGGCGCGGAGGCGTCTGACCGTCACGGGCCAGGCACGGGACGGAAACTTTGATAGACGCGACCCTGGCCGGCGCCACTCACAGCTGCCTCCTCGACAGCCAGGTGCGCCCTCCGCTCTCAAGCCCGCTGCGGCTCCCCAGAGCCTGGGCACGCCTGCTCCTTCGAACCCCTGGGCCTCCGGCTGGGCTCCCCCCCCACTCCTGGTTTGCCAGGCGCAGGCCCAGCATGGCTGTCCCTCCTGGCCGCGGTGAGGGGCACGGGAGCAGCACAGCCCAGGAACGTGTGTCGTTGGCGGGGAGGGAGGGTGCTGGCCTCCCGCGCGCCTGGCCTTCTGTGCGTGGCACGGCAGGGGCTCAGCCCAGAGCCAGGGCTCACCCTGCCGCGCTCGCCCGGGGTCCCGAGGGCCGCCCCGCTGCTGAGTGCGCCCAGGGTGCCATGCAGCTGTGGGGGACCGCACACCGCTCCTCGGGCCAGGCTGGCGGCAGGGTCAGAGGGTGGCCACCTGTCCCTAACCCGGCCCCTCCTCCACCAGCCTCCTGTCCGACGGTCCGTCCCGCAGATCAGCTCCCAGGTCCTCTACCCCCCACAAAGGGACCTTCACAGCCCAGCGGGCGGAGGCGCTGGAGGAAGGAATGGGGGTCATCGGGAACTCGGTGGCCCTGCGTGGCTGTGCCCTGTGTGGTGCCCTGGGGACACACATCCAGGAGAGCGGGTGGGGGCGCGTCGCAGGCCGCCATGAGGGGAGGTGGAGGGCGGCCTCCCGCCCGTGGCCTTGGCCCCTTGGAGGCCTGGACTCATGGACCCTGGTCCTGCTGCCCCTCCTCCCGTCTCCTCCGCACCGTCCTCCCGGTCCCCTCGTCAGGCAGGGGCCCTACACCTGCGCTCCCCCAGGTCCCAGCCCTGGGGGGCCACTCACCCCGAGCGTGCGGGCCACCTCCCGGCTGTCGTTCTCCAGCAGGCGGAGCCGGGCCCGCAGGGCCTGCTGCAGCCCGGGGTCCGGCTGCCCGCCCCGCCTCCGCACAGCCTGCAGCTGCAGCGTCAGGTCTGCAGGGACAGGTCAAGGTCAGGCAGTCCGCCCCCACGAGCCCTAGCCACAGGCGGGGCCCGGGTTCAATGCCCACCTCAGGCGTCGCTTCTGGACGCCCTGTACTGATGTCCACCCGAGCCCCCGTTTCTCTCCTGGAGGGCGAGTTGCACGCTGCTCCACCCAGAGCGATGGCAGGCCCCCTCCAGCCCCAGCACAGGCCCCCAGGAGCTATTGGCAGGTGGTCCTGAGTCACCGAGACCTCCAGCCCGACCTCCCCTCCGCCAGCCCCAGACAGGACCTCCGACCCCCAGCAGACACCCCACAGACCCCTAGCCCCCCCCACCCCACCCTGCCCAGGCAACACCCACCTCCCTCCATCACGGGCCTGGGGCCCACGGGAGCCCCTGACCACCCCCGCCCCCGCGGTGCCAGCCTGGCTCCCTCAATGCAGATCTCAGCTCAGATGCCCCACCCCCACCCCACCCCCCAAGGAGGCCTCAGAACCCAGAGTCCCCAGAGCCCCAGGGGCTGCTAGAGAGGGAGGAGAGAGGAGGGGAGGGAGAGGGAGTCCCACGCCCTTTGACAGCCTTGCACCTGCCTTAGAACTTTCCGGCAAAGGGCCCTAGAGCACACACCCCCCCTCCCGTGGGCGGGGCCGGGGCAGAGACTGGGCAGCTCTGGGGTCTGGCCAGCCCCGAGCGGGCAGCGGGCAGCGGGCAGCACCTCACAGCTGCCCCTCCTGCCCCGTCAGAGGGCGGGCTGCCTTCTCAAACCCCAAGCACCCTGCCCTGCTGCCCAGCTGGCCCTGACCCCCCGGGACCACAGGGCGCTCTGACCTCCGAGAGGAAGGGGGACGGGCAAGGTGAGGTGCCAGCAGCACTGGGGTCTCCGTCCCGCACAGCTGGGGGTCAGGGTGGGGTCTCCGGGGCAAGGGGCAGATTCTTCCCACCCGGTGCTAGCCCCAGCCCAGGGGTGCCCACATCCACGCCCCATTCTCGGAGCCCCCACCCCAGAGACCAGCCCTGGGACAGCTCCCCGAGGCCTTCCCTCCGCTGCCCCCCCTTCCGCCTGGTTCTTACAGGCCCGCCCGTCACCCTCCGTGTCCCTTCCCTGCAGGCGCCTCAGGGCCGCGTCCCCTCTGAGCGGGACAGAGCCCGGGAAGCCCTTTGCAAATGCAGCTGAACCCACACCCTGGCCCCTGCGGGATGCGGGGGCCCGGGCCCCACCCCAGACGGATGGATCCAGGATCCGGGTGCGGGACCTGGGCGTCTGCGTTTAGCGAGCTCCTCGCCGCCCCCAGAGGGAGGGGCAGGAGTCCCACGTTCCCATCCGCAGCCTGGATGAACCCGCCCGGGGATGCCTACCTGTGGGGTACGCTCCCCTCTGGCCGGGAGGGGTCCCAGGGTCCCGCTGAGAGCCGCGCGGGGTTGGAGCAGTGTCTGTAACACAGCGGGCCTGTGGCTCAGGTGAAAGCAGGCGACTCCCTGCACAGCCCCCGCCCCCTTCCCGCAGGGCCACACCGCCCATGAGGACGGAGGCCTGTGAGTTTCCCTCGCGCTTTAAGAAACCAGCGCAGACCGGCCAGTGTGGCTCAGTGGTTGAGCGTCGACCTGTGAACCAGGAGGTCGTGGTTCGATTCCCGGTCAGGGCACATGCCGGGTTGCGGGCTAGATCCCCAGTGGGGGGTGTGCAGGAGGCAGCCCATCCGTGATTCTCTCTCATCATTGCTGCTCTATCCCTCTCCTTCCTCTCTGAGATCAATAAAATATGCATTTATAATAATCAAAAGAAACCAGCCCAGCGCCATGGCCTAGAAAACTAGTGCGCTACCTGCTGTGGGGTGCACAGGCACGCTCTGAGGGGCTGGCTGAGGGGCACTGGCTGGGGGTGCCTGGCTGAGGGCTAGCTGAGGGGCTGGCTGAGGGCTGGCTGAGGGTGCGCTGGCTGAGGGCTGGCTGAAGGTGCGCTGGCTGAGGGTGCACTGGCTGAGGCGCGCTGGCTGAGGCTGGTGAGGGCTGGCTGAGGCTGGCTGAGGGCTGGCTGGGGTGCTGTAGGGCGCTGCTGAGGCTGGCTGAGGGTGCACTGGCTGAGGGGCTGGCTGAGGGTGCCTGGCTGAGGGTGCATGGCTGAGGGCGCACTGGCTGAGGGCTGGCTGAGGGTGCACTGGCTGAGGGGCTGCTGAGGTGCACTGGCTGAGGGTGCACTGGCTGAGGGCGCACTGGCTGAGGGCTGGCTGAGGGCTGGCTGAGGCTGGCTGAGGGTGCCTGGCTGAGGGTGCACTGGCTGAGGGTGCACTGGCTGAGGGGCTGGCTGAGGGTGCACTGGCTGAGGGTGCACTGGCTGAGGGTGCACTGGCTGAGGGCGCTGGCTGAGGGCTGGCTGAGGGTGCACTGGCTGAGGGTGCACTGGCTGAGGGGCTGGCTGAGGGTGCACTGGCTGAGGGTGCACTGGCTGAGGGCGCACTGGCTGAGGGCTGGCTGAGGGTGCACTGGCTGAGGGTGCACTGGCTGAGGGCGCACTGGCTGAGGGCATGGCTGAGGGTGCACTGGCTGAGGGCACGCTGGCTGAGGGTGCACTGGCTGAGGGAGCACTGGCTGAGGGTGCACTGGCTGAGGGCGATGGCTGAGGGTGCACTGGCTGAGGGCGCACTGGCTGAGGGTGCACTGGCTGAGGGTGCACTGGCTGAGGGCGCACTGGCTGAGGGGCTGGCTGAGGGGCACTGGCTGAGGGGCTGGCTGAGGGCGCACTGGCTGAGGGTGCACTGGCTGAGGGTGCCTGGGCTGAGGGTGGCTGGTGAGGGCGCACTGGCTGAGGGGCACTGGCTGAGGGTGCACTGGCTGAGGGGCTGGCTGAGGGCGCACTGGCTGAGGGTGCACTGGCTGAGGGGCTGGCTGAGGGCGTGCTGGCTGAGGGGCTGGCTGAGGGTGCACTGGCTGAGGGTGCGCTGGCTGAGGGCTGGCTGAGGGTGCACTGGCTGAGGGTGCACTGGCTGAGGGTGCACTGGCTGAGGGGCTGGCTGAGGGGCACTGGCTGAGGGTGCACTGGCTGACGGGGCTGGCTGAGGGCGTGCTGGCTGAGGGGCTGGCTGAGGGTGCACTGGCTGAGGGTGCGCTGGCTGGGGGCCTGGCTGAGGGTGCACTGGCTGAGGGCGCACTGGCTGAGGGGCTGCTGAGGGCGCACTGGCTGAGGGGTGCTGGCTGAGGGTGCACTGGCTGAGGGCGCACTGGCTGAGGGTGCACTGGCTGAGGGCGCACTGGCTGAGGGCGCACTGGCTGAGGGTGCGCTGGCTGAGGGCACACTGGCTGAGGGGCTGGCTGAGGGCGCACTGCTGAGGGGCTGGCTGAGGGTGCACTGGCTGAGGGTGCGCTGGCTGAGGCGCACTGGCTGAGGGTGCACTGGCTGAGGGGCTGGCTGAGGGCGCACTGGCTAGGGTGCATGGCTGAGGGGTGCACTGGCTGAGGGCTGGCTGAGGGTGCACTGGCTGAGGGTGCGCTGGCTGAGGGCGCACTGGCTGAGGGCGCACTGGCTGAGGGTGCACTGGCTGAGGGGCTGGCTGAGGCGCATGGCTGAGGGTGCACTGGCTGAGGGGCTGGCTGAGGGCGTGCTGGCTGAGGGGCTGGCTGGAGGTGCACTGGCTGAGGGTGCGCTGGCTGAGGGGCTGGCTGAGGGTGCACTGGCTGAGGGTGCACTGGCTGAGGGTGCACTGGCTGAGGGGCTGGCTGAGGGCGCACTGGCTGAGGGTGCACTGGCTGAGGGGCTGGCTGAGGGCGTGCTGGCTGAGGGGCTGGCTGAGGGTGCACTGGCTGAGGGTGCGCTGGCTGAGGGCTCACTGGCTGAGGGTGCACTGGCTGAGGGCGCACTGGCTGAGGGACTGGCTGAAACCCAGGTGTGGGCAGGGGCTCCTCTGAGGCTCCCGGGGAGAGTCTGACCCTGGCCTTTCCAGCACCCAGAGGCGCCCACATCCCTTGGCTCCTGGCCCCTCCTCCATCGTCAAAGCCTTTGGTTTCTCTGACTCTGCCCTCGGGATACTCTCCCATCTCAAGACCCGAACTCCGTCCCACCTGCGCTCCCTGTCGCCACAGGGTGAGGTGGGTGTGCGGGTCTGGGATTAGGCGGACTTCATTGGGGGCCACTATTCTGCTGACCACACAGGGGAGGTGACAACCGGAAGGGACTCGGGGTCTGGAGCAGACAGAGCTGTGTCCTGATCCGGCTGCACCAGTCAATTGCTGGGCGGCACGTGCCTGTGAGGCTGTGGGGTGGAGCTCACAGCCTGGCGAGGACTAGTGAGGTACCCCAAGATTCAGGGTCAGAGGGGGGCCCACGCTGGGACCAGAGCAGAGGGCGGCTCAGTCCTCCCCTGCCATCCCTTCCGCGCCCCCATCGGGAGGCCAGCTCCAGTGTGCACCTTGGCTGGAGTCCTGGGTCTCTGCCCGGCTCAGTTTGCTCATCTGTAAAATGGGCTGAGCAATTGGGGCCTAAGGATCAAGGCCGGTGTGATTGGGAAGAGCCTGTGATTCCGCAGCCGGTGTGACCTTCAGGCTGCCGGTCCCCAGCGCCTGCAGGATGCTCCCCTAAGAGCCGTGGGCACAGCACTGCCCGCTCGGCCGTGGACTGGACAACATGATGGTGCTCGTTTCTGCTCTCTTCTTATCAGCATCTTCGAGCGCCTTCAGTGTACCAGCCCCTGCGGTGTGCCAGCCCCACGCTGTGCTGCCGCCTGGTGGTCAGAGCCCACGGCCAGGCCTGGCTCGCTCTGCGGTCCAGGGCCTGCCTCAGCGCCGGGCAGGCAGCACAGACTCAGAAAACCTGCCAAATCCGAAAGAGCACACAGCGTCCAGGTCCTGGCGAAGCACCATCCTCCAATTCGGTTCCAGGGCCGGGCCGAGAAGTGCCCGTCTGTGGTCCCCCCAGCAGGACGTGCTCACAGGATGGTGGAGACGTGAGCAGACCCCGCGCTCACAGGATGGTGAGACGTGGCAGACCCGGAGATGATGGAGACGTGAGAGACCCCGCGCTCACAGGATGATGGAGACGTGAGAGACCCCGCGCTCACAGGATGATGGAGACGTGAGAGACCCCGCGCTCACAGGATGGTGGAGACGTGAGAGACCCCGCGCTCACAGGATGGTGGAGACGTGAGAGACCCGCTCACAGATGATGGAGACTGAGGACCCCGCGCTCACAGGATGGTGGAGACGTGAGAGACCCCGCGCTCACAGGATGTGGAGACGTGAGAGACCCCGCGCTCACAGGATGGTGGAGACGTGAGAGACCCAGCGCTCACAGGATGATGGAGACGTGAGAGACCCCGCGCTCACAGGATGATGGAGATGTGAGAGACCCCGCGCTCACAGGATGATGGAGACGTGAAGACCCGTGCCACAGATGGTGGAGATGTGGCAGACCCCGCGCTCACAGGATGGTGGAGACGTGGGCAGACCGCGTCACAGGATATGGAGATGTGAGCAGAGCGAAGCTGGGCAATTTGAATGAGAAGTTAACGATGGCAGCTGACACAGGCCAGAGAGCACAGTGCAGACCGAAGAGCCCTCAGGAAAATGAATGATGAACCGTGGGGAGAGGGGACCGGCGTCCTTCGCAGAGCAAGTCAATGGTAAACGTGGAGGAATAGCGCGTGAGATCGTCACCACGGAGGGAGCCGTCACAATAATTCTCATTTCCGCCGAAAACCGGGCTGGCGAGTGTCCCGAGGACGAGGCATTGACTTCGTCTCAAGTCTCTTCCCCGGGTGACGAGTGACGGCAGAGGAAGCGCGATGCCCGGACGGTGGGGAAGTCTGTGCCACACCCTGAACCAAGGCATCAAAACGACTGTCCCGTACAGCCAGGTCGTCACACGGCCGCCAGCCACGCTGCGATGGGACACGGCGCTTCCGGGGCATCGCCCCAGGTACCCGGCATCGCGGGGGGCGGTCACTGCTGCGCCCACGCGGAGGGCCGTGCTCCGATGACCGGCGAGTTCTGAGAACATTGACCAGCCACGCGGCTCCAGGCACGGCACGGCAGGCTCTCCGGCTGCCAGGATGCGGCTGGGCCGGTCGGCAGGGTCTGAGCGAGGCCTGAGGCCACCACGTGGGCCCGCTGCCCGGGGCTCTGGAGGGCACGTCCGGGTTTGGGAAATACACACGCCAAAGCGATTGGGGCTCCAAAGAGCCCATATAGACAGAGAGGCCGCAGGTCCCTCCCTCTCTGGCCTCAGCTTGTCTCCGGGGGCCCAGGGCGGCCTGGCCTGAGCACCCCTGGGTGCATGGCCTGCGGGCAAAGCAGGACTGAGGGTGCACAGGTTTGTGAAAGGTCCGTCAGCAAGTGCAGGGCAGCTGCTCCAGAACTCCCCATCCCCCTCCCCTCTCCCTGTCCGTGTGGGGTCACTGAAGCTCCCCGAACAACACACTGGCCTGCACGCGACTCAGCAGACGCCCGAGCCCGGCCGGTGGGCCTCAGCCAGTGAGCGTCGACCTAAGAACCCGGAGGTCACTGTTGATCCCGGTCAGGGCACCTGCCTGGGTTACGGGCTGGATCCCAGTGTGGGGAGTGCAGGAGGCGGCCGTCCATGGTTCTCTCTCATCACTGATGTTTCTCTCTCTCTCCCTCGCGCGCCGCACTCACCGTCTCTGCCCGCAGCCTGGGCCTCCGCGGGTCCTGGTCCCGCCCAGCTGGCCGAGGAGCTCCCAGCCTTTCTCTGGACCTTGTCGCCACCGACGCTGCCCAGGGCCCGGCCACCGTCCCCGTCGGGGCAGGCTCCTCCGCGGCCGCCTCCGCTGGGTCCTTCATGACTGACGTGGCCTCAGCGCCCAGGGCTGGGCCTGCCGGGCTGGCCGCTGTGGGGAGAGGAGAGGGCGGTGGTCAGCGACGACCTCTCCAGGGAGACGGGCCACGGGCCCGGCACAGATGCTGCCGCCAGAGCTGGGGTTCAGAGGAGAGCCCCCTCCATGCCTGGGGGCCACGCTCAGCCCTCTCAGGTCAGCTGATGGTCACTTCCTCTCCGACCAGCACAATTCCCCAGGGCCGGGCTGTGTGAGCTCAGGGCTGGGAGAGCTCAGGGCTGGGGGAGCTCAGGGCTGGGGGAGCTCAGGGCTGGGGGAGCCCAGGGCTGGGGGAGCTCAGGGCTGGGGGAGCTCAGGGCTGGGGGAGCCCAGGGCTGGGGGAGCTCAGGGCTGGGGGAGCCCAGGGCTGGGGGAGCTCAGGGCTGGGGGAGCCCAGGGCTGGGGGAGCCCAGGGCTGGGGGAGCTCAGGGCTGGGCTGGGGGAGCTCAGGGCTGGGGGAGCTCAGGGCTTGGCTGGGGGAGCTCAGGGCTGGGGGAGCTCAGGGCTGGGGGAGCCCAGGGCTGGGGGAGCTCAGGGCTGGGGGAGCCCAGGGCTGGGGGAGCTCAGGGCTGGGGGAGCCCAGGGCTGGGGGAGCTCAGGGCTGGGGGAGCCCAGGGCTGGGGGAGCCCAGGGCTGGGGGAGCTCAGGGCTGGGGGAGCGCAGGGCCGGGCTGTGCCTGGTGGCCTGGCCAATGCCCCCTGGCCGCAGGTGGACGTCCTGCAGGCAGGGTCTCTAGGCCCCGAGGACACAGCTCAGGGCTGTCCGTCACCCACTCAGCGCGTGGCTGCGAACGCCTGGAGGTGTGTGAGCGGGGCTGCGGGACAGAGGGCCCTGTCCTGTGGCTCACATGGCCCCACGCTCGGGGTGAGCCTACCACACCTCCGGCCGCGGGCCTGAAGCGGGGACCCTGTGACAGCCATCCCCGAGCGATGGCCCTGTGTCACCCGGGGCTCGGAGCTGGGGCTCCCATGGGCCCTGGCGCTGCCGTCACAACCCCGAGCCCGATCCAGCCCCGCGGGCTGGTCTCTCCCACGGGCAGGGGCCCGGGCAGCAGGGTCCCCGGACCGAGTCCTGTTTGTCGGGAAACGGGCCAGGCCCCGGCAGCCGTGGGCGGAAGGAAGCAGGGCCGTGGCCGTGGCCGTGGCCGTGGCCGAGGCTACGTCTCCCCACCGGGGTTCCCCCAGCCCAGAGCCAGTCACCCTGCCCCGCCCTCCCGGTCGGAGACGAGAGCCCTCACGGCGGGGACACCACGCCCTGGGCTTGGGGCTCGGTCACCCACCGAGGGCACAGGGGACCACGTCCTCTCAGGCGGGCAGGGAGGCACGGGCGACAGAGACAGCACAGCGGGCGGCTGAGGGACGCAGCCTGAACCGCGGACCCTGGACCAGCCCAGCCCAGCCCCTCCGCCCACGCCACTGGGACAGGGAGCTGGGGGCTGCCAGCGGGGTCCATCTGCTCCTGCGGGTCTCACAGAGCGGGGCCCTGTTGGGGGGCCCTAGTCCTGCCGCGTCCCCACCAGGTCTCTGTCCTCCCCTCTGCCGCCTTCTCCAGGAGCCACGTCCGATGCCCCCGAGACGGAGCAGGGCCTGCAGCCAGGCACCCGGCACAATGATCAGGTCTGGGGCCTGTGCCTGTCACCCCGCTGGCCTCCCCGGGCCGTCTGCGCGTCCACACAGGCCTGCCCTGCGCTCGGGGGCGGGCTGGGGACAGAGACGGGGCTGGGACAGGGATGGGGCTGGGGACAGGGATGGGACTGGGGACAGGGATGGGACTGGGGACAGGGACAGGGCTAGGACAGGGACGGGACTGGGACAGGGACGGGGCTGGGACAGGGATGGGGCTGGGGACAGGGATGGGGCTGGGACAGGGATGGGGCTGGGACAGGGATGGGGCTGGGACAGGGACGGGGCTGGGACAGGGACGGGGCTGGGGACAGGGACGGGGCTGGGACAGGGATGGGGCTGGGGACAGGGATGGGGCTGGGACAGGGACGGGGCTGGGACAGGGACGGGGCTGGGACAGGGATGGGGCTGGGACAGGGACGGGGCTGGGACAGGGACGGGGCTGGGACAGGGATGGGGCTGGGACAGGGATGGGGCTGGGACAGGGACGGGGCTGGGGACAGAGACGGGGCTGGGACAGGGATGGGGCTGGGACAGGGACGGGGCTGGGACAGGGATGGGGCTGGGGACAGGGATGGGGCTGGGACAGGGACGGGGCTGGGACAGGGATGGGGCTGGGGACAGAGACGGGCTGGGACAGGGATGGGGCTGGGACAGGGATGGGGCTGGGGACAGGGATGGGGCTGGGACAGGGACGGGGCTGGGGACAGGGATGGGGCTGGGACAGGGATGGGGCTGGGACAGGAATGGGGCTGGGACAGGGATGGGGCTGGGGACAGGGACGGCGCTGGGACAGGGATGGGGCTGGGACAGGGATGGGGCTGGGACAGGGATGGGGCTGGGACAGGGATGGGGCTGGGACAGGGATGGGGCTGGGACAGGAATGGGGCTGGGACAGGGATGGGGCTGGGACAGGGACGGCGCTGGGACAGGGATGGGGCTGGGACAGGGATGGGGCTGGGGACAGGGATGGGGCTGGGACAGGGATGGGGCTGGGACAGGGATGGGGCTGGGGACAGGGATGGGGCTGGGACAGGGATGGGGCTGGGACAGGGATGGGGCTGGGGACAGGGATGGGGCTGGGACAGGGATGGGGCTGGGACAGGGATGGGGCTGGGGACAGGGACGGGGCTGGGGACAGGGATGGGGCTGGGACAGGGATGGGGCTGGGGACAGGGATGGGGCTGGGACAGGGATGGGGCTGGGACAGGGATGGGGCTGGGGACAGGGATGGGGCTGGGACAGGGATGGGGCTGGGACAGGGACGGGGCTGGGACAGGGATGGGGCTGGGACAGGGATGGGGCTGGGACAGGGACGGGGCTGGGACAGGGATGGGGAAGGCTCTTCACAGGGACCCTCCCACCTGCTTGGGAGGGGCCTGGCCTGTGGGTGGGGCTGCAGTGACAGCTGTGAGCAGAGTTCCCAGTGACAGTCAATGTGAGGAAGTGGGAGCCATCTCCACGGAAGCGCTTCCCCCTCCCCCTCCTTCCCGAAATGGCCTCGCTCGGCCTGGGGCGCCAGCTCGGCTGCAGAAGTGGCTCTGGGACTCCTGGGGCAGCGGCGGTCACCCCGGGCCGCCCCGTGGAGGGTCTCCCTCCTCCGGCCTCGATCCTCTGAGCTTGGCTATGGTGGGGCCAACCCAGGAGCTCCTGCAGCCGGGCCCAGCCTGACCCGGGGCGGGGGAGGGGGTGGTTCGGCACCTGACGCAGAGCCCGGGCCGGCGGGCATGGGCGGCGCTCGGCCTCAGTCACTCACCGGAGAATGAGCATGAAAACATCGCCTCGCAAGGGGCTGTGGGTTACATGAGTGGTGCTCCGGGGTACAGGTGGCGTGTGGTGAACGGGGGTGCAGGGGGGGAGACGGCACAACCCAGCCTTGAAGGGTTGGGGGAGGGGGTGTCTGGCCGGAGCTTATGCTGGGCTCGTGCTGGACAAACACTCGGGGCCACTGCAGCCTCGCCCCTCCATCAGGGGCACCTCTCCGGGGCTGTACTGGGGTGAACAGTGTCCCCCAAACCCGTGTCCCCCAGGACCTCAGCAGATGACCTTGTCTGGAAACAGGGTCTTTGCAGCGAAGCGAAGGCTCGGCCACATCGGGGCAGGCTGGGCCTGAACGCAGGGACTGATGTCACAGGACGGGAGGGACACGCAGTCACAGAGAGGCCGTGTGACCACAGGGTCGGCTGCAGCGGGCCTCCAGCGGCTGGAGCAGGCAGGAAGGCGCCGCCCCGAGCTGCTGACACTGATTCAGGCCCTGGCCCCCCGCCAGTGACAGCGAGTCTCCATTGTGAGCCCACGCGTGGGACGGGGTCACGGCTGCCCCGGAATTCTCGCCCCGCCCCCCAAACCCGAGACTCTGTGCCTCACCTTGACCGTGGGGAAGCGGGGTCACCCTCACCTTGCGAGCAGAGTCAAAGGACTTGTCACATCAGACACGGCACGACCCCGACACGGGACGCGTCGCCCTTACCCACAGCGCTGTGATGAGCACCTCAGCCACCACCATCTGACCCTCCGGGCCGGGAGGGCTGTCCTGCGCCCATTTCACAGATGGCCAGCCTGAGGCTCAGCGAGGCTTGAAAGGTGAGAGTTGAACCAGGTGAGTCTGAGTCCAGCCCTCCAGCACCTGTCCGAACTTGAACGCACCCACCTCGACCCCGCCTGCCTCCAACCCGGGGTTCAGTCAGCTCCTCGGACAGGGCGCTCAGAGGCACCCCACTCACAGCCGGCCCCTGTGCGGGCACCCCAGGCCCAGCCCCAGCCGTACCACTAATTCCCGACCTCGCTCTACCAGCCATCACTTCTACGAGCCTCGCCAAGGGGGTGGGGGGTGGGGGGTGCCTGGAGGCCGGCGCAGGGTCTCAGGGGCGTCCGTGGACCAGTGCCCGGGCAGGACTGGGTGCCGAGGCCTGGCCGGTGCCCTTCCCTCCAGCTCTGTGGGTGGTGCCCCTGGCGAAGGAACTCGTCCTGTTTTGGTGCCGGAAAGGAGGCCCAGGGTGGTGACCTCAGAGTGGCCGGTCACGGCGACAGTGCCACCCTGGGCCGGGCACTTCTGTGGCCAACGTGGCGGGAGGTCCCACTTGAGACCTGTGGCCCTGGCCTCCCGTACCACCGGCTCCGGACGCGCTGAGCCCTCGAGGGGGCGAGGTCAGCAGAAGCCACAGAGCCCGTGCTTTATCAAACCCGCCATCGTCACGGCGCCGTCTCGCCGGTCACCCCGCAGCACTCCTGACAGCCCCTCGGGCCCCAGACTCCTGCCTGCTCCCCCGAACCCTTACGGTCTCAGCCAGGTCTTCCAGAAAGAGAGGGACAGGCTGTTCTTAGACCCCCCGGTGGGCGCCGCCTACCCGGCCAGGCCACGCCCGTCACCTCTGCCATCCCGTCGCCCAGCACCCGCTTACCTGCGCCCGCTCCTCAGGGCCGCGCCAGGACGCAGACACAGGGCGCTCCTCCCGCTGGCCCGAGGCTGCCTCCCCGCCGCAGCCAGGCCGCCCTCCGCCCTCCGCCTCCGCACTCCGCGGCCACCGCCCCCGCTTCCTGCCCCGCTTCCTCCCTGCGCCGGGGCCTGGCGAGGCCGCCTGCGGAGACAGCCAGTTGATCATTAGCTCCTTCCTGGGCCAGCTCCCGGCCTCCCGCCTGACCGCGGCCCGGCCCCCAGGTGCCGCCTCGCCCCGGGACTGGGGAAGTCCGCCAGCTGCCAGGCCTCCCTGCCAACCTCGGCCCGGCTCTGTTCCTCTTCTGCTTTCTGCACACCCACACGCACACACACACCAGACACGCGTGCACATGCTCACGCAGGCCCCCGCTGACATGTGCACAGACCCAGCCCCCCCGCCCACACGTGCAAGGACACAGGTCCCCGCTGGGACCCAGGGGGTCAGCCACCGCTCTCCCTCCCCCCATTCTGGCTGGGTCTGGCCCCGCCTGGCTTGAGAACAGGGAACATGGCCCTGACTGCTAGGGAGATGGGGCTGGGTCTCCTGTTGGCTCCAACAGGAAGTGGGCACTGAGCTGGGGTCCCCCGCAGCCCCGCTCTCCTGTCTCCCCTCACAGCCTTGCTGAGGGGCGGGCTCTGGTCCCAGCCCAGCCCTGGGAATCGAGAATGAGTGGGTGACCTTCACGCTTGGCCTGGCAACACCAGGAAGAATTGCCAGGTTAAGTGGTAACGCGCCTATTTTACAGACAGGAAAGCTGAGGCTCAGCGAGGCCGTGGGACATGCCGAGACCAGGGGACAGCTGGAAGATGAGCTGGGCCGGTGTCTGACGGACACGGAAGCCGGAAGGCGGGTTTCTAACGGCGGCAGCGCTGACGCTGGGCGCGGGTTCCTGGCCCGGGAGGCGCTGCCGTGGGCAGTGTTAGCAGCATCCTGGCCTCTGCCCGGGAGATGCCACCCCAGCTGTGACAGCCAAGCGTCTCGGATGTTCGTCTCCAGGGGCGATGTCGCTTGGGCTGAGGGCCATGGCTCTAGGCGAAGCTCCTTGGGGTGAGGCCGAGCCCTCCGGCCCATGCTCCCGTCCCGTCCCCCGCCACCTGTCCTTTCTCGGGTCAGCTCCAGGCATCACGCACAGCCACCCCGCAGTCCTCCAGCCCGCGGGCCTCAGGGAGGCCTGGACAGGTGCCGGTCCCATCCGGAGCCCCTCCAGGCCAGGGCCTCGCCACCCCTCCTTCACCGACACCCCAACTCCATGCCCACCTTCCCCCATCTGCTCCCGCGCCCCAGCCCCTGCCCAGCTCCCCACGGCCCCTGCGAAGCCCCCGCACAGGTCCCCCTGCCCGGCCACAGGACCTGCCTGTGCCTCTCTCGTACCAGGGGCTCCTCCCAGGGCCATTCTCCGGGCGACACGGCACTGCTGCCCCCACCGAGGAGGTGGCCACGCCCCTCGGCCGTGGCACCCAGGCGCTGTGGATGGATGCCCACAGACGGGCCAGCGCCAGCCCCTGCCAGGTCCCTCCCGCCCCTTCCTGCCTGGTCCGCGGGGGTCAGGCCGGCGCCCTCACCGGCAGCACCGACCGCCGCACGGGCGGCAGCTGGACCGCCGCGGGCACCTGTCCGCCGTGCACGGGGCGCTGCGGGGCGCACGGCCTGGGCGGCTGTCTGCTCACAGAGGGCCCGGGGCGGGGCTGTCCGGACTCAGCGCCGCTGTCAGGAGGGTTCACTTGCCGTGGGAATTACCCAGCAGGCCTAGCAGAGCGCACCCCAGTCTGTCCCGGTAAGAACGCCGGTGTCCCGGCCGCCCCACGGCCAGCGACGAGCTCTCCAGGCACCTGGACAAGGACGTGTGTCTGGAAGGTCAGGCCCCTGGCCCGGACGCCCGGCCGAGGCTGGGGGGCTGCGGGGAGAAGCACCGAGGCCGCCCCCTTGAGGCCTGCCCGTGGCTCCCGGCCCCGGCCCCGGCCCCGCCTGTGAGGGACGAGTTTTGCGGGGTGCTCAGAGCCCCACGCCGTGCAGCCATGGGAGGCTTGGCCCCTGCGCCCTTGTTTGGCTGGAAGCTGTGGGAAGAGGCCCGGCCGCTCCACAGCCATAAGGGTCACGGGGTTTCCTCTCCTGCCTTTGTCCCCAGCGCCGGCCGGACCCGCATCCTGTTTGTCTCTGCAGCTGTGCCCGCGGCCCACGGCCAGAGGGGGTTTCCCAGAGCCTCCCCAACTGTGCTCAGTGCTCCTCAACTCTGCAAGGTGCACCCCAACTCCTCATAGCGCACCCAGACTCCACAGAAGGCACCCAACTCTGCACAGCACCCTAACTCCACGATGCACCCCAACTCTGCAGAGCGCATTACTCAGTGCACCCAACTGCACAGCACACCAACTCACAGGATGCACCCAACTCTGCACAGCACCCTAACTCACAGATGCACCCAACCTGCAAGCGCATTACTCCAGTGCACCCCAACTCTGCACAGCACACCACTCCACAGATGCACCCCAACTCTGCACAGCACCTAACTCCACAGGATGCACCCCAACTCTGCAGAGCGCATTACTCCAGTGCACCCCAACTCTGCACAGCACACCAACTCCACAGGATGCACCCAACTTGCACGCACACCACTCCACAGGATGCACCCCAACTCTGCACAGCACACTGACTCCACAGATGCACCAACTCTGCACAGCGCATTACTCCAGTGCACCCCAACTCTGCCAGCACCCAACCCACAGGATGCACCCCAACCTGCACAGTACATTACTCCAGTGCACCCAACTCTGCACAGCACCCCAACTCCACAGGATGCACCCAACTCTGCACAGTACATTACTCCAGTGCACCCCAACTCTGCACAGCACCCTAACTCACAGATGCACCCCAACTCTGCAGAGCGCATTATTCCAATGCACCCCAACTCTGCACAGTGCATTACCAATGCACCCCAACTCCACAGCACCCAACTCAAGATGCACCCCAACTCTGCACAGCGCATTATCCAGTGCACCCAACTCTGCACAGCGCATTACTCTGCCATCCCTGCCATCCCTGCAGGAAAGCGGGCGCAGGCCGCCGCTGGACCCGCCCCGGGTGTGGGTGCTGCTCTAGGATGGGGGAGCGAAGAAGCACCTCAGGACCCCGAGCAGGGAGGGGTCAGCACACAGGCTCCCCTCCGCGGGAACTGGGGTGTCTGAGGCTCCAGGGACAGGAGTGTCTCAGCGGCGTGGGCGGGGCGGCACCATGGGCAGGACTGACCAGCAGCTCAGGCCTTCGCGGGCTTGAAGGCTCCGCACCATGAGGCGGGTCTGGCCGTGACCCTGAGCCAGGCAGTCCGTTACCCGTGCTCCCGCGAACGGGCTCTCGGAATGCAGAGCCGAGGGCCGGGGCAGGGAACTGGGCAGCAAGGCCCTCAGGCGCACAGCGGGGAAACTGAGGCGCAGCGAGAGAAAGCCTCTCACCCACCTCGCACGGCCGTCACCGGCAGGTGGCTCTGAGACCGGCCCCAGCCCAGGTCCTGCCCGGGACCATGCCCGCGCCCGCCCTGGCCCCACGCCCCGCAGCACCCAGTCCGTCCTGGTCTCTGGCCCGACACGGGTGAAGGAGATGTGACTGGCCTCGAGCGGCTTCCCAGAAAGACCCCCGGACAGACCCCCGGACAGACACCACCTTCCTGCCCCCCAGCTCTAAGGCACCGGAGGCAGCACCGGCTTGGGGGGCCTGCCCGTCGGTTCCTCCGCAGCGCTGAGCAGGAGGCACTGGGGAGACGGAGCCGCCGGCCTGGCCCCGCGGGAAGGGCTAGGATGGCCGCACCCAGCACGGTCCGCGTGCCTGTTACCCGGGCCTCCGTGGCTGACCCCTCCCCATCAGTGACGAGAGGGCCAGGCCCGTGACTGGGACACTGCTCTCTGCAGAACAGGCGGTCAGACCAGCAGGCTGTCCAGATGCCCGGCGGCCTGGCCGGGCCGGGTCGCGGGCCGGCAGGAAGCGGTCAGCAGTTCCTGCGCCTGGGCCAGGACCCAGGGCGCCTCCCTCCCCGCCCCCCCTCCCCCGCCCGGCCTGGCCCCTGTCCCGCTCTGTGGCCAGGTGTGGCCCTTGAGGCGGGCATGGGCTGACCGGGCGGCTGGGCCAGCTGGCCAGGTGCCGGGCCTGTATGTTAGGGACCCTTCATCCAGGTAGCAGGGTGTGAGGGGCTGCCACAGACAGCATTCGGGGGTGCGCCATCCCCCACACCCCGAGTAACGGCACGTGGCCCTGGGAGGAGTTGGCCAGATGGCATTCAGCCGTGTTGGCACCCACCAGGGCCCAGGCCCGGCCGGACATCCCCCTTTCACTGTAGGGCAGGCCGAGGCCCTGGTGACCGGAGGGCTGCACAGGAGACAGTGGGGACAGGACCTGGGCTTCACAGCTCTCTGAGACGTCACCCAGGGACACCCCCCCCTCGGCCCTCACTCCCCAGAACCCCATGTTCCTGACTCAGGGTGTGGGACCCCGCTCCGCCCCCCTGGAATTCGGACATTCTCGGGGCCAGGCCCAGGGGGCGGCGTCTGCACTTGGCGTGTGCAGATATTCACCAGCGTAGGCCTCTGGGGCGGGCGTCCTCCTGGGGACCCCTTTCCCTGGAATCCAGGGCAGTCCCTGCAGGCCAGCGGGGTCAGGAGGGCTGGGAGGTTCCATGGGACGCGAGTCGCCTCAGTCCCTGGGCCAAAGCCCCAGCCACAGGTTCGGGGCTCAGCCCCACCCTCGGTGTGCTCCTGAGAGCCTCTCCCCCGCCTCACCCCACCTCACCCCACCTCGACCCCACCCCACCTCTCCCACCCACCCAAACCCCCACCCCACCTGATGCGAATCTGTCCTGCCCAGGCCCCCAGCAGCCACTGTGCTGCTACAGGCAGTGGTCGCCTCCATCCTTGTCTCCCTGGTCTCTCAGTGGTCACTGGCTGGCCACACCCCCTCCCAGCACCGCCTCCTGCCCCCCTCCCACCCCTCCTGCCTCCCTCCCACCCCTCCTGCCTCACCTCTCAGAGGCGGGAGCCACAGTGCACACTGACAACCCGGGGTCATACCAGCCCTGGTCCCCCACCCGGTCCCACCCAGGGCTGCTCTTTTGGCCCAGGCAGGCCGGGACGTGGGTGGGTCAGGCCCCTACCCCCAGGCCCCGCCTCGGGGCGGACGAGCGGCTGGCAGGCTCAGTGTGCCAAGCACTCAGTGGGATTTGTCCGGTGTTTTTCTCAGTCCTTTTCCTTTTAATTTTTAACCAACCAGATTGCGGCTGGTTTCGGTTCAGAGCCAGGCTGGACCCGCCCTCAGAGCAGCTGTTTTTCGTTAAACTGCACCTGAGGGGTTGGCCCCGAGGCCACGCCAGGAACCCCACAACTCCACGGAAAACAGCGAGGGGCAGGCGGGCCTCTGCCTGCTGCCTTACATACAGGACACCCTGCTTTTACATACGGGACACCCTGCTCCTTACATACGGGACACCCTGCTCCTTACATACGGGACACCCTGCTCCTTACATACGGACACCCTGCTGCCTTACATACAGGACACCCTGCTCCTTACATACAGGACACCCTGCTTCTTACATACGGAACACCCTGCTCCTTACATACGGGACACCCTGCTCCTTACATACAGGACACCCTGCTGCCTTACATACAGGACACCCTGCTCCTTACATACAGGACACCCTGCTTCCTTACATACGGACACCCTGCTCCTTACATACAGGACACCCTGCTGCCTTACATATGGACACCCGCTCCTTAATACGGCACCCTGCTGCCTTACATACGGGACACCCTGCTCCTTACATACGGGACACCCTGCTCCTTACATACGGGACACCCTGCTCCTTACATACGGGACACCCTGCTCCTTACATACAGGACACCCTGCTGCCTACATACGGGACACCCTGCTCCTTACATACAGGACACCCCACACTGCTCCTTACATACGGGACACCTGCTGCCTTACATACGGGACACCCTGCTCCTTACATACGGACACCCTGCTCCTTACATACGGGACACCCTGCTCCTTACATACAGGACACCCTGCTCCTTACATACAGGACCCCCGCTGCTCCTACATAGGGACACCCTGCTCCTTACATACAGGACACCCTGCTCCTTACATACAGGACACCCTGCTCCTTACATACAGGACACCCTGCTCTTTACATACTGGACACCCTGTTTCCTTACATACGGGACACCCTGCTCCTTACATACAGGACACCCTGCTCCTTACATACAGGACACCCTGCTGCTTACATACAGGACACCCTGCTCCTTACATACGGACACCCTGCTCCTTACATACAGGACACCCTGCTTCTTACATACGGACACCCTGCTCCTTACATACAGGACACCCTGCTCCTTACATACAGGACACCCTGTTCTTACATACGGGACACCCTGCTCCTTACATACGGGACACCCTGCTCCTTACATACAGGACACCCTGATGCCTTACATACAGGACACGATGCACATCTCTCCCGCCCGGAGGCGCAGAGTCACCCCCGTCCCCAGGCGCCCAGCCTGGCAGCACTGGCACCTGGTAGCTGCCTCTGGTGGCTGTGGAGGAGCAGCGGCCAGACAACCACAGGTGGCCACCCTCTACCAGCAGCCCCACCTCCGGGAAGTCGTCCGCAGACGCCTGGCCACTCCCAGATGCAGGGCGAGGGTGTAGACAATCCCCCAACAGCAACACCTTGGAGACAACCAGGTGTCAAGTAACGCACATCGCCGCCCGGCCCGCAGCAGCTGCCACGGAACCGGAGGCTCTGGGCCCACAGGAGAGAGCGAGGCTCCTCAGCGGCGGGAAGGCACTGCAGAGCGAGCGGGTGGGGCCCTTCCTGCTCCCGGGAGCCCGGGCGCGCCCTGTGCTGGCCGCTGGGGGTGAGAGTGGGAAGGGGCTGAGTGGGGCAGAGGGGGTTCGAGGGTGGGAGCTCCTCTGCGTGACGCTGTGATGGTGGGGACACGACCTTCCACACCTGTCCAAGACACTGAAGGTGCCCGGCCGGCGGGGCTCCGTGGCTGAGCATCGGCCCATGAACCAGGAGGTCACGGTTCGATTCCCAGTCAGGGCACATGTCCAGGTTGCGGGCTCCAACCCCTGTAGGGGGCGTGCAGGAGGCAGCCAATCAGTGATTCTCTCTCATCATTGATGTTTCTCTCTCTCCCCCTCCCTTCCTCTCTGAATCAATTAAAAAAAAAACCTTATTAAAAAAGACACTAACGTTTACAGCATAGACCACACACCTTAACGTATGTAAATGAAAAGACGCTCAGGAGGACGGCATCCCAGGATGGATGCAGAGTGACCGCACAGTGAGGGCCTGGCGTGCATGCGGCGCCTCCCTGGAGGGCAGGAGGGCGGCCACCAGCTCTGGCCACGGTGGGTCCGGGAGACGAGAGACGCGTGGAACGCGGAGGCCTGTGCTCTGGCTGGCCACGCTGCTCCCCGGGGGCCTGGTTCCAAATCCCTTACTTCTGTGCCGGGTGGAACAGCTGGGCGGAACCAGGAAGGCCTGGCGGATGGCGAAGGCAGCTGTATCGCCAGGAAGGCAGCTGTATCGCCATCGGAGTGGGAGGCACAGGAAATCGAGGAGAGGCTGCAGCGCCCCGTGGCGATGGGCGGGAGCTGGAGGCCTGGAGGTGTGAATTCACAGCTCACTGTAGACACATGTTCCCGAGAGAGAGACTATTAGATACAGTGTATGTCCATGGGTCAGTACACACGTGTACGAACTCACAGATAGCGTGTGTACATAGGAAGCACACTTCGCACTGAACAGGTACAGGTGCGTGCCCAGGTCGGCTACACGCGCAGGCCGCGGGCTGTCAGCGGAGAGGTCCTGAAGGAAAAGCCACCGGGAGGCCCAGTGCCCCCGCCCCTGAGCGCAGGGACCTCCGTCCCTAAGACCTCCCTCCAGCCCCAGAGCCGGATCGGGAAACGGCCGATTCCAGGCCCAGGCCAGAGCCACGCACCAGTGAGCCCGGCTCGCGGCGCCGGGGAAGTAAGGGAGCGGACGCAGGAATGAAGAGTGGGTGCCTGAACTCCCCCGGGGGGGGGGGGGGCAGGGGGGCACAGGGACAGAGCTCCCGATGGCCGAGGCTGGAAACATGGGAGCCACAAATCAATTCCATCAGATCACCCCCCCACGCGTGAAAGAAGCCGCCGCCGTCCGTCCGACAGAAGTAAACGACTGGGCACATGGGCCCTGCAAACAGCGCTCTGGCGGGGCCGCAGCCTGGGGATCGATTCCCACAGCCCCGAGGGACGGGAGGGGCCGCCAGCTCCCTGTTCTGAGGTGCAGCCTCGCCTGGCGCCCCGGAGCTGCCCCCCACCCGGCCAGCCTGAGCCAAGTCCACAGCCAGGGCCCCAGGCCCAGGGGGGCGGAGACTCTTCCTGACGCCACCCCCCTCCTCACCTTCCCCTCCCTGCTCAACACTCACTCTCAGCCACCACTACCCCCCCAACCCCCACCACCACCCGGAAAGCAGGGCGGTTCCCAGGGCGGCAGGGACTTTGGCTCCTGGGGGACCTGGAGGGGGGCTGGGGAAGGAGGGGAGCAGACCCCCAGGGCGGAGGGAGGGAAAGCCAGGCCCCCCCTGTGAGCACAGGTGGCCCCTCTTGCGGACGGAAAGAGGCTCAGCGGCAACAAATCGGAACCCCAGGGGCCACCGCCTTGGGCCTCCCCTGGTCCCCGGCCCCGGCCCGGGAGGCGCCTCCCACCTGACAGTTGCTGCCTTGACAACGTCCGCTCCCCCCGCCGGGCTCCCAGCCCCTTTCCCAGAGTCAGGGCCAGGCCCTTTTGGGGCGCACACCACCCGTTTCCACTGGGTTCCTCCTGGGGCGACCCGGCCCAGGGCCCAGAACTTACCCTGCCAGGGGCAGCCGCTGCCCAGGAAGGGGAGGGAGGAGGCTCCCCGGCCCCTCAGGACGGCCCCTCCACGCAGCACCAGGCCAGGGCACGCAGGAAGGCGCACATTTTCAGGGAGCCCGGCCCTGCAGCTCCAATCGAGGCCTGAGCAGCCGGCCTGGTCATTGGCTGTGCCTGGGGCCCCCCGCCCCCCAGGGAGGGGCCCAGTCTCCCGGTGACCTTTCTCCTGCCATCGCCCTGGGAGGTGTCAGCATTCCTGGTCCGCAGGCATTCCCCGGGCCGGCATTCCGGAGCAGGGCGGGGAGAAGCCCGGGCCGGCGGGCTGGCAGCAGCGGGCTCCCGGCCCACCCGCTGTGCGGGGCTGGCACCCCTGGGAGCAGGTGCCACCCCTGGTCCGGGGCCTGACAGGAGGGAGGCCGGGCCTTTGGACAGCGGCTGGGACCGCCCCCAGCGGGGCTGAGAGCCTGCAGCTGGGGTGGGGGCGGCTGGCTGGCAGTGCAGCCAACATTGATTGAGCACCTACTGGGCGCCGGAGCCACTGTGAGGCCCGCAGTGGGTTGCAAAGGCGGCCAGTCTCTGTGTGGTGTCCGGAGAGACTCGTTCCCAAACCACAAGTCACCTAGGGTGTCCTTAAAGGTCCAGGACCCGAAATCTGGACTTTTAACAAGTTCCCAAGCGCCAATGTGTTACGGCTACTGCGCAGGGGGCTGGCCCTCCCCCGCTCAGGCTGGGACCTTCCGCACGTCTGGCGGCCTCCAGGTTCCTGACTCACGCGGGAAACATGTCAAGACACGAGTCCAGGGGGAAGTGAGAATAAGTGTATTAAAGCTTGGACAGTGAGCCTGGCCAGTGTGGCTCAGTGGTAGAGCGTCAACCTGTGAACCAGGAGGTCACGGTTCGATTCCCGGTCAGGGCACATGCCTGGGTTGTGGGCTTGATCCTCAGTGGGGGTTGTGCAGGAGGAGCCGGTCCATGATTCTCTCCATCTTGGTGCCTCTCTCTCTCTCTCTCTCTCTGAAATCAATAAAAATATATTTTTAAAAACATAAGCTTGGGACAGTGAGGCCAAGGACGGCCCTGGAGACAGTCTCAGGGGGACCCGGTCCGCGCTGCCGCTGCCCACGCTCCCCTGGGGAAAGTTGTGCCGGGACCTTCGAGCTCAAGTCGGCAGACGCCAAGCCCAGGCCTGAGGAGGGGGCGGCGTGGCTGAGAGCGGCACTGCTCTCCTTCGTCCTGGTCTGTCTCTTTCCGCCGGCGGGAACGTTAGGGAGGCCCTCAACAGACCCTCACCAGCTCCCGGGGTGTCCTCTGGTTTGTGGGCGCGTCAGAAAGAGCGCACGGCGGGGTCTGGGCCCTCTGGTCCGCGTTGCCTTCACCTGGGGCTAGTCTGGCTCCGAGCGGAGCTGTTACCCGTCCCCTGACGGTGGTGGTTCCCCGTCCGCTCCTGCGAGGGCGCGAGGGAGGCCCTGTGATTGAGGAGCTGGTCCCCATTCGGCCGGCGCTCCCTCCGTCTGCTCGGGGTGAGGCTGGTGAGGGAGGGTCCCCGCTGCTCAGGGCTCAGCTCCACGGCCACTTGCACAGGCCCTGGCCTCGCTCTCCTGGTCCACCTGCCGGGATTTTACCAGTTTCTCACCAGCCCGCCTCACCGGGCCAGTGCCCTCAGCCCGTCCCCCCGCCTCTCCCACGGAGCACCCCCAGAGCGGCTTCCCCCCCCCCAGCGCCTCTCCCACGGAGCACCCCCAGAGCGGCTTCCCCCCCCCCCCTCCCACGGAGCCCAGAGCGCTTCCCCCGCCTCTCCCACGGAGCACCCCCAGGGCGGCTTCCCCCCCCCGCCTCTCCCACGGAGCACCCCCAGAGCGGCTTCCCCCCGCCTCTCCCACGGAGCACCTCCAGGGCGGCTTCCCCCCCCCGCCTCTCCCACGGAGCACCCCCAGGACAGCTCCCCCCCCCGCCTCTCCCACGGAGCACCCCCAGGGCAGCCCCCCCCTCCCACAGAGCACCCCCAGGGCAGCCCCCCCCCCCGCCTCTCCCACGGAGCACCCCCAGAGCGGCTTCCCCCCCCCCCGCCTCTCCCACAGAGCACCCCCAGGGCAGCTCCCCCCCACGCCTCTCCCACGGAGCACCCCACCTCTCCCACGGAGCACCCCCAGGGCATCCCCCGCCTCTCCCACAGAGCACCCCCAGGGCGGCGCCGGGCCTGGACCCACTGTGGCCCCCGCCCTCCAGAGACCCTGCTGCCCTGGGCTTCCTGGGGCCCCAGCTCTGGGACGGCCCAGGCTGACCTACGGACCCGTCCAGCGTCCAGGGGCGTGTGCTGACGGCGAGGCCGGGGAAGCCAGGAGGGGCGGGGTCCCGGGGTTCCCTTGAGGGGCCCTCCCTCACCGGCCTTCAGGGGCCCGGGGCACCTTGCTCAGGCTTCCCCGGCGCCCTCGGGGTTCAAGGGCTTCAACCAGCCAGCCCGGTCTGCACAGCGACCCTGTGTCCAGGGGTCACACTCACTGTCCCCGTCCGCAGACGGGGGGGGGGGGGGGGGGCCGGACCGGGCTGGGGGGGGGTGCCTATGGCTCACACTCACGGAGGAACCCGCCCCGCCCACCACGGCTCCTGTGTGCTCCCCACGCGAGTCCTCTCCTTTCTGTCTGTGAATCCGCTCGCGGCCACGCGGTCCCACATCCGCCTCCTTTAACCTGGGCTCGGGGTTCATGCAGGAAGCACGGGGTCGCCATAGCAGTGTCCAAACTGTCGAGGATGTTTATGAGTTTTCTGAGCCAAACTGATGACAATCGCCAGGAAGCGAATCTCCTCGGCTCGCGAGGAAGCTCCGGGAAATGGCAGTTGTGTTGCTTGTTCTGACACCGGAACCGGACCGCGGGGAGGACGCGAGGGGTCATGGATCCGTTGCTGGTAGGACAGGGGCCGGGAGGAAGCAAGCCGGGAAACCCCTGGGATCGGGTGGAAAGGAAACGAGAGACACACTTCTGCACAGGGGGGTGCGGGGTTAAGCATGGCCACTGCAGCGCAGGAGCCGGGTGCGGGGGCAGATGAGAGGGGCTCCCCGCTATGCGGAGGCTTCGCCCTGGGGGTCTGGAAGGAGGGGATTCCTCAAACCTTCCGAAGCATCTTATCATCTCATCGTGGATGCAGAGAGACCACAGCCAGGCTCCTCGAAGGTGAAGACTGACCTTGGTCAGGGAGAGACCGGCGAGGACGTGACGCCCCGCCATGACCGCGTTAGGCAAAGGGTTCCATCCCACCGTCCCTGTGGCCCCGTGGCCCCGAGTGTGCGAGGCCGCCAGGCTCCCCACAGCGGTCAGGTGCAGGGCGGCCCTTCTCGTCCACAGGGTCCTGGACGCGATGGTGACGCTGTGAATGGTCTTGGGGACTGGGCTGTGGAGCCGGAACTCACGGCCGATCAAGCACATCTGCACGTAAACTTGGCCCCGGCCCCTTCCAGACCATTTTAGGAATCTTGCTTCAAAAGAAGAAACACAACAGCACCTGTTAGGGCAGAAATAGAACATGGGCTTAGCTATGAGTTGTAAGAAATAAAATAGGAAATATTAATCATGCTCTGAGTGCTTTGTTAACCCTGAGTGCTTTGTTCTGATTAAGGAAGGCACATTGTAACCTGGCTGGGACTTGTACGTCCCCGGACCTGGGACTCAACCTTGGGCCTGAGAGTCAAACTTGGACCCGGGAGTCAACCTTGGACCCAGGAGTCAACCTTGGACCCAGGAGTCAACCTTGGACCCAGGAGTCAACCTTGGACCCAGGAGTCAACCTTGGACCCAGGAGTCAACCTTGGACCCAGGAGTCAACCTTGGACCCGGGAGTCAACCTTGGACCCAGGAGTCAACCTTGGACCCGGGAGTCAACCTTGGACCCAGGAGTCAACCTTGGACCCAGGAGTCAACCTTGGACCCAGGAGTCAACCTTGGACCCAGGAGTCAACCTTGGACCCAGGAGTCAACCTTGGACCCGGGAGTCAACCTTGGACCCGGGAGTCAACCTTGGACCCAGGAGTCAACCTTGGACCCGGGAGTCAACCTTGGACCCAGGAGTCAACCTTGGACCCAGGAGTCAACCTTGGGCCTGGGAGTCAACCTTGGACCCAGGAGTCAACCTTGGACCCAGGAGTCAACCTTGGACCCAGGAGTCAACCTTGGACCCGGGAGTAAACCTTGGACCCAGGAGTCAACCTTGGACCCAGGAGTCAACCTTGGACCCGGGAGTCAACCTTGGACCCGGGAGTCAACCTTGGACCCAGGAGTCAACCTTGGACCCGGGAGTCAACCTTGGACCCAGGAGTCAACCTTGGACCCAGGAGTCAACCTTGGGCCTGGGAGTCAACCTTGGACCCAGGAGTCAACCTTGGACCCAGGAGTCAACCTTGGACCCAGGAGTCAACCTTGGACCCGGGAGTCAACCTTGGACCCGGGAGTAAACCTTGCTCCTGGGAGTCAGCCTTGGGCCTGGGAGTCAGCCTTGGACCCGGCACTTAACCCTGGAATGTGGGCCATCCCCATTCAAGAACGGCCGATTATCAGGAAAGATGAGTAACCTTGTTGCCCAAACAGTGGAGCCTTCTCCCACCCCCACCCCACCCCACCTTGCCCACGTCCCCAGGCCTGTGGTTCCTCTTCCCCAGGTAACCCTTGTCCTCCCCATAGAAGCAACTGGCTTATTGGGGGGGCGGGGGGTGCAGAGCAGATTTCCGGGGACAACCGGCTGCTCTCCCTGCTGCCGGCGGGATTGGAACAACCGCTCATATGGGATTCAACCCTGTCGCTGCTGAATTGGCTCAACCCACTGTCCGGTTTCACACCCTCCTTCCACCAGCCGTGACCCTGAAGGGCTGGCCAGGCCACCTTAGCCTGAGAGGGGGCCTGACTGACGGGCCCTTTCCAAGGCGGGTTTCCTACACGTGCGGGAGCCAGGGCCCTTGGGGATGGGGGACGATGACCCGGAAGCTCGAAGGTCCTGGAAAAGGAACAGACCGCAGGCCCGGCACCAGGAGCTCGGCATTGCTGCCCGGCTGCCCGGCCGGCCGCTGGGGGCGAGAGTGTGGTCCGAGGTGGGGGCGCACTTCCCTCAGGGCGCAGACGAGAGTCAACCAATGGATGCATAATAAGTGCAACAACTAGTCAACCCCTCTCTCAAATCAATAAAGTGAAATAAGAGAAATGGATGGGCGTGGTCTGTCTCCTTCTGGGACAAGCGACCAGAGGGGACCGGAGCAGGGCAAGGAAGAGGAGAAGAGGCCGTGGCCTGCAGGCTGGGCGGGGCAGGCAGGGCCCACCAGCAGCCTGACATTTGAAAAGGAGGTTGAGCAACACCCCAAGGACTTGAACTTGGTCCTGAACTGGTCACAGGGGCAGGGGGACCCCGTGCAGGCCCCGTGCCCACCCGGCCAGGGGCGGAGGGATTTCTGACAAGGACTGACGCTGGCGGCCGCACACAGGAGCAGGTACATGCTCCTCTCCTCCAAGGCGGAGGGGAGGACGGGTTTCAAAACGTCATGATGGCTGAACTTCAAAATGCCCTTCAGCCCGGCCGGCCTGGCTCAGGGGCTGAGCGCCGACCTAGGAACCAGGAGGTCAGGGTTCGATTCCCCGTCAGGGCACAGGCCTGGGTTGTGGGCTCGATCCTTGGTGGAGGCGTGCAGGAGCTGATCCATGATTCTCTCTCATCATTGATGTTTCTCTCTCTCTTCCTCTCCTTGCCTCTTTGAAATCAATAAAAGAGAAGGGAGGGAGGGAGGGAGGGAGGGGGGCACTTCAGAGGACAGAAACTGGACAGAGGACTGCAGAGCGCCTGCCGTGGTCCTCCGGCCAGTGCGCCGAGGCGGTCAGTGCTCGCTGCTCCTGCGTTTTCCATGTGTGTTTCCGTGTATATTTCCGTGTTTTTGTGTTTTTCCGTGTATTTGTGTGTGTTTCCATGTGTATTTCCATGTGTATTTCCGTGTGTATTTCCATGTGTGTTTCCATGTGTATTTCTGTGTGTGTTTCTGTGTGTATGAGGTTGTCATCCTGGTTATAATCAGATGGTCCTTTGGCAGCTGTGACTGTGACGATGAAAGCCATCTTTGGGCACAAGGTTATAAACGGAAGTGCTGCCCGTCCAAGGAGGGGCACACCAGGAACCTGTCCTCAACATCCGGCTCCCGGGCCTCTGCCCCAGTGTTCGATTTATTAGGGTGTTTCCCAAAACCCCCACCCCAAGTCCCCTTGTGAAGAGCCCCAGGAGCGGGGAGGGGTGTCAGTTCTTTGCCTGGGTGACCTTGAGCAAGTCTCTCCCCGCTGGGCCTCTGCTGCCCTCCCCAGACCCAGGAGTCTGGATCCCTCCCTGCAGGTCCCAGTTCCTGGCTGCTCCGCTGGGCCTGGAGGAGAGGCTCCGCCCACCACTGCCCTCTAGTGGGGAGCAGGAAGATTGCCCACAAGCACTGTTGAGTGTCCTAGGATCCCCAGAGGTAAGACCTTCTGAGTGACCTTGGTGGGAGCGCCTGGAGGACATGCTCCTTAGCCACCCCCTCCACGGACCAGGGGGACGAGGCTTGCCCGGGGGTGGTGACGGGGTCCCCCGGCTCTCCCCTCAGGCTAGACCCTCGATTCTTTTTTTTTTTAATATATTTTATTGATTTTTTCACAGAGAGGAAGGGAGAGGGATAGAGAGACAGAAACATCGATGAGAGAGAAACATCGATCAGCTGCCTCCTGCACACCCCCCGCTGGGGATGTGCCCGCAGCCAAGGTACATGCCCTTGACCGGAATCGAACCTGGGACCCTTCAGTCCGCAGGCTGACGCTCTATCCACTGAGCCAAACCGGTTTCGGCTAGACCCTCGATTCTTAACCAGGTGACAGCCTTGTCCACGAGAGCACCCAGCACAAGAAGTCTCCCGGGCTCACTGAGGTAAACTGAGGCCAACTGCCGGGAAGCAGCTCTCAGCGGGCGGAGACAGACGTGCCCGGAGAACGGCGGCTTTGCAGCTGATTTTATGCGTTAGAATCAAAGGCGGGGCCGGAAGGGGCACAGGACACCCACGGAGGTAGTTAAGGGCGGGAGAAAGCCAGCACAGAAACCTCTGGGGTTGGAGAGAAAGCAAAGCAGAGAGACAGGCACTTCTTCTCCGTCGGAGGGGGCCACACCGTTAGCATGTACAGAACCCAAGGAGGGTACAGCACGGTTAGCATGTACAGAACCGGAGGAGGGTACACACGGTTAGCATGTACAGAACTGGAGGAGGGTACAGCATGGTTAGCATGTACAGAACCGGAGGAGGGTACAGCATGGTTAGCATGTACAGAACCGGAGGAGGGTATAGCACGGTTAGCATGTACAGAACCGGAGGTGGGTACACACGGTTAGCATGTACAGAACCGGAGGAGGGTACGCACGGTTAGCATGTACAGAACCGGAGGTGGGTACACACGGTTAGCATGTACAGAACCGGAGGAGGGTACGCACGGTTAGCATGTACAGAACCGGAGGTGGTACACACGGTTAGCATGTACAGAACCGGAGGAGGGTACACACGGTTAGCATGTACAGAACCGGAGGAGGGTACACACGGTTAGCATGTACAGAACCGGAGGAGGGAACCACACGGTTAGCATGTACAGAACCGGAGGAGGGTATACACGGTTAGCATGTACAGAACCGGAGGAGGGAACCACACGGTTAGCATGTACAGAACCGGAGGAGGGTACAGCATGGTTAGCATGTACAGAACCTGAGGAGGGTACAGCACGGTTAGCATGTACAGAACCGGAGGAGGGTACACACGGTTAGCATGTACAGAACCGGCGGAGGGTACACACGGTTAGCATGTACAGAACCGGAGGAGGGTACACACGGTTAGCATGTACAGAACCGGAGGAGGGAACCACACGGTTAGCATGTACAGAACCGGAGGAGGGTATACACGGTTAGCATGTACAGAACCGGAGGAGGGAACCACACGGTTAGCATGTACAGAACCGGAGGAGGGTACAGCATGGTTAGCATGTACAGAACTGGAGGAGGGTACGCACGGTTAGCATGTATAGAACCGGAGGAGGGTACGCACGGTTAGCATGTACAGAACCGGAGGAGGGAAACACACGGTTAGCATGTACAGAACCGGAGGAGGGAAACACACGGTTAGCATGTACAGAACCGGAGGAAGGAAACACACGGTTAGCATGTACAGAACTGGAGGAGGGTACAGCACGGTTAGCATGTACAGAACCGGAGGAGGGAACCACACGGTTAGCATGTGCAGAACCGGAGGAGGGTACAGCACGGTTAGCATGTACAGAACCGGAGGAGGGTACACACGGTTAGCATGTGCAGAACCGGAGGAGGGAACCACACGGTTAGCATGTGCAGAACCGGAGGAGGGAACCACACGGTTAGCATGTACAGAACCGGAGGAGGGTACAGCACGGTTAGCATGTACAGAACCGGAGGAGGTACAGCATGGTTAGCATGTACAGAACTGGAGGAGGGAACCACACGGTTAGCATGTACAGAACCGAGGAGGGTACAGCATGGTTAGCATGTACAGAACCGGAGGAGGGTACAGCATGGTTAGCATGTACAGAACCGGCAGTGGTGCGTGAGCGGCAAGCGGACAGCGTGGTCCCGCTCTGGTTCAGTGGCTGTGCCTTCCAGGGATTTGGGCAAGATTGCGCTGTTATTTCAAAGGCACCTTCTCTTAGGTGCACAGACAACAGGCCATGTCACAGGCATGTTATCTCAGGGCACAGGACTGTAGACAAGGTCAGGGTAAAGACTGACCTTGGCCACAGGCCTGGGAAGGGACTCCTCCCCGCCGGCTTTTAGTTAGGAATCTTGGTGTCAGACCATCCTGGTGCTCCTTCCGCTCGGGGTGTGCAAGGCCTGCCCTGCGGCCTCCCCAGCCTGTGGGGTGAGGTGTGCGGCCTTTCCGCCCCAGCATCAGTGAGGTAGGGAGGCTCCTGGTGCCCAAGAGCAGGTGGTGCTCCCGTCAGCTCCTCAGAGCGCGGGGAGGCGAGGGGGATGGGGGAGCGGTGGGGTTCCCAGGCGAGCTCATGACCCATCTTCCCCAGAGCTGTCAGGAGTGCCCCCGCCCCCAATACCTGAATTCCAGCCGCCGGCCCTCCGGGACAGCGAGAGAACAATTTTCTGTTCTGATCCGAGGCCCCAGGAAACGGGTCCACATGGCTCTGTGGACCCTCAGAGGGGAGGGCGCCGGCCAGCGCTCTGCCTCTGGTTCCCAGCAGGGGCCTGGGATGCAGTCGGCACTCACCACTGAGCTTCCTCTCCCCATGCCCCCCCCCCTCTCTCCCCCTACTCCCTGCCCCGCCCGTCCTGCCTCTCCTTGTCTGTCTCTGTGCCTGGGCGCAGAGTTGAATGACAAGAATGGCTTTTGAGCACCAGCCAAGATGCAAGTCTCGCGCAGGGGAGTCCTGGTCAGAACCCTCTCGCAATTTCCTGAGATGACCGAACGCCAAGTCCTCAGAGCTCCCTGGGCAGGTGAATGGTGGCAGAGACCGGCTGCTAGGGAGTCAATGTGCGTGTGAGCCCCCCGCCCAGGTGGGAGGACCAGGTGACCTGCAGGTGTGTGCCGGAGGTTGGGCCTGAGTCAGCGGGGAGCCGGCCGTGTGGCCCGGCTGGTGGAGAGAGGGAGGCTCTGAATGTGAGTCACATGTTATTTTTACTCCTGGTTTCGCGTGGCAGGGTTTAAATTATTGAGCGGCTGGAGAGATCCCACAATGAAATCATATTTCATTTGCTCTCCACTTGGCCGTGAAGTCCATCAATGTCTGGGCGGGCTCTGGAGGCGCGGAGGACAGAGACCTGCAGTTTGGCGAGAGAATGCGCGGAGGTGCCCTGGGCTCCCCGGGCCCCGGACGCTGCGGCTTCCCGGCCACCGAGCACCTGCGACCCCAGGCTTTCTGCGCAGCTGGGTTTGGGGGTGACGCTTCTCTACGTGAGGCCCCTGGTGAGCGGCCACCGAGCTTTCCATGCAGAGCAGCCTGAGGGGGGCCCAGCAGACAGGCAGGGGCAGGGGTGGTGGGAGGGGCTCGGGGATGGGCCGCTTTCCCTTCCATTTGCTGAGGGAGGGGCTCCGGGAAACCGCAGGGGGTGCACGCTGACCCCACAGCTCACTGGCTCCTCCCCTCTGTGCTGAGCGTTTCAGCATGTACTGGAGCCCCCGGGGTGCCTGGAGCCCCCAGAATGTTCTGGAGACCCCATCATGAGGTGACCCCGCCCCCCTAGGAGACCTGACATCTGGCGAGGGAGCCAGGATAGAGACAACGGGCAAGATGATGGAGCGATGTGAGGGAGAGTGGGAGCCCTTGTTGCACCTCGGGGAGCAGAGGTGGCCCTGGCTTAGCTGGGGCTCAGGGGGCTCCTCCAACTGGGGGATCTGCAGCAAAGTCCGGCTGGTGAGTCTGCGGGTGAGGGTGGGGCATTCCCAGGGACAGAGGCGAGGTTTGGATCTGTGGAACGGGTCCCTCTGCGCTGGGCTCCGCCCCTCCTGCCCAGGCCTCTCGCCCCGTGGAGGTGATGACAGAACCGGAAGGGGCCACAGGCTCTCTCTTCAGAAGGGCCTGGCTGGGCACCGAGCAGCTCCACTAGGCAATAGTGTGCGTTTGGGTAAAGGCCTCAGTGTCTTTTCTTTTTTTTTTATTGGTTTCAGGGAGAGGGAGAGAGAGAGAAACATCAATGATGAGAGAAACAACAATCATTGATTGGCTGCCTCCTGCACGCCCCCTACTGGGGATCGAGCCTGCATGTGCCCTTGACTGGAGTCGAAACCTGGGACCCTTCAGTCTGCAGGCCGATACTCTATCCACGGAGCCAAACAGGCTATGGCTGAACGACCGTGCTTTTAAATAAAGCAGGTGGTTTTGTATATTTAAAGGTGTTCGTGAAAGCATATATTTGCATGTATTATTTTATATATATATATTTATTTATTGACTTTTTACAGAGAGGAAGGGAGAGGGATAGAGATTAGAAACATCGATGAGAGAGAAACATCGACCAGCTGCCTCCTCACACCCCCCACTGGGGATGTGCCCAATCAAAGTACATGCCCTTGACTGGAATCGGACCTGACCCCTGTCCATGGCCCGCCACTCTATCCACCGGCCGAACTGGTCAGGGCTGCATGTATTATTTTTGTGTTTTATGACCACCTTTGAATTACCAGAAATGGAACCCCAAAATTATAACCTGCTGCCCTCAGGGGAGCAGAGAGGACTTGACCCTGAAACCCAGTGCCTAGGGGTCTGAGGTTGCCCCCCTGGATCCTGCCCCATCGCCAGAACAACCCACTGAGAACAGGTGGGGTGGAGCCTTTACCATCCTCTCGGCCTCCTGCTGACCCCGCAGGACCCCTGGGGCCCAGGTGCTCTGCCATCGCTGTCCTCCGGGCCAGGCTAGAACAAGCAGCGCGCCAGCCCACAGATCAGGGGAAGGGTGCTCCTTCCATCCCATCATACGTGGTCTGGGCAAAAGGCCCCAGCGGGCAGGCCCCGGAGCCCTGCAGCTGCCAGCCCAGCCACCCAGCGGGCCTCCGGGTTTCAGGGTGTGTGGGGCTGGGGCCGACTGGCCTTGACCCTGGCTGGCTCTGCAGGACTCCAGCTCTCTCCAGGAGTCATGAGGCCAGAGGAAAATATCTCCTTCTGCCTCGGCATCCCATTCAGAGTCCACAATCTCCGTGGCCCGCCCTCCGCCCTTGCTGACAGCACCTCCAAGCAGCCCTGGCCCCGCTCCCTGCAGTGCCGGGTCCCAGAGATTCTGCATCCTGCATGCTGGTCCCGTCCAGGCCCTCTGCACCCCCTGCAGCCCTTTCCTTAGTACAAGGCGCCAGTGGGTGCACCTGTTCCCACCCTCCCTCTCCAGTACCCATGGCCTGTGCTGGGCGCCTGACGTCACAGAGGGCGATCGGTCACTGCGGGGTCTGGGGCCCGTCCTGTCCTGGGGTCGCCCCGCCCCAGAGCAGCTCCAGCACCAGGCGCGCAGGCGCATGTGCCAGGAGCCTGGGGTGTGCGGCCCTAGACCTGGAGTCGGAGCCCTGCGCCGGAACCACAGCCTGTTCAAGCCTCGCCGCGGAAATGGGCAAATCCTGCCCTGCCGCCGCCGCCTCAGTTTCCCCCTCTGCAAACGGGTAGGAGGGGGTGGACCCAGTAGGTATTCAAGGCCCTTTGCAGCTCCAGGACTCAAGAGCTGCACCAAGTTCGCCTTCCCCTCGGGTGTCCTCCTTGGCATTCCCGGGCTGCCAACAGCTGGCGCCAGCCAGGCAGACAGCCAGGCAACGGTGACAGCTCCCAGAGACCCACCAGTGGCTGCAGGAGGCCGCAGCGGCATCGACTCTTTGCGCATGCGCAGGCGCGCGGCCTGCCGGGATTGTAGTCCGTCCGTGAGGTGGCTGGGAATGAAGGCGGAATGATGGGGGCGCGGCGCCTACACTTCCCAGGGTGCGCCCCGCCCGCGACGCGGCGGGGGTGGGGCGGGACGGGGCGGGACAACCCGGGGGCGGGGCCGACGGGGCGGGGCCGACGGGGCGGGGCCGGCGCGCCCAGGGTCTGCGGCGGGCTGCGGGCGGCGCCGCTGTGCGCGCAGCCGCTGACCCGCGGGCGGTGGGTCGTCGCGCCGCCGGGCGCCGCACCTGCGGGCTGGAGCGCCGGGCTGCAGCGGCGCCAGCAGGGCCCGACTCGGAGCTGCCGCCGCGATGAGTGCGGGTGAGTGAGGGGACCGTGGCGTGCGCTTTCCCGAGCTGGGTCGCGGCGCAGAGAGGGCGGGGGAGCTGCACCTGCAGCCGGGGCACGTCGCCGAGCGGTGCCACCCAACTTTTGCTCCAGGGTCTCTCGGTCCCGAGGGCCCGGCGCGCAGCCCGCTCCCCGTTCCTGCGCCCCGGGCACGTAGCTGTGCCGCGCGGGCTGGTGAGCCTTCCCAGCGCACGGGCTGGTGGCTGCGCTGCGCTGCGCTGTCTGGACGGCACCGCTCCTCCGCTTCTCCTTGGGGTCCGGGGTCGCCGCGGGTGCAGGAGGCGGCCGGGATCCCGGAGGGCCGCGGGGCCGCCGCAGACCCCGGCGCGGAGAGCCGTGACGACGACACGGGGGCCTCTGCGGCAGGGGGCGCCGCCCGGGCGCGGTTCCCGCCGCGCCTAGGTCCCGGGTGGAGGGCGTCAGGCCTATCCCCGGCGCCCTGCTCGCGCCCAGGGCAGATTTGGGGCACGGAGCCTGCAGGTGTTTGCCACTCGCCCTTATCTCTGCCCGCAGTCCGCCGCCTCACCCTGCGCATCCCCACGGCCGCCTCCGGCGCCGCACCCTCCGGATTGCACGGCGGCCTCTGTGCGGCGCTGGAAAATCCCTCGTCGCCACAGGCCAGCCGCGCCAAGGGCTTGGGGAAACTGAGGCCCGGAGCTGGGGGCCTTTGGCGGGGGCGTCTGGGTCCTGGCCTGAGAGACCGGGTTTGACAGCCTCCTGGGGGCGGCCCTGGGCCGAGGTCTTGCCTTACATTCCCTGGCGGGGAGGGGCCGTCACCCATTTTTCAGGGTGGGACCGAGGCCTGTGCGCTTGAGTCACTTGCTCAGTTCCCACAGCGGGGTGGGGACTCGAACCCGTGCTTCCTGCCTCTCCACAGCCTGCAGTGTGGCCCTTGGCCCTGCTGCAAACACCCGTGGGTGGGGTGGAGGGGTCGGCCTGGGGGGACTGTGTCTCCAGGGAGCCCTCCCTCCCCTGCCCCGCTCCCGGCCCAGGCAGGCGGGATGGCAGGCTGTGGGCGTTGGGAGACGGCGGAGAGCAGGTGGCGGTGGTGGTGGTGGGGGGGGGGGGGGGCGCTGCGTTCATCCTCTGGAAGAGGCCTTCCGAAATGGCCTGGGAACAGGGCGGCCCCGGACCAGCCGACCTCGGGCACAGTCGTCTGATGGGAGGCGGGGTCATGGCAGGGCGCGCAGGTAATTGGGGCTTCCTGAGACCATAATTGATACCTCCCACCCTCCTGTAATCAGAGGGCGCCCCGGAGGACGCCCTGCCCCCCATTGGCGGTAGTCCTGGAAGAGGGGTATGTGGGCACCGGCCAAGGGGGTGGAGGAGGGGAAGAGCGGGGTTTGCACCTGCCTGCCCACCTGGTGGTCTCGCACCCTCCCGAGCGGGCTCCTGGCGTGTAGGAGCAGCATCGCTGGTTCCCTGCACAGAGTAGGTTCTTTCTAGCTTGTGACGGCCATTGCCAGGTGTGGAGTTCACCCCGCCTTCCTGAGCTGATCCAGCGCTTCGGGCCGGGCAGTGAGCAGGCTCGGCCGTCCATCGTCCCTCGAGCCCCAGCCCCTCCCCAGCCCCTCTGCACAGCTGTCGTTCCCACCGCACGCCCCCGTGCCCGCACCGGGCTCTGGTGTCTGGCCACTGTGCGCATCTGGCAGGTCAGGCTTCCGTCATCGGCAGGGGCAGGTCCCCCGGCCGCCCTCCCGCCCCACTGGAGGCTGGCATCACCCGGAGCCCCGAGCCCGGCGCCAGCAGGTGTGGAGGCGTCACGTGGTCCAGGCTCCAGCTGCCCAGAGGCCGATGGTCTACACCGGAGGCAGCCTGCACGCCTCCCCTCGCCTTTGAGCCCCTGGGGCTGCGGGAGCGCTCTCCGGTTGGATAATGAGGTGGCACTTGTTTTGTTGCCATGCCGACTTCGAGGGGCTGGGGAGATGGTAGGAGATGGCACTGGGCGCCCGTCGGATCCCAGTCCAGCGCACTCGCTGGGGGCTCCCCTTGCCTCAGTTTCCCCATCGGATAGAGGGCCAGCCCACAGCGGGTGGGGTCCCAGTAGATGATGAGATGGCAAGTGTGACGGTGGCTTCATAGCCTCGCAACCCATGGGGTCCCAGCGGGTCCAAGTGGGGCTCAGGAAAGAACCCGAGCTGGGAGGGGCTCCTGTGTGAGCTCTGCCACCCGCGGGCACCTTGAGCGAGACCCAAGCTTCCTCTGAGCCTGTGACCTCCCTGGCGGCTGCGGCTCCCGGAGGCAGGGTCCCCAGGGTCAGAGGTTCGTGCGCGGGCGATGCTGTCCTGCCAGGGCTGCAGGAAGCCGGGCTGAAGCGATGGAGCTGATCCTCTCCCCGTCCTGGAGGCTGGAGGTCCAGGACCGAGGCGCCAGGAGGGCTGTTGGTGCCTCCCGAGGCCTCTCCGTGGCGTGTAGACGGCCGTCTTCTCCCTGTGCCCCACAGGGTCCTCCTCGGCGTGTGTCTGTGACCTAATTGCCTCTTCTTATAAGGACACCAGGCAGACTGAATGAGGGCCCGTTGCTACGACCTCATTTGCCTTAATTACCTCCGCGAAGGTCTTCTCTCCAAATGCAGCCGCATCCCCAGGTCCTGGGGTTAGGACTTTAACATCTGGATTGGGGGGTGGGAGGAGGGAAGAGATTCAGCCCAGGCCAGGGGTGCAGGACCAGGGGAGAGCCTGGGCAGCTGGCTGGCTCCTGTGTTAGCATGGCGGAGCTGGAGGGGACCTGGAGGATGCTGGGGGAAACCGAGGCCTGGAGAAGTAAAACCGCGGTCCAGGGCCAAGGAGAGTGGGCGGCAGAGCCAGACCGAGCCCTGTCCCCACTCTGGCTGGCGCCGGTCCCCGTATCTGGAACAGAGAGGCGAGTCCTTCCCTAACCCCAGTGCGGGCAGGGACGCAGCCACCACGGGTCCCTGTGAGCATCACGGATGACAGCCGACGTCGGAGCCGCCTCAAGGTGGAGGCAGCGAGGGGGTCGAGGGCATGTGATCATTCCTTCCGTCAACAAATGTTTGCTAAACGCCTGCGGCGGGGAGTTGGACGCTGGGAGAAAGTGCTTAAGAAACGTTACATTTGGAAAGCAGCGAGGACAGACTGCACGTCACCCAGGACCTGCGCTCCTCAAAAGTGCACTCTGACCCGCGGAGGAGCGGAGCCCGGGAGGGGACCCACGCAGCGAGGCCCCGGGGAAGGGGAGAGCGAGCCGCCTCCCCACCTGCGTCTTTCCCGGCTCTGTGGCTTCCCCAGGACTCCCGCATCGCCCTGCTTTCCCTTCGCCACGAGAATCCGGTGAGAGCAGAAGCCATCGCTTCCCGGGCTCAGGCGCGGCGCTCTGCCGTGGAGCCAGGGCTCGGGGAGAGACCCCTGGCGGGCGTGGAGGGCTCCCAGGTGACGGCATCCAGAGCGTCCCTCGGGGGTGGCGCTGGTGACTCCATCTGACGTCGGTGCCGCAGAAGACAGGGCGTCCGCACCCAGAAAGTCACCAGACGTCGTCCCCTCTGAAAGGGCCGGTGGTGGCCCAGGACCCCCGTCCTGCTCAGCTCAGCCTGGGCACCCCGAGCTCAGAACTGGGGCACGTCCGGACCCTTAAGCGGCCACCCAGGACCCTTGGACTCTGGTTTCCATCGATGAGGCAGTCTGGGGCAGATGGTGCATTTTCTGCCATCAAGTTCCGAGTTTGGTGAAGGTGGGAAAGTCCGATCTTACGGTCCCAGGAAAGTGGGTGTGACCCTTGCTAGGGAGGAGTCGCCTGTCGGACCCCTGACCCTCCAGGGCAGGCGTGGGGAACCCTTTTCCTGCCGAGGGCCGTTTGGATATTTATAACATCATTCGCCGGCCATACAAAATTAGCCACTAGGAATCAGCCTGCGGTATTTGGTCAAACATTTCATGAACTCACCCCCGATGCCTCGGCGGGGCCAGACCACGTGCTTTCACGAGCCTTATAGGCCCTGGGGCCGGACATTCCCCCCCCCTCTCCCCCCCGCCCGCTCCAGAGCATCACCTGGGTCTGGGGGGAGCTGTGAGGGCCAGGGGACATGGCGGTGACAGGAGGGGGCAGGTCCAGCCTGTGGACGCGTGTGTCCCGCCTCTGGTCCTCGGGCCAGGCCAGCTGCCGGGGCTCTGGGCGGCTGGCCGGACCCCGGACCCCTCCCCTGCACAGACCCAGCGCTCCCCGCTCCCCGCCTCGGCAGGACGTGGGAAGGCCTCCCCTGAGCTGGAGTCTCGGGCTCCAATCCCAGCTCTGCCACCTGCCAGCCTCCTGGTGGTTGGGCTTCTCTGAGCTGCCAGTGCCGCCTTCCGGGCGTCCATAGGGACCGAGGGGCCGAGGGCTGAGCATGGGGGGAGGAGGCCTTAAAGGCAGGTGCAGGCAGGGAACCTGGGCGTCAGATCGCGGCTCGCGCTTTCTCCTGAGGATGACGTGGTCTTGCGAGCGGCCCAGGGGACCAGGAGCCAGGAGCCAGCGCAGGGCAGCGCAACCTGATGCGCGTCTCTGTTTACCGGCCGTTTCCATCGCCGCGAGGTCGGTCTCAGGGTGTCCCGGCAGCCGTGCCTCGGCCGGCCAGGCGCTCCTGAGTGAGGTCCGATGGCTGGGGCGTCCCCAGTGCACATGGGGACGTGAATGCCCAGGAGGCCTGTGGGTGGCCTGGCGTCACGTCACCCCACTGGTAAAGGGCGGCGTTGGACTTGAACCCCAGTTTGCCCAGACACACGTCTCCCCAGCGGGGTGGGCACTGTCCGTCCCCGCTCTGATAGCCGCTGCGGGGTGACTTCCTGGCTCCGCTTGGTGAGTGGCTGCGAGTTTGGGGTGGGTAAGGCTTGATCCGTTTGGGCATCATGACGACGCTTCTTAGTGAGGGGGCCACAGCTCATCTTCTCATTTTTGTAATATTTATTTTATTGATCTCAGAGAGGAAGGGGAGGGAGAGAGAGAAACATCAGTGATGAGAGGATCATTCATCGGCTGCCTCCTGCACGCCCCCCCCCCCCCCCCCGGGGATCATGCCCGCAACCCAGGCCTGTGCCCCGACCTCAGTGTCCCCAGACCTGACGCCCGGTGGCTGCAGTGGGCATGGGGTTCCGAGAGGGGGGACTTGCAAGGACCCCCTCAGGGCCCACGTCCTTGGCGGCGAGTTTCTGATGAACGAAGACGACCCGCCTCTGCCCGCAGCTGCTTCACTTTAGTTCCCAGGCGAAGGGCCCTTGGGCGCAGGGGGTCTCCCTGGAGGTGACCCCAGGGGGCGTGGCAGGGTGGGCGGCCGCTGCCTGTGTGACCCGGATGCTGTTGCTGGGAGCCCCGGTTCCCTGCCTGAGGCAGCGGCCCCTGCACAGCGGCATCGTCCACACCTCTCGCCGAGTCGTGGACTCTAACTCAGCGTGCCCCGAACCCCAAAAGTCTGTGCAGTTGTGAATCAGCCACATGTGCAGGGTCCGGAGCCATGTCCACACTAGCTCTGGGGGCGCAGTCTCCCCCTGCCCCCCAGGTGTGGGAGCGGGCCAGCACAGTGTCCCCCAGGTGTGGGGAGCGGGCCAGCACAGTGTCCCCCAGGCGTGGGGAGTGGGCCAGCACAGTGTCCCCCCAGGCGTGGGGAACCGGGCCAGCACAGTGTCCCCCAGGTGTGGGAGCCGGCCAGCACAGTGTCCCCCAGGTGTGGGAGCGGGCCAGCACAGTGTCCCCCAGGTGTGGGAGCCGGCCAGCACAGTGTCCCCCAGGTGTGGGAGCCGGCCAGCACAGTGTGGTGTGCCCCGGTTCTGAGGGAGCCCCATGCTCCATGCTCAAGTCCAGAGGCTCACGGGCCTCCAGGGCCTCGGACAGGGCTCCCCTGCGGTTCTGGTCTGAAACTGAGCCTGGCCTGCCCGGTGCTGGGGAGCAGCTGTGGGTGCAGAGTTACAGCCGCCGCCACGCGTCCCGCCGAGCTCAGAAATCAGGAAATGCGATCTGTGTGCACGGGGCCAGCGTCCAGCCGGGGCCGCCCGCCTCCCGGGGTGCAGGTGTGGGTGCAGTGCTGGTGGGTGCTGAGGGCCCAAGGGAGGATGGTGCTGCCAGTCTCCCCGGCCGTCTCCCGGGGAGGACCCCCGGACTCTGTGCTGGACTGCTCTCCCCGCCAGCCCTCCCAGCCGCCCTCTGGTTCCCTCTCCGGCCAGGCGGGCCGCAGGGCCTGGAGCTGCCTCCGGAGAGCTTGGCTCTGCCCCATGCTGCCCTCTCCCCCCCCCGCCCCCCCGCCCCCCCTCCCTCCCGCCCGGGCACTGTGAGGGCACTAAGAGGCGTGAGCATATCTGAGCCCTTGTGGCGGCGGGGGGGGGGGGGGGGGGCGTAGGGTTCTGGAGGAGGCACATTGCAGCCAGCGCAGGAAGGTGTTCTAACTGGTGATGCCTTTGGAGGGGAATGGGGGCGGGGGAGGGGGGAGAAGGGCGTCGCCCCGTCCCTGGAGGTGCTGCACCATGGAGGATGTTGAAGTCAGGTGTGGGCACCACGCGCTGCCCCCGGAGGCTCAGGGAGGCTCTGACCCGCCTCTCCCGCTCCGGGGCTGCCCGCATCCCTTGGCTCCTGGCCGCGCCCCTCCCACCTGCAAGGCCAGCACCTCCAAACCTCGGTGCTGTCTGCATGGCGCCTGCCCCTCGGTGCGTGTCCAGTCCCCGCCTCCCTCCCGGAAAGACACTCAGGTGGCATTTAGGGCCCCCAGGATAACCCGCAAGCACCCGCCTCCAGCTCCTTAATTAACCCCACCTGCAAAGACCACCCCCCTTTAAAAAGTGGCCTGAGGTCCCAGTCGCAGGGACTAGGGCGGGGTCGTCTTTGAGGGCCTTATCCGGGCACCGCAGGCGCCTCTCGAGCCTTCCCTTCCCGGACCCACAGCTCTCTCCCTTGGGGTCTCAAATGGCTGCGGGTCTGAGAGCACGCCTTGTCGTGCTCAGTGCAAACCTCCCAAACCCGCAAGCTGGACGCGGCCGCAGGCTGCCGACGGAGTAGCCCTGTGTGCGCGTGAGGGAGCACCGAGGCGGGGCTGGGAGCCCTCGGAGAACCCCGCGCTGTGGTGGGATCCGGGGGGGGGGGTGGGGGAGGGCTCCGGAGCACGGGTGGGATTTACACCCAGAAGCCGCTCGGGGTGGGGGCTGCCACTCCGCACCCAGCGTCCGCCGCAGTGAGACCACCGCCCAGGCAGAGGTTCTCAAACTCCAGGCCTGTGCCCCCCACGCAGAGGGACTGAGGACCCCACAGAGCTTCTGTCTAACGGACGCTGTTGGTACTCACGGCATTCCAGGTTAAATGGAAAAAGGTCTAAGGTGCGTGTTCATCGTGAATCAGAATGACAGCCCTCTGTGTGCCGCCCTGGGCGTGTTGTCAGTGACCAGACGGGCACGGCCGTGCCGTTTTGCAGATCTCCTTCCTCTCTGGCTCAATCGACGGCAGCTGGGACCTCGTGTCCGGTCCGTGGCCTCCGCACAGCTCGGCCGGACACTCGGGAGAGAGTGGGAGCGAACAGGGAACGTGACACCTTCATCTCCTTCTTACAACGGCTTTGGCTTGGCTGGCCCCTGATTCGGTCTCGGGGATCCCAGGGGTGCCCGGACCACACTTTGAGAACTGCGGATGGAAGACGGAATATCATGTGGTCACTGGCATTGGTAAAATGTGTCGATGCTGGTGGCAAGGGGAGATACGGGATCTAGAATTTTAGAGAGTTTCTTCTCTACAAAACATGCAGAGAAAACACTAGAAGAAAACGCAGCGCAATGCGGGGGTGGGGGTGGGGGGGTCCTGGAGGGGTGTCCCAGCAGCGAACCCGGACCCATGCCTGCTGTTTTACTCTTTCCTGCTGACTCATTTGCACGTGAAGGGACAGGCGCTTTTCAGGAGGCTCCGTCCCAGAGCAGCTGTCTGACATACTGGCCCCCGCGAGGTCACGGTTCCCTGTTCGGGGAGGTGGACTCGCCGTGGAGCGAGGGCTGTGGGCGGCGCTGCCATGCGGCCAGTAGGGGACGTTAGCGTGCACCGTGTGTGTGTGTCCTCGTGTGGGAATGAATCTGTGGTTATAAACAGGAGGACGTTCTGCTCTGGAGCAGGTCCCGGGGTCGCCGACGGGGAATTCGGAGCTGGTCTGAGATGGCTCGCGTGCCCTCAGCTGGAAGGCCTGCGCCCGGCCGGGCCCCAGCAGAGCGAAACACACCCTGGGCGGGGGCTGGCAGCCGGGGCCCGGCCCCCACGCGGCTGACCCGCGCCCCGGGCAGTGACTGATGGGCCTCATCCAAGGCCGTGTCTGCAGGCAGAGGCTGTGCCGGCTCGGGCTCCGGTGCCACCACCCCTGTGGGGTGGGGACCAGGGTGCTCGGACGAAGACGGGGGAGGCGTGCCTTGCCCAAGATCTCTTGGCTGGTGAGGGGGCCTGCCCTGCTCTGGGAGCTCCCCGTGCCGCCCCCCTCTCCCCCCCCCCCCCCCAGAGCACACGTCTCCCCGCTGGTTCTTCCGAATCGAGGAGCATCGCCCCCCCTCTCCTGATGACGGTGCCCCCGGGGGCTCTGGTGCTGCAGGAGGAGTGGGCACTGGGCAGTGGCCCTCATGCCGCCTCTCAGCGTGCGGCGTGCTTCCCATGACTGACTGCCCATGTACAGGTGGCGTCACGGAGGCGGGTGATGCCCAGGAACCTGCCTGAGGATCCGGGGGGTGGGGGCGGGGGGCGGTGGAGCAGGTGAGCTCAGGCAGCCTCCTTTCCTGGTGCTGAGCTCCCTCCCTCCCCCTCCCTCCAGCCTCCCTCGCTCCCTTTCCCCTCCCTCCCTCCCCCCTCCCTCTCCCATCCCTCCCTCCAGCCTTCCTCCCATCCTCCCTCCCTCCAGCCTCCCTCCCTCCCTCCCCCCTCCCTCGCTCCCTCCCCCTCCCTCCCTCTGTAACCTGCATCTGATGTGGGTCAGCCCCGGCCCAGCTGCCTGCCACCCGACCTGGTTCTTCGTACGGCGTCTCCCCCACCCTCGGCCTGCAGGGAGCCTGCCTCCTGCTCCCCAGCCGGCCAGCCTGGGCGGCTAGGACCTTGTCACCACCTGGGAGCTGTGGAGGGGCAGCATTCTGAGGGCACTTGTCAGGAAACCTCCCTTTTCTTACTTAAAAGAGGCCCCGCAGCTGCCGAGGTGGGCACCTCGCACAGAACATCCTGCTGGAAACTGGGGGCTTAGGGCCTTTCCCCCCCCGACTCCCCCCACCCCCCGGGGTGCAGCTCGGAACTTTGGTGCTTTTCCCCTGACCCGGGGTACCCCGTGACCCAGTAGGAGAGCTCAGCAAGGCTTTGGTCTGGATTTGGGGGGCCACCGGGGCCTCAGCCTGCCTGCTAGCCACCACCCTGAGGACGGGACCTCCCCCTCCAAGTTCCTAGTCCCTCCCCAGAGGAGCTGCCTCTCCCCGCGGGGTCTGACACCAGGAAGGACACCCCCTTTGCAGAAGACCCTCCCCTGGCCCCAAAGGCGGGGCCCCATCCTGGGTCTCAGGGACAGTCACTCCTCTAACATGGGAGCAACCAGCCCAGCACCCACGGGGGGGCGGGGGGCAGAGGCAGTGGTTTCATGTGAGTGTGCCCACCCCGGGCCAGGTGCACCATCAGGGCCGGGGAGGGACATGGAAGGCTGCCCAGCCGGGGAGGGGTCTCGGGAGGGCTCCAGGGCGTGTCTGGCCCATCTCGCTCAGTCCTGATCAGCCGGACTCCAGCAGCAAACTAACCTACTGGTCAGAGCATCTTCCCCCTGGTGGTCAGTGCACGTCATAGCGACTGGTTGACAGGTCCACTGTCTGCCCCCTGGTGGTCAGTGCATGTCCTAGTGAGCAGTTGAATGGCTAATATATCATTCGCATATTACACTTCGATTGGTTGAACAGCCGACTGGAGGACTGGACACTTAGCTTATTAGGCTTTTATTATATAGGATTTTTAGAGAGAGAGGAAGGGAGAGAGAGAGAGAGAGAGAGAGAGAGAAGCATTGATGTGAGAGTGAAACATCCATCCGCTGCCTCCTGCTCGCCCCCCACCAGGGATCGAGCCCAAAACCGGGCATGTGCCCGGACCGGGAATCAAACTGCGACCTTTTGGTGCCGGGGATGAGGCTCAACCAACCGAGCCACCGGCCGGGGCTGCCGAGCTGCCTTACGGGGCCCCGTGATCAGAAGGGCGGGCCTGGTGTGGAAGCCGGGGCCCCTCCCGCCCACGCAGCAGACACGCCCACCACCCCCGCTCGGCAGCCCGCTGGGCCGGCCTGTCATTTCACTGGAGAGGAGCAGACAGTTTGGGGCAGCGCTGCCTCGGACTGTCCATCTCGTTACACCTGGTGGCCCCTGGGTCCTAGGAGGTGAGGGCGATCATGGAGCCGGTGTCGGGACACGTGCCCGCTGCCTCTGAGCGGAGAGCCCCGGCACCTGGCTGGGTGCCCACCTGGGTGCGGGTCCTCTGTGCCGGCCGGGGGGGGGGGGGGGGCGGGGGGAGGGGGCGATGCTGGGGCGGCGAGATGAGGCCCAGGGCCCCTGCGCCCGTGTGCAGCCGGCGGGGAGCTGGCCGGGAGCGGCCGTAGGCGGGGCCTCTGGGCCACGTGGACCAGCCAGACGCAGGCTCGGGGGGCTCCGGGGCGCACCGAGACCCCCCAGCGCCCGGCCTGGCTGTCCCAGTTCTGGGAAAGAGGCTGCGCCAGGAATAGAAGCTGCTATTTCCCCCGGCTCCGCCTGACGGGGCCTCGTGGCCGGGCTCTGGCTTCGGGGAGAATGGCCGGTGCCCTGGGGCTCAGGAGCCGCTCTGCAGTCTGTGTCCCCGACGACGGGGCCGCCACCGACCGCAGGCTCAGGGTCCGGAAGCTGGGTCCCGAGTGAGCGTGTGGACGGAAGAAGTGTCTGCGGCTCCCGCACACAGACCAGGCCCGGGCCCTCTCCCTGTGCTGGACCCGGCCTTCCCAGGCTCAGTGCATGCTCCCTGCCCCCCCTGCCCGCCCCCCCCCCCACTCCTCCACCCCCTCACCCTCCGGGATGGTGTCTCCCCACAGCGCCTCAGCTTCGCGGCACAGGCATCAGCCCCGCGAGTGATTCTGTTGGGCGGCTGATTTCCACGTTCCCTCTCCCTCACTGCGGGGCGGGGAGTGCTCTTTCGTTTATTCTAGTTATTTCTTATTGTGGTAAAACTACCTCAACAAGGAAGTCCAGGTCCGGGGCATGAGGCACATTCGCACTGCTGTGCGGCCGCCTCCCCTCCACCTCCAGAAATTTCCATCTTCCCAGGTGACACTCTGTCCCCATGAAATAACTTCCCCTCCCGCCCCCGGCACCGCCATCTACTTCCTGTCTATGATCTGACCCCCAGGGGCCTCCTATGCATGCCCCCTGGGGCGTGGGTCCGTGTGACTGGCTTATCTGTCAGCACAGTGCGCTCCGAGCCCCTCCCCTGCAGCAGGTGCACGTGCTCCGGTGTGGAGGGACCACGGTCGGTCTGTCCCTCCCGCCGTCGATGGGCCCTGGCCTGCCCTCCCTTTGGCTGTTGTGAGCGATGCTGGGCTCAGACCCCTGCGGGGCCTGCGCTGCCCCGAGGGGCCGTCCTGCCGGCTCCCCCCCTCCCCTGAGCCACGCGCTCGGCCACTTGTCCGGCCATCGGTGACCTTTCCCTCCCTCCCTCCGGCGGCGACTCCAGAAGGGCCGTGCGGTCCCAGGCTCAGGCCTCCGAACCACCAGCGCCTGCCGGCCCCTCCCGGCTAGTGGCCCCGGAGAGCGGAGAGCCGGCAGCCCGGGGCCCGGAGGCCTGAGCTGACCCCCGCCGGCAGCACCGGCCGCCCAGGCCGCGGGTAAATTTAGCCTCGCGGCTGGGAAATGTGCGCACCTTCCTTCCTGAGCTTCCCTCTGCGCGGGAGCGTGAGTCAGAGCAGGCATTGTTGTCAGGGCCGGGGATTCCACGGGCGATGGACCCCTGACCCACACAGCGGGCCCTCCCTGCTCTGCTCCGGAGTTTCTCTGCCCGAGGCGCAGACAGCGCTTGGCACCGTCTATAAAACTGTGGTGACATACACACACGTGGAATTTGCCACCTTCTCGGTCGCTGAGCGCCCAGGTCGGTGGCGCTAGGCACAGTCATGCCGTGCGGCCGTCACCACCACCACCTCCAGGACTTTCCTCTTCCCAAACTCGAACCCCTCCCCCGCCCGCACCCCCCCCCGTCGGCGGCTGCCCGTGGGCCTGCCTCTGGGACGTCCCATCAGCGGGGCCACAGTGCTTGCCCGTGGCTGCTCCTCTCCCCAGCCCAGCTCACCACGCAGCGGGGCATGGGCTTCCTCGGCGGCTGGGTGACGTGTTTCTCTGTGCGCGCATCAGTGGACACTGGGTGGCCCCCACTCTGGCCACTGTGACATGCCGTGTGACCCGGGTGCAAACCCACGGCTTTGATTTTAATGGTCCGTCCGTGCCCCGTGACAGGTGCCCTCAACCGTCCTGTGGACCCGCCCCCAGCAGGGACCAGGTGTCCGGCCCAGCAGAGCACTTGACATGTGGAACTTCCCGTACCCCTCACCACAGCCCTGTGAGGTGGGCGCTCCCGTGTCCCCAATGTACAGAAGGGGAAACTGAGGCCAGCATGGTGGCATGTCTTGCCTGCGATGCCAGCCTCGGGGCTGGGTGCGGGTGCTCGGTGGAACCCACGTCATCACTTCTTGCAGGGGGCTCCGTTGCCTGTGCATCTGCCCGTCCTCAGTCACGCGCTCAAACATGGCGCGGGCCCACTCTGCGCTTGCCCTGGGCTCAGCGAGGCGCGCCAGGCTGGTGCCACCTGCCGGAGCGGGTAGGACGGGAGCCTGACGCACGCACAGGCACAGAATAGGCGAGCCCCTGTCCGGGCCTGCACGGGTCCACAGGGCTGTGTGTGCCAGTGTGTGTGTGTACAGGTGTCCCGGTTAATAAATGAGACTTTTTTTCACTAGCTGGAGTTACACATATGACGATATACATGCGATTTGATATGTATGCTGTTTTGTTGTTTGGACAACAAGCTTCAAAACTTCATATGTCAAATTTGCTGAAGGTGTTAACATCATAGATATTTTTACACGTAAAAATGTCGAATTTTGTGCCAAAAAAGGAGCATTTGCGGGAAGTTATAATTCATTATTTTGAAGAAAAGTGCTGCTGAATACTTCGGGAAGCTTATGGTGAACATGCTCCATCTCAAGATACTTGTGAACGCTGGTTTAAACGCTTTAAAAGTGATGATTTTGTTGTGTGAAAGACAGTGTCCAGGTCAACCGAAAATGAAGACCAACAATTACAAGCATTATTGGATGAAGATGCGTTCAAACTCAAAAAAACTTGCAGAAAGATTAAACGTTGCTCAGCAAACAATTTCCCATCGTTGACAAGCAATGGGAAAAGATTTTAAAGGAAGGAAAATGGGTGCCACATCAACTGAACGAAAGACAAATGGAAAACCGAAAAGTCATCAGTACAATGTTGCTTCAACGGCATGAAAGAAAGTCTTTTTTGCATCGAATTGTGACTGAGCAGCACTTCAAAACGTACGAAGAAGTGGAAAATGAACGAGTGAGCGCCAGGGGCGGCCGCAGTGATCAGGGGGCAGCGTGGGCTGTCGGGAGCGAAGATCCTGTTAGAACGTGGGGCGGAGGCTGTGCCAGGAAGGGGGGGGCAGGAGGGGAGCACCGGGGCCTTTCTGGTCAGAGCCCCTTCCCCAGCCCCCCCGAGAGCCAGACTGCTCGTGGCAGGTGGGCCACGGGGAGGCCGTCCATGACCTCCAGCCACCAGGACACCCTCCTCGGGTTGGGAGTCCTTCCGGGCGCTGTCAGCCCCCCCCCCCCTGCCTGGAGCATCATAGTTTTCCCTGGGCCCCGCCCTGCAGGGACGCACAGGTGTGGGGTTAGGATAGAGCTTCCTACGCGGCAGGGGGCGACCCACTTAGGGGCCCAGAATCAGATTAGTGGGCCACGTCGGTTACGTAAGCTGGAATTGCATAGAGAAGCGGCAGGGCCCAGCGCGGGAGCGAGGGCTGGTACATACTTACGCACCGTCCAGCCCAGGCTGAAAAGTGGCCCTCCCCTGGCACGTCCTCATCCTGCCCCTGCGCGCCGCGTTCGGAGAAGAGTCTTCGCGCTGGGAGTGAGCTCAGGTGCTGAGATGGGAGGGGGCCCGGGTGAGCCCTGAATGCAGCCACGGTGTCCTCAGAGGAGAGGCAGAGGGAGGCTGCAGACAGACACACAGACCAGAGCAGAGGTGGGGGGTGCAGCCGCGAGCCACGGATGCCCGGTCCACGAGCCACGGCTGCGTGGCCCTGAAGCTGGCAACAGGGGCAGGCCCTCCCCAGCCTCTGAAGGGAGTGGCTGCCCACGCCTGGTTTTCGCCCAGGGAGACCCGTTCGGGCATCTGGCCCCCGAGGGAGAGAAGGGAGAGAATAAACGTGTGTGTGTGTGTGTGTGTGTGTGTGTGTGTGTGTGTGTGTTTTGAGGTCCCCGTTTGTGCGGTTTTCTCACAGCGGCCCCAGCGAACAGCCCCAGAGGGATTGGCCATCAGCGTCCTCGCTGTGGCCTGCGGCCGGCCGGGCTCAGCTGGAGGCTGCCCGGTGGGTGGCCCGGCCCGTCTGGCACCATCCTCCCGGGACCCGCGGGCCGGAGTGTTCTCCCCGTCGAGCGGGTGCGAGGTCTGCGGCCTGGACCCTGCCTGGCGCACTGTCACCTCCCACATGCCATTGGCCAAACCAGCCCGTGGGCAGCACACGGTTCTGGGACCCGACGCTGCCTGTGCCCCAGATGCCAGCGAGGGGGAGGGTGCGGGAGAGTGGGACCCCGAGCACCCGCAGGGCGCACGTCCGTGTGCCGGCCCCCTCCGATGGCGTGGCCCTTTCTGTGCTGATGCCAGAGCCGTGTGGAAGCCACGGAGCCCGGCTCCCAGTGCCTGTTGTTAGGACCCGGGACCCCGAAGTTCACGGGTTTCAGGGCCCCGGCTCCGCTTCCCTGTGACCCCCCCCCCCGACCTGCAGCTGGAAGGTGCGTGGGGGGAGGTGGGGGCAGGAGGGGAGCTGCAGTCGGACACAGGTCACACACAGCGGACCCCGCCCCCGCCGGACTCGGGCTCAAAGCCTGCGACCCGTCACGGTCACTGCACCGGCTCATCCGCGTCCCTGCTCAGTGCCCTCACGGGAAGGAGGGGTGGGCGTCCCGCCTGGGGACGAGGCGGCACGTGGACTCTTGTCCCTGTCGCCGTCGTTCCTGCCCTGAGGGGGCGCGGGGCCGCAGGGCGGACAGCAGAGTAAACAGGGAAACGTCTCATTTATGCCAAAGGATGGCGCTCTCTGCCTCGGGTGCGTAATCTGCACCACTCGTGGGCCCGGGGCTGGGTAGGGACTGCGGTCCCGCCCGTCCACTGGGCGTGGCTCCTGGAGCCTGATTGGGCAGCCAGGGCCCCGCCCCCACTCCGAGCGCTGACGGGGAGGGTGCCCGCGATGCCCCAGCGCCTCTCCCGGGGCGTCCTGGCCTGGTCCGCAACAGCAGGGTTTGCACACGCACACGCCGGCGCGATATCCCGGTGTGCACACGCCCACGCACCGGGAGCGCGTGTCGGTATGCCACGCACACGCACGAGCCGCGATGATGCCGGGTGTGCACACGCCACACGCACCGGGAGCCGCGATGATGCCGGTGTGCACAGCACCCGGAGCCGCTATGCTGGTGCCCGCCACACGCACGGACCGCGATGGTGCCGGGCTTGCTCGCTCGCATGTGCGGCCAGGCGTGCGGCCGCTTGCACTGCGGGCGGGTCAGAAACATGGCCACCTCCCGGGATCTTAACGCCGAAACGCAGAGGACGGGGGACGCCTCGGGGACCGTGGCGTCAGCCAGACGCAGGCAGGGGCCCAGCACAGGACTTTAAACATATGTAGATATATGTAATGTTTTTATTGATGTCAGAGAGGAAGGGGGAGGGAGAGAGAGATAGAAACATCACTGATGAGAGAGAATCATGGACCGGCTGCCTCCTGCACGCCCCCTACTGGGGATCGAGCCCACAACCTGGGCCTGTGCCCTGACCGGGAATTGAACCGTGACCTCCTGGTTCATAGGTCGACGCTCAACTACTGAGCCACACCGGGCCTAGCGCTGTCTTTCATGCCCAAGGGTCTCCCATTAGTCACTGAGCGTCCCGGCCTCAGTTTCCCCGGTACACGGGGCTGTGTAGGATAAATGAGTGGGGAGCAGTCCCTCTAAATTCCTGTCTGCTCAGAGCCCTGCCGTGGGCCCGACGTGGAATGAGGTCCTTGCAGATGCAATGAGTGAGGATGGAGGTGGCATCATCGCGGTTCAGGGTGGCCCTAGGCCCGGTGCCCGGTGTCCTTATCGGAGACAGGAAGGACACGGGCACAGGGCGAGGCCCCCGAAGGACAGCGGCGGAGATCGGGCGTGCGGCCCCGGGGCCCGGACGGCTGGAGCCACGGGGAGGGGGGGGCGGCACGCAGGCTCTGGGAGAGGCGGGAGGACCTTCCCCGCAGCCTCAGGGGGGAGCACAGCCCTGCCCCCACCGGACCTCAGCCTCCGGCCTCCAGGACAAGAGCCACGTGTCCGTGTTGAAGCCCCGCGTGTGGGCTCGTTGGGCAGCCCAGCCCCCGGCAGAGACGAGCGGGTGGAGGCGTGGGGCCGCCGCAGCCTGGATGCCGGCAGCGAGTCCCAGCCCTCCGCCCCTCCCCCGCCCGTCACAGCCCCTTTCCGGAGCCTGGGAACAGGTGCGCCCGGAGCCTGGCGTCTATTTCGGGGTGTGGGCACCAGCGTGGCAGCGGCCACGTGACCCTCTGGGTGTCCGTCCGAGCTGTGCTGGCCGCAGAGGCGCCCGCACCAGCCCAGCTGCTGCCCGCAGCCTCCACGGTGCCCCCTCCGGAGGAGGCCACGCTCCATGGGGATGCCGGGAGGGGAGACGGGTAAGGCCCCAAACCACCCTCTGCATGGACCTGGCCAGGAGGAAGGCCGTTTTTCCGAAGGAAAAGTCTTGGGCCCCAGGAATAAGCTTTGGGCGCCGTCCAGCTGAGCTCCACTGGTTATGAACAAGGGGGCAGCACTTATGAGCGCCGACTGTATGCCAGGCTTTGGGACTTGGTGGAGTGGCCCCATTCTACAGGTGGATAAGCTGAGACCCAGGGAAGGTGAGGTGGGGGCACCGGAGCGGGATCTGGCTCCAGCGCCCTTGGACCCCCACTGGGCGGAGTCGCGGGGCCCACAGCCCCTGCCCCAGTCCCTCCCTCCCCTTCCCGCCCTTCTTGTCCTGGAAGGCGGGGCTCTCAGTCGGGCTGTTTGCTTCCGGGGAATGTCTGGCGGCATTGCTGGTTGTCACAGCTTGAGGGGCGGGGGTGCTCCAGGCATGGGGGGGGGGGGGGCAGGGACGCCGCTCAGCTCCCCGCGGTGCCGGAGGCCCCAGCAAAGGGTTGCCCCGCCTAAAATGCCAGCTGACTGAGGCTGAGGCCTGCTCTAAGGCACTTCATAAAGACGCCCGTCCTCCTGGTGTGACACGAGAAACGGGCCATCTGCACCTTAGATGAAACCTTCAGTAACTTCTCACCTTCTCCAGGCCCGCAGTGAGGGTGCCTGGGGGGAAGGCTCCAGACGAGATGGAGGAGGGTGGGGGCGGAGCCTGGACCCCAGAGGCAGAGATTGGGGGCAGAGGGAGCGCCTCTGTGAGCCCGGGTGTGCAGGGGTGGGGTCCAACCTCGTCTCGATCCCGGCATGCTCCGCCCTGGTCCGGAGCCTCTGTCCCAGCAGGAGGCTCTGTGCGCAGCGGGCGCCCCCTCTCCGGGCCTCGGACAGAGCCTTCCCCTCAGTGGCACGCTCCTCGGGCCGCCGGTCTGTCCGGACGCAGGGCCAGGCCTGGCGTCCACCTCCCGTCGGCGCCCTGCACTCCAGGGTTTGTATTGACGGGGCAGCTCTGGGCTGGGGCAGTGCCCTCACGCTGGCCTGACCCCACCGCGCCCGGGTCATGTCACCGGAAAGGGGGCCTGGCCCAGAGCGGGTCTGCCCGGGGCCGGCCAGTGGCGTGTGGGCTCTTGACTTCATGCAGGAAAGATTTCAGAGAGGAAGGGAGAAGGAGAGAGAGAGGGAAACATCGATGAGAGATGATCATCATGGATCGGCTGCCTCCTGTACCCCCCACAGGGGATCGAGCCTGCAATCTGGGCCCTGACGGGGTGGGTGGGGGGGCGGGAATCAAACCGGCGGCCTCTTGGTTCCTGGGTCGGTGCTTAACCACTGGGCTGCCCCGGCGGGCCTGGGGTGTTCAGAGGAGGTGTGTTAAGGGGACAGGGAAGCAGGAGGGGCTTGGGGTAGAAGGAGCCGCGGGAGAGGGACCCGGTGGGAAAGGGGCCCAGGCGGCTGCTCGGCTCACTGAGGAGTCCGAGGAAGGGGGCCTTGGCGACAGGGTCGGGGTGAGGCCCCTTCGTGAGTCCGCCTGTGGGGAGGAGGGGGGTGCCCCCCGCCTGCTCCTGGGAGGAAGCGCACCGGGACCTTCGTTCTAAAGGTGTTGAAGGCTGGGCGTTTATTTTATTTATTTTTAAAAAATATATTTTATTGATTTTTTACAGGGAGAAAGGGAGGGATAGAGAGTTAGAAACATCGATGAGAGAGAAGCATCGATCAGCTGCCTCCTGCACACCCCCCACTGGGGATGTGCCCGCAACCAAGGTACATGCCCTTGACCGGAATCGAACCCGGGACCCTTCAGTCCACAGGCCGACGCTCTATCCACTGAGCCACACCGGTCAGGGCAGGCTGGGGTTTAGAAGAAGCCTTAGGGGAGGGTCCCAGTGGAATATGCATCCGTTCGTGCTGATGGGCCAGGAGGAGGCTCGATGCCTAACTTCTCCTGTCCTGCGTGGTGGGCACAACGGCACTGATTGGAGCGCGCCGTCTGTGTCCCTGAGCAGGTGTCCCTGGTTACAGAAGAGAGGATTTTGCGATTTACTAGTTGGCTGTAAACTGCTTGGCCCTTTAGCTCTGCCTCAGTTTCCCTATTCTCTTGTCCTGGCTTCCTAGCCTGTCTAGTCGGGGCCCCGTCTGTGAAGGGGTGACTGATCCTCCCTCCAGGGGCCCCACGTGAGCTGAGCAGACGCTGGGATTTGTTTCCCGAAGCCGGCGGCCGGGGCTCCCCGCCCGTGGGCCTGCCTCGCCCCGTGCGGACCGGCCTTTGAGCTCCAGTTGGCTGGGGCTCAGGTGACGTCCCCGGGCCTGGCTGGGGTGCTGCTTGTTCTGAAAATACCCGTGGGCTCCCGGAGCCGCGACACGTGACGGTGTCCGTTTCTCTAATGGAATTTCCATGCTGGGGGTGGGGCGGGTCCCCGCCCGCCGAGGACACTGTGTCCTTCACGCCCTGTTGTTTTCCCCGGGTGGCGGCCGGGAGCGCCGTCGGCAAAGAGCAGACAGGGCTGGAGTGCAAACAGACACTCCTGTTCCCGATGCGCAAGCGAAGCCGCGGCATCTGGTGACAAAAACAGCGGCAAAGGAAGTGAGCTGCTGCCCACATAACAGCTCTGTGAGAGCAGAAACCGAAAAACCATGGACCTCTCAGAAGAAAACAGGGAGAGGTCTGTGTGATCGCAGATCAGGCAATGGTTTCTCTTCTTTTCAAAAGGAAGATGTTTTTATTGATTTCAGAGAGGAAGGGAGAGAGAGAAATAGAAGCATCAATGATGAGAGACAATCACCGACCGGCTGCCTCCTGCACGCCCCACACTGGGGATGGAGCCCACACCCCGGGCAGGTGTCCTGAATGAGAATCACACTGGCGACCTCTTGGTGCACGGGATGAGGCTCAGTCAACCGAGCGTCACCAGCGGGTGGCCGTGGATTCTTCAGCATGGCACCAAGAACATAGGCAGCACAGAAAACGTACATGAGCCCTGGCTGGTTTGGCTCAGTGGATAGAGCGTCGGCCTGTGGACGGAAGGGCCCTGGGTTCGATTCTGCTCAAGGGCACATGCCTGGGTGGTGAGCTTGATCCCCAGTAGGGGGCATGTGGGAGGCAGCCAATCAATGATTCTCATTGATGTTTCTATCTCTCTCTCTCTCTCCCTTCCTCTCTGAAGTCAATAAAAATAAAAAAATATATAAAAAAGAAAATATACATGAGTTTGATTTCATCAAAATTAGACACTTTTTTGCTGCAAACACCCTTACGAAGAGAATGTAAACACACCTCACAGGATGGGCGATAGTATTTGCACATCCTGTATTTGATGAGGGAGCTTGCATCTGGAACATAGAAACAGTGTATAAACCGGTCATAGAAAAAACGTTCAAATTAAACGGACCAAGGACCCCGAAGAAGACGCAGATGGGCCCCGCGTCCCTGCGTCCCGCGAGGAGGGGGGTCGCTGTGGCCTCAGTGGGGCTGACGGAAAAGGCCAATGTCCAGCGTCTCTGCTCCACGCGCTGGTGGAGTCCAGTCTGTGTCAGGCTGGCTCAGTGCGCGCCCAGCTCAGTCCGTCAGCCCAGGGCCCGTGGGGAGCTGTGGGCGGGGGGGGGGGGGGCACGGGTGGGTGCTGAGCCAAGAGTGAGCCACCAGCCAGGAGAGCGAGCGCCTTGGTTGAGGGGATTATTATTCCCAAATTTCCGTGACCTTGCAGTGGCCACACCATTCCGGCCCCTGACCTCGGTTCCCAGGTGTGACTGACAGGCACCTTCCCTGGGCACCCCACCTTCACTGCGCATGCACCCATCCCTGTTTGTTAGACCACCCCCCCCCCCCCCGCCCCAGCCCAGTGACCTGCGGGAACAGGCTGGGTTCCCCGGGGAGTGTGACGCCGCAGCTTCCCGTGCGGCTGCCAGATGACATGCCGCTGGTGTCTGCTCCCCCCTCTGCTCCTTCCTGTGATTCAGACCCAGCGAATCACACGTTCCATCTGGAGGTCCAGGCTGCGGCCCCCTCTGCAGAGGCCTGGGCAGGAACGGGCGGCCGGTGACTCTGAGCTGGCCAGAGCCTGCCTGGGGGCGCGCGGGCAGGTCCCGAGCCCCAGGAGCTCCCTCACTGGGTGTCCCGTGGCCGGCAGAGGCCTAGCTGGCCTCACAGACCCTCGGTGGGGTGGGATCCTATGGCCGCGGTGCGGATCCTGGCTGTGCCCTTTGCCCATTGCCAGCTGGCGGCCGGGGCTGGTGGTGGAGGTCGCCGAGCGCAGTGCCTGGGAGAGGAGGACGCCCAGAGGCTGGCCTCACCCCTGCCGGGCACTGCGCGGGGCCCCGTCACCCAGCTCGCTGCCTGCTTCTCATTAGGCTGAAGGGACATTTACTGGGTGTCGGCTGGGTGCTGGGCGCTGGGCGCTGGGTGCTGGGTGCTGGGCTGCCTGGCCAATGGCGTGTGACCCAGGCACAAGCACGGCCTGGGAGCCCAGAGACCCGAGTCCCGGCCCAGACTGTCGGGACTGGCATTTCCCCGTGTGTGTGTGGTGGGGGGGGGGGGGCGGGGGGGTGATGGGCCCAGATGCCCGCTAAGCATGACCTTCCGGAATGCCGCCATGAGATCCTCAGACGCCTCCCGGTCAGGAAGGCCTGCTTTTCCCGGGGGATGAAATGTCACCCGGGGGTGGGGGTGGCGCGGGCGCCGGACCAGCTGCTTGAAGCTGGAGTCGTCCCAGGAAGTGCCGGAAGCCGGGGCTGAGCCCGTGGGAGCTCACGGCCGCGTCTCTCCCAGCTCCTGCCTCTGGAAGGAGCCCCCCCGCCCCCAACACCCCTGCTGAGCCCCCACCGCGTGCCAACCGGCCCCGTCACCACCCTCGAAGCAGAGGGACCGGTGCGGACAGACGGCAGGGGAGGGCACAGCACGCGCGCCCAGGCCCCACGGCACCCGGCAGGCCACGGGAGGGGCCACAGCGAGCGCGCCTCTGCCCTCAGCCCCGCCAGCCTGTGCCTCCAGCCTCCATCGAGCGGGAGCCGTGAGGGCGGGCGTTCCCAGTCCCGGCCTCTCCATCCCAGCCGCCGTGCTGGGGTTCATTATCACCGGTTACGCAGCCACGGCCTCGGGGATCGATCCAACCACCCAAGTGTGTGTTTCGTGCTGTTAGCACAGGCAGGCACTTGGCAACCACAGGCTAGAGCCGATCTGGCAATTACGGTGAAACAAGCCTGCCGCCTTGGTGTGTAGGTCTCAAATGTGACAGTTTCTCCCAGTCTCCTTCTCCCTCCCCCTCTCCCCATCCCCCTCTCCCTTCACTCTCCCTCTCTCTCTGAAAATTTTTTACAGACTATTTCTTAGAGCAGTTTTTAGGTTGTAGAAAACTTGAACAGCCCTAGCTGGTGTGGCTCAGTGGAAGAGTGTCGGCCCGAGGACCGAAGGGTCCCGGGTTTGATTCCAGTCAAGGGCATGTACCCAGTTGCAGGCTCCACCCCCGGCCCAGGTCGGGGCGCGTGCGGGGCAACCAATCGATGAGTCTCTCTCACATCAGTGTTTCTCTCTCTGTCTCCCCCCCCCCCCCCACTCTCTAAGAACCATGGGAAAACATCCTCAGCAGAGGATTAGCAACAGCCAGAGAGAAAGAAAAGGAAATAAAAGCAGTGCTTCCGAATCCACGTTTTAAAAAGAAAAGTTGAACCGAAAGTCCAGTGTTCCCGATATGCCCCCAGCCGTGTCCGTTGTTCACCCCACATGGGGGGGGGGGGTTCCCTGCAGCAGGTCACCCCGTTCGACGCGTCGTGTTAACTGCAGTGAGCGCGGGGGGCGCTCCTGGTGCTGCATGTTCTCTGGGTTTGGACAAAGGCACGCGACAGGTGTCCACCATCACAGGGTCCCGGAGCCGCTTCCGCCCGAGAGCCCCCCGCTCCCCCTGTGCCCCTCCGCTCCCCCTCCCGCTCCCCCTCCCGCTCCCCCCGCCACAAGCGCTGGGTTTTCCCCGTCGCCACAGCGCTGTCTCCTCCCGCGTGGCTGTGGTTGGAAGCGCGGTGCGTGGCCTTCCTCGGGGGGAACCACTTAGCAACACCCGTCCACGTCTCCTCCACGCCCTCTCGGGGTTGGATGGCTCATCTCTTCATCGTTCACGTCTTCCTTTTTTTTTTTTTTTTTTTTGTCAGAGAACGTTCACTGGGTAAGTCAGAGGTGGAAAAGCCACTCGTGGAAGAAATGGGCTTAGGACACACTTGTGGAGGCCAGGGAGGGCCCTGGGAGCTCGGGGTGAGGAAGCTGATGGTCACGGCTTGGGGTGGGACGGGGCGGGGGGCGGGGGAGGGGAGGGGAGGGGGCATTGGGTCCTCTGTCCTCGGGCTTTAGGGTGGAGATTCTTTGTGACCTTCACACACCAGACAGGAGCCGTGGCCAGCGCTGCCCGTCCCCGTCTGGGAGCCGCGTGGAGGGAACCGTGCCGTGTGCGGTCCCGGCCATTCTTGCCGCGGCCCCTGCCAGCGGGGCCGCCTCTCTGGGCCTCGGCGGGCTCGGCGGCAGCAGCGGCAGCGGCAGCGGCAGCACCTACTCCGCCGGCTGCTGTAAGGGGCGGGCCCTCTGTGACGCCCCGTGTACACGGCTGACCTCGCCCATCTTTGGGGTAACAGGCCCAGGTCCACACGAGGCACAGACCAAGCGGGCAGACGGGCAGGTGCGGGCTGGCGGGGTCACCTGTCCTGCACCCCTTGTACCTGCATGGAGACAGGTGTCTGTCGCCACAACGCAGTGTCTGTGTCCCACCACCAGGGGGCAGCACCCTGCTCTCACCCTCACAGGCCTCAGGTCCTCCCAGGAAACCATGTCTTAAAGCAGCCCCCGCCCCCCCGCCCCGCCCGACTCCCCGCAACCCAATACAGCTCCAGGAGCAGGAAACTGGTGGTTCAGGCCGTGGGGCCTTGGAAGGACAGTGGCTGTTGGGCACTGAGCACAGAGGTTGCTGCACCTGGGCTGGCACATTTTTGTCCGTGGCCCTGGCATCCCCCGGGCAGGGGATGTGGGTGGAGGGTGGATGGACCGACAGATGGAAGTCTGGGAGCTCGGGTCCCAGCACGTAGGAGGTGGGGCTCGGGCTGCACCCCCAGCGTCTGAACCGCAGCCGGCCGTGCCTCCAGGTCCCAGGCTCTGACACTGATGGGGGAGGGGCGGGGAGGGGAGGGGCGGGTGACGTTCCCCTCGTGCGCCTTGGGCCGTCTCCAGCAGCACCAGCACGTGCCTGTGTTCCTGTGGGGATGACCACGGATTGTCCTTTGTGTGCCTGGATGAGAAGATAACAGTGCACGATCCTGGTCCCCGCCCCCACAGTGTCGATTTGACCTCCGACCTGGACTTGACGGCTGTCAGCCCCGGGCAGCCGGCTGTGCGTGGCGGGAGCTGGCTCTCTGTCTGAGGCTTCAGACCTCGCTGGCCATGGCTCGCTCCCCACGGGCGTCTTAGATTCAGGCCCAGGAAACCCATCGATGCTATTGATCACCGAGGAGGCGGCTCTGCGGTGACTATGGGAAGGGGAGGTGGGCATGGGATGCTGCCGGCGCTGACCCAGAGCGGACCTGCGCCGCGGCTCCCGGACCGCGGGCCGAGCTGCTGCGCGGTCTCCGCTCCTCTGGAAGCGCCAGGCGGGCACGGACGCCGGCCCGTGCCACGGGTCTCCCTCCCGGCACCGCCTCCCCGGCCAGCATGGTGCCGTCCCGGACAGCTGGCACCCCGCTCCCCGTGGGGCACTCAGAGCCTCCTCCCCGAAGGCCTGCTGTCCGCGCGTGGCCCGGGCCTCTGTGCCGCCGGCCAGGGCAGTGAGGGGGAGGGAGGAGCCCTGTCCTGGCCGGGTGGGGCTGTCGAGGTGGGGCTCTGGGGGAGGGCCCACGGAGACCGAAGGGAGCCATGTCCTCCTCGGGGATGGGGCCTTGCAGGCCTGGGGCCCCCAGTGCCAGTGCTCAGCAGCTGTGGCTTTTCGGAGCTGGTCCTGAGTGGGAAGTGGGTCCAGCCCACTGGACCCCGCGTGGGCCTCTGCCGCTCACCAGCTCCTCGCTGTGTGGCTGCGCGGGGAGAGAGCTGGTCCCAGCCCCGGCCCCCCCCCCCCCCCCCCGGCTCTGCCACGGGTTGTCCCTGTTGCTACCCAGCCGCCTGCACCAAGCTCCTCGGGGCAGGCCCTGGGCCGGCGACTCGCACGCTGGCCTCCGGAGGTCTTTCGGGGGTGTGGTGAGGAGCCCACAGTCCGGCCCAGCCATTCACCCGACCTGGCCTGCGTGGGTCTCCGGCGCCTCCCTGCACCTCCTCGGCTCTGGGCGCAGCAGCAGACCCAGGCCCATGTCCCCGGCACAGAGGGAACGGGGGAGGGGGCACGGAGGACTGTGCTCAGGGCGCCTGCATTCGAGGGGCTGGGCTCCTGGCTGCAGAGGCCTGCCCAGCTCCCTGGGGTTCTGAGGCCCTGGGACGGGTCATGCCAGGTCCAGCTGCAGGGCGGGCCCTCCAGGGGGAGGTAGTGATCGCCCCGTCCCTGCAGGGGTGCTCACAGGGAGGGGCAGGAGCCCCTCATTGGGGTTGACTACAGTGTCCGATTCCCACGGGTCCCCAAGGAGAGGAAAGCCGGTGCCTGATGCCCGGGGACTGTTCTTGGGGGGGGGGGGCCGAGTCCCTGCCCCCTTGCCGGCTGCTCGCCCTGCGCCTGTCCGCCCCGTTAACGCGGCTCCTTTCCCCCACAGTGTCGGAGCCCCCGGCGGCCCTGGGCGCCCTGGAGAAGCCGCCCGGCTCGGCCATCCTGTGCACCACGTGCGGGAGCGTGTGCAGGGGCGAGGTGCTGCGGGTGCAGAGCAAGTACTTCCACCTCAAGTGCTTCGTCTGCAAAGGTGGGTGTCGGCCCGCCCGGCGGCGGCGCCTCCGAACCAGGCTGCCGGCCGCCATCGGCCCGCAGGGCGTCTCCGGGCACCGGGCAGGCCGGGAGCCTGGAGGTGCGAGTCCAGAGCCTTCCGACCTCAGCGCCGTCTTAGCCGTGTGGCTGTCACCCACGGGTGTGACAGGGGCCCCAGGGTCTCCTCACGCAGCTGCACCCCCGTCGAGGACTCAGGTCCAGGGCCGAGCATGGCCATGGGGGCCCAGGGTGGGTGCTGGGGCCCTGCCGTCAGCTGTGTGGGGGCGCGGGGCCCCCGCCGGGCATAGGAAGAGAGCATCGCCGTTCATTCCAGTGAAAATGGCCTCCGTGGTCGGACGGTAGAGACGGCGTGAACAACACCCGCGATGAGATGAAATCAAAGCAAAGCGTTGTGAGGAGCCCCAGGAACCGCCAGGAAGCTGGGCCCACCTGCTTCTCTCTCTCGCTTTTAAAATTATTTTTATTGATTTCAGAGAGGAGGGAAGGGAGAGAGAGAGGAAACAGCAATGAGGAGAGAGGCATGGGTCGGCTGCCTCCTGCAGGCCCCACGCTGGGACCGAGCCCGCAGCCCGAGCTGGGGGTTCTGGGCCGAGATTCCACGGGCCGCCCCGGAGACAGCGAGCGCACCCCTCCTGGGGTGGGGGGTCCACGCGGGCGGCGCCTCCGGGAGTGAGCGAGCAGCAGTGAGCCCGCGCTCCGGAGAGCCTCTCCTGCCGCCGCGCCGCTGTCCCGGGCTGGGTGTGAAGCTGTGTGTGGCCCGCCTTTTGGAGAGGAGACTTGAGACCCCAGTCACGACCCCCCCCCAGGAAGGGACCTGAGCCAGCCTGGAGCCCCCTGTCCCTGGAGGGTCACAGTCAATGGGCGGACCCTGGGTCGGCTGGGGGGCCAGTGACTCAGAGAGGATGGGCACCCCACAACTGCCCCACCCTGGGACCCTGGGACCCCACCCCACCCACCCCACCCCTTGCAGGTGCTGCCCCTGGTCTGGGGCCTTGGTGGCTGTCAGGGACGTGCTGAGGGTCATGATGCCCCTGAATTTCCGGGGTCCAGCCGGGCTCCCTGGTGCATCCCCTGCAGCTGTCCCCCCAGGCCCCGCCCCCCGCCCTCAGGAAGGTGCCCCGCTGTTGGGCGTTGAGGGAGGGCCGGGCAGCCTGGGCGCTTGTTTTCCAGGAGAGGATGGGGCGGGGTGGAGCCGCAGCGTTTCCGTGGCAGGAGCGCAGTCCAGCTGCCTCCGGGGCCGGCCCGAGTGAAGGGATGCGCAGCCGGGAGGTCTTCCCTGGAGGAGGTGGCCTGCCCGTCGGGCCTGCCTGCCCGAGGCGTCCCTCCCCCCCTCGGAGCCCGGCCGCTGGGCGTGTGTCCGGCTCAGTCTCCCTCCTCCCCATAGCGCCCATCGGCCACGTGGCCGAGAAGAGAACCGCTGGGCCCGTGTGAAAGCGGTTCACCGCCGGAGAGGGAGAGCGCTGTGCTGGAAGGGTTGTCCTTAGTGCGAGCCTCAGCGGCACGTGGACGGCGCAGGCTCTGAGGATGAGCCTCCGGGCTCGACCCGCGGGTTTGGTGGGAGGCGGGAACTGCCCGGTGCCCCCCCCCCCCCGCATGTCACAGGGCAGATGGCCTGCCCCCTGAGCTCGCCGCCCCTGAGGACCGCAGGAGCCAGGCCGAGAGCCGCCCGGGCCAGCTAGGGGAGGGTGCCCAGTGCCTGCGCCCTCGCCTTTGGGACGTTCCAGGCCTTTGTGGGAGACCCCCCCCCCGCTCCCCTCCACCCCCCGGAGCTTACAGCCCTGGGAAGCTGCGCCGAGTGCGGCATCCGTCGGGCATAGCTTGTCCGCAGGTGACCCCGGCAGGGCGCGCCAGGGCCCGGGTCCCACGGGAGAACCGCGGGAAGTCACCGCGGGAGGGACCTCCGATGACACGCCTGTTATTCCAGGTGGCGAGGCCAAGGCCCAGGTCAGGGTAGACCGGGCAGCACAGCCCACCAGCCCGGCCAGCTCGCTCCCGCTCGGGCGAGCCCACGGGTCCTCTGCTCTGCTCTGTCCTGCCGTCCTCCTGCCCCAGCACAGAGGCCCCGGCCACCGGGGCTGCCGTCCGGGCTCCGGCCAGCTGGCCTGAGCACCACGTTCACATGTGGAATCGTGCTGCGCACACATGTCTGTCTCGGGAGCATTCATGTTGAGGGCGGAGGAGCGCCCCCATGAGATACGCTCACCGTGCCTCCCACATCCGCCCGGATCCTCCGAGCGCGGGGCCCACGCGGACCAGGCCGGCCCTCCCGTCGGGAATTTGCGTCGATGCCACCCGGGCACCCGGCCAGTCGGTCCCCCGAACCTCATCTCTGAGTCCTTCTGACAGTCATGCTAGCGAACCCTGTTTTACAAATGAGGACCTGGAGGTTCAGAGAGGTGAAGTGACTTGCCCCAGGTCACACAGCAGGGAGAGCAGGAGGGAGGACTCCCGCCCAGGCTGCCCCCAGGGACCACTGGCCACAGGGGCTGTGTGACGCTGCAGCCAGCGCCAGGCTGACCGTCCGCGGGGGAGCCTGTCACTTCCTCCCGGGGTCAGGAGGTCGCTGGGTCAGAGGGCGGGGGCGGCTCTCACATTCTTTAGAGTCAGTGCCAAAGGGAGTTCCAGAAAGTGCCTTCCCCCCACGGCGCCCTCCTGACCGCTTCTCGTAAAGGACCACAGCGAGTGCCAGGGGCTGAGCTCGGGGTCACCCCGCTGCTCCGTGACCCCTGCAGTCTCGACGGGGCCAGTGGGCAAGAGAGGCTGTACGAGCAACTATCTTAAATAGGATTTTCCCAATTATTCGTGGACTTGGACTCAGACTTATAGCAGGCCTGTCAGTACCAACCCCGGTGAGCACAGCAGCCGAGGTTCGATCGGCAGCCACGTGACCGGGAGGAAGTGGCAGCTGCCCTGGGCGGGCGTGACGGAAGGCGAAGGCGGCCTCCGTCCCTGTCCTGGCGCTGGCGTGGCGGAGGCTCAAGTTTCCATGGGGCACGAGGCCCGTTACACACTTCGCCCTCCAGGGGGCAGTCTGGCCCCACGCCCTCAGGAAGAATAGGAAAACAGAGGGATGCAGAGGCCGGGTGTCCAGGGCCTAATTGGTATGGGGGGGGGGGGTTGCAGAAAAAGACCACAGACCTCCTGGCAGGCCCCGAGAGCCTGTTCCTCCCGAGGGGGCACCGCTGTCCGGCCTCTGTCGTGATGCGAGACTCAGCAAAGGGCCCCACTCCCGTGGGTGTGAGCCGGATTCAGCTCCGGCCTCTGGGTGAGAGACGTCAGCACAGCCGGCCTGGCAGGTCCCCCTGCCGCACTCACGTCACCCCAGCTCCTCTGTGCTGCACTTTCACCTCTGAGGAGGCCCAGAGAGGTCAGGAACTTGCCCAGGGGCACACAGCACAGCACAGGTGGAGCCTGGAGCCGGGGCCCAAATCCAGGCGGCTCCCACAGCCCGGCCCTCAGCGCTCAGCCTGCGCCTGGCCTGTCCGGGGAGCTGGCCTCCCTGGAGAAGAGGAAGGAAGGACTGTCCGAGGCTCTCGTGGCCGTCCCCAGCCCCCAGCACAGGCAGCCCTCGTGCCGGAGGGGCAGGGAGACGCAGGAGGGCCCCCCCCCCCTGTGGGTGAAGGGCTGGGCTGGGGTCCACCTGACGTGGGGAGGGGGGTGCTCTGATGGAGCATGACCTGAGGGAAGGGCTGGCCAGACCGAGACGCCGTGGAATCAGTTTCCACGCTCCACACTCGCAGTGCTCTCAGCACGTGGCCTCCCTGGGAAGTCGGTGGTGGTGGAGGGAGGTGGCTGGCCTTGTCACGACCCCCGGGCACCACATGAGGCTCTGGTCAGCAGTGGGGCTCCCTTGGTGAGACCCAGCACGCTGTCACAGCCCAACCATCAGCGCTGTGCTCCGCGCATGTAGCTCTCGGCGGGGTGTGTGCCACGCGTGTTCCAATAGCATGTAGCACTCAGCAGGGTGTGTGCCACGCGTGTTCTGATAGCATGTAGCACTCAGCGGGGGGTGTGCCACGTGTGTTCCGATAGCTCTGTACTCATCGTCGTCAGGGTAACCCAGCCCGGCCTCGCGGAACCCCTAGAGCCTCGTGACCACAGGGCTGATGCGTAAGAAGGAGTCCAAAGACGAAAGGTAATTTTGAAAGGCATTGGGGGTCAGAGGAGCTTCAGCTAAAGGAACTGAAGACTCACTTTGTCTAAGGACCCTGTGCTATTTATTTAACGCAATTTGTCCTAAGCAAGGTGGAGACATACACTTCAAAGAGTAGGGTATCAAAGGGTATTGTCAGTTTGGGTTATAGCCTACAGCTGTTCAGGTGTTTGGCCAACAGGAAGCAATAACATGCAGATTTAAGATGCCCTGAGCTGTCTGGCAGCAAACAATTATCCTATTCAGGTTTGGGGGAAGTGCCCTTTAGCCGTTCCAACAGGTAAACTACATTTGACTCACCCTTGTTGAGCCCCTCAAGCTTCACCAACCTCTTGGTGAAACTCTTGTAATTATTACATGCTGGAATTGGTTCCCGGCAGGATGAGGATTAAAAACCAAACAAACAAAACCCCACAAAGACCCAGTACTGGGAACTCGCGGAAACGACACTCTTTGCCGTCAGTTAATATTTTAACAAAAATTCCGAGGGATCGATTCAAAACCTTATGAGGGCCACGTGGTTTTTCACGCCTCTATAGGCCATGACCTGTGAGGACTGGCCTGGCCGAGGTGCTGGGGCTGCCCGGAGGGGTCTGGGGCCTCCAGCAGGGAGGAGGGGTCCAGGCAGTGCTCCCTCTGAAACCCTGCCTGGCTCCCACGTGTCCCTGGGGCAGGAGGGGCGTGTGTGGGGTGAAGGCTCAGGTGTCCCGGTGGTTGAGTGACCGGCTGCCCCCAGGCTGGGTGCCCAGTCTCCACCCAGCAGAGTCTCCCAGCCCCTCAGCTCCCTGGGGCAGCAGCTGTGTGTTAGGGGCCAGGGGACAGAAGGGTTCATGGTCAGGTGCCCCGGGTCCCTCCTGCAGGGCCTGGCCTTGTCCACAGGTGGGAGGGTCAGGAAGCTCACAGTGACCCGGCGCCGACCTCCGGATTCATCTGTCCTCTGCCACAGGGACCTTCCCACCCAGGCAGCCTCGCGCGGAGTAGGTGCCTTTCTGATCCTTCTATCCCGCACGGGGACAGGAGCCAGGTCGGCGGGGGGCTGGGGCCTCAAAGATCCCCCTGGTGGGTCCCGGAGCGAGGGAGGGAGGCTGGCGGCCCTCAGCACCGCGAGGTGTCGGCCCAGGCGTGCGCCCCTTTCTGGAAGCATCCACAAGGAAGTGCACTCCATCAAGGCCGAGAGCGGAGCTGGAGCGGTGCCGGCCCGGGCTCCACCCGAGGTTTCTCAGGGAACCGCCGAGCCTGCATCAGGAGGGGTGTCTGTGGGGGCCGGCCCCTGGGAGAGGGTCCCACCTGACGCTGCCTCGCGCTCTTCCCCAGTGTGCGGCTGCGACCTGGCCGAGGGCGGCTTCTTCGTGCGCCAGGGCCAGCACATCTGCACGCGGGACTACCAGCGTCTGTACGGCACCCGCTGCTTCGCCTGCGACCGCTTCATCGAGGGCGAGGTGGTGTCGGCGCTGGGCAGGACCTACCACCCCGACTGCTTCGTGTGCGCCGCCTGCCGGTGAGTGAGCCCCGGGCCCTGCGCCCACCCCGGGCCCCTGCGCCCACCCGGCCCCTGCGCCCACCCCGGGCCCCTGCATCCACCCCGGGCCCCTGCGCCATCCCGGCCCCTGCGCCCACCCCGGGCCCCTGCGTCCACCCCGGCCCCTGCGTCCACCCCGGGCCCCTGCGCCCATCCCGGGCCCCTGCGCCCACCCCGGGCCCCTGCGTCCACCCCGGGCCCCTGCTCCACCCCGGGGCCCTGAGCCCACCCGGGCCCCTGCATCCACCCCGGGCCCTGCGCCCACCCCGGGGCCCTGCGTCCACCCCGGGGCCCTGCGTCCACCCCGGGCCCCTGCGCCCACCCCGGTCCCCTGCGTCCACCCCGGTCCCCTGCGTCCACCGCGGGCCCCTGCGCCCACCCCGGTCCCCTGCGTCCACCCCGGGCCCCTGCGCCCACCCCGGCCCTGCGTCCACCCCGTCCCCTGCGTCCACCCCGGGCCCCTGCGCCCACCCCGGTCCCCTGCATCAACCCCAGGTCCCTGCGTCCACCCCGGCCCCTGCGTCCACCCCGGCCCCTGCGTCCACCCCGGGCCCCTGCACCCATCCCGGCCCCTGCGTCCACCCCGGCCCCTGCGTCAACCCCAGGTCCCTGCGTCCACCCCGGGCCCCTGCGTCCACCCCGGGCCCCTGCGTCCACCCGGGCCCCTGCATCCACCCCGGCCCCTGCGTCCACCCGGGCCCCTGCGCCGACCCCGGGCCCCTGCGCCCACCCCGGGCCCCTGCACCCACCCCGGGCCCCTGTGTCCACCCCGGGGCCGGCCGGGCTCCCTCCCTGCTGCCGGTGGGTCCCAGCTACAGAGGGAGGCAGGGCCCAGCCCGGGATGGCAGGTGGACACTGGGCAGCCGCACACCAGAGCACAGCCTCACAGCCCAGACCCTGCGGCCTCCTGCCCTGCCCGTCACCCAGGACCGAGCCCCCTTTCCTGGGGGTGCAGAGGCCGGGCCGCTGAGGCTGCTGGTGCGTGGCCTCCTTTGGCTTCTGGGAAGGTGCTCTGTCCCGACCCTCCTCGGCCCCCGCGCCAGCTCCTCCTGTCCGCGTCCTCCACACACGCCGTCTCCTGGGCACCTGCTTCAGCCCCTCCTGCCCTGCCTCTGCCGCTCCCTGGCTGCCTGGCACGTCCCCCTGCCTCTCACCCCGCGACATCACACCCAGCCCCCAGGCATGTGTCCCCCTGACTCCCTGCCTCTCACCCCCATGACACCACACCCAGCCACCGGGCGCGTGAGCCCAGCATGGGCAGCTTCCAGGATCCCTCCCTCTCCAGAACCCCCGGCCACCGTCCCGCTCAGGGGCCCGGCCATGGTGTCCATGCTGGGTCCCCTCCCTCTCTGCCTGGCGCTGCCCACAGGGCCCCTGGGTCTCCACACTCCTCAGCCCGGCTGGGCCTCCAGCCAGCTCCCGTCATTCACTCCGCCGGGCTTTCCACACGCCTCGCGGGCCAGGCCTGGTCACCTGGGCGCGCATCAGCGGACACCCCCAGGGCTCAGACCCAGACTCTGCAGTGCAGGAAGGAGCCTCCAGAGCCTCTCCCCCGGAGCAGCCAACCCCCCCCCCCCCCCCGCCATTGCATCCTGTCCTGACGCTCTCCTGGGCCAACCTCTCCAGCAACCCGTCCTGGAGCAGCTTGATGTGAGCCCCGTGTGGGCGGGGCCGGGCTGAGTCCCCTTTGGCCGGGCTGCCCGGCACCCTGTGGGGTGCAGTGACGGATGCGGGGGGCAGACCCAGGTCCCGACCCTCAGCAGCAGGGAGACCGCCTCCCTCCCTCCCTCTTTCTACCGCCAACGACACACTGCTCCCAGGGGAATGTCTCATTTCTGGAAAACAAAGAACGAAAACCCTAGTGTGGCCTGGCCAGTGTGGCTCAGTGGTTGAGTGTCGACCCATGAACCAGGAGGTCACAGTTCAATTTCCCGTCAGGGCACGTGCCCGGGCTGACCCCCAGTGTGGGCGTGCAGGAGGCAGCCGTCCGTGATGCTCTCATCGTTGATGTTTCTCTCTCTCCCCCTCCCTTCCTCTCTCTGGAAAAACTAAACAAGAGGCATGTATGCTGCTCTCTTCCCTGTCTCCTCACGCCCAGTTCAACGGAGCCTTTTGAGTGTGGTCCCCAAGGCCGTGTCTGTACCGCGGCACGTGCACCAGCAGAAGGGGGCTTTGTCGGGATGTGGTAGAGGGCGGAACAATGCCGGGAGCGTTTCTAAGGAGTCCCTGTGTCTTACCCAGCGTGCGAGGGCCCGTGTCCCCCAGGCTGTCTCAGTGACTTCTGGGCGAGTTGCTTAGAGACCAGGGCTGACGTCGTCACAGTGGGGCTGAGAGACCAGCTCCGGGTAACCTGCTGTGTTGAGGATAACAGCCGACGGCTCAGTCCTGCTGGGCCGGACCCCCGGCCACCATAAACAACGAGAAAGCCGGACAACAGACACAAAACACCTGTTGGCAGATGTCGGGCCCAGGCAGCTGAGGGCGGAGAGAAGGAGGGCAAAGGAATGGAGCCCTGTGACCGGCCTGGCCTGCTGCCCGGTCCCAGGAGGGACCCCGGGGCCCGGCATTCTCGCTGAGTTGGGCGACAGTGCTCTGAGAGACGGAGCAGCACGCGGAGGGGGAGAGCGGCGTGGACCAGAGCTCCGGGAGCTGTGGAGGGGCCGTCGCGTCCCGACCAATACAGAGCCCTGTGGACCCGGCGGGCATCTCACAGGGTGAGGCAGAGAAGGACCAGCTGGCTGTAAGCTAAGCAGTGCCCAGGCCTGGGAGGCCTTGGGTTCCGGCCTGGCGGACAGTCCGTGCTGAATACCCAGCACGCAGTAGGGACACCACAAGGACCATCCACGCATTAACGGGGGACGGAGCCACCAAGTGCAGGACAAGCCTCAGAAAGGTCAGGCGGATCCGCAAACCCGGTCGCCGCCCGCCAAAGCGCAGTGCAACCCTCCCTATCGGAAGACAAGAAAGTCCCGCCCTCGGCAACGTGACATTGACAATGTCCAACTTCCAATCAAATGCCACTGTTCATAAACAGGAACAAAAGCACCACAGAGCCAGGAGAGAAACTACGCCCGTGGCAGAGGCCCAGGAAGGAGAGCCACGGCGGGACGCACAGACAGGGACTCGGAGACACCTCCTGTCGTGTGTCTAGGCGTGTGAAGGAAAGCTGAAACCTAAGAAAGTCACAGGAGATGCTGAAAGAAACCACGCGGAGCTTCTAGAAATGAAAATGACAATGTCTGAAAGGAGACATTCCTTGGGAGGAATGAGCAGTAGCTTTTGCTGAGGAAAAGATTAGTGAACTTGACATAACTATAGAAACTATTTATCTAAAGCAAAGAGACCAAAAAAAAAAAAAAAGACTGAAAATGTGAAGAGAGACCGGGTGGTCTGTGGATATAGATCTATCTGTCTGTCCCTCTAGTTTGGGAGGGGGAGACCCAGGGGATGAGAGAAGACTGAAAAAAATTCGAAGAAATAAAGGTTGGGAAATGTCCAAATTTGATGAAAACTGGAAACGCATGGTTCCAAGAATCTCAGCGAACCCACGCAGAATAAACAACAAAAACCTGCCAACTCGAACACAATCAATTTCTGAGAAACAATAATAAGAAGAAAATCTTAGAGGCAGCAAGAGAAAAAACACCACCACTATGTACAGTGGAATCTATCCTATATAATAAAAGAGTAATATGCAAATAGACTGAACAGCAGAACAACTGAACAACCAATCAAAGCTTAATATGCTAATGATATGCTAAGGCTGCTCAACCGCTTGCTATGACGTGCATTGACCACCAGGGGGCAGATGCTCCGACTGGTAGGTTAGCTTGCTGCTGGGGTCCGGCCAATCAGGACTGAGCAAGATGAGCCAGACATGCCCTGGAGCTCTCCCGCAGTCCCTCCCCGGCCCATTTGTGCACCAGTGGGGTCCCTCAGCCTGGCCTGTGTCCTCTAGCAATCCGGGACTCCTCAGGGGATGTCAGAGAGCCAGTTTCAGCCCGATCCCGCAGGCCACTCCACTTGGGAAGGTGCCAGATGCAGGGCTCACGGCTGGTGAGCGCTGCTGCAGCAGCATGAGCCTCTCCCAATCGGGACTGATTGTGCCGGAGCCGGCGTCAGGCACAATTGGGGCCGGGATGAGCAGGAGCAGCAGGTAGGAGCTGCAGGTGGTGTTGGACTGCAGGTTTCAGTCTGATCCTTATAGGCCACCCAGAGGGACCCCACCTGTGCACAAATTCGTGCACCAGGCCTCTAGTATATATATATATAAGGCTAAAATGCAAAGTGTCCCCACGGGAGTTTGACCAGGAGACTGGGAGTTCTAACACTCACTATGACGTGTGCTAACCACCAGGGGGTGGCATGGAATGAAGGAAGGCCCCAGCCGGCAGCCTGCAGCCAGGGAAGGGAGGCCCCAGCCGGCAACCGGGAGGCCCCAATGGCCCTGATCACCAGCTAGGCCTAGGGACCCTACCTGTGCAAAAATTTCATGCACCGGGCCTCTAGGAAAAGAATGACTGCTGACTTCTTATCTGAAACTATGTGCACCAGAAGACAATGGAACAGCATCTTTAAAGAGCTGGAAAAAAATATATATATATGTAAAAAAAAAACACAACCCTTCAAAACTGAAGGCAAGACCGGTAAAGGTATGGCGGTGATAAAAAGGGGTGATAAAAAAATGTCCTCAATTGATTGTGGGGGTGATAAAAAAAAATGTCCTCAAATTGATTGTGGGGATGGTCGCACAGCGTTGAAACCCTAACAACCTTTGATTGGGATGTGACTGTTAGAGTGTACACGAATAAAAGTGCCAGTAAAGCCGTCAGTCAAAAAGTGAAGACTTTTGTAGACACACAGACGCTAAGAGAATTTGTTGCCAGAAGTCCTGCACCTGCAACACAGTTAAAGGAAAATTTTCAAGCTGAAGGAAAATGCCAAAAAACACCAAGAAGAAGCAAAAGCAAGCCATCGGCTGGTAGATAATACGTATGTCGTGAAGCACTGGTGTCCGAAATATATAAAGAGCTTCTGCAAGTCAATATTAGAAGACAAAAAGAAAAAGAAAAAGAAAAGAAAAGAAAACCCTATAAAAAGTGGGAAAATGAGTTCAACGTGTACTCCACAAGAAATATATGTGAGAGACAAGCTGAGCATCGTCCGTCGCCAGGGGAGGCAGCTTGGACTTAGGATGCATTCCTCCTAGAGCCACCAGAATGACCGAACGAGATGGAGGGTGTGGGGCGTCGGGGAGGACCGCAGCAAAAGGAGCTCTCAGACATCTCCTGGCGGGAACGCAGAAGGGTGCCACCTCCGTGGAAGGCAGTTGGCCAGGCACACAGTTGGCGTGTGACCCAGCACTTCGCCTCCTCGGGGTTCGCCGGCTCTCTGTCTGCTGGTGTGCATGAGGGCGCTGCGGCTCCGGTGTCACGGACTGGCCTGAGGTCACACCGCAGGGACGCGGCAGCACTGGGTGGAGGGCCCAGGGGGGGGGGTGGTGTGTGTCGTGGGTCCTGGCTTGTCATTCCTCCTCTTGTTTCAGGTTGCCCTTCCCGCCCGGCGACCGAGTGACCTTCAACGGGAAGGAGTGCATGTGCCAGAAGTGTTCCCTGCCCAAGTCCGCGGGGGGCGGCGCGCACCTGTCCCAGGGCCTCTGGAGTGAGTGGGCGCTGAGTGGCGTGGGGGGAAGGGGGGGCTGGCGCTGACCAGAGGTGGGGGGATCATAAGGAAGGGAACCGGGATAGAAATCTCCGGTACGTTCGTGCCGTCCAACCTTTGCACGGGCTGTGCCCGCTGCCCCGTGTGCCACTCCTGCTTTTCACCCACCTCCCTACCTGCGTTTGGCCCTGCTCTGGCCTGCCTCCTCCAGGAAGCCCTCCTGGCCTGCTTCTCGTTCTCTCCCTCCAGCTCACTCAGCTCCCCGCCGTTAATTCCAGGCCATCTAGAAGCCCCTGGGGAGAGCCCTTAAAAGAGCATTGACCTCTGGGCTCCTGTGGTCAGGGGCTGCACATGGCAGGAGCCTGGCCAGGGTGTGTATGTAGTAGGTGCTCAATATGTGCTTCTTGCGTGTAGAAGCTGGAGATGTTCCTCTAAAAGCAGAAGCGCCAGCTGGCCGGTGGGTGTGGGCAGAGTGAGAGCGGGGCAGGCGCAGGCAGGTGCTGGCCTTTTCCAGCGTGGGTGACTCTTCGGGACCGAGAGGGGTGTGGGGACTGGGCCGGGGGCCCAGCGTTCCGGGCCCTGCTGCTGCCACGATCCCACTGCAGAGGTGGCGCCGCTGTGGGGTCCCAGCACCAGGGCCACGTGTCCTGGGACAGAGTGGGGGTTCCTACTGATTTCCGGAGCCAGGCCCTTGCCCAGTGTTGATTCCTCCCGCCCACGTGGTTTCCATTCATTCATTCATTCATTCATACGTGCACACATTCATCCACTTGGTCCCCCACCCTCCTGCCTGGGCAGCGAGTGGAGGAAAGCCCCATCCCCTCGGGGCTGGATCTTGGAGCTGGAGTCTGTCTTAAAGTTGTTTTCCAAAGTTGCATGTGGTTTGAACGGTGTGATAATTTGGGAAAGCCAGAGCTTGCCAGCAGCCCTGGGACCGTGCTGGCTCTGGCTGGAGGATGCACCTGCCCAGGCCCAGATGCTCCACCCCTGGCAGGCAGGCCTCTGTCTCCCCAGCTCCCGGCCCAGTGCCTGCAGTCAGCACTCAGCCACGGCCCGGTGCATGCAGTCAGCACTCAGCCACGGCTCAGTGGCTGCAATCAGCACTTAGCCATGGCCAGTGCATGCAGTCAGCACTTAGCCACGGCCCAGTGCATGCAGTCAGCTCAGCCACGGCCCAGTGCATGCAGTCAGCACTCAGCCATGGCCCAGTGCATGCAGTCAGCTCAGCTACGGCCCAGTGCATGCAGTCAGCACTCAGCCACGGCCCAGTGTATGCAGTCAGCTCAGCCACGGCCCAGTGCATGCAGTCAGCACTCAGCCACGGCCCAGTGCCTGCAGTCAGCACTCAGCCACGGCCCAGTGCATGCAGTCAGCACTCAGCCACGGCCCAGTGCATGCAGTCAGCGCTCAGCCACGGCGCAGTGCATGCAGTCAGCGCTCAGCCACGGCCCAGTGTATGCAGTCAGCACTCAGCCACGGCCCAGTGCATGCAGTCAGCACAGCCATGTGGGAACAAACTTTGTGACTTGTTTTCTACATGTTTGCCCCCCCTGCCCTGTAGCAGGGTCCCCAAAGCACACCAGATGGACTGTCCCCTCTGTCTGCTCCCCAGGGCACTAACTGCTTTAGGGGTGTCCTGAGACCCAGCGGTGAGGCCCCCCTCCTCTGGGCCCGGCGGTGACGTCTGTGTTCTCCTCTCCGCAGGCTGCGGGGGCTGCGGCACAGAAATCAAAAACGGCCAGTCGCTGGTGGCCCTGGACAAGCACTGGCACCTGGGCTGCTTTAAGTGCAAGACCTGCGGGAAGGAGCTGAATGCCGAGTACATCAGCAAGTGAGCGGGCGGGCGTCGGACCGGAGCCTCGGGTGTGGGCCTCCGCCTGTCCCCTGCCATCCACTCGCGCTCCTCCCTCCCGTCTCCACTGCGAGGCGGGAACCCTGGCTGGGCTGGCGTCTGTCCCCACAGCCGGTGCAGCCCGGCTTCCCTAACGTCTCTGCAGAGATGCCACCGCCATTGGTTTTGCTGATGGAGCCGATGTCGCGCTCCCATCTTTGACAGTCACACGCCTCCGGGCCCATGCCTGAGGTTGCCCCCCCGCCTGGGAATTCACCCTCTGCTGGCACCGGCCCTCCTGCACAACGCAAAGTGGCCGTCGCGAGGGGCGAAGGGCTGCGCAGTCTCGGTGATCACGACGTGACGCCTCAGCCTGGTGCTCAGACCTCTCCAGCACGGGCCCCACAGGGCGCTCCCCGCGTGCGCTCCGGAGGCCGGTGGCTGGTGTGGGAGAGGGAGCTTCTGGGAGACCTTGGCCCTGCGCGGGCACCTGGTGTGCCGAGGGCGTGCATGTTCATCCAGGGCTCGGACAGACAGGCGAGCCCCGGCACAGGGGGGGCGGGGGGGGGGGGCGGGTGCAGCGCGCGGCCTCGGCTCAGCGCAGCGGGGCTCTCTGCGCGGCTCTCCTGGAGCCTCCGCCAGTCCTGATGCCCCGGGGGACAGAGCATCACAGGGACTGAGCCGGTTAAAAGAAGGCTGCCGTAAGACGGCACCGAGTGCAGCACACACATGCACACACACACATATGGGCACATGCACACATGCACATGCTGGCACATACATATGCTGGCACATGCACACACATGCTGACACATGCTGGCACATGCACACACATGCTGGCACATGCACACACACACGCGCACACACACGCACAGGAGGTGGACCCACGTCACTTCTGGTGACCTTTCCTCTGATTCTGCAGGGAGGCCTTGCTGGCTCTCTTTTTTCCTTTCTTTCGACTGCATGTGCCTCTGCTTATCTCAGAATAAACCGCGTTCAGTGGAAGCCCCTCTGTGCGGGGCAGCCCCTCGCCGCCGGCGGCCCCTGTCAGGTAAAGGGAGGGACTCAGGCGGCCTGGCGGCCGCGTGTGTGAGAAGGGAGCGAGCCGCCCAGCCCCCGGAGCGCAGCGGCCGTGGCAGCGGCCCACACTGCGCCGTTACTTAGCAGCCTCCGACTGTCCCAGAATGAGGAGGAGGGCGCCTTGGCGTTGCCATGGAGACATCATCCTTGAACCTCCGGGGTTTGCTGCACATACCACCATTTTTGGGGAATCGCAGGGCCCCGAGGTCGGCGGCCTTTGAAAGTGGCTCCTGGGGCCCCATTTCTACCTCCCTGTCCGGTGAGCCGCGGCTTCCCCCTCGGGGAGGCTGTGCGGGCAGAGGCGCCCCTGCAGCCCAGGGCCTGTCCCCCCAGCAGGCCCCGCCCCTCCCGCAGGCACCCTGCGACTAGAGGAGGTTGATCATCATAATAATCGCAATCACTTTCAAACGAGCTCCCAGCCAGCGACGGTGATTGGCTCAGGGGTTGAGTGACGACCTAGGAACCAGCAGGTCACAGTTCGATTCCCGGTCAGAGCACAGGCCTGGATTGCAGGCTCGATCCCCAGTGTGGGGCGTGCAGGAGGCAGCCAATCAGGGATTCTCTCTCATCATTGATGTTCCTATCTTGCTCTCCCTCTTTTCCTCTCGAAATTAAAAAAAAAAAGAAATGAGCTCCCGGTTGCCAGATGCTGGGCCCAGCGCTGTGCCTGCGTGATCTCCCGTCCATGAGCACGCGGGTCCTTTTCCTTACGGCTCCCTCAGTGGGGGCTCCGTGGTTAGGCGACCTGCCCAGGCTGCCCAGATACCCAGGGGCAGGCCCCAAATGGTGTGTCATTCGTCACTAATCCCACCACCACCAGCAGCGCCTGGCGCGGAATAGGCCCGCTGTCAACCTCTGGGGGCGCCGCCAGCCCCTCACTCTGCCGCTGGGCAGGTGGCCCCCGCGCTGTGCACCTCGCTTTCTCCATCCGTGAAATGGGACCATCTTCGCGGTCTCTCGTGGGGCTGGTGTGACGACGGAGGCCATGCTCCCGCCTGCGGAGCACGGGGTGGTCCTGTCACTTGGAGGAAGAGGAAGTGGGCTTGTCCCTCTGCCACAGCCCCTCTCCCGGGCGAGGGTTGTGGGTCTTGGGGTGCTGGGGCGACCCCGCCCGTCCTGACTGCCTGGCTCGTTGCAGGGACGGGTTGCCCTACTGCGAGGCCGACTACCACGCCGAGTTTGGCATCCGCTGCGATGGCTGCGGGAAGTACATCACGGGGCACGTGCTGGAGGTAAGGCCTGCCCGGGCGCCGCTGCCCGCGTGAGGACCGGAGGGGCCTCCGTGACCCCCAGCCCTGTGTGTTTGTGCAAGCCTCTGCACCAGAGCCTTTGCCACCTCGTCTCCCCGCCCTGCCTGGGGACCCCTGGGAGCGAGCCACCTCCTCCAGGAAGCACACCAGGGCCTCTCCCCTGTGTCCTTGACAAGCTGCTCGAGCTGGAGAGGTGGGAAGGCCTGGAGATCCTGGTCCAGCCCTTCGCCTCGATGGGGAGCCTGAGGCCTGGAGGGTTTAAAGTGAGCGCAGCAGGCAGGACTGTGTGCCCGGGGAGGGCAGAGGGGACTGGCCGGGTCCTCCCGGGGCCGCCTGTGCGCGTCTAGATCCGGCGGCAGCGCACGGCGTCCCCTGCGAGGAGAGCGCGTGCCGTGCGCTTGCCCACGTCTGCGCAGGAGGATGAATCCCGGGACGACTGGGACCAAAGCCCGCGCGCCCGGTGCCCAGGCTGCCGCCCTCACCCACCCGCGGCCCCTCCTCGGCTCTGGGCTGGCTGGCTGCCATCGGGGCTGCGTGGTCCCTGGGGGAGGCAGGGTGACAGGACCTCAGGGAAAGGCAAGCGGCTGAGCACGGGGGGGGGGGGGGGGGGGCGGACCCAGCCCAGGTCCCAGAAGCGGCCTCTGGGGGAGGACCGGTTGGGGCTGAGGCTGCAGAGCCCCCCACACCCCCGAGGGAACCCCTGGACTGACTTGTATTTTAACGAGCTGCGTCCACCTGGAGAGCAGGATGCTGAGTGAAACGAGCCCGTCAGAAAGCTGTGGCTTCACCCACGTGGGACATAAAAACGGGCGCGTGAACACACACAGCAGAGTGGGGGTTGCCGGCGGGAGGGGTGGGGGAGGAGGGGGCCCTAGTACCTGGTGCCGGGAGGATGTGACCGGGTGGTGGGCACGCGGTGCCACACACAGATCTTGTAACAGAGACGAACCCACCCGACACCTGTGTGTGCGTGTTGGTGCTGCAGGCGTGTGACCCTGGCGGCTCCCCGACAGCCGTGGGAGCGGCAGACCTGCCCCAGCCCGCTGCCTGCCCTTCTTGGTAGAAGGCTCCAGAAATGTCCTCAGGGACGCCAGGGTCAGGGCCTGGGAGCTGTCCCCAGCTCAGTGCTGGCCAGGGGTGCCTGATGGCGGGGAGAGGGGCAACCCACAGGCCTCCCTGGGTGGACCCGGAGGCAAGGGGAAGGCGACCAGTCTGCAGAGTGAGCGGCTGGTGTTGGATTGCAGCCGAGCACAGCATGGGGTGCGGTGTCCGCGTGCCCTCCCCCCCCCCCCCCCCCGCGTCTCCCCCCAATGCTTCTGTGCATCAGGAGGCACAGCTGGGCTGCGCTCCCGGCCCGCGGAGGCTGAGGCTCCGGGAAGATGGATGCCCTGTTTTCTCTGCCGGAGCCGGGCTGGCTGCGCCGTGGGCTCTGCGCGCTCTGAGCTCCCTCCTGGAGAGGAGAGGCGGCAGCGAGGGCGGGCAGAGACGAACCTGGGCGGAGGCGAGCCGGCTCGGCAGCGGGAGAGCAGCCGCCACGGTGGCTCCACCTGAGCCCGCCAGAGCGTGCCGTGCGGCTGGGCGGGCGGTGGGCTCCGGGGGCAGCAGGTGGCAGGTGCAGGACCTGGAAGAGAAGGGGAAGGACCCGGCCCGCTGGCCGCAGGGGAAGTAGGCGGCCGTCCTCACGGTCACTCTGCCCGTCCAGGCCCGACCTGGGAATAGGCCCTGGAGAGGCGCCGTGGGGGTCGGTGATCGGACTGGGCTTTGGTGCCAGGACCCCGGCAGGTAGGCAGCCTGGCCAGGTGCCCCCGAGGGCTGGTGGGGAGGCCAGAGGCACCGTGCGGGGCTGCAGGTGGGGGGCTTGCAGGGAGCAGGGGCACCTGTCACCCCCTGCCCCCCATTAGGCCCCCAAGATGTTTGTCACCCAGAGCCAGAGCGGGAGAGCCGCCAGGCCCTGTCCTCGCTGCCCACATCTGGTCTGCGTGCCCAGGCAGAGTGCCATCCTAGTGCTGCCGCCAGCAGTGGCGCGCTCCCTCCCCCGCCTCAGTCTCGCATATGAGGCATCCTGTACCCCGGTTCCCGCGTCCTGCATGTCGGGTGTCTATCTTGATGGGCCTGCTCCATGCTGGACCCCGGGGGAGGAGCCTGGTGGGTCCTGCAGGGCCTGGGAGGTGCTGATGGTGGGGGGCGGGGGGCCTGGGAAGGGCCGAGGTACCTGGGGGCAGAGGTGGGTGCCTAGAGAGCGCTGGGCTCCGGGGATGGAGTCGCCCAGGGCGAGCGCTGGAGGTCTGGGAGCGCGGATGCAGTGCAGCCAGATCCTCCAGACCAGCTGAGTGCGGGGAGTCAGACCCTGCTGTCACCTCCCCGCACACCCACTTCACTCGATTTTGTTCTCAGAATTAGCTGCAAGGCTTCCCTGCGCAGGTTGGGGGGCGGGCGAGGATGGGGTGCTGCTGTCTGAGCCCCACCTGTGTCAGCAGCCTAGCTGTCCCCATGGCAACGAGAAAGCAAGTTTCCTCTGGGACCACCAATGCCTCCCTGCCTCCCTCCCTCCCTCCTCCCTGTATCCCCTCCTCCCACGCTCCTCCCTCTGTCCTGGCGCCTTCCCGCTTCCCTCCCTCCCTCTCCCTCCTCAGCCCACCACTCACCTGACAGGCCCCAGCGGGCTGGGGCTGCCTCCTGAGAAGGTGGAGACAGGGTCCCTGCCTGCCTTGCAGGAGACCCCGTGGGAGAGGGCACACCCAGCCCACGCCCAGCCCACGTCCGCCTTGTCATCGTTCCTCTGCTCACGCGCCGATGGACATGGGTTGATGCCGCTGTGGGCGTCCATGTGCGAGTGCTGAGTGGACCAGTGTCTTCGTTCTCTTTGTTCTGGCCTCTTCATCTTTCTTGCATCCCTAGGCTGGGGCCGCTGGGTCACGGGGTGTGCTCTGCTTTTTCGGGGACAGACGGTTGCACGGCGGCTGCACCGTTTCCTTCCCACAGTGCCCAGGGCTCCCGTTTCTCCTCATGCTCGCCGACGCTGCTGCTCTCCATTTTGTTCTGCTCTAGCGTCGCCCCGGGGCCTGCACGGGTGCCTCGGTGTGGGTCGGCTCTTCGTGACCCCGGGCCTGCACGGGTGCCTCGCGGGTGTGGTGCCGGGTCCTTCGTGACCCGGCCTGCACGGGTGCTCCCCGGGTGGTGCCAGCTCTTCGTGACCGGGCTGCACGGGTGCCTCGCGGGGTGTGGGTGCCAGCTCCTTCGTGACCCCGGGGCCTGCACGGGTGCCTCCCGGGGTGTGGGTGCCAGCTCCTTCGTGACCCCGGGGCCTGCACGGGTGCCTCCGGGGTGGGTGCCAGCTCCTTCGTGACCCCGGGGCCTGCACGGGTGCCTCGCGGGGTGTGGGTGCCAGCTCCTTCGTGACCCCGGGGTCGGCACATCCGTTGCTTCTTGGCCACGTGGACGTCCTCCTTGGCAGTGCCCGAGCCTTCGCCCGCCCGTCAGCAGGGCTGTGGGCGCTCTGTTCCTGGGCTGGAGGAGTTCCTGGCGCATTCTGGGTCCTGAGCCTGTCCGATCCGTGATCTCAAATGTCTCCTCCTATCTCAGCGTCATCCCTCTTTCCTGGCGAAGTTGTTGCTGCTCATGCGTTTGGGGTCCTGTCCAGGAACCCTCTGCCCAGCGGGGTCGTGAAGAGCTGGCACCCACACCCCATGTTTCCTTCTAAGAGTGTGTACATTGAGCTCGCACATTGGGCCACGTGGGGGCAAGCTTCGCCGGGCGTGTTTCCGCCCCCCAGCAGTGAACACGCAGCTTCATACTGTTCACAACTGTGCATACATTTCAAACTGGACCCCGTGCCACCGGCCCTCGACAGAAGTGTGTCAGCAACCCCAATACCCGGGCCCCCACACCCCCGGGCAGCCACCACCCCCACTGAGAGTGCTGAGTCTGTGAGATGGAACCCTCCTTAGTGTCTGGCTGTTCCAAGCCCATTGGGGTCTTCTCGCCGCACACGGGGTCACCTTGGGCCTGGTCCCGCCGACAGGGGGCGGGGGAGGGGGGAGAAAGCGAGCGGCTGGTGATGAAGTTCGCCCTGTCACTCGCTTGCGAGGAAAGTGACCTCTGACTCAGGCGAGTCCCGGGAGAGGTTGTGGGGTTCTTCCTGTTTCAGGAAAGAGTGAACCATGGGGTCAGCACCCACTTTTTTTTAATCCTCACCTGAGGCTATTTTTTCCGTTGGTTTCTAGAGAGAGTGGGAGGGAGGGAGGAGCAGGAGAGAGAGAGAAAAACGTCGATGTGAGAGAGACACATCGATGGGTTGCCTCCTGCCCCGGCCGGGGCTGGGGAACTTGCTACTGAGGTACATGCCCTTGACCAGGAGTCGAACCCGGGATCCTGGGGTCCACAGGCCGATGCTCTATCCACTGAGCCACACCGGCCAGGGCCAGCATCCACTCTTAGCCACAGGCTGCAGCCCCCTCCCTTTACTGTAGGGGTAAGACAATACTCACTATAAAGTAAGACAGTATTTTGAACACAATACTTTGGGTGATTTGGGTTTTATTTTGTTTGTTTTTGGGCACCATGTAGAACTAAGCCGAACCAGTGAATGTAATTTGTTTAGGTCAGTGGTCGGCAAACTGCGTCTCACGAGCCACATGCGGCTCTTTGGCCCCTTGAGTTTTTAGCAAAGGCCATCTTAGGAGGACCCTAATTAAGTTAATAACAATGTACCTACCTATATAGTTTAAGTTTTAAAAATGTGGCTCTCAAAAGAAATTTCAATCGTTGTACTGTTGATATTTGGCTCTGTTGACTAATGAGTTTGCCGACCACTGCTTTAGGTTATTTCAGTATTAACATTTAAACCTAATTTAATGGGTTGTAAGAATTATGAAAGTCATAAATGCTAAGCGAGAAAATCGAGCAATCAGAGACGCCTAAAAAAATTACTAATCACTCTCCCCTCAGCTCCCAGTCCCTCCCCCGCCCCCAGCTCCCCTCCCCCGCTCCCCCTCCCTGGGAAATAATGCCAGCTTTGCCCCGCCCCATTCCTCCTCCTCCTGGGGCCCTGGTACGGAGGTGACCGCTGGCCCTCTGCCTCCTGGCGGGAAGGGGGGTGGAGGGGATGCCCTTCGACTGCTGAGCCGGAGCTGCTGACGCCAGTGGCATGGCCGGGCCCCTGTGCCCAGACGTGGTTCCCAGAGGGCAGAGCCAGCTGGCACACAGCACCGGGCACTCACCCAATCGGGCTCTGTGGACTCCCTGCTATGGCAGCATGCCTGCCCGCATCCCCGGCACCGGCTGCGCCCCGCAGGACCCTTGCTCTGTCCCCACAGGCGGGCGAGAAGCACTACCACCCGCTGTGCGCGCTCTGCGTCAGGTGCGGCCGGATGTTCGCCGAGGGCGAGGAGATGTACCTCCAAGGTAAGCGTGAGCACGCCGCCTTCCCCGGGCAGGGGACCGACATCTCCCAGGCCCTTCGCATGAGCTCTGTGAACTGGGGGTCACGTGTGTGTTCCGCTAGTTAGGAGGCCCCACGATGCAGCGGGGAGCGGGGACAGGGCCAAGCAGGCTTTCCTGAGTGGGCTTGGCAGGACGGCGGGCGGTGCTGGGGACGGCAGGCGGTGCTGGGACAGCGGGCGGTGGTTGGGACGCGGCGGGCCGGTGCTGGGAGGCAGAGCCCACGGGCCCTGGTCTGCCTAGAGGCTGGGCAGGAGCTGCTGGGACCCTCCCGAGAGGCCTCGGGGAGGATGGTCGGTATCGAGACCCATCTCTTTAAAATAGATTTGTATTGATTTCAGAGAGGAAGGGAGAGGGAGATAGAAACACCAATGAAGAGAGAGAATCATGGATCGGCTGCCTCCTGCACGCCTCCACTGGGGATCGAGCCTGCAACCTGGGCCTGTGCCCTGACCGGGAATCAAACTGTGACCTCCTGGTTCGTGAGTCAGAGCTCAACCACAGAGCCACAGGGCCAGGCGAGACCCATCTCTTTAGCTGCAAGTTCTTTTCAATGATCTCTCTGTCCCCCAGCGCTGGGGGCCGCCGGGCAGGGCAGGGCGGGGCAGGCCGGGCGGGGCCGGGCAGGGGCAGGCTGCACACTGCCCCGCAGACGGGCTGTGTAATGGCATCATGTGGTGACATCTGGGCCAGTGTGTGCCACACAGGCCTCCCTGCTGCGGCCGAGCCTCACGGGGTGATGTCAGCCAGGACGGCCGCGTCCCCGGCGTCCCGTCCTGTCCCTCCAGTCCCCGCTGCAGAGCCCGTGCAAGAGGTCCTTTGTGCCCCTACAGCAGGGCTGGGCCGTCTGGCGGGAGGGGTGCCCCCAGGTGCCCACCCCCACCACGATCCGCGCTTTCAGTCCCTCCTGCCGCCAAGCCCTGTGGTCAGGACGGCAGCGAGGGGACATGAGCTCGCCGCATGGGGGCCCCGTGTCAGGACAGAGACACTCGCCCCGGCCCTGGCTAAGGCCGGCGCCCATGCGTAAACTGATTCCTGCGGGGACCCCCAGGCCCGCCCCGCCCGGCACGCTCTGGCGGGCTCAGGTGGAGCCACCGGGTGGCTGCTCTCCGCTGCTGAAGCCAGCTCGCCTCCGCCCAGGTTCGTCTCTGCCCGCCCTCGCTGCCGCCTCTCCTCTCCAGGAGGGAGCTCAGAGCGCGCAGAGCCCACGGCGCAGCCAGCCCGGCTCCGGTGGGTTAGATGAGGTCTGACCAGGCCGAGGTTTTCGAGCTCCAAGCCATGGACCCCAGGGGCCCCCCCGCCTGAACCCCCAGACCCTTTGCCTGGTCTGCCAGGTGTGGGGCTCCACGCAGGTGTAACCTGCAGGTGACCAGGCAGTAAAGCTCTGACGAGCAGGGGTCCCCGACCACCCCCTCCTCTGGGCGGCTCCCGCACAGACTTCCCAGTGAAGCCTGGCCGGGATGTGACGCTCCTGATCACCAGGTCACAATAAGGAGCAGATGTTCCTTTGTGCCCACTGGGTTGACCGAGGGCGTGTCCCCACGTCCCCACGTCCTGCATCCGAGGCAGCGGGCCTCTGGCTGGCGGGTGGGGGCGAAGTGGGAGTGGCCAACAGCCTCAAGGGCCTTAGGAACGCCGCGCAGGGAGCCCCTGAGGTCCTGGGAGAGGCGGCGGCTCGTGCACCCCGCCCAGTGCCTAGAGATGAGCCTGTGGGAGCCGCGCGCTCACGGTGGTGTCTGCCAGGTCATGTCCCCGAGCTGGGCGTGAGTGCCCTGGGGCAGGGCTGCCACCGGCCTGTCCAGGCCCAGCACAGAGCGTGCCCGGGGGCTCCTCGGAGGTGATGGCCGAGTGGACGTCCGTCCGTGTGTGAGCCCCCCCGCCCCGCACCCCGACTCGCCCAAGGCCCTGCCTCGGGGAAGTGGCACTAACCCCCTGGAATCTGTCCCCAGGCTCCTCCATCTGGCACCCGGCCTGCCGACAAGCAGCCAGGACTGAGGACAAGAGCAAGGTTGGTGGGCTCCCGATTTCTCCTGCCGCGTCTCCGCGCTCGGGTGGGGTTGTCCTGCAGCGGAGGGGCCGCCGGCAGCGTCCACGGGCTGAGGGGCGTGGGACGGCACGGGGGGGGGGGGTCGGGTGTAAACAGTGGGTTCTGGGGTCGGTGCATGGTAGCTCCCGGGGCTCCCTGCCCTGCCCTCTGACCTCCTCATTTGCTCAGGGGATGCTGATGGCCACATACCTTTGGGGACAACTTAGAAGTTAGCGAGTCCCCAAGCGGTCACCGCCATTTTGGCTCAATTCCCACAACAGTCACTAGAAGGGCAGGCCGTGGGGTTTGGCACGAGAGCAGCCCCCCTAACCCCCCGCCTCCTTCCTCCTCCTCGCTGCCACCTCCCCGGGGCCGGGCCCTGACCCTCTCGCCTCATAGGGACCCGGCGGTCACCCTGGACCCCCAAGAATCCAGGACAGCCCCCCCCCAGGCCCTCAGTCCGTCTGCAGAGTCCCCGTGGCCACACGAGGCAGCAGCTGCAGGTGTGTGGGCGTGAGGGCCTGAGCCTGTGGGGACGCTGCCTGGCCTCCCGCCGTGACAGGACTGACGGTCACTGTGTCATGTGCACCGCCAGGCCACAGTCCTGACCCTGCGGTGACCTCCAGGGCCCGACCTTTGTCCGTGGACACCTCCATCCCGGAGGCCAAGCCCAGGCCTGCCAAAGGGGACCCCCCGCCAAGAGGCCTCCAGACCCCACGCGTGCATGGCGTGTGCACGGGGAGACCGACCCGGGGTGGGAAGGGGACGGAGACCACAGAGGCCACGCAGGGACAGCCAGGGTGGCCACAGCGGCTCCCGGGCCCGAGGGAGCCCAGCGCCGGCCTCTGCTCTCCGCCGGAGGCCACCCGTGCTGCCCGTGGCCACGGCCCGGCGGAGGGAGGCTCTGCACTCCGGAGGGACAGGGAGGGAGGGTCACGTCGGCGGCTGCGCATCCGTGGCTTCCTGGGCTGTTCCCAAGATGCTTTGGGAACATTTGGGGGGAGGCTGCAGCCAGACAGCGGCTGCCCCCTCGGCGCGGTGCCCCGGGACGGGATCCAGGCCCGTCATGCCCTGCTTGTCCCTCGTTTCCCCTCCCAGCCCTCAGGGCCTCTCTGTCTCGCCCAGGAAACGAGGGTGGTGTCCGGGGCCTGGGTGGCCAGGCGGACGGGTGGGTCAGCTGGCTCTCCCTGGGGACGGGTCCCGGGGACTGTTCTCCGGCCAGCTGGCCGCTCTGGCCTGGGAGGCAGGAAGAGAGCCCGTTAATGACCACGGACCAGCCAGCCCGCCAGCCCGCCAGCCCGCCAGCCCCGCCAGCCGCCAGCCCTCCAGCTCAGGGTGCGGGGTGGGCTCCGGAGGGCAGCAGTGGTCATGGCTCGTGAACTCCTGAAACCGCCCGGTCAGGGTGGCGCCGGTGACCTGGTGATCGTAGGAGAGTACCGCCCGTCTCGGGTGTGCTCAGCAGTCGTACCCACGGCCCCTCTGGGCCGGGCCCTGGGAGGAGGCTCCTTTCCTGCCCCCGGAGTCCAGCTGTGCCTCTGCCCGGCTGTGTGACATCGGGCGAATCCCTAGCCCTCTCTGAGCCTCGGGCCCTCAGCTTGAACCTGGAGACGGGTGGGTGTCAGACCCCCGCACGCTGTGACCCTGTAGACAGTGCTGCTTGGAGGAGGCTGAGTGGGGGGTGGGGGGGCGGGGAGCTGCGGCCCCTTCCGACTGTGGGTGCAAACAGACCCGGGGCTGCTGCCGACCCAGACCCAGCGCACGGGTCAGGGCCGCGCCCAGGGACCTGTGGGCCCCCCGGGCGTGGGGAGCGCAGGGCCACCGCTGCTGCACCCAGGGGGGTCTAGGGGTTTCCTGTCGTGGCCCAGCTGGATCTGAGGTGAAAGCGAGGTGACCTCGGAGCCCAGCTCCTCGCACCGTCAGACACGGAGCCCCCGGGAGCATCTCGGGGCTCCTCGGGGAGGAAGCGAGGTGCAGAGGGTTCAGACGTGTGAAATGTGTGCGGAGATCACCTGTGGCCAGTAAAACAGGCCACCTGGCTGCAGGGACGGCGAGAAGAACAGACCCGAGTTACCTGCCTCGGAGTGGCCACCGTACCTGGGGTGGGCGGGGGGGGGGGGGGGGGCTGTGGACCTGGGACTGTACTGTGGGTTCAGGCTGAGCTTGGGGGAGACCCCTGCCCCCCCGGCCTTCGAAGCCTGTGTTCTGTGGGGACAGGCAGTTCCAAGACTACGCCCCATGCAGCAAGCAGAGCCCGGTCCAGGGGCCGGGGAAAGCAAGGCAGGCCTCCCGGAGGAGGCGGCCCCAGCTTGGTCCCAGAGGATGCCAGGGGCGTGGAAGGGGGCGGGCCAGGCGGACGAGTGGGCCGTGCAGAGGTGAGCAGCGAGCATCACGCCCTAGTCCCCTCTCTCCCTTCCAGATGCAGAAGCAGGTTTGCCCGGGTGCCGCCCCCTGTGCCTTCCAGGTTTGTGCCTGACGGCGGGCCCTGGTGTTGTCCCGTCCTCGCTGCTGTCGCACTGTGTGTAGGGGAGCGGGGTGTGCTCCGCCGGGAGGGGCGGCCCCCGGTCTGTGTGAGTTAGAGTCCTGGGCCGACAGTGCTCCAGGCCTCAACACCAGACACCCCTTTTCCCCCCGAGGCCGGAGGCCCGAGATCTCAGTGTGCGCAGGGCGGCTCCTCCCGCGGCCTCTCCGGGCGTGTAGACGGCCGTCTCCTCCCCGTGACCTCACAGGGCCGTCCCTCTGTGTGTGTCTGTGTCCTTGTCTCTTCCTTTTAAATATGTTTTATTGACTTCAGAGAGGAAGGGAGAGGGAGAGGGAGAGATAGAAACATCAGTGACGAGAGAGATTCATTGACCAGCTGCCTCCTGCACACCCCACACTGGGGATCGAGCCCACGACCGGGCAGGTGCCCTTGACCGGAAACGAATCTGGGACCCTTCAGTCCGCAGGCCGATGCTCTATCCAGCTAGGGCAAACATGTCAAACTCAAAGGCTAACACGGGCCCAATAAACAAGGTGTGAGTGTCTGTGGGCTGCAAAAACCCAAAAGCTTCAATTTTCATAGAAACGCCGGTTTATTTTGGTAGAGACAGGCTGAATTCAAAGGGCCGAGATAAATGAGTCATCGTTAATGAGCATTTGCTGGGGGCCACACGCGGGGCCACAGGTTTGACATGCTTACGCTAGGGCGTACTCTCCTTGTGAGGACTCCAGTCGCGTTAAGTCAAGGCCCACCCTAACGCCCCACGTAACCTAACGAGGGCTTTAAAGGCCGTCTCTGAACACAGCCCTGCTCTGGGGCCCTGGGGTGAGGACTTCCGCATGCGAGTCGGGGACACCACTCAGCCCATAATGAGGCCCCGTCCAGGCTGCTGGCACTGCAGCGGGTGTGGGTGCTGAGGGGGGCCGGGCAGAATGGGGGGAAAGGGGTCTGCTTAGGAGAGGAGAGGGGAGGGGGCAGGGGGTGGGGAGAGGGGTTCACGCTATTGGCTGGGATGCCCTTCGCAGAGAGGGTTCCATTTAGACGGGCGAGAGGGAGAGCTAGTGGGGCTGGGCCAGGCAGGGCCACGCTGGGCCAGGTGAGGGGAGCGGCCACGTCACGCCCTGCAGGTCGGATGGACGCAGGCGCGGTGATCGGGCGGGAGCCGGAGAAGGAGGTCCACGCGGACACGGGGCAGGCCGCCGTGGGGAGCAGAGGAGACAGCGGTCCGGGTGCCGTCACCTCGGGGGAAGCAGGAGCTGTGCTCGGGGAGGCGGGGGGCAGGACGGGTTTCGCACCGCAGTGGGCGCTCAGGGGCAGGTTCCACGTGTGACGGAGGCCCCGGGCCGAGACGAGGGCTCAGCGTGAGCGTGGCCAGCAGTGACCTCCGGGGGCTGTCTCTGAGACCTCGCTGGGGTGCGGGACCCAACCGGCTCCTCAGGGGCTGCCAGGGCTGAGAGAGGCGAGGGGCGGAGTCAGGCGCCAGGGGCAAAGCTGTGGCGCGGGGCTGAGACTGGTCTTTAGGTTCAGGGGACCGTCCCCCCAAGTCTGACAGCAGAGCCGCTGCTGGCATGCGCTGCCCCACGTCCCCGTAATCTGGGCGGAAAACGTCCCCGAGCGGCATGGTTCCGGGTCGGAGGCGGCCTTGCCCCGGCGCTCAGAGCCTCGCCTGCTCCTGTCCCCCTGGAGCTGGTCCTCTCTGCGCCGTGAGAGCTCGGACTCGGCGGCGCTGCCAGCCCTGCTGGCTTGTAGCCGCACCTCGGTCTGTCTGATAGTCTCCGGCTGTCCGTTCAGCTGCCTGTTGCTGTAAGAATCCTTCACCCTGACCACGAAAGTCACCGCCGGGAGCCGGCCTCGGTGGCCGCGTGACTGACGGCTGCCTCTGGACCGTCTCCGCTGACACGTCCTGTTTTCCGTCCCGTGCCCTCCCCGCCCCTCCCCCAGGAGACCAGGACGTCCTCCGAGAGCATCATCTCCGTGCCGGCGTCCAGCACCTCGGGGTCCCCCAGCCGCGTCATCTACGTGAGTTGGGCTCTTTCTATGGGGAGGAGGGCCTGGGGGTGTCATGGAGCCGGCGCCGGGCATCGGCGCTGCCATCCCTGCGCGGGGCTGGGGTAGACCTTAGGGAGCTGACGCGGAGCCTCCTTCCGTGGGCGGAGCCCCAGCGCTCCCCGGGCCTGTGGGGACAAGGGCGCGAGGAGGCGCTCACAGCTGCTGCCGATGACGGCGTAGAAGTGACATCGCCCACGCACGCACCAGGGCTTCCTGAATAGAGCGCCCGGCACACGCGGGGTCAGGCAGGCGTGAATGCCCTGCACGTCTGTGCGTGTCAGCGGGAAAGTGCTCCTAGCGTGTGCCTAGGGAAGCATGCTGAGGATCACATATCACGTATCCCATTTCCATTCAAGAGGATGTGTGTATGTGTGTGTATGAGTGTGCGTGCGTGTAAGAGTGTACGTGTATTAGTGTGTGTGTATTAGTGTGTGTGTGTATGTGTTTGTAAGTGTACATGTGTGGGTGCATTCGTATTTATTTTTTAAATATTTTTATTGATTTCAGAGAGGAAGGGAGAAGAGAGAGAGTTAGAAACAGCAACGAGAATCATTGATCAGCTGCCTCCTGCAGACCCCCCACTGGGGATCGAGCCGCAACCCGGGCTTGTGCCCTTGACTAGAATCGAACCTGGGACCTTTCAGTCTACAGGCTGACGCTCTATCCACTGAGCCAAAGCAGCTAGGGCATGCATTCGTATTTATAATACTTGCTTGTCTGCACACATGGCTGTGTCCGCATGTGTGTATACATGCATGCATATGTGTTCTGACACATGCACACGTGTCTGTGCGTTGTCTATGTGCACACAGAAGTGTCTGTATGTATTTTTAAACCACGGACTGAGCATTGTTGTCTGCCTGTGTCAGACCCGACACCGGCGGCAGCTCTTTGACCGCCGAAGCCATCCAATGCGGCCACCTCCGCCCCTCCGCCCCATGGGCTCTGTCCGAGAAGGCGTCCCGCAAAGCCATGGCGGCCCTTCGTGGCCTGGCGTTGGGACCAGGCCCCTGTGATCATGAGGCCCCCGGCCCCTAAGGCTGCTTGACCCTCACGGGGCCGGGGCGCAGGCCGGCACCTCCATCACACTGCCCGCCGCCCTGTCCCCCCGCAGGCGAGGCTGGGCGACGAGATCCTGGACTACAGAGACCTGGCTGCCCTGCCCAAGAGCAAGGCCATCTACAACATCGACCGCCCCGACATGATCTCCTACTCGCCCTACGTCAGCCACGCGGGAGACCGGCAGAGCTGCCTGGAGGTACGGCCGCCCGTGTCGGCCCGCGGGCGGGAGGCAGCCACGGCGCGGCCCCTCACTGTCCTCGCCGCTCTGCGACGCGGGCCTCACGTCCGGAGACGCGCGTGGGCGTCCTCTAAGGAGTCCCCGCTGCGCTCTGCCCGGACGCCCCTGGCAGACGCACGCAGCGCCCTGGGGCCAAGCCCGGGAAGCCCCGTGTGGCCGGAGCAGGCAGGGCAGGTGTTCGGAAGTGATGGGAACGGAGTCGCACATGATTCTTGAGTTCGGGGCGATTTTCACGACGTGCGAGATGTAGTTTTCCTTTATCCAGTGCCTTCAGCCTGCTCCCCGTCACCAGCCGGCCCGCCCCTGTCCCCACGCCCCTCGGGCGGCTGCAACCCGGAGGACTTATTCTGTGGGTCCCAGGGGCAGCGTCCGTGACTGACTCCCAGCCGCAGCCGTCCTCCATGTACTGGGGGTCACCGTGGGTGCCCGCTTTCTTGGGGGGCTTTGAGATTCCCGTGTGCCCTTGTTGCCTGTGGCCAACAAGAGGTCTGCCAGCCGGCAGCCCGGTGTGTGTGCCAGGCGAGTGGGCGGCCTGGCGGCAGAGCCCCCTCCACAGGCCCCGGCCTCCCTGTCTGATGGCCCCAGCAGGGCTGCCTGGGAGGGGGGGCTGGGGCTCGGGGCGCCAAGGTGGAGGTGGGGGTTGGCGCCAGCCCAGCCAGCCCCGCTGACGTCCTGCCCGTCACAGTGGGCTGCGCCACAGCCGGCGCTCAGGGCAGGGAGGGCGGGTGAGGCCAGCAGGGCCCTCCTCACAGCCGGCGCTCAGGGCAGTGGAGGGAGGGTGAGGCCAGCAGGGCCCTCCTCACAGCCGGCGCTCAGGGCAGGGCAGGGAGAGGTGAGGCCAGCAGGGCCTCCTCACTGGCTCTGTCCCTGGGGACATGCAGGGTCTAAGTGTCAGTCCCAGGAAGAGGCGGTGGGTGGGCGGAGGGGCGGGTCTGACCTGCTCCCACCTCCCGCTGCCTGAGCCGAGCCTGGCAGGGCCTCCTCCTTCCTGTCTGGTCGGCTCTGCTGGAGGCACTGGGGGAGGGTCCGGAGGCCAAGCCGCTTGGCCACCACGTCCTGGAGCCAATGTCTGTGGGTGGACGGTGCTCCCTACTCTAAGTGGGGGGACCCTGGCTGGGAGGCTGCCTGCTCCCAAGGCCCCGCCAGCAGCGCAGGCCTCCCTGAGCCGAGCCCCGAACCCTGGAAGACCCCTCTTCCTCGGACTCCCAGGGCATCGCCTCCCCACGCCCTGAACCACGTCTTCCTGTTGGAAAAACTTCTTGGGGAGCAGGAGGTGTTGGGGGGACCGGGATGGAGACCAGCTCCCCTGTCCCGGCCTCTTTCTCGGGGTGCCATTCCCTGACCGCATTTCTCCCAAAAGAAGGTCTGGGAGCCCCGGGTGGGAGTGTCTGTGCCCGTGTCTCCCCACGAGCAGCCGCCGGCGCCGCGGCTAACAGGCTGCTCTGTGTTGTGTCCACAGTCGCCCCAGTTGCTCTCGCCAACGCCGATGGAGGTAACCGCGCCCCCACGCGCGCTCCCGGGTTATAAACATAACCACCCCCCCGCCCCAGAGGGCCTGGGGGGCCTGGCCGTGGCGCCGGGGTCCCCTCGGCGTTGGTTATTTTTATGATCGCGTCGCCCCTGCATGCCGCCCTGGCGCCCTGCGCCCTGCAGGTGCGGACGCCTGGGGCCCGGCCTGGGTCGGGGTCACGGCTCCTCAGAGGCCCTCCAGGCCCCGGGCGCGGCCCTGCTCCTGCGCCTCCGCGGGGCCGTCCGGGAAGTCCTTGCAGCTGAACATTCTGGAGGCGTTTCTCTGTCCGGCAGCGTTGGTCACGGGCAGCCTGCTCCTCCTGTTTCTCAGGGTTAATGAGAGCAGAGAGCGCTGCCAGCCAGGCTCCGGGCTGCGTGGGCCTCAGCCCCCGGGACTGAGGAGGCCTGAGGGTGTGACCGGCCTCTGGGGCCGGCAGAGGACGCCCGAGACGGGGATGGACCGCGGGACCGTGGCTGCCCAGCGCGTGCCATCTCCGGGGCTGGGACCGGCGGAAGGGCTCGGGGTGCAGCACCTGCACGAGGCCTGGCTGAGCTGGGGGCGGGGGGGAGGTACAGGGCCAGCTTCAGGGACGGTGGCTCATGCATTGGCTGGAGAGCGAGCCCCGGGAGCGGTGGTAAGCTGGGGGGGGGGGGGGGGGGAGCCCTGCGTGCCAGGCCCAGACTCTCACCTTGCTCGTCCCCACACTGGCCTCGGGGGCCAGAGCAGCCGCACCCACCGGCGGCCGGACACTGGGCTGAGCCGCAGTGGCCCGCAGCCTGCTCTTCCCTGCCCCGCGTGCCACGCCATCTCACGCCGCCTGCCACCCGCTCTGACGCTCCGAGCAGCTGCTCATCCTGCTTGAACGGAGCCCGCGTTGTCTGTGCTTGTGGGTCTGGCTCAACGGGGCCCACGCCTGGACCCTATGGAGGCTGGGAGAGCACAGAACCTCAATGGTTCTCAAACTGTGTTCCGAGGAGCCTTGGGTGCTGGGAAGGACCGCAGGAGGGGAGCTGAAGGCTGTGGGAGGACTGGGTGCCTGCAGCTCCATCGTGGGCGCCTCAGCCACAGTGGGGCTGGTGGAGGGGGTGGAGGGGTGGCCCCTGCCCTCTGACACGGGCAGGGGGGGGGGGCACAGGCACCAGGCTCAGCCTGCAGGAGTTCAGCACCAAGGCCAGCCCCCTGCATCCTCCCCTGTGCCCACAGGCGCAGGGAACTTCCGGGCCCCGCTGAGTGGGCTCCGAGGTCAGGAGAGCGGACACTGAGCGGAGGGGGTGGGCCTTGCTCGGCCCGTGCTCACCCGGTGTCTTTCCTCCAGGGAGACCAGGACGACCGCTCCTCCCGGCAGTGCCGCACCTCCAGCCCCAGCTCCGCCGGGTCGGTCAGCCTTGGGCGCTACACCCCGACCTCACGGTCGCCCCAGCACTACAGCCGGCCAGGTACTTGGCCCCACGGCTCTGTGGCCCTCCGGGAAGCAGGATCTCTTGTTGCTTTTCCTGCTAAACCAGTCTCTTACCTACACGGGCGGGTATGGGCTGCCGGTGGGCGATGGAGAACCCGTCCGTTAGCAGGAGGTCCCCTCGTGTCCGGGCGGGAGGGGGACCGCGAGGCAGCTGGTCCGCCTGTGGGTAGAGGGGCTGGGCCACGGAGCTCGCGGGCACATCTGAGCACGTGGGCCCGTGCGCTCGGAACTCGGGTCTCAGTAGAGCAGACGCCAGGAGACAAAGTCGCCCGGACGGAAGGAGCCCGTCAGGTCCCAGCTCACGTGGGCCTGGGAGGAGGAGGGAGAGTCAGTGCCCAGAAAATAGTCAGTTCCCGTTGGCGCGTCACCCACAGCTGGCGGTGGCCCCAAGGACAGCTGCCCCGTGGGGAACAGGCCGGAGGCCACCAGCAACTGCTCAGAGCAGGGCGAGCCCGAGGAGGCCCCCTACCCCGTCCCACCCCATCCCTGCTTGGTGCCCGCTGCGGACTGCTGACCCTGAGCTTCCAGAGCCTCGTCGCCCTCAGAGTGTCAAAGTCCCAGGGACACGCCACACACAAAAAGGGCGCTGCCTTTTTGCGGGATTTTTCCACACTGCTTCCTCCTCGGCCCGCTGCCGCATGACATCATTTCACATCCATCGACAACAGCTCTCAGCCTCCAGCCTCTGTGGAAAAATCACAGCTCGCTCATTGGCAAAGCACTTCCATTGCCCCCTGCAGTGTGGCTGGTGCATCCTCTCAGGAATAGGTGTTTGGAGAGTGAACGAGTGTGTGAGAGAATGAGTGAGCGAGCAAGCGAGTGAGTGAGAGAGGGAATGAGTGAGTGAGTGAGGGAGTGAGTGAATGAGGGAATGAGTGAGTGAGGGAGGGAATGAGTGAGTGAGTGAGGGAGTGAGTGAATGAGTGAGGGAGTGAGGGAGGGAATGAGTGAGTGAGGGAGGGAATGAATGAGTGAGTGAATGAGTGAGTGAATGAGTGAGTGAGTGAGGGAATGAGTGAGTGAGGGAGTGAGGGAGGGAATGAGTGAGTGAGGGAGGGAATGAATGAGTGAGTGAATGAGTGAGTGAATGAGTGAGTGAGTGAGGGAATGAGTGAGTGAATGAGGGAATGAGTGAGTGAATGAGTGAGTGAGGGAATGAGTGAGTGAGGGAGGGAATGAATGAGTGAGTGAGTGAATGAGTGAGTGAGTGAATGAGGGAATGAGTGAGTGAATGAGTGAGTGAGGGAATGAGTGAGTGAGGGAATGAATCAGTGAGGGAATGAGTGAGGGAATGAGTGAGTGAGGGAGGGAGTGAGGGAGGGAATGAGTGAGTGAGGGAGGGAATGAATGAGTGAGTGAGTGAGTGAATGAGTGAGTGAGTGAGAGAATGAGTGAGTGAGTGAGGGAATGAGTGAGTGAGGGAGAGAGTGAGGGAGGGAATGAGTGAGTGAGGGAATGAGTGAGTGAGGAGGAGTGAGGGAGGGAATGAGTGAGTGAGGGAGGGAATGAATGAGTGAGTGAGTGAGTGAATGAGTGAGTGAGTGAGAGAATGAGTGAGTGAGTGAGGGAATGAGTGAGTGAGGGAGAGAGTGAGGGAGGGAATGAGTGAGTGAGGGAGGGAATGAATGAGTGAGGGAGGGAATGAGTGAGTGAGTGAGGGAATGAGTGAGTGAGTGAGGGAATGATGAGTGAGTGAGGGAATGAATCATGAGGGAATGAGTGAGGAATGAGTGAGTGAGGGAATGAGTGAGTGAGGGAATGATCGTGAGGGATGATGAGGGAATGAGTGAGTGAGGGAATGAGTGAGTGAGGGAATGAATCATGAGGAATGAGTGCGTGAGGGGGAGTGAGGAGGGAATGAGTGAGTGAGGGAGGGAATGAATGAGTGAGTGAGTGAATGAGTGAGTGAGTAATGAGGAATGAGTGAGTGAATGAGTGAGTGAGGGATGAGTGAGTGAGGGAATGAATCAGTGAGGGAATGAGTGAGGGAATGAGTGAGTGAGGGAGGGAGTGAGGGAGGGAATGAGTGAGTGAGGGAGGGAATGAATGAGTGAGTGAGTGAATGAGTGAGTGAGTGAGAGAATGAGGGGAGTGAGTGAGTGAGGGAATGAGTGATGAGGGAGAGAGTGAGGGAGGGAATGAGTGAGTGAGGGAGGGAATGAATGAGTGAGGGGGAATGAGTGAGTGAGTGAGGGAATGATGAGGAGTGAGGGAATGAGTGAGTGAGTGAGGGAATGAGTGAGTGAGTGAGGGAATGAGTGAGTGAGTGAGGGAATGAGTGAGTGAGAGAATGAGTGAGTGACTAAGTGAATGGGTAAGTGAATGAATGAATGAATGAATGCCTGAGTGAGGCAGTGAATGAAAGAATGAATGAGTGAGGGAATGACCGAGGGAGGGAGTGAACCAGTGAGTTGAGAGTGATTGAGCGGGCAAGCCAGCGAGTCCGGGAGTGAAGGGCCCCTCTGCTGACCCCTGACCCCTAATTCGGTCACCTGGGCTGGTGGACTGTCCCCAGCCGGGTGGTAGCCCCAGGGGGCCAAGCCCTGGATCTCGGCTGGTGAGGCCTGGTGACTGCCGGGGACAGTCTGCGCACACCAGCCTAGCCAGCTGCCCTCCACCTGCGTCCTGGATCCCAAGGAGCCCCCAGGAGGGGACGGGCAGGGCACGGGGGCCAGCGGCTCCTGTGCCCAGAGGGCGGGGCCTCCGCACGCCGGCCCGGAGCAGACTGGTGGAGGGCCCCTCTGGCGACGCCCCTCCCCGAGGTCTGCGTCCTTGGAGAGGAGGCGAGGTGTTGCTGGCAGGCGGGCCTGGGGCTGTTGCAGCTCTGCGGCCGGCGCCCCGGGCGGACTCTGACTTGCTCTCTGTTGCCCTGCAGCTGGTACTGTGAGTGTTGGTACCAGTAGCTGCCTGTCCCTGTCCCAACACCCAAGCCCTACGTCCGTGTTCAGGCACCATTACATCCCCTACTTCCGAGGTAAGGCGCGCAGTGCTGCGGCTGCGGGTGCCCCAGGGCGTTTGCCACACGTGTGTGTCGTGTCCGTGTCGCCGCATGGCTTCCCGAGCCCCGTGTCTCATGCCTGTGCTCCTCGCTGTGTCTCGTGAGTCCAGCTCCGTTTCCGTTCGTGTGTGAATGTTCCCGGGCGGGGAGGGGGGAGTGTAGTCAGCTCGTGTGAAGGATGAGCGGTGAGGAGAGGGGTGGAGAGCTGCAGGCAGAGGTTAGGGCCTCTCCATCGCCTGCCCTCGGACCTGCATCATCTCATTCTGTTCCCCACCTGTCACTCCACGGGCGTAGGGATGCCAGCGGCGGGTACCAGGCCCAAAGGCTGAGGCTGAAGGGGGCAGGGCCGTGTCCACAGTCAGAGCACAGAGTGGCCTGGGGCAGACGCACACCCTGCATGGCTCCCACTCCTGCCTCTTCCCAGGGGCCAGACCCTGCACGGAAGCGTGTGTCCATCCCACTAGGAACATGGCCGAGCTCTTCTCCCACATGCTATGGACTGAATTGTGTCCCCCAGAATCCATATGTTGAAGCCCTCACCCCCCAGGTGACTGGCTTCAGGGAAGGGTCTTTAGGAGGTTATTAGGGCCGCACGAGGGCGTGCAGGTGGGGCCCCAGGCCCGTGGGGTGGGTGGTCTTGTAGGCAGAGGAAAGACCACAAGATCTCTCGGCCACGCCGCATGCGCTCAGAGGTCCGGCCACGTGGAGACGGGGCTGTCGACAAGCCAGGATGGGAGCTCTCACCAGAAACCACACCTGCTGCTGACCTCCAGCCTCCGGACTGGGAGGAGATGTCTGTTATCTAAGCCCCTCAGCCGTGGTGTTTGTTACGCAGCCCTAGCTGACTCACACGCCACAGAGACTCAGCAGGAGCAGGAGCAGCGTGCTGTTCTGCCCTCTGGCCCCGGGGGACCAGGAGGGGGCAGGCTCTGCTGGTTTACGCTGTCACCTGATGGTCACCAGACAGGCTCCTTGCTTCTCTTACACCGTCACCATCCGTGGCTTCTCGTGGCCTCTCAGGTCGGCTGAGAAGAGGCCCCTGGTCCCGGGGACCACGTCCTCCTGGAGCACCGGTCCTGCCGCCGCGGTCCCTGCTGGACCCACTGACTCTCTTGAAAAAGCAGCCACGCCGGAAACGGTGCATTTTGTGACGGGTCCCTCGGGGCGCGGTGTGGCAGGGCGGAGAGAGGAACCGTCCCGTGGAGAAACCGGGCACCACCACGACCTCGGCCAGGGGAGCCGGGTCCACATCACGTGACGGGTCGTGTGACAGCAGGTGCCCTGGCCCCGATGGGTGGGAGGGCACCTCTGTGGCCTTCTCCCAAGAGCCACGACCTCGTCTGGTCTGAGGAAACATCCGAGGACCCCGCCGCGGGCCTTTGGCAGACACCGGCCCCACTCAGAGCCGAGGTGCCGGACAAGGAGAGTCTGAGAAAGGGCCGCGGCCGAGGGCCCAGGGCGGGGGCGGCTGGACAGGACGCGGCGTGTGGGGGAGCGGCTCTGGCAGGAAGGGATCCTCAGACATAAACGGTGAAGCCGCGAGCACGTGGGCCTGAGGGCACAGGGCGGGGACAGCTGGACAGGACGTGTGTCCGGGGGATCCTGGGAGGAAAGCTCTTCCGATAAAAACGGGTGAAACGCACGGAACGCGGCGTTGACGGAGCACCGCTGAGCGATGCTTGGGAAGTGAGCCGGCGCTTGAAGTAAAAGAAGGTGACTTTCCAAAGGCCAGGGCTCCCCGTCGCTAGAAGCACCGGCCCCACCCCCACCCCGCCCCCGCCCGACGTCTTCTCTTTCTCGCTGAGGGATGAGCCTCCCGGCAGATGTCGGGAGCCGCCTTGGTCCTGAGCCCCCTCCCTCGGAGCCGGGAGCCTCGCCGAAGGGACCCCCGTGCCTCTTCCTCGGCACCAGGGCGGCCCCTCTGGTTCTCGCCGTCCGCGGTGACGTCAGCTGGCCATTTCACCGCCGAGGCCCGGAGGAAGCCGGTCCCGGACCGTCACCAGGGCCTCCCCAGGCCCCTCCGCCCTGTCCCTCCCGCGGAGGTGGCCGCGGGGGTGCGCGCCCTGCCGGCCGTCGCGGACGTCCCGACAGCTGGCGTGCCCAGCGCTGCACGTGGCCTCGCGGGGCCGAGGCTGGCACGTTTCGTTACCGTGGACTCACCGTGAGCGGCGGCGAAGGGAAGCGGTGCCCCTGAGCCCGACCAGGAAGCGTGTGGACGCGTGGGGAGGACTGGAAAGGGGGTTCCAGGCGGGCAGGAGGGGGCGCGGGGCGGCCAGGAGGAGAGGGTGTGAGCAGAGAGGCGTCCCGGGCAGGGACCGAGGTCTCGGGGGCGGTGGCTGGTGTGGAAGCCCCCGATGGCGGAGGTGAGGAGGGCGGAGTGGGCCCGGGGCCGCCACGGCTGTGTCCCAGCTGCCCCTGGGTTTGGGCCCCCTGAGCCCGGGCGGAGGCTGGGGACTCCTTAGAGAAATGTCCGCACACCGTCCTGCTGGTGACCTGGGAGGACGCTGCCCACCACTGGGCGCTGGGGAGGGAGACCTGTGGCCTGTGAGGCTGTGGCTGGCCGGATGGGGGGTGAGGCCATGGGTGCCAGGCAGAGGGAGCGAGCCCTGGGAGGCCTCCCGGGTCCGAGGCCCTGCCAGGAGCCCGCCGCCCGGGGATGGCGCCGGGGGAGCCGCGCTCACTGTTCTGGCATCGGAGCAGGTGGCTTGGTGCAGCTGAGTCACAGCCACACGTGTAGGGAGGCCTGGAGCCTTGCTCCCTGGGGTGGTGCGCAGGCAGGAAGCTCGGGGCGGAGCCAGACAGCGCTGGGGTGCGGCCGCCGGGGAAAGGCAGGGCTCCCACCAGGAGGGGCTGCACAGCTGTCTCCCTGATGTCCCGTCAGCGCCGACAGGTGACATTGGGCCCAGGCACAGGAAGATGCTGGAAGTGACCAGCGGCCCCTCAGTGGCCTCGGCCTGGTGGGGGCCCTGGGTGTGGCTCCTGGAGCCGAGCTCCACCCACCCTGTGAGCCCCGGGCCCTGCACACCCACCCAGGCGAGAGCTCTCAGAGCCGGCGCCCCGGCAGCCAGCATGCGTCCCCGCCGGCCGCCCCCCCGCCCCCCTCTCCCCGCCCACACAGGGCCACCCCCCCCCCCGCCCGCACAGGGCCGCCCGCTGTTTAATGCGGCCTCATCACCCCGGGCCCCGTGGCGTGAGCAGCTGCAGCTCCATGGGATGTTTGGGGTGGCGAGTGGCCTGCCCTGGCCGAGCTGTCATCGAGTGCAGCGGGGTCCCTGAGGCCACGGGAGAGGCGGCGCCGTGCCTCACTGGTCCTCCCAGTCCATGCCATTGCGTCTGTCCCTCACGTTGTTCCTTAAACACGGTGGGTGGGGGGGGTGGGGCTCACCTGGGGACCAGGGCCTGCCGCGCTGCGACTTGATAATCCAACCTCGTTGGCCAAACAGCAGGGGCACATCCAGGCGGGTGAGGAGTCGGAGCCCGATTCAGGGTTCTTTCCCTTTAACTGCCCCGCACTCGCCTCGGGAGCGGCGGCTGCTGGGCCCACGCGGCCTTGTGCGGCGGTGGCTGTGATTCCCAGAGGCTCTGCGGGCAGACGGTGCTGCGGGCGGGCGCTGGGATCCCGTGTGGATGCCGATGTGTCGTCTCCAAGGAGGGCCGCGCCTTCACACAGATAGGAGGGGGCCTGGCCGATTCGAATACCAGCGCGCAGAGCCGCAGGCCGCGTGCCCCCCAAGGAGACCGCCGTGCCCCCCCACCCCCCAAGGGGCGGGCACCAGGAGCCATGGCTCTCCGCCCTCGGAGCCGCCGTGCCTTCGCCAGGGGGCACGGGGTACGAGGTTGGATTAGCAAGTCGTGGGCCCGTGTGGAAACCCCGGGCAGGGGCGGGGGCCCACAGGCAGGGGAGACGGGGTCACCGAATGAATAAGCTCTCTCGCTTGAAATCCTCTGCTCTGCCTCCCCACCCCCCCACCCCCTGCTCTCCGCTGTCTGCGCTTCGGCCTGGAGGCAGCGAAAGCGGCCGGAGCACCCCCAGCCTCTCGGTGCTGTCCGACAGCAGGCCGCCCGCCACCTACCAGCAGGCGCCGCGCCACTTCCACGTCCCAGGTAGGCCCGCCCGGCCCGCCTCGCCCAGCGGGTGCGGGGTTCCTCTCGGTTCCCCCCCCGTCCTGAGATGCTTGAAAAATCAGCACATGGGTGTGCACATCCCCCCACTTCCTGTCTCCAAAGGCCCACAAACACCAGGGAGACACTGTGCCTCCGGGGAGTGGGCTGGAGGGAAGGGCTGTCTGGCAGGCGGGGTGCCCTCTGCCCCTCCCACCGGGGCTGGCACCGGGCTGGCTGAGGCTGGGTCTGAAGGGGTGGGGCCTGGGTGTCCGCCGAGGGCGGGTCCCGGATCTTTCTGGAGACCCCGAATCCGGGTGCCTGGGAGCGCTGACCAGCCATCCATTTGCTTGCTGACCCTGCTTTCTCTCCTTCCTTCCTTCCTTCCTTCCTTCCTTCCTTCCTTCCTTCCTTCCTTCCTTCCTTCCTCCCTCCCTCCCTTCCTTCCTTCTCTCCTTCCTTCCTCCCTTCCTCCTTCCTTCCTTCCTTCCTTCCTTCTCTCCTCCTTCCTTCCTTCCTTCCTTCCTTCCTTCCTCCTTCCTCCTTCCTCCCTTCCTCCTTCCTCCCTTCCTCCTTCCTCCTCTCCTCCCTTCCTTCCTTCCTTCCTTCCTTCCTTCCTTCCTTCCTTCCTTCCTCCTCCTTCCTTCCTCCTTCCTTCCTTCCTTCCTTCCTTCCTTCCTTCCCTCCCTCCCTTCCCTTCCTTCCTTCTCTCCTCCTTCCTCCCTCCCTTCCTTCCTTCCTCCTTCCTTCCTTCCTTCCTTCCTTCCTCCTTCCTTCTTCCTTCCTTCCTCCCTTCTCCCTCCTCCCTTCCTCCCTCCCTCCCTCCCTTCCTTCCTTCCTTCCTTCCTTCCTTCCTTCCTTCCTTCCTTCCTTCTCTCCTCCTTCCTTCCTCCCTCCCTCCCTCCCTTCCTTCCTTCTCTCTTCCTTCCTTCCTCCCTTCCTCCTTCCTTCCTTCCTTCCTTCCTTCCTTCCTTCCTTCCTCCCTCCCTCCCTCCCTTCCTTCCTTCTCTCCTTCCTTCCTCCTTCCTCCTTCCTTCCTTCCTTCCTTCTCTCCTTCCTTCCTCCCTTCCTCCTTCCTCCCTTCCTCCTCCCTCCCTTCCTTCCTTCCTTCCTTCCTTCCTTCCTTCCTCCTTCCTTCCTTCCTCCCTCCCTCCCTCCCTTCCTTCCTCTCTCCTTCCTTCCTCCTCCTTCCTCCTTCCTTCCTTCCTTCCTTCTCTCCTTCCTTCCTTCCTTCCTCCCTTCCTCCCTTCCTCCCTTCCCTCCCTCCCTCCCTCCCTCCTTCCTTCCTTCCTTCCTTCCTTCCTTCCTTCCTTCCTTCTCTCCTTCCTTCCTTCCTTCCTTCCTTCCTTCCTTCCTCTCCTTCCTTCCTTCCTCCCTTCCCTTCCTCCTCTTCCTCTTTCCTTCCTTCCTTCCTTCCTTCCTTCCTTCCTCCTTCCTTCCTCCCTTCCTCCCTTTCCTTCCTTCCTTCCTTCCTTCCTCCCTCTCCTTCTCCTCCCTTCCTTCCTTCCTTCCTCCTTCCTTCCTCCCTTCCTCCTTCCTCTTCCTTCTCCTTCCCTCTCCTTCCCTCCCTCCTCCCTCCCTTCCCTCCTCCCTCCTCCCTCCTCCCTCCTCCTCCTCCTTCCTTCCTTCTCCTTCCTCCTCCTTCCTTCCTTCCTTCTCTCCTTCCTTCCTCCCTCCTTCCTTCCTTCCTTCTTCTCCCCAGACACCGGCGTCAGAGATAACATCTACCGGAAGCCCCCCATCTACAAGCAGCATGGTACCGTGCCTCCTGGGTGCATGGTCCTGCGTGCCTGCCCCGTGTTCTGGGTCCTTGCTCGGGTTGTGTTGATGCCTGATGCCCCCCCCCCCCCCGAGAGGCCCTGCAGCCTGAATATTACATGCGCCTTCGCTGCAGGCCCAGGGCAGGGCCTCTGCATGGAGTCCGAGGAAGGCGGGTCTGACACGGACACCCTGTGTGGCAGGGACCCGGGGCTGACGCTCACGGCCGGGCTGGGGGGCGTTGTGCCGAGAACTGGCTCCGGTGGCTGGAGTTTGCTGCTTGGAGAGCAGCAGCCAGGCTGACCGCAGCCGAGGGGGTGAGGGGCAGGTGTCTCGGGCCGCAGTCCGAGCCAGCCCGTCGGCGGGAGACAGGACAAGCGAGCTGGTCAGTCCTCCCCGCGTGGGAATGAGGCCCCGGGCGGTGAGAATCGCTGGCGAGAGAATGAACGCCGAGCCTCCCGTGAGGGACGCCCTGCCTCAGCAGATAGGGGCTGCGATGCTCACGGAGAGAGGGTCTCCGGCCCCCAGCCTCCCTCACGGTGGCCACCGTGCCGCTCCACCGGAGCCTGCGGGGCAGGTGCGCAGGAGCACCAGCTGGGCCATGGCGCGGGCGGCGGGAGGCGGGGGCTCACGGTGTCCCCTGTGTCCGCATGGAATTTCTGGGTGATTTGGGCCATCACACCGGGAGCCTGTTTCCTCATCTGCAAAATGGGACGGGCCCTCCACCCCGCCCTCCACGGGCCGCGCTGAGGACCGGTGCTGTGCGCGCGGGAAACACGTCCTGAACGCTGGGCGCTGTGTGGGGGGTGTTATCACGTTGCTAGGGAGACGGGCAGAGGAATGCCCACCCCTGAGGTCCTTGCTCGGACGCAGACAGAAGACAGCCACGTCCACACGGACACCTGGCTGGACGCTCCCCGGTGGGGGGCACACGTCTGCCCGGTGGCTCACTGGCCGTCAGGGCCCGGGTGCAGACTCGGCGGCCGCCGCCCGGTGCGGGTGGGTCTCTGCCTCCTCCCAGGGAAGGAAGCGAAGAGAGACAGCCTGGTTTCCAGGGCGATGACCTTTCCCGCTGCCTCCCAACCAGGGCTCAGAGCCCAGGTCTTCCCGAGGGTCAGAGTGGGACGCACTCCCGCGGGTACAAGTGGGGAAACGGAGGCCCAGCTGAAGGAGGTGCCGTCCTCCGGTCATGCCGCCCGAGGTCTCGTCCTGCACGCCGGCGGGGGCTCACCTGGCCCGTGCCAGCCTCAGGCGTCCTGTGCGCAGTGTGGGGGGAGAGGCATCAGTGCGGCCACCACGTTGCTGGGGAGTGGGCCCAGCCAGACCTCCGACAGAGCTGCGACGGCGGGTCGGAGGGGCGGTCAGCAGGGACCCTCTGGGGTCACTGTTCACCCGGAAGTTAATGCCTCTCCCATCCAATGGCCAGTGAACTCCTGTGTGACCGAACCCTGAGCAATGACCGGATTCCTTGGCACATCCCAGGATCGGGGCTTGTTGGCTCTTCCGTGAACTAACCGGCGTACAGCACCTTCTCGGACGCACAGAGGGCCCGGCGTGTGGTTGCCGTGGACTGGCCTCACCCGCGTGTCCTGCTGAGCCCGTGTCCGGCGGGGCAGTGGCACGCCGTTGAGCGCCAACCCGTGGCAGGTGTTTGACTGTGACATGCTTCCCCACCCCGTCGGCATGCGCCCTGTCAGAGGTGTGTGTGTGAGCATGCAGGCATGCGTGTGACACCGTGCATGTGGGCATGTACCCCCGCCCCCAAGTCTCAGCAAACAGACCAGCCAGCGCCTCTGGGGGACGGAGGAGCGCGACGCGGGCGGGAGGAGCCACCGAGCTCCGGAAACAAACGGCGGTGCCGACGTGTGGCGGCCGTTTAGTTCATCCGACGTGGTGTTCTCCACGAGCTCGAGGTTTAGGCTTTTTCATCGACGTCACTGGTTTTCACCTTCCACTTCCAACTCACGCAAAGCCTTTCTTAGCTCAGCACCACGCTCGCCCGGTGCTCTAGCCTTCCTCCAGCCAGCGGGCGGCCAGGCCCGTCGGGCGGGGGGACGAAGGTGGGGACGAGAGGACCCGCGCTCACGAGGCTGCCACGGGGCGTGTCAGGGCACGTGCGCGCTCGACACGCCAGCTCGTTCCCTCCTGGCTCTGAGGTCAGGTGGTGAAGTGACCGGTCAATGGCCAAGCTGAGGTCCACACCCAGGCTGCCTGCGCCCTGACCTCTGACCCCCGGCCCTCTCGGCCGCCTTTGACAGCATGGAGTCCCCGCAGTGTTTTCTTGTGCTACAGCAGTTCCAACTCTGCTTGGCTACGAGTTAATGGCTTTTTTAAAGTGAAAGAATGGAAAGAGAAGAAAGGAGGCAAAAGGAAATGATGGGGCATTTTAAAAGGGGAGACCCGCCCCCCTGTGCGGGCAGCAGCGGATCGGCAGCAGGGCCGGCCGTGGGACAGGCTGGGGGCGGCGCAGCCAGGCCACCCAGCGGCGCGTACACGGCCCAGAGCCCAGAGCTCAGAGCTGAGGCTCCACGGGGCATTCTGATGTCCCCTGAACGCCAGCCCCTTGCAGTCACACTGTGGGCTGGCTCGTGCAGAGCTCAGCCCGTCACCGGGGCCCAAAACCTCAGAGACCCTCCTCCGGACGGGTTCCTGGCCACCTCCCTCGCTGTCCAGCCCGAGCAGGTTTAAGTGCGGCTGCGTGAACCTTAGCAGAGAGCAGGGCCTGGTGGTCCAGCCCTGAGGGGCGTGAAGCGGGGCCCGTGTTTAGATGTTGAAAATGATTCAGGAGGCCCTGGCGGTGTGGCCCAGTGGGTTGGGTATTGTCCCGTGCACGGAGAGGTCACCTGGTTGATTCCCAGTCAGGCACATGCCTGGGTTGCGGGCTTGATCCCCAGTAGGGGGTGCACCGGAGGCAGCCGATCGATGTCTCTCTCTCTTCCTCTCCCTCCTCTCTCTAAAATTATAAGAGGTAAAAGGACGCCTCCCCGGTTTCCCAGGAGGTGGGCACGGTCTCATCACCACCAGCTGCCCGTGGGGCACCCGGCTAGGTGGGCACAGGGTGGGCTGGGCGGCTGAGACCGCCTCACTTTGAAGTTAAACCCGGCGGGAGGAAGTGCGTTCTTCACAATGCCCCTGTGGCCGCTCCCCGGGGGCGCGGCTGGATTGTTAGGCGTCACTTCACCCACCTGCCCTGGGCGGTGAGGACTGGCGTGCACGGGCACACGGCCACCAGAGCTCCTGCCAGCCCCTCCAGCTCGCCGGCGCCTCCGCCCTTCAGAGGCTCCCATTGGGGCCTCTGATTATTTCCCATTTTAAAAATGTATCTTTATTGATCTCAGAGAGGAAGGGAGAGGGAGAAGGAGAGGGAGGAAACATCGATGATGAGAGAGAACCATGGACCGGCTGCCTCCTGCACGCCCCACACGGGGGATGGAGCCCGCAACCCCTGTGGGCCTGTGCCCTGACCGGGAATCGAACCGGACCTCCTGGTTCACAGGTCGATGCTCAACCACGGAGCCACACTGGCGGCATGATTATTTCCAATTTTTGAGTCTAACTGGGCGTGGGACCCAGGATAAACGCGTGTCCTGACGGATGGCTTTTCCTTCCAGCCGCGAGGCGCCTGGATGGGGAGGACGGCAGTTCCGACCAGGACGGCAGGAAGGTAATGCGCGGGCTGGTTCCGAGTGGCTTGTGCAGGAGAGATCGGGCCTGTGGGCGCTTCCAGCCTGCGGCCTCGGCCCTCCTCTTCCATGCTCCTGAGAGGTCCCTCTCGGCCCGTGAAACAGGCACCAAATGCAAGAGCCGGGGCTCCTCCCTGCAGCCTCCTCTGAATTTGGGGCCGGCCCAGCCCCTCCCGGTCCCTCCTGTGCCCAGGCGGCCTGCTCACGGCTCTGTGACTGGCAGGTGTCTGAAACGAGAGGAGAGTGAGCCGCAGGGCGCTCTCAGGCACCGGGGAGGATTGTTCTAGAACGGGCATGGCAGGCGTTTTCAGTAAGAGGCCAGAGGAGACACCTTGGGCTTGGGGGCCACGCCAGCCGAGCATGCACGAGGGAGGGGGGCGAGGGGCAGGGGGAGGGCTGTGTCCCCACAACGCTTTCCTCGCCAGCGGCCTGGGGGCGGGCTGGCCCTCCGGCCCCGGGAGCTGCAGCCCCTGCTGTCCTTGAGGAGGAGGGGTGTGTGAAAGAGCCCCAGGCTGGCTCCCCCGTGTGAAGCCATTTGGGCCCTGGACTCCCTGGGCCTCGGTTTCCTCATCTGTCAAGTGGGCGGGGCCGTTTCAGATGACCTGGAAATTCACGCGACTGTGTTTTCCAGCAGAAGAGCAGCTGGCTGATTCTCCAGGGGGACGCCGACACCAGGACCAACTCGCCCGACCGGGACAGCCAGTCTCTGTCCCACAGCAGCGGGGCCGACCGCGACCCTCTCCTGACGGGCCCGGGAGCCGGCTTCTACTCACGTGAGTGGTTCTTCTGAGCCAGGAGCCATCGTGTGGCCCGAAACACCCGCCACAGGGGCCCCCACGCTGCAGGCCGCTCCCCCAGGGCGATGCCTCCCGTTTAGAGAAGTGCGGAGCGAGCCCACGGGCCTGAGGGCGGCGGGCGGAGGCGGCCCTCCCTGCTCGCCCTTCCCTCGGAGCGCCGGAGCCGCCAGCGGGCAGAGAGCGCGGCCGGGAAGGCCCCCGGGCTGCCGGCTGGACGTGGCCGTTTCCCTCCGGAGCAGAGCCGTGCACGGTCCGGGCAGCGGGTCCAGACTCGGAGTGGATGGCGGCAGGACCCACGCTTGTCCTGAGCCAGGGACCGGGCGCTGGGACTTGGGATCCCCAGGGAGCGCGGGGACAAGGTGGCGTCGCGAAGCCTGGGCTAGGAGCCATCTGCAGATGCAGGACAGACTCCGGGGGGAGGGGCCTTGCTCCCAGGGTGTGCGCTGTGGAGCTGGGCTCTCGGGGGACCCGCACGGTCTCCGGGTCCCGGGGGCGGATGTGGTTTTCGGGGGCCAGCTCGAGGCTTAGCGGGGAGCAGAGCCGAGCAGGGGTGGGTGTGGGCGCGAGAACACGGAGGAAAGGTGCCGGCTTTGCCTGAGCCAGTCCTGGGTTCACGTCCCCACTCACCATGACCGCCGTGGCGTGGCGTGGCGTGGCGTGGCGTGGCGTTTCGCTTGTTGCTGGGTGTCAGTCCCACTGTGTGCCTGGCCGGTGTTTGAGCCCTGAAGGAGGTGATACGTGTGCACAGCCGGGCGCATAGTAGGTGCTCAGGAAACAGACCATTCTGATCCTCACCTCATCCTCAGCTGGAGAGTGATCCCGTGGAGAGGTGGGGAGCTTGGACATTATCGTTGTTAAAGAAAAACTGAAACGAAGAAAGGTCATTGTTTTGTGTATGAATTTGTAAGCAGGAGGCTTAGCACCCCACCCCCACACTCTGTCCCTCCTGGGGTGCAGCCGGTGCACAGGCTGATGTCACCACGGGAAGGTCACCCCCAAAACGTCCCCGGAGGGACTTGTCCTGGAGCAGGTCTGGAAGGGGTACGGCAGCTGCCTGTCCCCCCGCAGGCAGGTCGTGGGGTACAAGGCTGGTCACAGGAGAGCCACGGGCAGACTCCTGACCAGGCAGTGGCCGCTGGTCCTCCAGCCCCTCGCTGCTCCGGCACCCGTCAGTGAGAAGCCCGTTGAGCAGCGGCGACAAACCGGCGTGACACCCGCTCCTCAGCAGTGGGGCCTCCCTCTGCAGAGAGGGCCTCCTGTTGCCCGTTCATGGCAGACAGCTTGTGTTTGCCTTCTTGCCGGAGCCCACGGCCCAAGTGGGCGCTTCTCCAGAGAACACACGGTGTGTGAGTGTGTGTGTGTGAGTGTGTGTGTGGTGTGTGTGTGAGAGGAGTGTGTGTGTGTGAGTGTGTGTTGAGTGTGTGTGTGTGAGTGTTGTGTGTGTGAGTAGTGTGTGTGTGGTGTGAGTGTGTGTGTGAGTGTGTGTGTGAGTGTGTGTGTGTATGTGTGTGTGGAGTGTGTGTGAGAGTGTGTGGTGTGGTGTGTGTGTGATGTGTGTGAGTGTGTGTGTGTGTGTGTGTGTGTGTATGTGTGTGAGTGTGTGTGAGTGTGTGTGAGTTTGTGTGTGTGTGAGTGTGTGTGTGTGAGTGTGTGTGAGGTGTGTGTGTGTGAGTGTGTGTGAGTTTGTGTGGTGTGTGTGAGTTGGTGAGTGTGTGTGTGTGAGTGTGAGTGTGTGTGTGAGTGTGTGTGTGTGTGTGGATTTGTGTGGTGTTGTTGTTGTGTGTGTGAGTGTGAGTCCGCCACGCTGATGCTCGCTCATGGTGACAGTGACACTCTGTCATCCGCTCGTCCTCCGCTGGTGCTCTGACATCCCGTGCTCTGAGTGGAGACCACGGTGCCAGCCTTCGCAGCTGTGACTTCACCTCCGTCCTGGTGACGTGCCTGGCCTCCCTGCGTGCAGGAAGGTAGTGACGAGGGCCCCGGCTGCTGGCTGCCTTAACTGACGTGCCTTGCTCCCTGCCAGCCTCTGGAGAAATGTGGGCAGATGGGCAGCACGCATAGAGGCTTCTCCACCTCTTCTCGGGGTTCCTTTGAGCCCCCAAATGTGAGTTCATCGACACGTTCCATTGTTACTAAGCAAAGCGTTTGCACAGAGCAGGGCACGCCCGCCTGCTCCCGGTCCCTTTCACCTGTAGCGCGCCAAGGAGGGCAGGGCTGTGACATCCAACACAGTGGGCGCTCAATAAATGTTTGTTGAATTGAGATGCGTTACATTCAACGGGTATTTATTGAGCACCCACTCTGTGCCAGACGCTGTGCGGGGCGCCCAGGGAGAGCCGGGGGAGACGAGATCAGCCCCTGCCCTGGAGAAGCGTGCAGGGAGCTGGGAGAGGCAGCGACGCCGGCGAGAGCAAGCACTCGTGCGTCTGCCACTGCCTGCCGGGGTCCTCCCTGGGCTCCTGGGGCCGGTCACAGCCTCATCCCACTTGTGACACCATCAGCACATCTCACCTGGGATCGAGTCATCGTTCAGTCACTCGTCCATCCGTCCCCCAAACACTTAGTGAGCACCTACTGTGTGCTGGGCCTGGTGCTCGGCAGCGCAGAGGCGGTGGTGAGCACGGCCCGGTCCCCATTCCCCACCAGCGAGAAGCCCATTGAGCAGCGGTGACAAACCAGAGTGACACCCGCTCCTCAGCCGTGGGGCTCCCTCTGCAGAGAGGGCCTCCTGTTGCCCGTTCATGGCAGACAGCTTGTGTTTGCCTTGTTGCCTCGCGCACGCGTTCTCGGACTGCGTGTCACCGGCTGTGTTGGTGAGCCTGGGTGTGCAGGGAAGGGGTGGCGTTGATGTTTTGTCATCAGAAAAGGGTCTTGACACTAGTGAGAGGAGACGCACGGCCCCCAGAGGAGCTGAGGTGATGGGCCCCCCTCTGGCCTGGTCGCTGTGGGTGGGCCTGCGGGGCTCGGGGTCCCACCTCCCTAACCCTTCAGGGTCCTTCCTCTCTTTTGAGGTTCCCCCGCGCCCCTCTGGGTGGTCAGACTGGAGGCTGCCGGGACAGAGTGAAAGGGATTGGGGAGCCCAGATGAGCAACACGGGCCCCTGGACGGTCTGAATGGCGGGACCACGTGTGAGCCGTGAGGAGGGTGGGGGCGGGGTCAGGATGAGGCGGGCTTGCTCTGGCTCAGGCGGGCGGAGGCACCTTGATGCAGAGGTCAGGAGCGAGCAAGGTGGGCTCTTCCTGCTGTGGAGCCTGCGAGGGGTGGGCTGGGGGCTCGGAGGAGGACTGGCTGGAGACAGAGTCCCAATGGGCCTGGGTTCATGGCAGTGGGCGGCCCGAGTCCCTGGGCGTTCCTGTCGTGTGCCTGATAAAATGTGCTCCTGAGTTCACGTCGCTTTCTCAGCAGTGCCCAAGGCCCCGCTAAGGTCCTTCTCCTGAGTCAGCCCAGCTACTCCCAGTCCCTCCCGTCCCCATCTTACTCCACCCCAGCTACTCCCAGGACCCCTCCCGTCCCCATCTTGCTCCAGCCCAGCTACTCCCAGTCCCTCCCGTCCCCCTCTCTGCAGAACCAGGACACGGAGGAAGGAGAGAGGCGGTCGGGGCAAGGCACCAGGAATGGATAGCGCCATGCAAGTGCAGTGGGCCCAGAAAGCTGGAAGCGGGCAGCCAGCAGCGCTGTCAGCCAGGAAGGGCAGGGAGGGCGGGGCCGGGGGGAGCGGGAGGGCTTGGGTCCAGCAGCCCCAGTGTCCGCGGGGGCCAGGAGGTCACCTGGGGCAGAGACTCCTGGAGAGAGACTTGGCCAGGTCTTTGTGCAAGGCCTTGGCCTCCAGCTGGATGGACAGAGTACCCTCTGGCCCCTCCCTGTGTTTGGCCCCCCGGGTGGTGGGAGCCCCAGACGTCAGGGGAAAACCTTGGCCCTGGGAGAGACCACCCGGAGCCCAGGTGCAGGAGGGCAGCACCCCAAGAGCCGCTGCCATTCATGGGGTTGGCTAGGGACCCTACTTTTAGCAACAAACCCCGTGTCCCACTGTGCCCAGCAGGCTTGCCCACCAGCCCAGGGGCTACAGTGTGTGGCCTCTGGTGCTGTGGGCGGGGCACAGCCGTCAGCAGGGCACCAGCCCCTCGGGAGTTCGTGGTGAGGAGCCCGTGTCTCGCGTCACACCTCTCAGGTCTCCTCTGTCCCACCCCAACTCTGCCACGGCGTCTTGAGACCCCCCCCCCCCCCCGGGAGCCCTTCTCCCCTGTCAGCTTCTGTGCCGCCCCCACGCACATCGCAGCTTCTCTGGGCGCTCGTCGGGCAGCGGTGGCTGGTCTTCCCTGAGCAGCACCTTCTCCCCTCGGTGGGACCCAGCGCTGCTCTGGGGCTGGGCGCGGGGGGGGGGTGCGGGGGTGCGGGGGGGGGGTGGGGGGTGCGGGGGGGATGCGGGCTGGGGGGGAGGATGCGGGGGGCCTCAGCTAGCACAAGGCAGCAACGGTGTCCAGAGACCACGTGAGGGCCGACGGAATCCACGAGATCGGGGTGTCGGTCCAGAGGGGGTTGAGTCCTAGCTTGTCCCTTGCCCTGTGACCTTGGACGTGAGTGCAAACACGTCTCTGCATTTGAAATCACCTCGTCTGTAAAAGGGGGGTGATCCAGTCCTCCGGCAGGAAGCAGCTGGGCTTTGGGGCTCCTGGGTGGGCGCCCCAGCATCCTCTGTGCTGGGCCCTGTGGGATGTCATGGCAGAGTGGGGTCAAGACAACAAGCCTGGCCCCGGCGATCCCTCCGCGCGCCCCCCGGCTTGCTTCTGAACGGAAGCTCAGACCCACCAAGGGGCCTCCTGTCCAAAGTCACTGAGGGCTAAAGGGGTTCCAGGTCCCTCCTTCCTCAGACGGGGACCTTGAGGCGCAGAGAGGAGACCCACGCCCGCACAGAGCCACGCAGCTGCAGAGTTATCCACACATCCTTGAACAGAAAACCACTCATGGATCTATTGAAACTGACGGAGACCGCCCCGGAATGGCTGACTGGCCAGCCAGCCACAAGCACCCCAGGAGAGGCCACTTTAGTGGGTGCAGAGAGCAGCCTCGGGGGTGTGACAGTGGAGACCCCTCTCTCCTGGCTCTCCCCCAGGAAGTGCAATGGAAAAATCCAGAAACAATGCAGCAGACAACCACAGAGCTCTGCAAGGGGGACAGGGGAAGGTGGACTGGCTCGGGGAATTGAGAAACGCAGGACTCCATGGGTCACGGCCCACGCAGTGGCATATGGTGACCAGGTGGGTGTTTCCCTCCGCCAGCCACACTGCAGATATTGAGCCGGAGGCCCGTTGGCACCCATCCGCCTGGAGAGTGGGCCCAGGGGAACACGCTCCATCCACAGCCGCGTCTCCAGCCCACCTCGGGCACAGAGCATCCGGGGAAGTACAGCTCACTCCCACACCAGGTGGGCTCAGCAGACCAGGAGAGCACTTGGACAAGCATTCTGAAGACTAAGTTGTCATCAGAACCACAACCCATAATAAGCCAGGCCCTACGTAGAAAACTAAACAGGGTGGCAGCCTGATAAATAGGAGAATAACCCAGAGCCCAGAGTCTCCCAGATCGTCCAGGAACAAGGGAGAATTGGTCTTCACACCGAGAACCATGAAGATAACTATTTGAATGAGAAAAGACAGCAGACGCAGCACCAAGAAGAATCAGTGTTAGGAGGTCCTGACAAGGATCTTCAAGTCAACCATCACCAACATGCTTCACCAAACAATTACAAATACTTTTGAAACAACTGGGGGAAAAAAAGAAGAAAATCTCACCAAAGAAATATAAAACATAACCAAATGGAAGTTATAGGCCTGAAAAAGAAAATAACCAAAATGAAATTTTTTCTGGATGGGCTCAATAACAGAATAGAGAGGATGACAGAGGAGAGAATCAGAGAATCTGAACAACAGAGAGAAAAGAGCCTCCATCTGTGGGACAATCATTGTATCATGAGAGTCCCGAAGAAGAGAGGTGAGTGGGTCTGAGAAAGTATTCAGAGAAATAATGGCTCAAAACTGACCAAATTTGACAAAACACATAAACCCAAAGTCCAAGGACAGGTGAACCTCAAATAGGATAAACCCAAAGTAACCTACTCCAAAAACACATCGTAATTAAGCTTCAAAAAGCTAAAGAAGAGGGGAAATTCTCAGAGCAGAATAAGACAGATTTTCTATAGGGGAACACCAGTTCCACGGACAGCCATCTCTCGCCGAAACGATGGAGGTGAGCGGGAAGTGGCACCACATTTTTCGGGTGCTGACAGACAGTTGCTGTGGACGTGAATTCTAATTGGCTGAAAGTATCCTTCAGGCATGACTGGGAAATAACGACATTCTCAGACAAAGGAGGCTTTGTCTTGCAGCCCAGGGGCTCGGTGACCTGGGACAGGTCCTTCTGCGTCTACGCCTCCATTTGCCCTCTGTGAAATGGGAGGAGTTGGCCTCCATTTGCCCTCTGTGAAATGGGAGGAGCCAGCCAAGTCATTTTTCTGGAGCAGCCGTGGAAGAGGCCGGGAGGAGGGAGGGGCGGCCCAGTGGGTCTGGTCCCAGGCCCTCTCCCACTCTGTGTCCAGCCCGACTCTCATCTGTTGTGCGTGTCAGAGCTCACGTAAGATTTCAGGTGACAAGAGGGTTCCTCTGCTAGAAGGAGTTTGGGAACTCTGACCTGGATGTTGCCAAAGGCCCTTCCTGATCCACACCCGGAACCTTCCGAAGGCCACGGGGGCCAGCAAGTCCCCGAGGCAGGGCCCTGGCGGAGGCAGTTCCCCAGATGCGGCCTGTGCAGGGTTTCCTGTCCTCCCTGAGTTCTCCAGGAACCCTCGCGAGGAAGGGCACCTGGCCCCTCATCCTGTGCTCAGAGCGGGTGGGTGGGCCGGCCGGGTGGGTGGGCCGGCCCTTGCACGGCACCCACCTCCTGAACACCGAGGGGCGGGACCCGCATCCCCTCTGAGCCCTCGTGGGCAGCCCGGCGGCTCCCAGGGCGGGCGCTGGCCTTTGGCCCTGAGCATCGTGGCCTGAGCAGCTGGGTGCCGGCCAGGACGGGGGGCACGGACCCCCAGATAAGCAGACGTGGGCTCTGTCCTTGGAGCCCACAGGCTGTGGAAGGACTGACAGCTTGGGACAGGCCTCCTGCGGTGCTTCCGGGTGGGACCTGCCTCTCCAGGGAGCCGGGGTGCATGCCTCGCTCACGTCTGCGCCAGGCGGGCCCTGCGGGCGCCCCTCCCCGCTCTGCAGCCTCGGCGTGGCGGGTCGGTGTCAGTCGCAGGCGGCCGGGCGGCGGTGTGAGCCGCAGGTGGACCCGTGTGGGCTCCCCACGGGAGGCAGGGCCGTGCCTCAGGCTCTGAGAGCCCTAGAAACGAGGGCTTTAGCGTGAAATGCTCCGTGGCAAGGAGCTGAGGGTTTATTTTTAATAAAACGGTCTGCAGGCCCTGTGGTTGGTGGTGGCCTCCATGCCGCTCCGGCTCCGGTGGCACAGCCTGACCCCTCCCTCCCCCGTGGTCAGAGAACACAGTGCCCGCCTGGGTGGGGTCAGGTCCGAGGTGTCCCTGGTGTCCTGGGCTGGCTCGGGGACGTCCCCCCTCCCTGGCTTCCCCTCAGTCCCTGGGGACAGAGGCCAGGGCGGAAGCTGGGCGTGGTCCTCGGGCCCGCTGGCGTCCCCTGCCGGCCCACACCCTGGCCTCTCCGCGGGGCCGCGCCTGCCGCGTGCGTGACGCTGTGCTGTCTGTTTCAGGGTCCCCCTATTCCAAATCTGACCCTCTCCCAGGACACGGGAAGAATGGCTTGGACCACCGGGTAGGTATCCCGTCCCCGGCCCGCGGTGTACTAACCTTCCTCAGTGTGAGCCCAAGCGTCCTGCCTTCACAGCTGGAGGCGGGGGGGGACCCCGCTCGCCCGCCTGCCTGTGCCTGCTGCTCCATCAGGGCCCACCTGCTGCTCCTCCAGACCAGACAGAACCGGCAACACCCCTTCCCCCTTCCCGGGAGACCCCCCGGCCCCCGGACACCTCAGCGTGTCGGGGAGGAAGGTGGGGCCGCGTCCATCCTCCCTCTGTGACCTGGAACCTAGGAAGGACCTTAGAATGTGAGCGAGCAGCCCCTTCCTTCCTGGAGGCCACGGCCTCTCCTGCGTCACCGCACCTTGGCCCCCACGCGGGGGTCACTGGCACCTGATGTCCCTGGAGGCCCCAGAGCAGCTCTCCCCAGCCGCGCCAGGGTTCCCGTCGCGGGATGTCCAGGGGACACCCCGACAGTTTGCTGCCTGTCCGTCCCCCACGAGGGGCAAGACCCTGGCGAAGAGTGGCCACTTCTGACCCTCTTCCCACCGTGAGGACCGGGTGGGGTGGGCAGGAGGACACCGTACGCACGCACACGTGCCGGCCCCAGGAGGCTCTGCCCGTGGGGATGCTGGTCCGTAACCAAGGCGATTCAGCCTCAAGGCTGCGTCCCGTTGGCGGCTCCGTGGCCGCCTCGGCAGTGAGTGGGGCCCGGGGACAGCTCCTCGGCCTCCCTGGGGGATCTCACAGCCGGGCCAGGCCCTGGGACACGGCCTCGGACAGGGACGCGGCCCCGAGCCGCGGGCGTCCCTCGGCCTCTCCGTCTCCCCAGCCCTGTGGGCGCTGCCGTCTGTCCGGGCCGGTCGTGCATGCCGGCTGCTGCTTCGGTTTCCTCCGTGGGGTCTGCCCCCCTCGTGTCCACGTGGGAAGTGGGGGGTGAGGAAGCAGGCGCTGACCCCTGTCCACCGGCGGCCCCAGGAAGCTGTCGGGGTCCTGAGGCAGGGGGCCGTGGCCGGGTGCTCTCTGCTCACCGGGCACAGCTGTCCTCTGACCCGGGGGCTGGCGGGGCCAGGCGTCCTGCCCCCGCACCCCACTTCCCTTGTCTTCAGAGGAGAGTTAGAGAAGCCGTCTCTGTGCCTCTCGCCTCAGTGGTCCCCGGTGCCTCTGCCCGGGACACCGGTCATGTCCTCCCAGCCCCTGGCCTTGGCCTCCACCCCCTCCAAGGGCTTGGGGACAGCTGGTCCTGACCCTTGCGGCGGGGGGGGGGGGGGGGGTGGTGGCAGGTCCTCGCCCGCTCTAGAGCAGAGAGCAGGACTCAGAGCCCCTCGGGACGCCGCTGGCCTGCGGGCGGGGCAGTCAGGCAGGCGGTGTGGCCCGCGTGTGCGTTGGGATCATGGTCACGTGGAGAGGGGACTTCCCAGTCGCTTCCACGGGGACCGGTGAGCGTGGCGGTGCCTGTTCTGCTGCTTTTCTCCCTGCGGCGCCTTCTCCTCCAATCCTCTCTTCCCGAGACTCTGGCGCACTTCCGTGCCTATTTCTCGGTGGGAGGCCAGGTAATTAATTACCTTTTCTGCCCAGCCTTTCCGGGCAGCTGCAGTCACCCTCCCCGCAGGTCCCCGGGGAGCCCTCGTGCACCCACAGCCGTCGAAGACCGGCCGGGCTCCCGGGTCCCTGACAGGAAGGGGACCGAGTCATCGGGAGGCACACGTGTCCCCATTCCTGCTCTGAGGGTGTGTCACAGGGGGCCACCCTGCTTGTCCCCAAACTCCTTAACATGTCCCGATGCCCGGCCTGCCCCACAGCCCGAGCCCGCGGGTGCCCGAGCCCTGCAGTGAGGAGAGAGGTCACTGCCCGCTGCCGGCTCTTCTGGGACACGTGCCTCCTGCCCCCCACCCCTCCTGGCCACTGCAGATCCCCGTGGGAGCCCCAGGGGCGTCCCGTCGGGAAAAGCCCCATGCTAACTGTGAACAGGCTGACTTCTCCTACGAGAAGACAGTGTCCACTTAGAATCCGCGGTATAGAGAGGGGACCCCAGTGCACGGGCACCATCTGTACAGCAGGTTCAATACTCACAAGCCTAAACCCACCGAGCTCGCTAACAGTGCAAGGCCATTGGCTGCTGTGGCACAGCCCGCAGTGATTTGAAATCAGATCTAGTGAAAAATAACAAAAAGCACACGGAGCAATTAAATAATGCGGACGGCAAACCTCCCCCCCCCACTAGGCATGTGAGAAACATGGCTGTCTTTCGAAGCAGGTTTTCACATGTCCACGGAGCATGTATAACCATGTCCATGTGTGCGACTACGAGGAGCACCTTGGCCCGTGAAAGAAGGCCCCTGTTTTCCGGCTGGAAAGCTGGACAGAGCACGGGCATCAGCCCAGACCCCCGAGTTCTGTCGGGGGGCAGGGGGGTGCTGGGCAAGTGACGCACATTTCTGAGTCTTTCCAAATGTGTCCTTCCCTCTAAGACTATTGTGAGGACGTCGTGGCCTGTAAGCTCTCCCACGCTCTTCAGCGCGGTCCCCACACGAGGAAGTATCACAAAAGCACGTTCCCGCCCTCCTTGCTTCCAGGCCCGGGGCCGCGGAGCGGAGTGGCGGGACCCCACCGTGACTCCAGGAAGGAAAGTGCCGGCCCGTGTGAACGGCCACCGTTTCGCTCCTACCATTAGCAGTTCCTGAAAAGTAAAACTCACGAGCGAAACGTTTTGCAGCACCATGCATGCGCTCTGTGATCCTGGGCAAGTCGCTTAACCTCTCTGAGCCTTGTCCATGAAATGGGGATGATAATGCCCACCTCCTCGGGTGGCCGTGGAGATGAGTGGATGTGGCTGTAAGAGCAGCGGACACCAGAATCTCACCAGGCGAGGGGGAGAGGTCAGCGCTTCGTCGCTTTTCCCTCCTGTGACCCTCTGCTGAGAACCGCGGGGAGCCCACCAGGTGCAGCCGCTGTGGGGTCCCCTGGCGGCGCCGCTCTCCTGCCAGCACACATGGGGCGGCAGCCCAAGGCTCCCTCGCGCCAGAGAGGTCGGGAAGACCCCAGGCCCACCTGGCAGCTCTGGGCTGACCCTCCGCTCCCCTCTGCCCCCGGGCGATGCCCCACCCTCCCTCCCGGGAGGCTCTGTCTGGTCTCAGGGCCTGATAGAGCGGAGGAAGCTGGTTGTGCCCCTAGGAAGGGTTCCTGCTGCCCATGGTGGCCCTTGCGGCCAGCTTTGATGGCCTGTGATGCAGGACCGTGGCCACTAGAGGGCGGCCTTTCCCGTCTGGTCGCAGAGGGAGGAGCTGGCTGGCGGGCGGCCGCTGTCCAGGCGGAGTCCCTAACCGACAGGTGCACCTGGGGTGCTGTCAGGGTCCGAGAAAATGTCTCCAAAATGGGTTCTTGCAACTCAGAGAGCGAGCCCCGGGTGGGGCGCAGAGCCGGCGGGGGCTCCAGGCCGGAGGGGGTCGGCCAGCGAGGCACTTACCAAAGGACTCCGTAATCAAGACCCTGTTTTAACGCAACGGTTTCAGAAATCCAGATTAATGCAGACAAACCCACGGTGAACCAGATGTCAAACATTTACAGGACCGGCTCCGGCCCTGCGCTCAACATGCTCTCCCCTCGCTGCCTCAGTTTCCCCCTGGGTGAAGGGCTTTGGCCTGGCTGCCCTCCGAGGCCTTTGTGCCTCTCGCCAGGCGGGGGGCCCTGACTCCCGCCATCGCCGCCCCGGCAACTGCGGGTCCCTCTCCTTTGCACTTGAAGCCAGTTGCGAAGTGCTGTGCCGGGGCGGTGGGGAACCCCGCGGGCTCGGTGCCCACGGCGGAACCTTCAGGGTGTGCAGGGTTGCTCCTGCGGGTGGGCAGGAGGGAGAGAATCCCAGACGTTTGTGGGCAGGAGGCAGTGAAATGGCAGAGCGTGGGCAGGTGAGGGCGGCACCTGAGTCGGGGGGCGGGAGGGGGGCGCGGGCGCAGTCCAGCGCAGACACTGTGTGGAGTGCTCGCGACACGCGCTCGGGGCTCTGTCCCAGCGGCTGTGCAGACACGGCCACCGAGCCCGGGACGGCGGGGGCTGGAGGGGGCTCAGGCCCCGGAACAGCTTCCACGCTGAGCCACCCACGGGGCGTGCCAGCTGCAGAGCTCAGGGGCCAGGCCCCGGGGCGTCCTTAAAGGCGGTTCGGCAGGAACTGCCTGGACCTGGACGGCAGGGTCGGCGCAGGCCGGGAGGCGACATCGGCCGGAGCAGAGCTGCCGGGTGAGGGCGGCACCCCGGGGGTGGGGGCATCCATTGCAGCATCTGCAGGCTCGGTGACCCGACCCGCCCCCCCCAGCCCCAGGCCCGGCCGGCCTGCCCGCGGCCTGCTCCTGCTGCCTCTCTTTTCTCTTCCAGAACGCCAATCTGGCGCCTTGTGGAGCAGACCCGGATGCCAGCTGGGGCACGCGAGGTACACGGAGCGGGGACCCTAGGTCTCGGCTGGGGCAGGGAGCACTAACACGGTCCCACAAACTTCATTCTAAAACCACCCCCCCCCCCCCAGGCCGCCGGCAGAGGCGCCCAGCCCGGCGCAGTGGGGGAGCCCGGGTGCTCGCTGCCGCCTCCCCTCGGGGTCAGCTGACTCCGTTCTCACGTTGCCGAGGTGCTCCCGCTCTCCCAGCAGCCCCTGCGCTGACTTGTCTGTCGCTCTGGTCACTTGGGGAGAGGGATCTGTGTGGGAACGCTGTCCCGTGTCAGGGCACAGGCCCGCCCAACCTCCAGGGAAACCTCGGGCAGCAAGGGAGCAAGGCACAGGGGCAGCCCCCAGGACGGGGCTGGGCCCCCTCCCCCTCGCTCGCCTGGGCACTTCAGGGGGCGGGCTGCCTGCAGGAGGCTGGCAGGGACCCGGTCACGTGGCAGGTGCCTGGCGGAGGCTCTGCCCGCTGGGAGCCGGCCCCGAGCCTGTACGGGGCCCGGCAATGCTCCCTCGCCCCGTCACCCCGAGTGCAATGCGGGGGGGGCGCACTCTCACGGGCCGGACTGCGCTGCGGGGTGGAGATTGGGGTGTTGAAGCTGCTCCCTCCACGTGGCTCTCCAGGTCCCCGGGCTCCAGCTGGCACGTCTGGAATCCCACGTGTCGCGTTGAAAAATTCAGGGACCGGCCCCCCTCGCCTGGGCCCCTGCCAGGGACTCTCCCGAGACAGGCCTGTGGCCGGGGTCCCCGTGTCTGCCTCTGTGGGTGCTGGGCGCTCACGGGGCTCCGCCCCGCGACCTCACTGTGTAACCAGACCTAGTCCAGGGACACCGCCCAGCACTGAGCTCAGGAACTCGGGGGCACGGAAGGTTCAGAAGGAAGGAAGTTAGAGGCGGGGGCTTAGGGCCCGGGAGGCTCTGAGTCTCCACAACAAAACGTCCACCAGAAGGCCCACTCCACAGGGGTAAACTGAGGCAGGCAGCGTTCTCAGCGGCTCGGCCCGGCTGGGGAGACAGCGCCGCAGGGACACAGCGCCACGTCCAGCTCCCGGTCTGGCTCAGCCTCCTGCCCGCCTCCGGCTCTTGGTTTCTCCCTGGGACGGGCGGCTCCCTCCTCCGCCCGTGGCTCCAGGGCCGCCGCTGCGGGGACGGCCCCGCTGACGGCAGGGCGGGGTGCTTCCACCTCTGGGATGGGCTCCCGCGCTTGCTCACCGGCCCGGGGCCTCTGCTCTTTCTCTTACAGAATACAAGGTAAGGGGCCGCCGCCTGCGCTGACCTCTGACCTCCGACCTCCTCCTGCCGCGCCTGCCCAGGTTAAAAGTTCCTTTTGCTGTGCTTTTCCTATGAAATGTGTGTCCCGTGCAGATGCCAGTATGTACCTTCCTCCCCACCCCCATCCCCCGGCCCGGCTCCTCGCATCCCCCCCCCCCCCCCGCGTGTCCGCCTGAAGCCCCTGCGTCTCCCCCGCCCCCCAGGTCTATCCCTATGACGCCCTCATCGTCACAAACCGAATCCGCGTGAAGCTGCCCAAGGACGTGGACCGGACGAGACTGGAGGTGAGGGGGCTCGGGGCGGGGGTCCTCCCACTGAGGGACTCTGAGGGGCCTCCCCACACTCGTCGCCCGAGTGTCCCCACCAGGGCGGGGCGGGGCGGGCACGGCCAGGGCTCGGTGCCCAGGACCCGCGCTGCCTCATGGCGGGAGCACGCCGTCTGGTGCTCGCTGCCCAACCACGGCGGCCGCGCGGGGCCCGAGCTGTGTGTGGCCGGCAGGAGCGGCTGGGAGCAGCGCCTGACGCCGTCACACTGCCTCTCCCCCGGGGAGGAGAGTGGGAACCGTCCGGTCCGCAGCCTCCCGGGTCTGGGATAGCACTCTGACGGGGGAGCCAGTACCACTGACCCTCAAACAGCGTGGGGAGGGGCACCGACCCCCAGCACAGTCGGAATCCGAGGGTAACGGCTGACCCCCCAAAACGTAACCGCTGTGTCCAGGTGCGCTCAAGTCCCTCCTATAAGATGGTGCAGAATAGCACCTAGTCAGCCCGCGGCCCCGAGGGCTCCCTTCCAGGACTGGAGATCCTGCTTTGGGTCGATGGATCGCGGGGTTGGCTCTGCGGGTGCGAAGCCAGGGCTGCGGGGGCTGACTGGTCTAAGGAGAAAGCCCTCAGAGCGCTGGGTGCCCCCGGTTAGGGCCGCAGTGCTGCGTACAGGCCCGCAGGGGGCAGCGCGGCGTAGGAACCGGGAACACTGCTGCTGGAAGAGCTCACTTTGCTGAGCACCTACTGTGAGCCAGGTCCAAAGTGGCCCCCGTGCAGGACTTAACCTCACCCTCACCGTCACCCTCCAAAGGCATCGCAGCCAGACTGGGGTCCAGGCACCGGGGCAGGAATGTTCCGGAGCCTCTGCAGGACGATGGCACTGGGTGTGAAGGGTCTGGAGATTCCTGAAAGCCCATCTGTGCCTGGGGCACACAGTAGGTGCTGGGAGCATATGAAGCCTACTGTGTGTCAGCCAGCGCCAGACCTGGCCAGACTGCCTGCCAGGCGGTGACTCGGGCGGCTGCCAGGGGGGGAGTGACGGGGCCGCGGACGCTGCCGCATCCTGGGCTAAGGAGGAAGCGCTGAGCGGCCCGTAGAGGAGGGACAGGACTGTGAGCAGCGGAGAAGGGAGGACAGGGAAGCGCCTGGGCAGGAGGCCCTCGGAGAGCAGTGTGCACAGAGCCGGCCGGAGCCCCGCGCCCCCTCTCCCTTCGGGGCGCCCACCCCGTGGCCTTGAGCCGATCCCGGGCAGCCTCCCTGGTGACAACCCGCCTTCTCTGCAGGGACGCACTGTGGCTGTCTTTGTTCACTGTGCGGTCTTGTCCCCGGTACAAATGTCACTGCTGTGAAAGGGGCTGCTGGCCAGAGGCGCGGGGTCAGGAGCCGCCCGGAGGGCTCCTAGCTGGTGTGGCTGTCCCCCAGGGCCGTGCCCGATGGGTAGTCACTCTCTCCACAGAGAGCTCAGAGCTCAGCAAGCTGCCCCCAGGCACAGCCGTGGCCGTGGCGCCGGGCCTGCTGGGCTGGCTTCTTCCCCTCGGGCCGGGGTCACTTTAAATGCCTCCCGTCCACCCCCTTCACTGCAGCCCAGAGTGGATTTCTCTCCGAAGCCTCGGTGTTGGCTCTGAAGGCCTCCGTGGGCTGGAGGAGGCCCTTCCCCTGCCCACCACCACATGATGGAAGGGCGTCTTTTATTATTTATTATTATTATTATTATTATTATTATTATCGTTATTAAGATTTTTATTGGTTTTTAGAGAGAGAAGAAGGGAGAAAGAGAGAGAGAAACATGTGTTAACATAAGAAACGTTCAAACCTGGGAAGAAATTTTGTGAGTTTCTCTGAGCCAAAATGTCAGCAGTTGCCGGGGAGCAGAATCTCACCGGATTGGGATTCCCTCCGGAGAAGGGCCGTTTTCCGCCTTGTTTTCCACATGAGAGTCAAAGGGCAGCGTGGGTGGTCACATGCAATCCACCGGAGATGGATTCGGGAGGCGGGAGAGAGCGAAGCGGGGAACCTCTGGGATTGGATAGAGTAAAATGATGGACACGTGCCCATTAGCAGGATAACAATACCTGTGGGGGATTTGTGGTCTGGGACCTGGTGCATTGGTTGTGCCCCGAGGGATCTGGAAGAAGGGAAATTACAAGTTACCGTGACATTCCCAAGGTGTGTTATCATAGATGCAAAAAAAAAAAAAAAAGGCTCAGTTAAGGTCAAAGAGGATCTCTGTCTGGGAAGATACCGGCCTAGGACTGGACTACCCAGCATAAACTGCTTTTAGTTAAAGCTTTAATTTCAGACCATCCGCTGTGGTGTGGTTATTTGAGGTCTCTGAGTTTGCAAGACCTCCATGCAGGCCTCCCCTGAGCTTGTCAGGTTAGCATGTGGCCCCTTTTCTTTCCTTCTTTTGTTAAAAAAAATATATTTTTTTATTGATTTCAGAGAGGGAGAGAGAGAGAGAGAGAGAGAGAGAAACATCAATGATGCGAGAGAATCATTGATCGATTGCCTCCTGCACATCCCACACTGGGGATTGAACCTGCAATCCGGGCCTGTGCCCTGACGGGAATTGAACCCGGGACCCTTCAGTCCATAGGCCGACGCTCTATCCACTGAGTCAAACCGGTTGGGGCGGCATGTGGCCCCTTTTCATCCACACATGGATGTGAGAGAGAAATGGCCATCGGCTGCCTCCTGCATGCCCCCGACCCGGGATCCAGCTCGAAACCTGGCACGTGCCCTGACCGGGAACCGAACCAGCAACCTTTCGGTGCGTGGATGACGCCCAGCCCACTGAGCCACACCGGCAGGGCTGGAGGGCCCTCTTCCCTTAGCCAGCTGGTTGCAGATGTGAGCCGAGTCTGCGGCAGACCTGCCCAGCAGCCCTCGCTAGGTCGGCTGGCAGCTGGGCGCCAGGCCTGGCCAGACTCACATAACGTGTGGCCATGCGGACAGGAAAGGGGGCCGTGGGAAGGCGCTGTTTGAATCCGGGGGCTGGGGCAGTGTCCCTGTGCGTCACTCCAGTCGGTCCCCCTTGATTCAGCAGCCAGACCTTCCTTCCTGAGTGCCACAGGGCAGGGCGGGGTGCAGAGCTGGGTGCAGGGCTGGGTGCAGGGCTGAGTGCAGGACTGGGTGTAGGGCTGGGTGCAGGGCTGGGTGCAGGGCTGAGTGCAGGGCTGAGTGCAGGACTGGTGTGTAGGGCTGAGGGCAGGGCTGAGGGCAGGGCCGGGTGCAGGGCTGGGTGCAGGGCTGAGGGCAGGGCTAGGTGCAGGGCTGGGTGCAGGGCAGGGCTGGGTGCAGGGCTGTGTGCAGGGCCGGGTGCAGGGCTGGGTGCAGGGCGGTGGGTGTGCAGGCTGGGGCAGGGCTGAGGGTGCAGGCTGAGGGCAGGCTGGGTGCAGGGTGGGTGCAGGGCTGAGTGCAGGGCTGGGTGCAGGGCTGAGGGCAGGGCTGGTGCAGGGCTGGGTACAGGGCTGGGTGCAGGGCTGAGGGCAGGGCTGAGTGCAGGGCTGGGTACAGGGCTGGGTGCAGGGCTGCGGGCAGGGCTGAGTGCAGGGCTGGGTACAGGGCTGGGTGCAGGGCTGAGGGCAGGGCTGAGTGCAGGGCTGAGTGCAGGGCTGAGTGCAGGACTGGGTGTAGGGCTGGGTGCAGGGCTGGGTGCAGGGCTGAGTGGCAGGCGCTGAGTGCAGGGCTGGGTGCAGGGCTGAGGGCAGGGCTGGGTGCAGGGCTGAGTGCCGGGCAGCGCAGGGCTGACCACGGGAGGGGGATGCTGCTCACAGCGCTGTCCTGTGCTGTCCTGGAGGCGGACCGGGGCTGACCTGACCGCACAGGGGGTGAGCTTGAGCCCAGGCTGTGGAATGTGCCTGAGAAAGAAGGCCCGGCAGCTATAGAAGAGCCTGCTTTGTTGGAACTCACCCGACCGGTCTGATGAGACCCTGGTAGATGATGGTGATGCACAGACAGGTCCTGAGTGGGCCTGCGCCAGCACCCAGGGCTCTAGAGGCCTGAGAGTGCTGCAGTGATTGAGTGCTGAGGGGCACAGCACTGCTCGAGGGCCTGGTTGGCTGGGGCAATCCCGGAGGGCCACCTGGAGGAGGGGACCTTTGCCCTGGGATCTATAGGACGAGGAGGAGCCACTGTTTGGAGTGGGAGAAAGTGCATTGCCAGCCCAGGGCACGTTCCAGAAGCCATAGATGGCAGAGGGCTGGCACAGCGCCGTACGTTCCCTGTGGTTGCCACTCACATTCCTTTAGTGGCGCTTGCTGGGGGCCAGAGGTTAAGTCGTTACCGGGCCGTGTTTTCAGGAAACCTCTGCCACTGGTTCCAGGTCACAAAGTTAGGTCAGAGATTCATTTCTCCGGTCACGGGGTGTCCCCCCTGCAAAGCCTTCCTGGGTCTTCCCAGGTCCCTCAACCCGCAATGGACCTGCCTGCTTTCTGACCCACCTCCCCCAGGAGGGAGCTCTCGGGGGGCGGGGCCTGGTCTGCTAAGGTCAGTGTCCCCGCCCCTGGCTCCACAGGTGAATGAAGGAGAGAGCGGAGCACGTGTGGGTCCCAGCCCTCACATCCCTGCAGCGTGGGCCACCCGCGTGCCTCTGAGCACCCCACCCCCCCGGTCCCTGGGCACAGGGCGCCTGTTCCTGTCCTCCCTGGTCCCTGGGCACAGGGCGCCCGTTCCTGTCCTCCCCGGTCCCTGGGCACAGGGCGCCTGTTCCTGTCCTCCCCGGGACCAGGCACAGGGCACAGCTCAGCGGCTGCTGGAGCTGCTCCCACTGTTACGTTTTAGGAACCCTTCGTGCTGGTGTGAACCCAGCCATCGCAGCAAGGAAGTTCCGTAAACGTGGTGGAGGCAATTCTATTTAAAGCAAAGGTGCAAATACTCAAAACTCCGCCCCCCCACGTCTCCCACCGCCTCTGCCATTGATGTGGCAGCACCGTCCTGACCTGTCTGGATGCAGAACACTCTGTAACCGAGTGTCACGGGCACCTCTCCCAGCTCTGCACCCAGGGAGCCACTGCAAGCTGGCTGCTGGGCACTGAGGCTCTGGGAGTGGGGGCGGGGCTGGCAGCCGCCAGGTCTGAGGAGTGAGGAGGGGCTGCCTGGCAGGTGAGGAGGGGCTGGCCGGCCAAGCAGAGGAAGAATGGGTCACAGCAAGGACCTGCTTGTACCCACTTCACAGACATCACATCTGAGCTCCAGTCCCTCAGCAGCTGTGTGGGGGAGGAGCCAGCTGCAGGGGGTGGAGCCAGCTGTGTGGGGGTGGAGCCAGCTGTGGGGGTGGAGCCAGCTGCGTGGGGGTGGAGCCAGCTGTGTGGGGGTGGAGCCAGCTGCATGGGGGTGGAGTGAGCTGCACAGGGGGCGGAGCCAGGTGCAGGGGGTGGAGCCAGGTGCAAGGGGGTGGAGTGAGCTGCACAGGGGCAGAGCCAGATGCAGGGGGTGGAGTGAGCTACACAGGGGGGTGGAGCCAGCTGCAGGGGGTGGAGCGAGCTGCACAGGGGCTGAGCCAGGATGGGAGTCCTCGGATATGTGGTCCTGGGTTGGAGGTCTTTGCAGGGCATTGCCCTGGAGGGTCACCTGTAGGCAGACTCCCCAGCAAAGCCTGCAGGCCATGCCATGGCGGCCGGTGCACCCCAGGAGTGGGCTGTCCCGGAATGAGGCTGACCAGCCCTCTGCAAAGGCCCCACGCCCTGGGCTTCCTTCCTGCCGGCTCAGGAAGGCGCTGGGCTGTGCCTGGCCTCGGTGGATACCTGGGGGTGAGAGGGTAGGGCCGCCCTCCTCCTGGGGAGCCTTTGGGGGCTAGGGGTCAGGGGTCATCTGTGTCCCGCCCTGTCCTGCCTGCTACAGCGAGCACATGGGGCGGCCACAAGAGCCTGGATGGAGCCGGGGATGACTCTGCCTCGTGGCCTTGAGCGAGTTTATCTCGAGCCAGTTTCCCAGCAGCCCCGAGCAGGGCCCCTCACCCCTTCTCACCTGGAAGCAGGGCACTCAGCCAGGTGAGGCGGACACTGGACCACAGAGCCAGAGCCGGGGTGAACAGGTCCGGGCCAGCAGGTCCCTCCTCACTGACCCTCCCCAGCGCACAGCGCACAGGCCCAGCTCTGACCTCACAGAGGAGGAGCCAGGACCAGGCCAGGGTGGGCCCCTGCTGGCCCAGGACTTGAGCTTAGCCTGGAGGGCCCCAAGCCGTGCTCCCATCGGCTGCTGTGGGAGGCGTGTGCGCATACAGGCTCCCGGGCCTGTGCCACGAAGCCTGTGTTGGTAGGTCTCAGGGCCTCGCAGTTCTCAGATCTGACAGCACCCGGGTCATTGTGACCGGCTGCAGGGCTTCGAACTCAGCAGGGACCCCCTGCATGCCCCTTCCTCCCTGTGGGCCCCGCCTGCCTTCCCAGCTGTGGAGTGGCTCCTGCAGGTGGGACCCGTGGGGGCAGGTGGGGGCAGGTGGGGGCAGGGCAGGGAGCACCCCCATCGGCAGGGTAAGGATCACTAAGGGGCCTGGCCCTGGCTAGCCCAGCCCACCCCTGAGCGGGTGCCCAGACCCCCGGGCGCGGGGAAGGAGAGCACCCCTCTCCGAGGCCCAGCCCCCCCTGAGCTGCCCCTCCCACGGCGGTGCGCAGGCGCCGGGACAGAGGCCTTGCTCTTGTTCAACGTGTGAGCCGCCCCCAGCGGCGCCCCAGGGCCCGGGGTCGCTGCGTCGCAGACCCCAGTGGATTCTTGCTGAGCCTGTGGGAGCCATGTCCCTTTCTCCCGCCCTCCTGTCTCCACTGTCCCCGGTTCTCGGGAGGACTGTGATCTGGCCTGGACAGGGCGCTGCTGTCTGCAAGGACAGTCCCGCGTCTCTGGGCGGGCGGCTGCCTCCGCCACCGGGAAGCCCCCACCACAGCACCCTGCCCCGCAGCTCGGGAGCCATCTTCCTGTTGCTCCTTCAAGTTCGCAGCAAGCCCACGGCCCCTTCCCGGCAGAGACCGAGACTAGCCTGATGGGCGTCTCCGTGTGTATTCCTGTTTGTGTGTCTCTGTGTATGTCCATGCATGTGTGTGTCTGTGTCTCTATGACTGTGTGTGTCACTCTGTGACTGTGTGTGTGTGTCTCTGTGACTGTGTGTGTGTGACTATGTGACTGTGTGTGTGTGTGACTGTGTGTGTGACTATGTGTCTGTGTGTGTGTGTGACTGTGTGTGTGACTATGTGACTGTGTGTGACTATGTGACTGTGTGTGTGACTATGTGACTGTGTGTGTGTCTCTATGACTGTGTGTGTCACTCTGTGACTGTGTGTGTGTGTGTGTGTGTGTGCATGCGCACTGAGAACTCTGGGCCCAGATTCGATTAGGAGGGACTTTGTGACTCAGGACAGCAGAGGCTGGGGGACAGGGAGGGCTCAAAGTCAGGTCTGGGCCCTGCGGGCTTCATTGCTCAGCTCCATGCCTCAGCTTCCTTGTCTGTGAAATGGGCCACAATGAGCCCGCTGCCCCCCTCAGATGGCACCGTGGGGATTGAGCGCCGTGAGCCTGTACGCTCACCCCTGGCCCCGCTGCTTCAGGCAGGAGGGCGTCCCATCCCCGCGCGCTATGGCCTGGGCTCCCGGTGGGAGCTGCGTGGCTGCGTCTCTCCTCTGGGTGCCAGCAGCAGGGAGGGCGTGACAGGAAGGCAGCGGGACCGGGACCGAGGCCCACGAGCCGAGGGCGGCCCCACCGCGCAGCACCTGCCTCTGGCGCCCAGCCCGGGGGCACGTGCTGAGGTGCTCACCGCTCCCCCTGGGGTTCCCTTTCTTTGAAGAGACACCTGTCGCCCGTGGAGTTCCAGGAGGTGTTCGGGATGAGCGCGGAGGAGTTCGACCGCCTGGCGCTCTGGAAGAGGAACGACCTCAAGAAGAAGGCCCTGCTGTTCTGATGGCGCCGGCGGCCGGCTCCGGCTCCTCTGTGCCCACGGGGCGGGCGGGCGGCGCCTGGGCGGGCGGGGCCCGCGGGGGGGGGGGCGCGGCGGGAGCAGGTCCCACAGCGCAGCCGAGCACCTGAGACCCTCCTGCCTGTAGCCCAGGGTCCTGGCCGCCAGGCTGTGCACCGCCCTCCCCCGGTGCTGGCACCAGCGAGATGCTGCAGAGCGGCTGTCCCCGGGGGGGGGGGGGGGGGGGGGGGGGCGGGCGTTTAGACAGCAAGCCTGCCTCCCCGGCCCTGGGGGCACACAGGGGACCAGGACGGGGATCCGAGGAGGCTTGTCCGGGACAGGCCCGGGCACCATCGCCGGGGGCACAGGCCTCCAGTGTCCGCTGGCCCCGGAGGGCACTGGCTCGTGGCCTGCAGCCGGGGGCCCCAGGGCGGTGCCAAGTGTGGGGTGACGGGCGTTGCCGCTGGTTGTGCACAGGGTCTTCAACCAGGCCCTCGTGCCCTTACGGCTCTCCCACGTCCCCCCCAGATGCCTAAAGGATGTCTGTACAGGAACACAAAGCTTTATTTTACTAAGAAGCTCGCCCGCGGGCCCTGAGACCACGGGGATGAAGAGTGTAGTTTGCAGCCCCGCCCTCCGCGCTGTGTGGTCTCCGTGCTCCGTGTCCCTCGCACATGGACTCCTCAAATGTTTTCTTTTGCGTCTCTTTCTTTCGTACCTGTCACACGGTCCCCCGAAAGGCCGCCCCCCCCCATAATGCTGTGTGTCAGTGCGTGTGACGTCCACGTCCACGGCGATTTCCTCGCTGTTATTCTCCACGCCTCGGGGCGGATCCGCCTCCCCGGCGGCCAGGGCCCGGGATCGGGACTTCTGTGTACTCGGCCCGACGCCCCGTGTGGCTTTTTGGTGACATGGCCAGCAGTGCCCCACCTCCCTACAGGAGACCACACACATGTGGCCCCGGAGCGATGCCTCGTGGGTGGTCCTGGGACGGACACCGACGCTCGGGGCAGAGGCTGCAGCACTGTCCGATCGGCGGTCCCGCTGAGAGGCGCGGGCTGGCCCCAGGGCTGGGTGGTCCGGTCCCTGTCACCGTGTCTGTGAAGGGCCTCGAGAGGCCTGTGGAAACCAGCCAGGCGTCGCCCACGTCTTTTCCCGGCGTCCCGTGGAGCCGCACCCCTGTGTCCTGGCCGTCCCGCCCGTGAGTCAGCCTTGCTCAGCTTCCTCCCAGCCCCGCACACGCCAGGCCTGTGGCGCCCGGCTCCCGCCAGCCCGGCTCGGCCAGGGAAGGGGAAATTCTAGCACCTAACACGCTTCCGTCCACTCAGCGATCTGAGCCCGAGCCACTGGAAATCCCCGTCTCCGCCTTCCTGCGATGGATGGCAGGCGCCGGGAACCGGGAAATAAAGGACGGTGTATTCTAACCTGTGAACGTGCCACGCCGCTTCTTAGAAACGCGGGCCCTTCCTAACGGGCCGGCCCTTCTCTGATGGTGCGTGGGGAGAGGGTGGCACTGGGCGTGGGCATAGCGTGGGGGTGCCATTAGGGGCCAGACCGAGGGGTTGGGGGGCGTGGGATGAGGGGAGGCCACAGGCCTGGGACCCCTGATTGCTCCAGGGCATGGCTCAGCCGGTCTCTAGAGTGACATTTTTTTAAAAATTCATATTTTTATTGATTTCAGAAGGAAGGAGAGGGAGGAGATATAGAAACATAATGATGGAGAGAATCATGGATCGGCTGCCTCCTGCACGCCCCCCACTGGGGTCAAGCCTGCAACCCGGGCATGTGCCCTGATGGGAATGGAACCTGGGACCCTTCAGTCCGCAGGCCGACACTCTATCCACTGAGCCACACCGGCTAGGGCTAGAGCGACATTTTGAAAACATCAACAGGATCATGCCCGGCTCCCAGTGGCTCCCCTCTAAGCCCCACTCCCACCCCACCTCGTGGGGTCCTGGTGCCTGTCCCTCCCGTCACGGCCACGCTGCTGTCTCTTGCACCTGCCGGGGGCCACCAGGTTCTTTATCTGGTCCCTGACGCTGTCCTCCCCGGACGGCACACCGGGGGCTGACGGTCCTGGGCAGCTCTGGCCTGGGTGCCACTGGGGTAGTTGGTGGTGGGACAGGAGCTCGTGCGGACACTGCTCGCCCCGGCTTCTCAAGGACAGCTCGGCCCGAGGCCTCCCTGTGGTGATGGGACTTCTGTCGCACGCTGTCCACATGGTAGCACACCGTGTGAAGCGCGGCCGCGGACTGCGGAGCTGGGCTGCACATGTCTCGGGTTCAGGAGCCGATGTGGCTCAAGGTTAGAAACGGCCGCTGCCCGGCCTGGGCCCCGGTGCCCCAGGAGCCCGGGATCTCCGCGCCGTCCAGCCACGAGGGGTGCCCGGGATACGAGGTCAGTTTAGAGCGCGCGTGCCCAGCGCCTGTCTGTCTGCGCCCGGCACGGCCCTGGGTGTGGAGCGCCCGGGACGGTCCCTGCTCCAGAGCTCGGGGTGCGCCGAGCCCCGCTTGCCCAGGTGCTAAGGCCCTGCACCAGCCACATCTGGCTCCGTTCTGCACGCCAGCCCCCTTCCCGAGTCGACCCCCACCTGGGGTGTAAGGAACCCAGGGCCGATGGGCAGGGAGGTGTCAGAGCCCGAGGCCTCCTTCCTGGACCCTTCTCCCCCGGGGCTGTGCGTCCCAAGCGACTTAAATCCCAACCCACAGCCCCAGAGTTCACGGCAGCGGAGGGAGAGGGCGTGTGTGACGAACCAGCAGGCCCTGGGGCAGGCTCAGAAGGGACACGTGCCACCTTCAGGCCGGCCTGTTGGCCAGAACTTGTCCCATGACCCCACCCAACTGCAAAGGCATCTGGGAAACGCAGACACCCGCGTGTCAGAGGAGACAAGGCCAGCGTGTTGGTGAGCAGTCTTTTCCCAGGGACATTTTGTCCATTGATTTTCAGAGAGCGTGAAAGGGAGCAAAGAGAAACCTCCACAGGAGAGCAGACATCGATTAGCTGCCTCCTGCACGCCCCCACCGGGGATCCAGCCCGAAACCCGGGCATCCTGGCTGGGAGTCGGACCAGCAACATTTTGGTGTATGGGATGATGCCCACCCACTGAGCCACACTGGCCAGGGCCCTCCCTTGGTTTAACTGAAACCTTGAGGGACCTTGAGCCAGAGGCGACCAGTTAAGCTGTGAGTTAATAAACGTCAGTTTTTAAGCCGCTGGTTTTGGGGCCTTGGTTGCATAGCAACAGGTGCCTGCAGCGGGCCGGGGGCTTTCATCGCATCGGTGAGCCGACGGCCTCCCAAACCGGACCTGGATTTCCCGCAGTGCCCACGTGGCTGACCTCTGCCCCCTTGAGCCCCAGAATCCACCTGGGCCTATACACAGCGTGTAATTTATTTTTTTCTAAAGAGAGTCGGGGAAGAGGTCTCGGCACTAAGCCACCCCCTTCCCCTTCACGGCATCAAACGAGGTCAGGAGTTCCCACAGGAAGTGCCGGTCCCACTCTTAGATCACTAAACCTGATCTACTCCCCATCGCGTGAGCACGGCCTTGGAGAGGCTGGGGGCCAGGCGGGCCTGGACTTCCTTCTGCCGTTATAAAGCGGTCTCCACGTTTCAGTTCCTAAACGGGAAGCATTCTCTTCAGCTGGGACACCTGCGTGGCTGGCTCCGGGAGGATGCAAGCCCCTGGATGGGTGCTGAGGAAGTAGCCTCAGGCCGGGTTACTCACCCACAGATTTCGTGGAATGCCTGTGTGCTTCAGTCAGGAGTTCTGTAAGTCACAGAACAACGGACTAACGTGGCTTAAGCGAGTCAAGGACTTGGTGTTTTAATCGAATAGAGAATCTGGAGGTAGTTGATGGGAGGTCTTGGCTCAGGGGCTCGAGGGCGCAAGAGTCAGAATCTCTCTGATTCCGACGGTGCTCGTGGTTGTGAGACGGCGGCTCCGGCTCCAGACACCACGTGTGCGTTCCGGGTAGGAATCCCTGCTGCTGAGCAAAGGCAGGGTCAGCTGCGTCTGTTCCCTTGCCCAGACAGCAATGGACTAACGTGGGGCAGCGAGGGGCGCTGGTCAGTCTTCAACTCCTGGCATTCTGGGGTGGGAGGAAGGAGAAGAGCCCTGATTTGCAGCAGCTGCCAATTTCTGTGGTGTAAATTCTCCCACCACCTCTGATCTCAAACTACCAACATGACGTTGTCGGCTGTGTCTGTGGGAGGAGACTCCCGCAGCATGCCATCACATAGCATTTCCATCACACAGCTACAGTGGATGCAGAATGCTTCGAAGCAGATCATGGTAAGCTGTCGTAAACGAATTAGGGAGTAGTTCTGAGTATTCTCTTTGTTTTTAATATAATTTTTCATTGTAAGTTTATGCAACTTAATGGTTAAGTAGTGACTGACTGTGTTGAACAACCGACTTGCAAAATTCCTGAACAATAAACACTCACCCCTGGGGTCTGGTCTAAATGGGCTGCAGGGCACCCCGGCCAGGGGCCTTCCAGCCAACTTCCACTCGTCTCCCCGGACAGGACAGTGTCACATGACCTCCTCCTCGACCGGGGAAGCTGGGAAGCCAGAAGCTCTTTGGGTCTCTATAGCGGAACATGGCCAGGAGAGAGGGTGGGGCGGGGAGAAGGGCCAGCCATCCACCTACGGCCCCAGAACAGACGGTGATGAGCAAGACAGACTCCACTTCCGTTCTCCTGGGGCCTTCATGCTAGGGGCAAGAGAGATGTTTAATTAATTAATTTGTTATTTATGTATTTACTTATCCTCACCCGAAGGTGTTTTTCCATTGTTTTTTTAGAGAGAGTGGAAGAGAGGGGGAGAGACAGAAACATCGATGTAAGTGAAACACATCGATTGGTTGCCTCCTGCACACACCCTTACCAGGGCCCGGGCCGGGGAGGAGCCTGCAATCGAGGTCCATGCCCTTGATTGGAATCGAACCCGGGACCCTTCAGTCTGCAGACCGACGCTCTATCCACTGAGCCAAACTGGCTAGGGCGCAAGGGGGATATTTTAAACAAGTGAGTATGATTGTGACAATTGCCAGAAAACAGTCCAGGGTGCTATGAGTGTGTGCAATGGGAGGAGACCTAGGTTGTTGTATTCATTTTTTTATTGTTTCCTGACAAACGTTTGTGGCATGTGCCCTTGACCGGAATCGAACCCCGGACCCTTCAGTCCGCAGACCGACGCTCTCTCCACTGAGCCAAGCCGACCAGGGCAAAGCACTCATTTCTTAACTCAGTTTCTGGGAGTCGGCCTTGGGCACACTTGATCCCCCCAGCACCGCTGCCTGAGTGCAGGGGGAGCCTGCGACAGCTTCTAGCCAAGGGGGTGGCCGAGGCAGTGGGCTGTCACTCCCATGGTCAGGTTCCATTACTCAGAATTCATCCTTACTCACTAGACAGAGAGCTTCTACTTACATGCTTTGAAGCACTCACCTCCACGCTGTGAGGAACCCCCTGGGGGAGGCTCTGTAGCACCTGAGGACAGCCTCCGGCCCACAGCCCCCCCCCCGGAAGTGAGATCTGGCATCAACCCGAGTGAGCTTGGAAGTGGAGCTGACCCTAGCCACGGCTCCAGGTGAGGACACGGCTGCTGAAATGCTAAGTGATGCCTGCTATGCCCTGAGCAGAGGACTCAGCTGAAATGTGCCGAGATGCGTTTTCCTGACCTCTGGGCACATCCCCGCACCACACTGCAGCCCTGGCTGAGAGGGGTGGGGAGCTGCTAATGTTCCTGCAGGAGTTTGTTGGCAAATCAGATCAGGAGCCAGGTTTTCAGGTGTGTGCGTGCGTGTGCGCGTGTGCGCGTGTGCGTGTGTGTGTGCGCGCGCAGGGAGATGGGGATGGGGTTTTCTCCAGTCACTGTCAAGACCTTACACATCTATCCGTCCATCCATCCACCTACCTAGCCAGCCAGCCAGCCAGCCAGCCAGCATTCCCTGAGTGCCTGCAGGGTGCCTGGCCCTGCTCTGGCACAGCGATGACTCTGACTCCGAGGCAGACCCCTGCTTGTCCTCGCAGGAGGTCACACTTCAGAGGGCAGCTGCAGCTGCTGTGACAGGCACGGTGGGCGAGGCCCTGGGAACGCGGGGACTGCAGAGGGGCCAGGGAGAGGGTGGTTCCACACTGGAGCCTGAGCCTGTGTGGATGGAGAGGCCTTGACTGAGCGGGGAGGAGCGGGGAGCAGCAGGTTAGGGCACTGAGTGAAGCTCTTTGCTTTGGCCCTGGCAGGTGTGAGATGCCTCCTGGGCATCCAGCCGGGAGAGGTCGGGCTGGGGATAAGGATCTGGTAGTGACCGCACTGTGTTTAAAGCCTGGGAGGGAGATTTCCAGTAAGAGCATCCCTGGTGAATAGGAGGGCATCTGGCCGAGCCATGGGTCACCCCAACACCCCAACACCTCATCACGCAGAGGTTGGGCACATCCTGGAGACCCTGCGGGAGCTGCTGGTAACAGGGAAAAACCAGTGGGGGGCACATGAGGCCTCCCTAGAGAGCAAATACCGCGACGGATGAGGACAGAGGTGAAAGGTGATGGGTGGTGTCCGGAAGTATGGGGTGACAGGCCAGGGAAGGAGGGCATTTCGGTGGGAAGAGCAGAACCACAAAAGGGTCCACGCAGGAAGGGGTGGCAGCTGGGCTCCTGGCTTCCTTTCCAGGCGTTAAAGCGACCCCGAGATCCCGGGCCTGCTTGAAGGCGCTCCCACTCCTGACGCACCTCCCACAAGCGGCTGCAACGTTTGTTGAATGAATAAAAGGTGAACGAGCGAATGGGACTTTGTGACTTGGGGCAGCAATTGGTCTCGCTCCTTGGGCCTCAGTTTCCCTTTATGTACAGCAGACCAAGCCTTCGAGTTTGAGTTCTGGGTTTGGGATGAGCCAGGCCAGCTGAGCGGATTCCCAATGGACAGTAAGCTTGGCCTCCCCTCGCCCACTGGGCCATGGACGCGGCAGCTGCTAGGTCCGGCCTCCCCGCGGGACCAGCCCCGCCCCCGCAGCCCCGCCCCCGCAGCCCCGCCCCACCCCACCTCCCTTTGTTTCCCTCGGCCACGCCCCCTCCGCGCCTCTCCCTCCCCATTGGCCTGGGGGCGGGCCCTGGACGCCGGGCGCCGCCGGGGGCGGGGCCGAGGGGCGCGGGCGGGGCGAGTGCGCCTGCGCGGTGCCCGAGTCCCGCGGCTCCTCGCGCCGGCGGCTGCTCCGCGGAGCCCGAAGCCCGGCCTGAGGGGAGCTGAGACGGGCGGCGGCGCCCCGCCCTGGGCCTCCATTGTTGCGGCGGCCGCGGCTCTGCGGGCCGCTGGGTTCCGTTCCGCTGGGCCCGGGCGCCGGCGGCGGCCTGAGGTGAGGCTGCGGGCGGCGGGGCGGGGGTCCCTGGAGAGTGGGGTTCACGGGCGGGCGAGGTTGCTCGGCCGGGTGGGGGTCCTGGGACCGAGCGGGGACTCGGGGCCGGAAGGGGGTTCCAGCCCGGCTGGGGTCCCAGGCGGCCGGGTTCCCGGCCCGGGAGGGCGGGGGTCACGGGACCGGGCGGGGGTCCCAGGCGTCAGGGTTCCCGGGCCGGGTCCAGGCGGCAGAGGTCCCGGGGGGACGGGGTCCGGGGGGACAGGGGTCCCGGGCCGGGTGTGGCCGATCGCCGCGGGGTCGCCGCTCCAAGTGGCGGGCGCCGCCCTGAGCCGCGCACGGGCGCGGGGACGGGGACGGGGACGGGGAGGACCGGCCGTCGCGAGCCCGGGCGCCTGGTATTGTCTGGGCCTCGGGGTGGCACCGAGGGGCGCGCCTGCTGCGACCCTCGTGGACCCGCGCAGGGGTACTGGTCACTGGAAAAGTGGGGTGCTCTGACCGTCTCGGACCCGGTTCCCCCAAGGCGTGGCCGGTTCCCCGTTGTCTGTGTGTCCCCGAAGGCAGCCCTGCGCGGGCCCTCGCGCGTGGGCCCCGGACATCCTGCGAATAGGAGACCTCCCCCCGTGTGACTGGTTCACTGCCTCTCATTGGGGTGACTGCCTGGACCCTCAGAATGGGGGCTCCTTGTCCCCTCGACTGGCTCACACTGTTCGGGTGTCACCAACGGTGGTTTTGCTTGGACCCGCGCAGGGGGTGCCCTAGCCATCCTGCGAGTTGGGGGGCTCTGCCCTCGTCCCCTTCCACCGCTTGTCGGCGTGTGAACCCTGGCCTGTCCCCCAATGCATGTGTGTGTGTGTGTGTGTGTGGCGCCTGCGCACGCTGGGGGCTCTGTGTTGAGGGGTTCTTGTGAGGGTCCTGGTGCCCTTCGGGGTCGCGCAGGGGCGCAGTTGGCCTGGGTAGCGTTGCCCAGCCCCTCTTTTATTTATTGTCTTATTTGCCGGATGAGCAGAAGCGGAGCGGCCTCGGTTCCTCGGGGACCCGCCCCTCTCCCCTCCTGGGCCTGCTCCTGGGAGCGCGGGGCTGTCACCGAGCCCACCCGCCCGCGCTGGCCCCTCTGGCCTGGGAGTTTCCTGATTGCCGAGCGGGCGCAGGAGCCGGCCCCGATTGGAGGGCGCCCAGCCCTCTGCCCCGCGCTTCTGGATTTCTTCCGTTAGGACTGGGGAGAAAAAAATCTGGAAAAGCAGATTTAACTTTGCAGCTCTGAGCGCCCGGGGAGTGCAGGGAGCCCTCCCAGCATTTGGCGGGCTGGAAGGGCGGCGAGTCCACACCCACGGAATGCGGCCAAGGCGGTTACAGCTAGAGGTCAGGTTTCTGCAGGGATCGGGGGCGAGGTGGTGGATGGGGAAACGGCTTTCAGCCGGGTGTCAGGCCTGGCCGCCCTGCAGGCTCCGCATCTCAGCTGCTTAAACCCAGTGGAATCACTCCTTTTCCCTTTCCTCGAGCTCGGAACCGCGTCAGGGCCCAGCGATGACTCTTCCCCAGGGAGGCAGGGGCAGGGGCAGGGGCAGGGGCGGGGCAGGCTTTCCCTCTTGGGAGCTGCGCCAAGCACTCAAGTATCCAGGCTGAAACGCTCTGAACGAGCTGATGTATAAGTAACGGGAATGCGGGATGAAATGTCACAGCCTCAGCTGCAGCGTCCAAACTCGGCACGCAGGCCCTTCAGTGCTGCCATCTGTGCCCTTAACCCCGCCCATCCCTCCCTCCCAGCTGCAGACACTCCAGCTCCGCTTACTCATCTCCTTCCCCCCCCAATATATTGTTATTGATTATTGAGAAGAAGGGAGAGGGAAAGATAGAAACATCAATGATGAGAAAGAATCATTGATCAGCTTGCATGCCCCCCCCCCCCGCTGTCCCCCTACCAGGGATCAAGCCAGCATCCCGGGCATGTGCCTCGATCCAGAATCGAACCGTGACCTCCAGGTTACTAGGTTGAAGCTCAACCATTGAGCCACGCCAGCCCGGTCCGCTTCCTCCTTTTCAAGGTCTCCGTTCAGGTGGCACCTTCTCTGTGACGCTCCCCAGAGAGGCCCTCCGAGAGCCGTGGTCTCTGGGGACAGGCTGAGGGGTGGCGCTGCTGGGTGGGTGCTGTGACGGAGGTGGGTGCGGCGTGGGCCCAGCAGGAGGAGGCGGAGCTGAGGGAGGGCTTTCCCTCTACCACGCACCAGGTGGTTTGTGCGATTTAGAATCTGCCACTCCTCAGCTCCCACAGTGGCCTGAAGATCCGGATTTCCCTATTTGCTGTCACTTCCTAGTGTTGGTTGCGCAGTGTCGAGTACTTGAGTAGAATTTATTGGGTCTGGTTCCGGCCTGGAATGAAGTCACTCTGCTCTTCCTCCTTTCCGTTTCCTCTCAGCGGAGGGTCTGGAACGAGGGGAGAGCCTCTGAGCCCAGACCTTCGCTTCTTCCAACCACGGGCGGCAGACGCGCGTCCTCTGAGTGGCCGTGGCCGACAACGGAGGTCTGTGAAAATGGGTCTTCTAGAGCGGAGTTTGTTTTCCCCTCCGCTTCCCCAAGGGTGTGCGCGTCATCTCAGAGTGAAGGACCAGGGTCTTTGGTGGAAGCTTAAGCAACTTTTAAAAATGTTGTCTTGCATATCTTCATAATCACATTTTACTTGCAACATCTGTCCTGTAGCCAGTTGGTTTGATGGGTTCCTAATGAAGTAGCTGGGGGCAGAACTCCTGCCAGGAGCCGCTCGTCAATCTTTTGCGTGTTGTGTGAAGTCTGCCACCGGTAGCTTCCGTGTGTCCCAGTCTCTAACGAGAATTAATCCGGGGAGTCTGAAAGAAGTGGAATTTGGGGAGTGCCCTGAGTAGGTGTACGTGGTTTTGTGTAATGGTTTAAAACAGTTTAAAATGATTACGTGCAAAAAAAAAAAAAAGCGTCATATGTTAAGGGACTTAGAAAGCTCCAATTCTAAGGAATATAGTAATTAATCCTTTAAAATATTAATCTCCCTTTCCAATTTATGTTTTGTAAGATGAGAACTTGGTGGGCTGTATTTTTTTTTAATATATTTTTATTGATTTCAGAGAGGAAGGGAGAGGGAGAGAGAGATAGAAACATCAATGATGCAAGAGAATCATTGATCGGCTGCCTCCTGCACGCCCCCTACCGGGGATCAAGCCTGCAACCTGGGCAAGTGCCCTGACCGGGAATCAAACCGTGACTCCCTGATTCATAGATCCACGCTCAACCACTGAGCCACACGGGCCGGACAGGGATTGATTTTTTGTTGTTGTTGTTGTTAATCCTCACCCAAGGATATTTTTTCTCATTGAGTTTTAGAGATAGTGGGACAGGGAGGGGAGAGAGAGAAGGGGGGAGGGGGAGAGAGAGGAAGGAGAAAGAAACATCGATGTGAGAAAGAAAGGAGGGAAAGGAGACAAACATCGATTGGTTGTCTCTCACATGTGCCCTGACCAGGGTTGGGGATCAAACCCGCAACTGAGGTACATGCCCTTGACCGGGAATTGAACCCGTGACCCTTTGCTCCGAGGGCGGACAATTGCTGAGTAAAACTGGCCAGGGCAGGGCTTGGTTTTTTAAAGCCACATGCCTGTCTCTGCTGTTCTTATTTGGGTGATTACAGGGGCTGGAAATAGATGATAGCTGTTTGGTCAGGTAGTGATGCCACTGAGGTACAATTTTCACTTAAATTAGTGGGGTTTTTGTCTTCTCTTATTTTTTTTAAAAAGTGCTTTGCTCCATGCGGTTTGTTTGTAGGGACCGTGTTGGGAGGGGTCTTTAGAAACCCCGGGGCTTCCCTGTGCGTCCTCGGGTTGTGTTCCGGTCATGTTTTCACTGAAGCTTAGCGAGTTCCACTGCTCTGCGCCGCGGGTGTGATCGGGGCAGGCCTGGCTTTCCGAGGGTTCACTGACCAGGAGGGAGCCCAGGCGCCTGCTTTAAGGAGCTGAGGTGCTTTTTTAAAATAAAAAGGTTATGATAGTCTATCAACCCCCTTTCCCAGTAAGGTTTTTTTTGTTTTTTTGTTTTGCTTGAAAGTCAGTTTTCTTAGACTGTAAGTCAGAGTCTTTGTTAACTACCCTCCCCACCTGTCCCACATCACCCGCCAGGTGTTTTTTCCTTCTTTTCCATTGTCAAGCCCTTACCATGTGTGTGTCTGTTACTCAGGCCACCCCCACATCTTTTGGGCTGCCGGGATGTATACACATCGGGAGTAAAGGTAACTGGCCTCGGGGCTTTGGGCCAGGAGACTTGGCCGGGAAGTGTGGCCCTCAGACGGCGTTTGTTCAGTCCCGCCCCTCCCTGAGCTGCAGCCCCTCGCCTGCCACGTGGAATTAATTGTTAGTAATGCCTGCCCTCGCCGGCTCCGGAGGTGGTTCTGGCGATAAGATGAAATGAATGGGGCGGAATTCCATAAGTTGTAAAATATCACGTTGCCAAGGATTTAAGAAAATGCCTCATTAAGAATTGAATGAATCTGGGCTTTTCTTTACAATCCCAAATGCTTAATGTGCCCGTGACCGTTAGCTTTGAGGTGTGTCAGGCAGCTTCCCTAGGAGCGTTTTCTCCTTTCGTTGTGTGGTGTTTCAGTGTTTGGGGAAACGTCAAGTCAGCGTTCAGTGGCCGCTAGTCTTCCGTAAGCAAGACTATGGAATGCGCACAGCTCAGCCGGTAGCGGTCTCTTCAGCTACATGCATTCCCTTAAACATTCCTTTAGTGAAGTGTGTGTGTGTGTTTTTTTTTTTTACATTCCAGGTCCTAAGTGACCTGCCTTGAGGCTGGGAAAGTCAGGAGGCAGCCTGAGGTCAAGGTCAGGAGGCAGTCTGAGGTCAAGGTCAGGAGCAGCCTGAGGTCAAGGTCAGGAGGCAGCCTGAGGTCAAGGTCAGGAGGCAGCCTGAGGTCAAGGTCAGGAGGCAGCCTGAGGTCAAGGTCAGGAGGCAGTCTGAGGTCAAGGTCGGCGGTGTTCCTGCTCCCATTGGAAGTACCCAGGAGGCAGCCCGCATCCCTGTGAACCTGACCTCAGCACCAGGGTTTCCCGGGGCCGCCTGCCCCTCCGCTTGGAAAGCTGTTGGTGCCGAGTGTCTGCTTCTCCTGCTCTCCCTCCGGCCTCTGCTTTCCAGGTGTGGCTGGGTGGGGGCGGGGGGCCTACAGAGGCTCACAGAACACGCACTGGCCGACAGAGAACCTTCATTCTGTAGACGATATGAAGTTATACTGTCGTAGAGGACAGCAGGATTTTAATACAGACCCTGTGCTGTGCCCGCGGACCATGCTCCAGGCGGAGGTACCAGGTGGGGCTCAGAGGTGAGGTGCTGGGGCTCACCCTCTGGAGGGAGGAGCAGGCCTGGGTGTGACTTTAGCGCAGGGTCCTGAGTGCGCCACAGCCCCGCAGGGTGTGGGGGCCGGCCGGTGCAGTGTCCAGCATCTCTGACGGGCTCCCCCTGCCGGGGTCCCAGGCAGGACAGGTATCGGTAGGTGTGTGAGTTCCGGGAAGGGCCGTGAATTACCGGAAACCTAGAATTGTAGGTGTTCTGGAAATTGAGAATCCCCCAAACCTGCCTTTCTCAGCACGAGTCTCATCTGTTGTTTTGGATGAACATGGCCATCCTGCCTTTTGACATGTGACACACTCCGCGGGGCATTTTCACACACGTCACACATCCCCAACACTGAGTGACTGACTCAAAGCCACGCGGATCGGTGCTCTCACAGTTCTGAAGGTTGGGAGTCCGGGCCAAAACCAAGGTGTTGGCAGGGCTGACCACCTGAGCAGAAAGCAGCTCCTGGCACTTGCAGGACCGAGACCTGTTTCCTGCTGGTTGTCAGCTGGGGGCCGCTCTCAGCTCCTGGAGCCTCTCTGTGGTCCTTGCACATCCCCCCCTGGTCCCACATCCCCCCCTGGTCCCACATCCCCCCCTGGTCCCAGAACGCAGGGACCCTGACCCCTGCTCCCGCCCCCCGACTTCCCCACCTGCCACATCTCTCTTCCACTCGGAGCAAGTGCTCTGCTCCGAAGGGCTCGTGCGAGTAGATCGGGCCGCCTGGGCCACCCGGGATAAAGTCCCCTAAGGTCTGGCAGTCCTTTTCCGCTGTGTAACGTGACGTAGCCACGGGTTCCAGGCATAGGGCACGGACCTGCTTTGGGGGCCATTATCCCACCTTCCACAGTGACCAGATCCATTCCTGACAACACCCGGGGAAGTGGTTATTGTTGCCGCCGCCCACCAAGGCACCGGCATTTGAAGCCCCCCGTGGCCCCGCTCGTCTGCCTCGCGCCGGAGCCGATGGCGAGGCTCACAGCAGCGACAGGCCAGCTGGCGGAAGCAGAGCCCAGGCCTGTGTTTTCAGCGTCTGAGGCCTCTGCTCTGATCCCCGGAGTTTTGCCAAGAAGTCGTCGGAGTGGTTACTGGAACAAACGCCGTGTGGGGAGCTGGGACCCTGCCTTCCCAAGGTTTGTGTGAGGCCCCTTCTTCCTGGGGTGAAGAGTGCACGCTTCCATGTCCTTTCTGGAATGGAAACAGCTGAGCCAGCCCAGCAGGGTTCTCATTCCTGAGATTTAGGGATTCTGCTTCAAGGCCAAGGCAAAGCCGGATAAACAAAGTCTTCCCGTCGGCCAGAGGTCGGGCTGGGTGCAGCCTTCTGGTCGGGGGGCAGCTGGGGAGGGCACAGGCATTTAAGGCCCAGTGTGGCCTCGCTGACCATGTCCATGCTTTAAGTTGTTTTCGTTAGGATTCTTTTTTCTTTACCGAAAATGAGAAGCTCTGATTTGAAATAAACTTCCTGTAAGAGACCAGAATCTATAACCCCAAGGCTTTCACCTGGCCTTCAACAGTTTGCCGGCTGCTGGAAACCCTGTGCAGAAATTGTGTGCCCGTGTGTGTGTGTGTGTGTGTGTGTGTGTGTGTGTTCCCCCGGGGAGGATATTTTGCGGTCCATACATTTTCAGATTTTGGATTCCAAAAGGTTTAAGAACACACCACTTAATAGAATATGCTTATCTGTCAAGTATCAGATTTTGCTAAAAAATTAAATACCATTTTAAACAAAGCTATACAGGCATAGTTCTACGAGTCAGAAGTTCTGTAAAGCTCAGAACAAAGAGCAGCAGCCCCCTCCTCCGCCCTCCTCCACCCTGCGCCCCGGGCCCCAGAGCCAGCCCCTGCAGGGTCCAGCGGTTCTCCCCGTGTGTGCTGTGAGGGAAGATGGTGGGAGACCTGGCCGTCCCCTCCCCGCCCGCACCCCACCTGCTCAGCATGCCCGCATGCTGTGCAGGGTTTTGGTGAAATGTGATGATATGGAACTCTTATTCACAGATGAGGTTTTAGTCTGTTTTGACTGCATTTCCTTCTTTTCACAGTGTGTCCTTCCTCCTGGAGTTGATCATTGCCCTGTTTTGCTCTGCATTGTTTTCTTTGTATCTCGCACTTATTCGCTAGCTGCCCCCCTTGCCCCCCTCCAAGAAGTTAAAACCGCCTCCCCATCCATTCATATCCACCAGGGAGCCAGCCATTTAGCTTTTCCTTCGGGTCATTCTTCCCGTTTTCCTCGGAGCTGGGTGCTTCCCAGGCCTGCTCACACCCAGGTCTGCCCTCGGGAGCGCCGGTCCTCCCCGAGCCCCCCTCACCCTCTCCTGGGGGACATAGCTACCTATGGTCTCCCCGAGCCCCCCTCAGCCTCTCCTGGGGGACATAGCTACCTATGGTCTCCCCGAGCCCCCCTCAGCCTCTCCTGGGGACATAGCTACCTATGGTCTCCCCGAGCCCCCCTCAGCCTCTCCTGGGGGACATAGCTACCTATGGTCTCCCCGAGCCCCCCTCAGCCTCTCCTGGGGACATAGCTATCTATGGTCTCCCCGAGCCCCCCTCAGCCTCTCCTGGGGACATAGCTACCTATGTCTCCCCGAGCCCCCTCACCCTCTCCTGGGACTAGCTATCTAGTCTCCCCGAGCCCCAGCCTCATCTCCTGGGAAGCGTGACATAGCACCTATTTCTTACCAGCGTGGATGCACTTCTTCAGAAACAGTCCTATGAAGTCCCCCCGTGCCAGCTCATGAGTTCCTAGAGCAGCCCTATTCCTGTGACCGCGTTGGGCGAGAAACCGCATGGCTGGGGCCTGCCGAGAACTCGTGGCTGCCTCGACGCACCTTGCCTCCGAGTTAGCTCGCTTGCCCGGTCAGTGGCGACGGGAGCTTTCTTCACCTCTTTACGCCTAACCCTGCCTCTCGGAGCCGCCCCGAGCCTGGCTGGGACCTCCGTGACCGATCTGGCTGCTTGGAAGGTAGAGTGGAATTGAGTAATTTTGCTAGAAAAAAAGGCGCGATGTCTGGGCTTGTCCCTCGGGGAAGAGGCCCTGGAGCAGCCTTTGGTGACTTTGGACACTTGGGAGAAGAGCAGGAGGGAGAGCTTTGCCGGACGGGCGACCTTGCCTGCGGAATGAAGCCCTGGGCAGGAGCGGCCTGGCGGGTCAGGGTGCCGCCTGCAGGAGCTGTCAGGCCACTCTCCCTAGGCCGCAGCGTCACGCCTCACTCAGCCCTTCTCTTCTCACCCACCCCAGGGCGCCCTGCAGAGCTTTTTTTTTAATTTTGGCAAAAGTGCCACCTGGCTCTTAGTGTATCTTATCTTTCCTGCTTATACCAAACACTGTTGCCGATTAGTTTTGTGTTCCATGCAGAAGAGGACTGACAGTGAGATAGCACACTGCACGCTGTTGCAGGGCGAGCTCTGGCTCTGATTGTGAAGTGGCCCCTCCAGTGGGCTAAAGGCAGACGTGGGGGAGGGTGCCGGAGCCACTGCCCAGGCGCTGCCCGTCACGGCAGTTAGAGGCCCCCATCCCTCAGCTGGAAATGGAAGCAAACTGGTCTTCTGGTCACCGTAGGCCTGGGCACCATTTATCTGTGAGGAAAGGTGCTGAGGTCTGGGCTCACCAGCGTGTTTCCAGGTGTCCTGCGCTCTCTCCTCCCCGGGGCCGGGGGGGGGGTGCTGAGGAAGGCGCCCCCCAGTTGAGTACCAGCACCTGTCAGCTGCTTCACACAGAGTCCCTCCTGCTACAGTCTGGAGGGAAGGTTCTCTATTAAGATGAAGGGAGCGCTTAGCGCTGTCAGGGAGTGGCTGCAGGTCACATTACGAGAGGAGAAGGAAGCGCTGGGACCAGGGGTTTGACCTCAAAGCCCTGGACCTTCCCTCAGCACGTGGTCGCTTCCCGGACGGTGGGGGAGGACTGAGAGCCCGGGAGCGGTTCTGGGGAAGAGGCCTGGGGGCACAATGCTCTCTCCAGACCTGGAAGCCCCTCACTCCCTCGGCTGCTACATCGTGGACTGACCAGCCGGAGGGAAGCGCCGGCTCTAGACTGTTCTCTGTGGAAATAGATGGAGACCAGCCACACGAGAAAGGCAGCGGCTGTTTATGCAGAGTTTAGGGTTTGGCAGGGACCCCAAGCAGGCAGAGGGGTGGGAGAGCTTTTAGTGGAGAGAAGGGGGCCCGGGGTCCTGGTGGGGCTGGGACGGGGAGGCTGGGCAGCTACCAGAAGGGGCGTCACCGGTGGCTGGTTGGGGAGCAGGTTGGCTTCCTCAGGGTGGCACTGCGTTTGGAAGTGGGCAGAGTTAGGGACGCTGTCAGGTACTGATCCAGTCCCGGCTGAGTGTCACCGAGGTCATTGCTCGGCCTCCTGGATTGTCACTGGGCAGCACTGACTTCCTGCAGGTCGCCTCCACAGGTGGGGTCCTGGGCTGGCTGCTGCAGGCTGGGGCCATGGCTCTGCCTGACAGGAGGGTTGGCCGTCGTCTGTCCGTATAGTCCGTCTCTCGTCTCTCTCGTCGGTAAGATATTAACTGACAAATTAGGGGTGCTGGGAATTCCGTAGATGCTCTGTGTCCCTGGAAGAGCTTTTCAGACCGACAGGAATCAGCATGACTGTACGCTGTTGGACCACAGCCTCCGAGATTTACACAGGGCGGCTTCCGCAGCATCTCCCGCTCGGCCCTCCCGCCTCGCTAGGAAAACGTTCTGTCCATTCCTGGCTCTTTGCCGTCGGTCTGGTGGCTCCACGTCCCCCGCACAGCCCATCCTCTGTGCGTCTCGCAGTTTGCTGGCCTAGCATGTCCCCGGCGGTGAAGAGGATCGTGGCCGCCTTTGTGGTGCTGCGGCATTGACCGTGGACTTGCAAACTGGAAGGCTCGCGGGAACCTCCCAGGCCAGCCCCCTGTCTTAGATGAACTGCAATGCAAAGCCCGCTGCCTCAGGTGATGGGGCGAGGGTGAAGGTGTGGTCTAAAAGGAAATCTCGCGGGAACTGGTTTTTATTTTCTCTGCTTCTGCCTCTTGTTACCATAGAAACTTAAAGTTGGCCTTTGTGTGTTACCATACATGTAGAAAACATTGATTTGTTTACATACAGGGTACCTTTTTCCCTACTCATTCAGTTGCTGTTTCAGCCTGGTTAGAAGGTCACCTTTAGGGACGGGATTGTGTCCCCCCTCCCGCCAAGGCCAGTTCCCCTGTTCATGTCCTCACAGTTGCATCTTGTCATTGAATTCTTTGTTCCTCTCCAGTCTGTTCGGCCCGTCCGGACTGAGTCATGCCCGCACCCTGCCTTTAGCACTCCACGCCTACAGACCCATGATGTCCCGCTGCCGAGAGGAAGTGCGACTCCTGGGCTTGGCCTCAGCGCCTTCGTGATCTGGGCGCAGTCCACTAGTTTGGGTCTCTTTCTTTCCGTTACTGCTGTCAGGTGTACAGGAGACGGGCTCCCACACCCTTCCCGGAGCCAGGCTAAGAGCCGGCTTAGAACCTGACCTCTCCCACCTGCCCATGCTCTCTCCCCCGCAATGCCATCGCCGCTGCGCCGCACATCGTACCCTCCCTCAGGGCCGGAGTGCTCGCTCTCCGTGATCCCTCCCGGACACCTCGAGAGTGCGGCACCTTCCGTCTTCGTTTAATCAGCACCCGCCCCTGTGAGGCAGGAAGCACTGTGGCCTTGTCTCTCACCACGGGGTTAGGACAGCTAGCCCGACGTGTGTACTCTGAGCAGTGGAGCAGCAGTGGCCAGGCCCTGGAGACGGAAGCCCACTCCCTCGCTGCTCTCCATCCTGTGACCGCCGCCGGTTTCTCCGGGATCTTTCCGCAGGCGCCCTGTGCAGGAACGACCTAACCCTAACCCTAACCCTAACCCACACTGTGCTCTGGAACGTTGTGTTCTGTACCATCACACACAGGAGAGAAAATTGCCCTGTTGTGAAGAATAGGAGACCAAAGCTGAGAGAGGTCAGGTGGGCCATTTGCCTGCTCTCACAGCAGATGGTTAAGCTACAGCCTGAATTTAGTCTCCTAATTTTCCAATCTGTTTTCTTTGGAGGCAAGCTAGGATCAAATCCACGTTACCTTGGACAAGTTAATAATGATGTACTACTTCCGTCCTCGCTGGGATCGTAAGCCGTCCTGTGAGAGTGGAGAGGGATTTTGAGATTTAGAGAATGTTTTGCTGAGGGTCTAGGACCGTGGTCGGCAAACTGCGGCTCGCAAGCCACATGCGGCTCTTTGGCCCCTTGAGTGTGGCTCTTCCACAAAATACCACGGCCTGGGCGAGTCTATTTTGAAGAAGTGGCATTAGAAGAAGTTTAAGTTTAAAAAATGTGGCTCTCAAAAGAAATTTCAATCGTTGTACTGTTGATATTTGGCTCTGTTGACTAAAGAGTTTGCCGACCACTGGGCTAGGACCCTCCTGGAAAGGCAGGGAGGTTTCTCTGCTTTGCAACCCGAACACCTGACTTGCTAAAACCTTTTGCTGTGGTTTTTTCTACGGGGGAAGCCCAGGCCTTTTGTCTTTCAAGACTGCAGTTCTCTTGGCGAGGAAAGGGGGCGTGTTATCAGGCCCTTTAGGTTGAGCAGGTCCGCTGAGTTCAGGAGACTGTACTTTCTATGTGATGGGAAGATTGAGGAAGCCAGTAGGGAGTCAGGCTGCTTCTGAGCTGATGAAGCTGTCTTCCCTGCTTTCCTTCGCCCGTCCCGGTGACAGCGTCGCCTCTGCCTCTGACGCCACTGGGCTCGGCGCCCTTCCGAGAGGGCGCTCTCCGGGCCGCGCACACCACAGGTAGCCCCGAAAGGCTGTGCATGGCCGTGTGCGTCTTGTCGAGCTTCCCAGGCAGGTGGATTGATTAGCACAATTCATATGTGAGTTGTGTGTGTATAAGTGTACACTTACTTATGACACAGGAGCCAGACCAATCCCTAAGAGCCCTCTTACTCCAGTAATAAGTCGTTTGGCATTCACGCCGAGAGCGTGCGTGTGCCCACTCCCCTGCCGGCTCTCACTGGTCCCTGCCGGCTCTCACTGGTCCCTGCTGGCTCTCACTGGCCCCTGCCGGCTCCCACTGGGGGCGGGCCCGCTTTGAATGCGCAGCCTTCACCTTTCTAGTCAGGCGGGTTACGTTTGGGCCACTGGGCCAGCGATTAACTGCGTGAATCCCCATCCTCCGTCCACCAGACTCTCTCTGACGGATGATCTCAATATCTCGCTGGGCTTTGCTGTTTTCCTAGCAGCGTGAGCTCAGGCCCAGCCCGAGCAGCTCCCTGAGAAATCACACTCATCTCCTCGTCGTGCATATTTTCAAGGCAAGCAAAACACGAGCGGCTTTTACGGGGCTGCATACCAGCATCCTGCGGCAGCCAGGGCCCTGCTCTGCCGGCTGGGAGCACAGCTAGTGAAGTGCCAGGCAGGCCAGGCCCGGCTGGGCCAAGTGGGACAGCGGCCGGTCTGTTTCCCGCGCGGCCTTCCAGCCGTCGTCCACCGACTGTCCTCTGCACCGTGCCCAGCGTGGTGGGAGTGCCAGGCTAACCGAGGCACTTCCGTAACCACGAGGGCATCGCAGCCCAAACGCAGGTGCAGGAGGAAGGCTGGCGGCACTGGGCAGGCGCACAGACGGAGGAGCGGTGGTTCCGGCCCCTCTGAGGGGGGTGGCGTGGGGAGGCACAGGCAGAAAGGCACGAGGGAGCCCAGGAGTGTCAGTTGTGGGGACGTGGATTCCGACACGAGAAGAGATGGGGTGGCGATGTGTGTGCAGCACCGCAAGGTGCCGCGGCTCACCTGTGCGCGCCCCGCCGCACCTGACACTCGGGAGCGTTCAGTTGTACCTCCGGTCCGACCGCCCTGCTCCCGGCTTGTTTCTGCAGGAGCGTGGCCGCGGAGTCCTTCGGACTCTCCACCAGCGGAGTGGCTGCTCACTGAGGAAGGACCGTCCAGTCCCCGGAGGCAGAAAGCAGGTGGGTCTCTTTCTCGCTGCCTTTGGCGTAACCACGATGAGTTTTGGGTGTGTTTGCTTCCAGATCTTTCCAGTGCACTTACAAATACCTATGTGCCGTCGGCGGACATTTTTAAAACAAAATGATGAATGCTTGTCCGCTGTTCCCGCCCCCCCCTTCCCCCCCCCCCCCCCCCCCCCGCCCCAGCAGTGTGCTCGGCCCGCCGGGCGCTGCGGGAGCCCTAGTCGGCTGGCCGGCCCTAGACAGAGTAATGGCAGTAACGCTCGCACGCGTGCACGGCGCACCCGCCCGTGACGGTCCTGCATGCTGGCTCCGGACACGAGTGGGTCTTAGAGTTTTCACCCCAGACCTGTGGGTGAACACTGTTACTTTAACAGGTTACAAACGATAAAACTGGCAGAGAGAAGACAAGCCACTTTCTCAAGCTCATGGCATTATTTCCAAGACAGAGAACACGTTTTAAAACACTTGTTAATAAATTCAAGTTGTTTACATCCACTCATCTCAGGACACATTTCTCAGTGCATTCTGTGTCGGGCGGTCCCAGGAGCTTTTCCGGAAAGCACGTGTCGGGTGGGGGTGAGGGGGGACGGTCCGCAGGCATGGGGGGGGCACAGAGGGGTCTCCCCACGCTCCTCGGGACAACCATTCTCTCTGCGGTCTGGCCCAGGTCTCGTTCTCGCTCACACTTTCCAGAGGGACTTGGTTTTGCGTTCCGTGGCGGCTCGCCTGAGACTGAGCCACTATATTTCACGCGGCCTGGAAGGTCAGCACGGACGCCCCTGGGTTGGCCTGCTGTCACCCCAGTCCCATGGGAGGGCTCACTCCCGCCTGGAGTGATGGCCTGCCCCAGCAGGGTTCGCAGAGTGGTGGACCTGGTGCTGGTTTGGAGGGGTCCGGCCTTCCTGCTGCTGCCCCCTGGGCGGGGTTCCCCTGGCCTCGGGGTTTGTGGGGACTTCCCAGCTCGGAGCAGGGCCGGGCGTCTGCTGGCCCAGAGGCATGTTATGCGAGTGCGTCTGTGCGTGGGGAGGAGCAGCAGGGTGGGCTGTGCGGGAGGGCCCGTCACGGGCGGTGAGTCTGCGGCCCGTGCTGGCCGCACATGCGCTGGGTGCTGCTGCGTGCTTTCTTGGCAAGTTTCAGTTGGGTGTCTCCGGGACAGAAAGCATGACATCAGCTTTGCCACCGAGTATTTATAGCCGGGGCGCCTCCCATGTGGTCACTGTCTGTGCTGCGGTCTCCCGGGGAAATTGCAGCTCTCCCGGCACCACCCACTCCCAGGTGCTGCTCATCCTGCTCACCTTCGGAGCGGGGTGCCAGCCAGGGATCCTCTCTGCACTTGGTGTCTGAGCGCCCAGGTGAAGGGGCAGAGTGCTGCCGGCCCTCCCTCCTCTGCCTCCCATTCCTCCCCTCCCCTCCTCCTCCCCCTCTCCTCCCCCCTTCCCCCTCCTCCTCCTCCTCCTCTCCCTCCCCTCCCCCTCCTCCTCCTCCCCCCTTTCCTCCCCCCTCCCTCCCCCCCTCCCCCTCCTTCCTCCTCCTCCTCCTCCCCTCCCCTCCCCCTCCTCCTCCTCCCCCTCCTCCCCCCCTCCTCCTCCCTCCCTCCCCCTCCTCCCCTCCTCCTCCTCCACTTTCTCCTCCTCCCTCCTCCTCCTCCTCTCCCTCCCCTCCCCCTCCTCCCCCCTCCTCCCCCTCCACTTTCTCCTCCTCCTCCTCTCCCCCCTCCCCCCTCCCCCCCTCCTCCTCCTCCACTTTCTCCTCCTCCTCCTCCTCTCCCTCCCCTCCCCCTCCTCCCCCCTCCTCCTCCTCCACTTTCTCCTCCTCCTCCTCTCCCGCCCCTCCCCCTCCCCCCCTCCTCCTCCTCCACTTTCTCCTCCTCCTCCTCCTCTCCTCCCCCCTCCCCCCTCCTCCCCTCCACTTTCTCCTCCTCCTCCTCTCCGCCCCTCCCCCTCCTCCCCCTCCTCCTCCTCCACTTTCTCCTCCTCCTCCTCCCCCCTCCCCCTCCTCCTCCCCCTCCTCCTCCTCCACTTTCTCTCCTCCTCCTCCTCTCCCGCCCCTCCCCTCCTTCCCCCTCCTCCTCCTCCACTTTCTCCTCCTCCTCCTCCCTCCCCCCCTCCCCTCCTCCCCCTCCTCCTCCTCCTTTCTCCTCCTCCCTCCCTCCTCCCCTCCCCTTTCCTCCTCCTCCTCTCCTCCTCCTCCCCTTTCTCCTCCCCCTCCCCTTCCCCTCCCTCCTCCTCCTCCTCCTCCCTCCCCTCCTCCCTCCTCCTCCTCCTCCCCTCCCTCCTTCCACCCCCCAACTTTCCCTTAAAATCAAAAACTGAGCGGGTATTTGGTTTTGGTTCCCTCATTGGCTCCTCTGCTGAGTGTGTTCCAGAGTGAGCCTGGGAAAGTGAGAAAGGACGTTCGTCCTCCCCTCAATGCTGACACGCCACTCCTACCCGAGGGGCTGCGGTGCGCAGGCGTGCAGAGCGGCTGTGCGTCTCCCTTCACGCCTCCCGTGGCCCCGCCGCGACGGGTGGTGGTCATCCCATTAGTGACAGGCTCAGCCCAAAGTGGGGGAGGGGCCCTCACAGTCTGGGCGAGGCCGTGGCGAAGGAGAAGCCAACACAGTGAGGCAGGCCGATGGCTCTCAGCCCTGGAGGCCCGGGAGCCGCCTGGCGCTGGACGGCCCGTGGCCAGCTCGCCACGCCTTTGTGTCCCCCGGCTTCATGTGGACGAAGCCGCCCGCCCTCCTGTCCTGTGTGAAGCCTGAATGCTTACACTCAGCCGCACGTGGAGAGCATGGGGCACCGCTTCAGGCTCAGGACAGACACTGCTGTCCTGTCCCAGGGCCGCAGGCTCCCAGGGTCCCAGGGCCACAGGTCCCAGGGCCACAGGCTCCCAGGCCACAGGCTCCCAGGCTCCCAGGTCAGGGCCACAGGCTCCCAGGGTCAGGGCCACAGCTCCCAGGGTCAGGCCGGGTTCCCGCAGTAAACGGGAAGTACAGTCCCCATCGGTGGGTACACATGCTGCCCTGGCCGGTGCTGCTCAGCGGTGGAGCCTCGGCCCGCGCATGAAGGGTCCCGGGTTCGATCCCCGCTCAAGGGCAGGTACCTGGGTTCCATCCCCGGCCGGTTGGTTGGGCAAGTGCAGGAGGCAACCAATCAATGTTTCTCTCTCTCTCTCTCTCCCCCCCCTCCCCTCCCGCCCCTCCCTCCCACTCTCCAAAAAATCCCTGGAGAAAATATCCTTGGTGAGGGTAAACAACACATCGATCCGCGTCTAGTTCTTTCCTCATGCTTTCCTACGCCTGATGGTGAGACGTGTCCGCGGTGGCTGACACGGCCGCGGTCAGAATGCTGGTACTTGGAGCTCCAGTTCTCGCGTTCTCACCATCAGGACGTTTGTGCTGCAGCACCACCTGGCATCGAGGTGGGCAGACGGCTGCGTGCCCAGCATCGTCCCATCCCGCTGGAACGAGGCGCGTGCGGGAATGGTCATGGCAAAGCAACGAGCCGACCACCCTCGCACGTGGACAGCAGCTGCTCACAAGGACACAGGCACACAGGCGGCGCGCAGCACTGGGGTGAGGGGAGACGGGGAATCTGGGAGGTGTTGGGCGGGACACAGAACTCTTACTCAGGCTCAACCTGGACGTGCGGCCCGCCCACGGGGAAACTGGCCCACCGAGATGGACCGTGTGCTCCGCTAGGAAGGCTGAGGGGGGAAGGACGGGCGGAGCGGAGGAGGCATTTACACACACACAGCATGAAGGACCATTGTCCGAGCAAGTCACAGCTCAGGGTTCAACGGGAAACCAACAGCCCACCGGAAACGGGTACGAAACACGAGGAGACGCCGCCGAAGAGGAGACACCGATGAGGAGGGAGCGGTGACCCCGCTCAGAGTCGCAGCCTTCGGGGAAATGCACATTCGACCACACACCTAGCCGCCTGGCGCCATAGGAGCGGCGACAAGCCCCAGCCTGGAGGGCGGGGCCCGGCGGGGGGCTGGTGGGAACACGGGGAGCAGCCCCTCTGGGGAGCAGCGGGCAGCTTCTCACACGGAGCCTGCAGCTCCGGCGGGCTCGGCGGGGCACCTGGGCGCCGCCCCGGCGAGATGGAGGCCTGTGTCACACACACACCCGCACAGCGTGCCCGCAGCTCTGCTCCTAACAGCCGGAAAGGGGCAGCACCCAGAGCCCTCGGGGGATGGACAGACACCCCGTGGCCCATCCGCACCCGGAACGCCGCTCTGCCCCGGACGGGACCAGACGGGTGCCGCGCAGCCCGGTGGCTCTCCAGGGACTCGCACTGCTGAAGAGCAGCCATTTCCCACGGACAGTGTATCCTCCCATTGATCAGACGGCCCCGCCCCCCAGCGGGACACAGGGTTTGTTGACGTAAGAAAACATGCGAACTTGTAGAGAATCCTTATTTTTACTTTTAGCCAAAACTGATGACATGCCGGGAGGAGATCTCAAACGCACGAGAGAATACCAGGGTGCAGCTTCCTTTATGCATCTCAGCTTAATGAGAACAAAGGAAGGGTACGGGGGCGGGGGGGGCGGAGGGGGGGGCAAGGCCGAGGCTGGATGAGACACGCTCACTCAGCAGCAGGCGCCCAGGACGGGAGCCGCAGGCCTGCCCTCTGCCTTCCGGGCCGTGATGCTGGCTCTGGAACCAGAGGCCTCGAGTCCCGGTTCTGATGCTGGCGGTGTCCTTGCAGAGGCCATTTCTGGGCGTTTCGGGCTCCTTCTCTAAGAAAGGGGCCCGAGATGGGGCACTGGGCTCGCCACCCAGGCTGCCAGGCGAAGAGCCTGGGAGGCGCCGCCCAGGTGAGGAGCGACGCCGTGTGCGCAGGCTCTGGACCAGCTGCATGAAACTCCAACGGACACGGACTCACCAGTGTCGGGGGGCCCAGTTCCGTGCAGCTCACAGTTTTATTGGAGTTAGAGACGCTCAAGGAGACACTCCCCGCACCCCCCGCCCCCCACCCCCAGCCTAGGAAGCAGGAGGCTCTGTCCTGTCTGTGTTTGGTGGCTTTGTCCCAGCTGTAGGCACGGGGCCGCAGAGCGGTGGAGGGAAGCCTTCCGCTCTGGCTCTGCGGACTGGCCAGTCCGGGCCCCTTGGGACGGGGTGGGAGTCCTTTCATGGGAACGTGCCCGCTGCTCCCAGAAGTGCCCGCACAACAAGGAGGAGACCTGTTCGGGCAGTGGGCCGAGCCCAGGACATTTCGTGGCCTCAGCAGTCAGACGAGCTGCAGCCCCAGCTTTCCGGCAGCGTGGCTCAGGCAGGCGCTGGGAGTGAGGAAGGAAGCCAGCCGCCCGCTGGGTCTGGGGGGTCTGGGCGCCGGAGCGGGTCCCTCAGGTCCGGTTTTAGCCTCTGTGGCTGCAGTCCTCACCTGGGACGTGCTGCCTGCAGCAAGGGGTTTCTCTGAGGGCGCGATGAGGCAGCTCAGGAGGCAGCCCTCATGGAAGTGGGATTGGAGTGAGCGGCCTGGAGCACACAGAGGGCGCACACAGAGGGCGCACACGGAGGGCGCACACGGAGGGCGCACACGGAGGGCGCACACAGAGGGCGCACACAGAGGGCACTTCAGATGCTTGGGGAATGAGGGAGGGAGGGACCGAGGGAATGAGGGAGGGAGGGAGGACGGACGGACGGCCTGCGCCCCTTGCTCAGCCCCCAGCTGCGGAAATGGACGTGTAGCTGCGGTCCGGGTCTCCTTGGCGGGGTGACGGCGGGGCTCTGTTTTCGCTCTGATTCTTAAGGACGGAAAAGGGTGCTTTGGCCACCCGACTGGCTGGTGGCAGAAATTCTTTTTTTGTCGCCGTTAGACCGGGAGCTGGAAGGAGCCTCTGCCTTTTTATACTTCCCTCTCGTTGAACTTTAGCCGGAGTGAGACCAGAGGGGAGGGACTTACCTCGGGTGACCTTGCTGATGGGCAGCTGGCCAGGCCTGGAGCCCCAGCCCCGACTCCCAGCAGCGCTGTTCTCTGCCCTGAGCTGCTTTTCGGTGCCCGCCCTGAGCACCGGTGGGTCGGAACCGTGCTGTGCACTGGGGCGGGCGGGGGGCGGGGGCTCTCAGAGAGGGGCAAGTGGCCCAGACCTGGATTTCTCTCCTGCAGCCTCCGCAGGGCTCAGAGTTAATCCCCGGGCAACTGACTGCGGAGATACGGGAAGTTGTTCTGTGTGTGAACTTCTCCCAGAGTGCTTTTCACCTGGGAGTGCATCTGGTTTGGGCTGGAGTAGATCCTTGACACTGGGCCCCCTGCCCAGCAGCAGAGAGCACGGTAAACACTCAGGGCCGGGCTCACTTGCCCTCCACCTGGATCCCTGGGGCTTCGTCCGCATCTGGGAGCGGTGGGAGCGGAGCGGGGGGAGCGGAGCGGTGGGGAGAGCGGGAGCAGTGGTGTGCGCCGAGCTGCTCCGAAGAGCCAGTGCCCACGCCGCACCTGTGACAGCGATCTCGCGGAAGTGGGCCTGGCCATCTGCAGGTCGGAAGAGCTCCCGGTGGTTCCCATGGGCAGTGAAGGTCGGGCTCCAGGTGACACAGCACCTCCTTCCACCAGCTCAGCGTGGCTTTGGGTGACGAGAGAATGTGGTGCCAGTTGATGTGGGAATTCCTGCTGACGTCCCCGGGGTGTGCTTCCCAGGTACTCCGTGTATTTGGGTGTCAGCCCGTTCTACGGTTCCGTCAGGGAACACAGCTTACCAGTTAATTAGGGGGAACGACCGTGAGTCCAGCTTGATCTGGGCTCTGACGCGCTCTGTGCCGGACACTTAGAAACATACCTCTCCCCGCGAGGGCTGTGGGGTCAGGCCTGCCTGCGATTCGCTAACTGGCTGTAGTTTGGGGCACGTTTTAAAACCGGTCAAAACTGGCTTCACGTGTAGAGTGGGATGCAGGCACCGTTATCGCCTCACGATTGCTCAGAGGTTTAGATGAGAAACCATGTGAAAGTGCTTAGCTTAGTGCCTGTGCCAAGCACATAGTGCCAATAGTCTCCATCACTGCGAGAGAGAGGAGAGAGAGAGAGGAGAGAGAGAGAGAGGGGGGGGGGGGGGGGGGAGAGAGAGGAGCATCGATGTGAGGGAAACGTCCAGCAGTTGCCTCCCATATGTGCCCTGACTGGAGGTCGAACCCACAACCTTGTGCTGTGCGGGACCACGCTCCAACCACCTGAGCCACCGGCCCGCATCGGCATCGCTTTCAGTGGGAATATTCAGAGCTGATAACGTGGCCACAGATGCCGCCTCCATCGCCCTTGAACCGAGGGTTTTCTTCGTCTTACCTGGTAGCTTACGAGCCACTCACTATCGGCCTCTTGAGTGCCTGAAGTTCAACTGCGTAGCCAGGGGCTTTGTTTGTCTCTTTGGTCTCTTTTCTGGAACATCCTGCCCACCTTCTGGCTGGAGGGGAGTGAGTCACTGCGCTTCACTCGCAGCCCTGGGGGGTGGGGGGTGATCTCAGCTGCAGCGCTCAGAGGTGTCTCCGTGCTTCCGGGCACCTGTGCTCGGTCCTCCCGCTCTGCTCAAGCTAATCTAGTTGTGCACGTTTTCATCTGTCCCCACTGAGTTCTGTCTGAGCAAGACTATTGTTCCTGTCACGGCGAGGTCCCTGCCCTGCGCAGGATCCTGCTCCCCGCTGGACTTGGGTGGGGCTCTTGGCTGAGTGCCTGGCAGCCTCCTGGGTTCCCAGCTCCTGTCCTCATTGGCAGGAGGGCCAGCCACACTCGCAGTTGCAGGGCAGACGACAGACATGGGAGTGCTTGACTGTGACAGGAGAGCCTGGGGGCAGCATCCCCGGAGAGGAGAGCCACTCAGCCATCCTGTGCAGACAGCTGCCCTCTGCCCCTCTCGCTGCGGCCGCGTCAGGGGGTGGCGCCGGCAGCCCCATCTGCCCGCGTTGCCACCCGCTGTCAGCAGCAGCAGCTGAAGGGACAGCTTGCCTGGATTTGCATGTGGGTGTTTGTGCTGTTTATAAGCAGTTAGAAGTGGCACGGAGCCTGTTGGTGGCAAGCTGGCAAATCCGCCAAACATGGACCAGTCGGTTAGGCACGTTGCAGGGCGCACACACAGCCTTCGTGTAAACAAACACGTCGCCCGTCATTTACAGTTTCTCTGGAAAACAGGCATGCGCTGTTGGCCATACGGGTTATAGACGTTTCCCGAGATGCCCGAGTGTGACTGCCAGCCGCCTGCCGCCGGCAGCACAGCCGTGGTTCTCACGGCCCCTTCCCCAGCGTGAGGACGGGGTGCCCGTTCCAAAGCTCTCGATTCAGTCAGTCTGCCCGTCCTCCCTTGGTGTCCTCGTCCTTGTGCCATTTCATGAGGTCAGCATCTCCGAGCGACGGCCTTTCTCCCTCTTCCTGCTGTTTTTCTCCAGATCCGTGTGTTTGGTTTGTCTCCACCCGTGCAGCGAGGGCCTCCGTGGCCGAGACTGGCCTCCCGCGCTTGCTGGGCATCACCAGTGCCTGGCGCATAGATTAACCGTACTTACTGAGCCAATGGGCATAGATTAACCGTACTTACTGAGCCAGTGGGCATAGATTAACACGTACTTACTGAGCGAATGGGCATAGATTAACCGTACTTACTGAGCCAATGGGCATAGATTAACCGTACTTACTGAGCCAATGGGCATAGATTAACCGTACTTACTGAGCCAATGGGCATAGATTAACCGTACTTACTGAGCCAATGGGCACAGATTAACCGTACTTACTGAGCCAATGGGCACAGATTAACCGTACTTACTGAGCCAATGGGCACAGATTAACCGTACTTACTGAGCCAATGGGCACAGATTAACCGTACTTACTGAGCCAATGGGCACAGATTAACCGTACTTACTGAGCCAATGGGCACAGATTAACCGTACTTACTGAGCCAATGGGCACAGATTAACCGTACTTACTGAGCCAATGGGCACAGATTAACCGTACTTACTGAGCCAATGGGGCACAGATTAACCGTACTTACTGAGCCAATGGGCACAGATTAACCGTACTTACTGAGCCAATGGGCACAGATTAACCGTACTTACTGAGCCAATGGGCACAGATTAACGGTATTTTACTGAGCCAATGGGCATAGATTAACCGTACTTACTGAGCCAATGGGCATAGATTAACTGTACTTATTGAGCCAATGGGCACAGATTAACCGTACTTACTGAGCCAATGGGCACAGATTAACCGTACTTACTGAGCCAATGGGCACAGATTAACCGTACTTACTGAGCCAGTGGGCATAGATTAACACGTACTTACTGAGCGAATGGGCATAGATTAACCGTACTTACTGAGCGAATGGGCATAGATTAACCGTACTTACTGAGCCAATGGGCATAGATTAACCGTACTTACTGAGCCAATGGGCATAGATTAACCGTACTTACTGAGCCAGTGGGCATAGATTAACCGTACTTACTGAGCCAATGGGCACAGATTAACCGTACTTACTGAGCCAATGGGCACAGATTAACCGTACTTACTGAGCCAATGGGCACAGATTAACCGTACTTACTGAGCCAATGGGCATAGATTAACACGTACTTACTGAGCCAATGGGCGGAGTGGGCGGAGACACCTGTTTCTCTCTCTACGGAAAGTGCTTGGGAAGAAGCTGTGAGCAGGATGGAGGCTGTAAGCAGTGAGAGTGCCCAGGTGGCTACCAGTGGCCCTTCACCCCGGCACCTGCCCCGGAAGGAGGACAGCGCTGAGGGGGCACACAGAGCTCCTTCCGGGACCAGCTCAGCGTCCCGCCGTCCACCTAGCGGGAGCTGCTGGAGCCATCCATCAGGCGAGGCAGGGGAAGGACGCACAGGGCTCCGAGGTGGAAGGGCCAGGTCCAGGGTCGCCCTGGGCTTTGAGCCGCACATGCCCTGTACGGAGCCGTCCTCCTGGCTCCGAGGAGGCAGCAACAGGGAGGGAGTGTGCTCCCGTGCCAGTGTCATGGCGCAGAGCACAGACCCTGCCGCCGAACGCGACGGTCACAGCCCTGGATGAGAGAAGCTGGCGGTTTTTCATCGTAACTTGAGGTTTCACGGTGCCTTTAATTTCCCATGGGTTTCATGAGGCAGGTGAGACAATTGAAGGAGTTTGGGGAACAGCAACTTTAGAATAAACGGGATCAGACCGGAGATGGTCGGCACGCAGACTGTTCCAAGGACAGCGGGGTCTGCTGGAAGCCTCGGGAGCACCCTCGCCCCAGCGTTGGAGCAGCAGCTGCAGCGCCGTGCGGCCCAGAAGCCCCTTATTAATTTTCATGTGAGTGACAGGAGGAGCAGATGGCGAGGGGCAAGTGTGAGACGTGTGGCCATTGAGCGCGCTCACCCCTGCGCGGTGGGATTTGAGACTGGCCAGTCCCGCAGAGCTGATCATTACCGGCCCTCCAGCTGCCGCTTGCCCCATCCGGGCCTCCTGCTGTCCTCAGCGAGACGCAGTGCCGCGCGTTTGAAATCGTGCAAGTTTACTTGCACCCGAAACTCGACAGCAGAGCTTTCAAAAGGTGGTCCTCTCTGTTGCCTGTTGACCTGGGTGCGGGGTTTTGTAATGACATAAGTACGTCAAAGGCTTCTTCGGCAGTTAACTGCGTCCCGGGCTTTGTCACCCGGACGGGAGCCTTCTCAACCCTTATCGCAGAGCGACGCCGAGCACCAGAGAGGAGCGGTTACCAGGGAGCTGCCCTTGGACTTTGTCTGAGGTTGGATTTCCTCAGTCCCCAGGGAAACCGCAGTGGAACTGGTCCAGACCGTGTGAGATGAGAGCTGCTGGCGGCAGGGTGCCCTCCCTGCTTTCTCTGGCCATCACAGTCCTTCCCTGATGGGCACCTGTCCTCCCTCCCTCTCGTCACAGGGAGGGGCGCCCCGTGTCGCGGGGTCCCAGCGGGGAGCATGTAGCGGGCGGCAGCTGGTCCTGGCTCAGCAGCCGGCGGCTGGCTCTGCAGGAGAGATGCAGTGATGGCCATGGGGAGGTTGTCACCAGGACGCTCTGGGCGTTCGTCCTGAGTGGGAAGCCATGGAGATGTATGTGACCCCCCAAGTGGGAGGCCAGAAGCCAGGGCCTGGGTGTGGGAGGGTGACGGGCAGGACGGGTGAGCTAGAGCAGGCATGCGAGCGCTAGTAAACGAGCACACACCCACACATGGCTCCCTCTTACATGTGATTTGTGAGTTTACCTCGCAGGCGGGCTTAAAGCATAGGATGCGTTCTCCCTCGGACCGCGGGCTTCCCCTGCGTTCAGCACAGACATCTCGCTGCGCAGAAAACACTGCACGCACCCCGTGGGAGCGGGCGCTGACATCCGGCCGCGGCGTGGAGGTGGAGAGGGAAAGGGCCAGCGTAGCGGGAGGTGGGTTTCCGGGAGCACGGACGCAGGACCGGAGAGGCGAGCTTGCCCGAGTCCCACCGCCGCCCTCCGCAGCATCTGAACCAGCGACTGGGCCTTTCTCTAACCTGCAGCCCGGGCCTTGGGTTCCTGTGGAAACTTACACCCCAGTCGTTCGTGTTGGTGAACTGCGGCCACGTGGACCCATGTCTGTGGCTCCCACGTGTCCACTTTTTGAAGTTTGCTTGTGGTGTTTCATTGGTTGCAGGACACCTTTCAGAAGCAACGCGGTGGGGTGTGTCTACGTTGTTTGTTTAAAGGCTGGGGATGGGGCTGGGGGACAGCACCGTCACAGCAGCTGCCCGCTTCACGGCGGGCGGGACCAAGTCCTCTCTCTGGGAGTGCCTGCCTCGCCATCCGCTCCCCTCCCCCGCTCCTTCCGTCTGCGTGGGTCCCCAGCACCTGCGCATTTCTGCTCCGTCCGAGTGCAGGCCGGGAGAAAGAATGGCCCCCGCAGCACAGAGATCCCGGCGGGAAGCTGGCCCAGCAGACTGACAGGAGGCGTCCGTCCGGGCGGGGCTGCCCGAGCCGCAGCGGCAGGTGGCGGGGTTCTGAGTCGGGGCCTGCTCTCTCGTCTGCAGCATTCGGAGTTGCGGGCACCAGCGGCCCTCGTCAGCGTCCAGAGGTCATTCCCGCAGGTCCTAGCGATGCGGGATTTATTGAGTGCTGATTTGATAGCAGCGCTCTTCCAGCCAAGTGTGTCAGCGAGCTGTCCTCCTGGCTGGGCGGTTGGAGGTGTTCGCTGGGCTCAGATTTAAGGGAAGAGATGAGTGTGAGTCCGTTTAAACCCTGAATAACCGAGCGTGGCTGGGTGCTTCTGGCCGATCGTGTATTAATCACTGTTCTACTTCTCAGACCTGATGAACTCCTGAGGCCTTCTACACCACACACACACACACACCACTCACACACACTCACACTCACACACCACACACACTCACCACACCTCACACACACTCACACACTCACACACACTCACCACACTCTCACACACACACACACACACTCACACACACACACCACACACACTCACACACACACACCACACACACACCACTCACACACACTCACACCACACACATCACACACACTACACACACTCACACACACTCACACACACCACAACACACAAACACACACACTCACACACACACATCACACACACACACACACACACCACACATCTCACACAAGACCCCACCCACCACCACAGTAGGACCCCTTTGCATCTCTGGCGAAAACAACCCTCTACACACACACACACACTCACACACTCACACACACACACACACTCACACACACACTCACACACACACTCACACACTCACACACACACACTCACATACACACACACTCACACACACTCACACACTCACACACACACACACACACTCACACACACACTCACACACACACTCACACACACTCACACACACACTCACACACACACACACTCACACACACACACTCACACACACACACACACTCACACACACACTCACATACACACACACACTCACACACTCACACACACTCACACACACACACTCACACACACACACTCTCACACTTTTTAAAAAGACCCCAGCCCTTGGGCAGCCACCATCAGTAGGACCCCTTTTTGCATCTCTGGCTGAAACAACCCTCTGTCACAGGCCCGTCACCCTGTCTCGAAGCTCTCTGCTCTGCGTCTCACCTGTCCATTCAGTCGAGGGCTCTCAGGACAGGCTGTGGGTCACGCTGTTGTGTTTGATACTCTCATTGCCAAGCACACTCGGCGAGGGCTCTAACGTGCCAGGGAAAAGGGAGGGACTCCCCAGGCTGGCCACGGGGAGACGATGCACTCATGGGGGGGCGGTTATTTGGGGGTTTTGTTTTTCAACTCTTTGCTTTGAAATAAGTCAGACTTATGGAAGAGTTGCAAAAATAGTAAAAAAAGTTTCTGTACCCCCCCTGACATTTTACGACATTTGCGCTCTCTCGCTTCTCTCACCCCCCCCCCCTCCCCCCATTTAACTTTACTTTTGGCCCTGAAATGTTTGAGAGTAAAGGACAGCTTTGGGGTTGGGTGAGCAGGTGGGAGAGGAGAGGGGAGCTGGGAGCTGGGAGCCCTTACAGTGCCAGCTGGCACAGTGTGGTGGCCTGGCCAGGCTGGAAGCAGCGCGGGCAGTGAGCTGGGGTGGGGCGGCTCCTGTTTGAGAGGAGACCCTGTAAGGCGTGCTGATGGGCCCAGGACAGGAGTGGGAGGATGGCGGCCCGGATTTGGGCCCGGGTGACTGTAAGAGTGGGATCGCCGTTGCTGAGGTGGGACCCTGGCGGCAGTGGGTTTGGGCTGGGTCTGAGGTCCAGGGCAGAGGCCAGGCGTGCTGGGAGGAGTCAGTGAGCAAGACACCCCCGAACTCAGGCAGTTCTTGAAGCGAGGGTGAGCTGATCTCACCGTGAAGGTCAATACGTCTCCACAGGCCAGCGGCCTTGGACAGTGTGGTTAGGGCACTGAGCCCCTGCGCAGTTGAAAATCCAGGTTAACATCTGACTCCCCCAATCTTAACTACTAACGGCCCTGTGGACGGAAGCCTTACGACGCCACGAACTGCAATTCGTACACATTCTGTGTGTGTACAGGGTGGGCAAAAGTAGGCATACAGTTGTGAGGAACACAGTTTATTCTTATATTATTATTTATTATTTTTTGTTTTCCATATGAGCAACTCTTCCTCTCCCTTCCTCTCTGAAATCAATAAAAATATATTTAAAAATGTATACACTGAGTGGCCAGATTATATGTGTTCAGAGATCATAGTAATCTGGCCACTCAGTGTATATGTTTAAAGCAAAACCCTGTGGACCCGCTCTGCTCCTCGTTCCATAGATGACCGGCAGTGTCCCGTGCCTGGGGGGTGTTCTGGAAAGCGCGGGGGGCAGGCCTGTGAGAGCCTGGCGTCGCTGTATGGACACCGTGCAGCCACCGCATTGTCTCAGGCCGCGTGTCATCGCCCTGTGAGCACAGCAGCTCCAGCCCTGAGGAGCGCTGTGAGACCAGCCGTGGCGCTAATTGGCTCCCATTAGCACGCGGCCATATGCCACCCAGCCCTGTGCCCGCCGCCCTCCCCCACCACGCATGCAGGAGGGGCTCCGTCTGGGGGGACGGGGCGGCCAGACAGCAGCCTCGCAGCCGTCCCTGGGGGAGCCTCGCCCTGTGCCTGCTGTCGGCTTACGGCCGTGAGAGGGACTGGGCACAGGTGGGGCCTGGGCCAGCACATCATGAAGACAGCGGGTCACCCGGCCGCAGGCCTCCCCTGGGGGCTGTCCCCTCGGGGAAGGAGGTGGGTGGGATGCTTCGGAAGCAGTTCTGAGGGGTCACAGAGGTCATACGTGAGTTGTCACCCGGGGACGCGGCTCAGCACCGTCACCGGGAAGGCGGTGCCATTTCGGAAGGGGTCAGACTGACTCCTAAGCGGGCCTGCTCTTCGTCTTCCGGCGCGGGCTTCCCTCCGCCTGAGCGCGCCCGCCTGCCTCGCAGCTTCGCCTGGCTCCGGTCTCGGGGTCCAGGGTGTCCCGTTGGAGTTTGTTCCCCGGAGCACCGGAGCAGGGGTGGCCACCCAGTACATATCTGAGACGTGCGTCTCTGCTGCCGCTGCTTCCCTCCGCGCTGTGTCACGAAAGCACGCAGGCGAGAGGTGCGTGAATGGCCGCTGCGTCCCAGGCAAGGTCTTTTCTTTCTAAATCTTCACCTGAGGACCTGCTTAGAGAAAGGAAGGGGGGGGGGGGCAAGAGAGAGAGGGCACCTCAGTGTGAGAGCGACACATGGATTGGCTGCCTGCCTTATGCTCCCCAACTGGGGTCCAACCCAGGCGTGTGCCCTGATCGGAATCGAACTGGCACTCTCCGGCACGGACAGCGCTCAGCCAGCTGGGCCCGCGCGCCGGGAAGCTCATTCACACGGACAGGCTGTGGGCAGGTCCTGGTGTGTGCCCCTCAGAGCGTGAGGATGGGATGAGCTGTGCGCAGGCGTGAGCCCTGGTACCCTGGCATCCTGGGTCTGGCTGCACCTGACCGTTGGGGAGCAGCAGCCGGATGCCAGCATGTCCTTGTCCTCGGGCATCGCTGCCTACTCTGCGGTCCCCTCCTGATCGCTGGCTGGTGGCGGGTTCCCGCGGTGGCGGACCTGGTGCTCCGAGGTCGCGGTGAAACCCCGCCCGCAGCGTTTTCACGCGGAGAGTGTGAGCGCAGCTGCGGAGCTGGGAGGCGGCCGTCTCCTAGAACCGTCACCGCGGCCTGCTCCTGGCGGGAGGGGACGGCAGGCCCACCCCTGCGGTGTGCCCGTGCGGGGCCAGCCCAAGCCTGGATGAAGGCCCGCCCGCAGCGACCGGAAACCCGCCTTCTCTTGAGGCGTTAGTGCAGGTGGCGCTTAAAGCCCAGGTGGGGGAGGTACCGTGTCACCTGTTTCATGCCTTCTCCTGCCCATGTGTCTCGAGGAGGGTGTTTTCACCCCCATTCTCGCGTGTGGCCCCTCCTCCCACCCCTCCTGACTGCTGGTCCGCAGTGTCAGCCCCGCTGGCCGGGGTCAGGGGGCATCCGAAACGCACTGTCACTGTAGGGGCTGTCGGAGGCAGAGCAGATGCCCAGCAGCCGCCCTCCGAGCTGCCATAGGGAACGGTCTGGGGTGGCGGGGGGTTGAGGTTTACTCGGGGAAAGGCCAGCGTCTGCAGTCCTGTCCCCCCGTCCTGGAACCGCTCCCCCACACTCCCCCCGAGGCTAAGCTACAACTTGGCTGCCGTAGGCTTGGCTTTGTATCACACAGGAGGCCGGAGGTGCGTGCCGTCTCATCGGAAGTGTGTGCGAGGAAACACGTATTGTGTCAGCCCCTGGGAATGTCTTTTACAGCCTGGCCGGGAACCCTAGTGACCCGACCTCCCTCCTCCTCCCTCGCCTCCCCTGGGGAGTGCGGGGTCCTGGTCTGCAGCCCAGGAATTGGCTTCCGAAGCGAGAAACGGGCCTGGGGTGGGTCGGGGTACGTCCATCATCATGACCAGGAAAAGCATGTGTGGCTCTGGGTTTCATCTCTTGCTTTTCACCAAACAATGGAGGGATGTTTTCTGTTAGGGCTTGAGTCATCCATCCACATATTAATGTGCTTGTGCAAGTCATGATTCTTCCCCAAAGAATGTGCTCTGTGGACTTCCACAGCAGTTCCTGGGGGACTCCTTGCTGCCTCTGAAGAGCCGGAGCGGCAGATTCTCAGGACTCAGAATAGACACGGCGTTCCTCGGGGCCCTGGGGGACGTGGAGGAGTCAGTGCTGAGGCCGAGCGGTGGCTGCGTCCTGCTGACAGGAGAGCGACGAGGAGAGGCCCTGCTCTCTCCCCGCCGATTCCGATTCTGATGAAACCAGCCCCGAGGGCCTGCGGTCGGTCGGTGGGTCTCCCCGCGCTGCCTGCACAGAGCTGTTACCCCGCGCTGTGGCCAGGGCCCTGCGCTCAGCGGCGGTCACTCACGGCCACCTGGAGTCCCCCCCAGAGAGCACCGCCCGCCTTTCTCTGAGGTCCTCTGGCCTCCGGGCAGCCCAGCCAGATAAGCGGAGGGAGGCCGGGAAGTGTTTGCGGAGTGGCCTCCTCCCCGCTGTAACCCTATAAGGGAAGGTATGCTGGGGCCGTGCTTGCTGGCAGCTCCGTGCTCCCTGCCCCTCTGAGTGCTCCCAGGGCGCCTGCCCTCAGCAGAGAGGCCTGCCCAGGTGCCACCAGCCGGCCGAGAAGGCACCTGCAGGCGGCCCCGCCCCGGCTGGCTGTGTTCTGAGAATGTCACACGGAGTAGTTACTGTGAGGGGACGGGCTTGGCATTTCTCTCTGCAACTTCCTCTTCCAAACAAATCCCAGGAATCTGGTCTGTTACGGAGATCTAGGAACAAGCCGTGCGGGAACCCAGCAGGCATCGTCCCGGTGTCTGTGGGGTGCTAGCTTCCCTGGCAGGCGGCGTGCTAGGCCGTCTGGGTGCAGAGCGGTCACACGGAGGCCCCTGACTTCAGACTGCCCCCACTCCCCCCGACGGGGCAGGAGACAGATTCACGTAGCCACAGCGTGGTGAGGCTCGACGAAGGTGGGCCGAGGTGCTGGTAGCCGAGCTGAGCGTGGACGGTAAAAGGCGGGTCGGGTGTGTGGGGGGGACCAGACAGGGGCGTACAGGTGAGGGCGCCCCCGCAGAGAGCAGCAGGGAGCGCCCAGGTCACCCGGGAAGCAGCCTGATGCTGCGGGGAGACAGCCGCATTCAGAAGCGCTAAGGGGCGCACAGGGCGGAGGAGGTGGGCGGTGAGAGGCTGGTTCCCCTGGTACAAGGTCCGCAGAAGGCATTGCAAAGAGAAGGTCGGGGACAAGGCGGTTCTGGGCGCAGGTCGGCCCGGGCCAGCCGTGTGTCACAGACGATTTCTAATGGGAGCCTCCTGTGGCCCCGGTCTCACTGAGGGACGAGGGAGGGGCTCTGTGGAGCCAGTGCCCAGGCCCCGCCTCTGGAGGCAGCGGGGGAGCCGTGGGCCTTGGCCCAGCAGGGAAGGGCCGCTCCCCAGGGCCCGGACGCCTGGAACCGGGGCAGGCGGTCCACCACTCAGGCCTCCCTCTCCGGGCCGGGGCCGCAGGCTTGTTCCTCTTCGTCTCCTCCCGCAGTCTCTTCTGTTTACTCTGAGTCTGGGTCGAAGTTAGAAGATCTCTTCCCACACCAAGGCTATAAAAAGGTACTCCTCTCCTCGAGGACTTGAATGCTTGCGTTTTTTAACATTTTGATCCTCCAGTACCTTTATAGTTTTTCTGGTGTGTGAGCTGAGGTCAGTATTCAGTTTCATTTGTTTTCCCAGTTACGACGAGTTGTCCCGCTCTGATGGCGAGGCCTGTCGTAGCCCGGGCGCTGAGGCCTGCGCGGATGCTGTGCTTGGACGTGCGTCGCCTTCGGCACCAGGGCAGCGCCTCCGTCAGGGTCTGCAGCTGCGGAGGGTGTCCCTGGACGGAGGAAGCGCAGGTTGGGGAAGAAACCCCTCAACCAGCAGCTCCCCGACTTTCTGCTCAGGGCCTTTTGGTCTCATAATACGGATTGAGGACCCCAGAGAGCTGTTATTTATGTGGGGACATCTATAGGCACTCGCCGCTCTGGAGCTTGGAGCTGGCCGATTAGTTAGTGATTCAGTGAAGAAATGATACATATTTCTGAGCAGTGGCCGTGCTCAGCAAACGGGTAGCTGCGAGCGCACTGCTGCTGCTGCGGGAGGTCCCGGGACGCAGGCCGCCTGCCCAGGGCGAGCGGGCTCTAGCCCCTGCGTCTGCGTGCCGAGCGCTCCGAGACCTTGTTTGGGTGGAAGCACATGACAACAGCCGGCCCGCACAGACGTGTGGCTGGAAAGGAGAGTATTTTAGGGCCTTTCAGAACATCGTGGGTACTTTTCTTTGATTCTACACCCAAACTTGACAAGTGCTAGTTTCTCAAAGGTGAGCTGCAGTGTGGACTCCGGAGCTGTAGCAAAAGAGCACTTCAGCCCGGCCGGGTGGCTCAGTGGGTGAGCGTCGACCTCTGAACCAGGAGGTCAGGTTCGATTCCAGTCAGGCACATGCCTGGGTTGCAGGCTCGATCCCCAGTGGGGGGCGTGCAGGAGGCAGCGGGTCCATGCTTCTCTCCCATCGCTGATGTTTCTGCTTCTCTCTCTCTCTCTCTCTCTCTCTCTCTCTCTCTAAACGAATAGGAACATATTTTAAAAAGAGCGCTGCGTTCTGCTGCGTCAGCGCACTTTGCCTGACGCACGGTAAGGGGTCCCGCCGCGCGTGGCAGTGTGCGCCGTGGCTCACGGAGCGGTGCCCGCCTTCCCAGTGCTGGCATGCTGCAGGACACGCATCAGAAAACCACGCTTTCCCAAGAGGCAGCCAGGCTGCCTCAGGCTGAGAAGTGGCTCACACGCACGCCCCCCCTACCCCCCCAGGGCCTTAAAGAAGTGTGTCCTCAGGGTTTGGAGGTGGAATAAAAGCTGGAGGTGCTTTTTCCTGCTTCATCAGAGTCACCAGGCACTTCCCAGCGAAAGTGCGTGTTTTGTTTGGGGGCACAGGTGTGTGGTGAGGTGCAGTGACCGGCGCATTTGGGGCCACTGGCCTGACTGAGAGGCCAGCAGGTTAACCCCCTCGCGTTGGCACCGTGAGTGCAGAGCGGCGGAGAGCGTCTTCATACTATGAGAACAGCTGGATCCTAAAGGAGTCCGGCAGAGCCAGCGGCATGACTTAAAACTTGCTGATACCCTAGCCCCGTGGTCGGCAAACTGCGGCTCGCGAGCCACATGCGGCCCTTTGGCCCCTTGAGTGTGGCTCTTCCACAAAATACCACGGCCTGGGCGAGTCTATTTTGAAGAAGGGTGTTAGAAGAAGTTTAAGTTTAAAAAATTTGGCTCTCAAAAGAAATTTCAATCGTTGTCCTGTTGATATTTGGCTCTGTTGCCTAATGAGTTTGCCAACCACTGCCCTAGCCAGTTTGGCTCAGTGAATAGAGCATCCGCCTGAGGACTAAAGGGTCCCGGGTTCGATTCCGGTCAAGGGCACGTACCTCAGTTGCAGGCTTGATTCCCGGGCCTGGCTAGGGCACGTGTGGGAGGCAAGCAATCGATGTATCTCTCTCACATCCATGTTTCTCTCTGTGTCTCTCTCTCCCTTCCACTCTCTTAAAAAATCAATGGAAAAGTATCCTCGGGTGAGGATTAACAAAAACAAACAAACAAAAACGTGCTGATGATTTAAATCTTTCTGATGATTGAAAACTTGCTAATGATTTAAAACGTGCTGACGTAGTCCGTCTTGTGGCCATGAGCGGGAGGGGCTGGCCCAGCCCTCGAAGGAAGACAGGACGGGAAGCAGGCCCGACCGTGCCCTGGCAGCCCTCCTGGGCCTCCCCATCCCCGTGGCAGCCGTACAAACCCGTGCCCAGCCGCCGCCTTCGTGGGGTGAGCCAGCCCTACAAAAGCAGAGTCGGGTGTGGTTCCGAAACCAGGTCCTAGTGGTTATTGGAAAACTGTTTGGCATTTGAAACTCCCGTCTCCTCCTTGATGTTGGAATTGAATTTGGTGCAAACGACACCAAGCGGTGATGTCAGCCTTGCCTCCATCTGCTGGCGACGTGGCTTGGGCGCCTGCCTCCCCGCCGAGCATGCTGCCTCAGCCAGTGCAGGAGTAGCACCGCGTGTGGGAGCAGGGTGCGTGACGCTGTTGGGGGCCTGGTTCCAGCAGACCGGTTCCCGTGGGAATGCCATATTCCACCAGCAAGGAGTGCAAGGCTTTGAGTCGGGTCTGGCATTTGTGTTTTGACATTTGCAAATCAGTGAGTCTAATGACGCCTCCTCCCTCGTTTTCAGCCATGGAGGAGTTAATAGTTGAACTGCGTCTCTTTCTTGAACTCCTGGACCACGAATACCTAACGTCCACCGTCAGGGAGAAGAAGGCCGTGATCACGGACATCCTGCTCAGGATACAGGCCTCCAAAGGTGTGTGCCCCCCCCAACCCCCCGTCCCCTAGCGTCCCACACCTCTGACCCCCCCTTTCCTAAAGCGCAGTCCTTGGTTTAGTAACGTGTGAGTTTGTTTAATCATGAAGTTGTCCTTGAAGGTCTTACTGTATGCCGGGTGCTAGCCTTTAAGGAGCTAAAGGCACAGTGCGTGTGTTGGGGCCCCCAGAGCACCCCACCCTTTGGAGATTCCCGAGGAGGACTCAGCGTATAGAGGTACCTTCTCATGCCAGGGTTTGGGTATTACCGGGGAGGGCGGCTGCGCAGGCAGGCGCCGGGGACAGGCCGCGTGGTCCGGAGGGGCCGTGTGCAGCCCCCTCATGCCGGCCCCTCCCTGAGTGTCGCACGGAGCATGGCCTTCCCTCCGCAGAACAGGCGCAGCCTCCTGTGTGCCCCAGGCCCAGAATCCCAGAAGAAGGTGTGTGAGGGTGACAGAGACCGAGCCAATGGGAGAGAGAGAGGAGAGAGGGAGGGCGGGGGAGAGAGAGAGAGAGGAGAGAGGAGATTAATTTAGGGGCTGGCTTTTGGGGCTCTGGAGGCTGAGAAGCCCTCCATGTCGCTGCAGGAGAGACCAGGACGGCGGGGGTGGGTTCAGCGCGGTCAGGAGGCCTGGAATGGGGGCGGGGGTGTGAGTCCTGATCTGAGTCCAAGAGCGTGAGACCCGGTGTCGAGGCAGGAGAGGGGCGTCCCAGGCCAGGAGAGGGGCGTCCCAGGCCAGGAGAGGGGCGTCCCAGGCCAGGAGAGGGGCGTCCCAGGCCAGGAGAGGGGTGTCCCAGGCCAGGAGAGGGGCGTCCCAGGCCAGGAGAGGGGTGTCCCAGGCCAGGAGAGGGGCGTCCCAGGCCAGGAGAGGGGTGTCCCAGGCCAGGAGAGGGGTGTCCCAGGCCAGGAGAGGGGGTCCCAGGCCAGGAGAGGGGCGTCCCAGGCCAGGAGAGGGGCGTCCCAGGCCAGGGAGAGGGATGTCCCAGGCAGGGCCCAGGAGAGGGCGTCCCAGGCCAGCCAAGAGCCTGCTGCTGCTCCTCCACCTTCTGTGCTCTGCGGGCCCTCCCTGCTGGGTGCTGCCCGCCCACGTGGGAGAGGCACCGCTCCCTCAGCTCACCGATTCCAATGCCAGTCTCTTCCAGAAGCACCCTCCCAGCCACACCCAGAAACAGGGCTCCCCAGCTCTCCGCACCCCTCAGCCCAGTCAATGCACACAAGATTCCCCACCACAGCCGGTGTTCAGTGTAAGCCACGTGTTTGCACACACAGTCCAAGCACAGCGAACCAACCCTGGCCTTTAGGGACAGTGGCAGCTCTGAGAGCCACGCTCCCAGGTGCCAGCCACGGCATCGCTGCCAGCAGGCCTTCAGAGAGCAGCCTCCGGCCAGCTTGTGCCCAGAGGGTGGGACAGGGACGGTGGGGGTAGCCGGTCAGCATGCGGTACACTGGGTGTAGGAGAGCCCTCGGCGGGACTCCGGTCCGTTCGGTGAGAGCGTGGGAGGGCGGGGCCGCGCTGGGGTCCGGGGGCTCTGGGAGACTGGGAGGAGCTGGAGGAGACGTGAGGTTCCTTCTCCGCGGCTTCGCTGGGTCAGTCAGCACACACTCTGCCCTTTTTGAGGGTACAGCTCGTTGGTTTTAGGCTGTGAAGCCATGTAGGACACAGTTAGGTTTGCATTCTGGACCTCGGGGGAAGGATTGTAGCAGATTGAGGGGGGCCACAGGAGGCCTGGTGGGGGAGCCCTGCCGCCGAGAGGGAGCACAGGAGAGGACCTGGGGCAGGTCTCACTGCCTCCCTGCCCGACCCCTCCATGTGCGTCTCCGCGGGGCCCACACTGTGTGGCTGGAAAGGGAGTGTGTGGGTGCCTTTTCGGATAAGGGTGCTGCCTCCTTTGATCCTGCACCCACACTCAGCGGGTGGTCGTTTCTTCGGGGTCACAGGCAGTGCAGACGGACGGGTTTGGTTCCCGGCTAGGCCCGTCGCCAAGGCGGTGACCTTGCAGAGTCACTCTGTGCTTCAGTTGCCTCACCTGCGAGAGGGCAGAGGCACGCCTCCCTAGAGGGGTTAATGAGGTGCATTTCCAAACGGCCTGACACTTAGACATTCAGAGAGCATTCTCCCAGCTCGCCCCCTCGCCCCCTCGCCCCCAGCCAGGCTTCTCTCCGCCCTCAGGGCCTCTGCCCTCAGCGCGCTGTCTCTCTCCCCACCCCCACCCCCTCCCTCTGCCCGAGCCCAGGCCTGTGTTTCTTTATGCTTCCTCCCGACGTTCCTTCTGATCTTTCCACTTCACTGATTCTCTCCTCGGCTCTTTCATTTGCTTGAGACTCGCCCACTGCGGTTTTACTTCTGTCCTTTTTCTTTCTTTTCCCCTCACTGTCCCGCTCTCCGCCGGCACCTGGTCTGTGCTGCCGCGTCTGCGGGCGGGGACTGACTTTCCCTTTCCCCGCCTGTGGCTCCGCTGACCACCGAGGAAGGACCGTTGCCCAGGCCTTCCCGGCGAGTCTGACTGTAGAGAGTGCGGCGCCCGAACCGACGCTGCTGCTTCCTCCTCCGGCCGCCCTGTCCCGTGTCCCTCAGTCAGCTGCGTGTCTCCTGCCCTCCCGGCTCGGATCTGAGTGCCCGGGAGGGCGAGCTGGGCCCTCCTGTCAGCAAGAAGCCGCGTCTCTTACGGCCTCTGGCTCAGGAGGGGCTCAGTGCAGACTGCTGCTCCAGAGCCACTGCCCCTTCGGGCCGGGCACGGGCAGCCGGGCACAGGGCAGCCGGGCACAGGGCAGCCGGGCACCGGGCAGCCGGGCACGGGGCAGCTGGGCACGGGGCAGCCGGGCACCGGGCAGCCGGGCACGGGGCAGCCGGGCACGGGGCAAGCTGGGCACGGGGCAGCCGGGCACAGGGCAGCCGGGCACCGGGCAGCCGGGCACGGGGCAGCCGGGCACGGGGCAGCCGGGCACCGGGCAGCCGGGCACGGGGCAGCCGGGCACCGGGCAGCCGGGCACCGGGCAGCCGGGCACGGGCAGCCGGGCACCGGGCAGCCGGGCACAGGGCAGCCGGGCACGGGCAGCCGGGCACGGGGCAGCCGGGCACCGGGCAGCCGGGCACGGGGCAGCCGGGCACGGGACAGCCGGGCACGGGACAGCCGGGCACCGGGCAGCCGGGCACGGGACAGCCGGGCACGGGGCAGCCGGGCACCGGGCAGCCGGGCCGGAGCTCAGTGAACGGGTCTCGGGAGGCCGTGGCCCCACGGGAAAGCGCAGGCGTCGCTGGCTCCACCGCTTCCTCCTGGTGGTGCGGCCGTGGCTCTTCAGCCTTTTCCCGCCGCAGGCTCTCGTCGGTGCGATGGAGAAGAAGGCACCTGCCCTGCCGGGGCGGGAGGGTCCGAGGCCGTAGGCGAAGGGTCCAGCGGGCCGAGGCGGCGAGCGTCCTCCTCCTCACCGGCCTGTGTTTGCTGTGCCCGCAGGTTCTGAAGCCAGAGACCACGCTCCGAAGCAGGAGACGCCCAGCAGCCTGCCGGCGCCTCCCCAGATGCCTCTGCCGGAGATCCCGCAGCCCTGGCTGGTGAGTCGCCGATTCTGGAGGGAAGGGGCCGCCTTGGGTGCTGTGGGAGCTGCCGGAGCAGCAGGTAGGATGCTGGGGGAGCGTCCACGGAGGCGGCGCCGCTTAGACGGTCACTGCGGCTGCAGCGCCGAGGAAATGGGGACTCAGCGGCCCAGTGTCGGCGTGGAGGCTGGGCTTGGCCCGCTCACTCTGGGTCAGCGGCGCTGGAATGCCGCCGTCTGAAACGCCGAGATGCTTCTTCTGGGATAAAAAGTTCTTTAGAAGAAAGATGCGCACATATTCCCGGGATGTGTATTTCACTGGCCGTACGCATCAGAACTTCTCTGGAATTCTTTGCCACCTTTGCGGTCTGGGCCTCTCCCAGGTTTTCATGTGTGTCCCCTTCCTGCCCTTCACTGCTTCCTCACGTGCTTACCGGGAGTTAGACGTGCGTTCCGGGTCTGAGCAGTCGGTCCCAGGGCAGCGCTCTCTCATGTCCGCGATCTGCGGTTTCCTAATGCTCGCTCCGCCGGAGGGAGCGGCAGGGAGCGGGCCACTGCCCGCCGGGCCGCAGCTGCTGAGCCAAGTGTGCGCAGCGATGGCCTCGTTGTTTGTTTCTTCGTTATCTTTTGTTGTTATTGTTTGTAATTGATTTTAGAGAGAGAAAGGGAGAGAGAGAAATAGAAGCATCGATGAGGTAGAATCATAGATCGGCTGCCTCCTATCTGCCCCCCACTGGGGATCGAGCCCACAGCCTGGGCATGTGCCCTTGACCTGGAATTGAACCATGACCTCCTGGATCATAGATCGACACCCGACCACCGAGGCACACTGGCCGGGCTCCCCTTTTCTTTCTGACAGGGTCCTGCAGTGTTAGGAGCCTGGCGATGCTGGGCACCCCTCCTCACTCCTTCAGTCCCCACTTCCCTGGTGCTGACTGATGAGCACCAGGCAGACCCGAATCGTCCCGGAGCTCCCAGCTCGGGGTGGGCCTCGGAGAAGCCAGCGCTGGAGACTCGGCGGGCAGCGGTGTGGGGACAGCTGTGGGGACAAAGAGGCGAGGCACCTGTGCCAGTTCTGGGGGGCGCGTCCCCGGTTCCGCTTGGGAAGGTGACTCGGAGCCAGAGCTGGGTTTGCGAGGTGCTCCCGGGACACGGGCTGCACGCCTGGTCCCTGCCGGCGGCTGTGCCGGGTGCGGGGCGCGTGGCCAGGCTGGCTGGGCTGGACAGTGAGCAGGAACGTCATGGAGACCATGGGCGCAGACGGACGCCAGCGCCGCTTCATAGGCGACGCTCTTCCCCCAGAGACTTATCAGGGGAGAGGGACGCGCCCATCAGTGCCTGCGGGCCCGGGCGCTCCCAGTGACGCTCCTGTCCCTTCCGTTCGCAGCCCCCCGACAGCGGGCCGCCCCCGCTGCCCACATCCTCGCTCCCGGAGGGTTACTATGAGGAGGCCGTGCCGCTGAGTCCCGGGAAAGCTCCGGAATACATCACGTCAAGTGAGTGTCGGGGCCACGGACGGTGGGGGAGCCAGGCTTTTGTGGCCGAGGCAGGGCCCAGGCACCGGGGGTGGGGGGCGTCAGAGAGGGCGCGAAGGGCAGGTGTCCTCCTACCCCCGCCCCCCCTGAACTTGGGCTGTGACTCCGCGGAGTGAGAGCTCACGCTGTGGAAACGTGTCCGGGAGACACGCTCCCTGTGGGCAGAGGGAAGGGCTGTCTGGCCTGTCCTTGTGCCGGGCGGGGGTCCGCAGGCAGGCGCGGGGGGCACTGGGTGCAGGGGTCTCCCCCGAGGCTCCTGCTGGGCAGACAGGTTTCCTGGGACGTGTCTGCCGAGTAGCTGTCTCGGCGAGACTCCCCTCAGCTGCCGCCTGGCGACCCTCAGAGCACCCCTCCGCGTTACCCCAGCTCTCACCGATCCAGGACGGCCCTCACACTGCCCAGCCGGTTACAGCTCTCGTTGGGTCCCCTGCGGTCGAGGAGCTGCTGTCCTCATGGTCATTACCATTTCCCGGCGCACGAGGCCGACGCCCGTCCTCGCCTGCGGATAGAAGGGTGCACCCCGAGCCCGGGAGGCCGTCTGTAACGGGGTCTTCACTCCCTCGTTGCTGACAGATTACGACTCGGATGCAATGAGCAGCTCTTACGAATCGTACGACGAGGAGGAGGAGGACGGCAAGGGGAAGAAGACGCGCCACCAGTGGCCCTCGGAGGAGGCCTCCATGGACCTGGTGAAGGACGCCAAGATCTGCGCCTTCCTGCTGCGCAAGAAGCGCTTCGGACAGTGGACCAAGCTGCTCTGCGTCATCAAAGACACCAAACTACTGGTACAGCCTGGCCGCCGGCCCTGCGTGCAGGCGCGGAGGGTTCCCCGGCGTCCCGGGGGACATCGCCCCAGCAGCTCCCTCAGCGAAGGGGGGAGGGACGCACAGGCCTCTGTGCCCGCGTGGCGACGACAGCCGTGTTCTTCCGTGCGGAGGTTCCGCCCTCCCTACAGCAGGCAGAGGGCGAGCCCTCCCTCCGGCAGGGTCTGCGGTTTGTGTGAGGGGAGGCACAGAGCTGAGCTGGCCAGAAGTGCGGGATGGATCTTCCCATTTGTAGTGAGTCAGTGGATTCCTCAAAGCCAGGTCAGAAGGGGGCTGGGCGGCCGCGCCGGTCCAGGGAGCATGGCCAGCACAGGAAATTCTTTTGGAAAGCGAAGGGCCAGCTTGCTTTCTCTCTCTCTCTCTCTCTCTCTCTCTCTCTCTTTCTTTCCTTCTCTCTCTCTCTCTCTCTCTTTTTTTCTCTCTCTCTCTCTTTCTTTTTTCTCTCTTCTCTCTCTTTCTCTCTCTCCCTTCCCCCCATCCTTCCTTTTGTGAGAGGCCGCGTAGGAAGCGAGGCTAAGTGGCGGAGAGGCAGGGGCCGGACACTCAGACCCTTGCTGGGTGGTGCTCCGGCAGGACCTGCCCGGGAGGCAGGCACGGCTCGTGGCGGCCCCTCGCCCTGCCCTCCCCGCCCCCACCTTCCTTCCAGCTTTGGGCACCTTGGTGTTCCCAGAATTACGGTTTTCAGAGGTGTTTTTGCTTTTTGTTTTTCCTTCAAATGAACCATGAGAGAAAAAACACTCAAAACTCTGACATTAAAAGAGAACGTGAGAAATTATGTTTCTGTATGTCACTCTTCAGTGGGGCAGCTAGCTCTCTTATAGATTCACCTGTGAGTTATCGGGATCTTATTTCACTAGATTCTTAGGACATGGAATATTTTTTAATTAGTAGTTTTGTTCAATTATTTCTAAAAAAACAGCGAGAGTACATGTTTTTTCCACGTGTGCGGCCTAAAAGCTCCCAAATTTAGAACATGCCCCAAATGACGGGGGATTTTAAAGTAAAGAATGAAAAAAGATGAGGGAGATTAATATGATGCTTATTATCAATCTGACATGATGGCGCAAGATGTGGGTCTATTACATCAGTGCTTTCAAAATACGCGGTGCCTGGCGAAAGTTCTGAAACGCCGCGGGAGCCTGCTGCTCGGGGTAGCCGTCGGAGTGCCGCCCTTTGCCGCACCCCTGCTGCAGGCTGCCCGCACGCCTCCCCCCTTTTTCTTCGTTCTCCATCTCCTGCCCTCAGTCCGTCTTCATAGCCGGGGTAACACCTGCCGCTTAGAGTAGCTGTAAATCCCAGAAGAAATTAGTGGAAAACCGCGTGAAAGTCTGTCTTCAATCAAGTGCAGAGACAAAGTCAGCGATTTTCATTATAAAGGGTTTTTGTTTTGGTTCTAAAACGGCCTGTGGTCCAATTGCCCAGATGACCCCGTTGACCTGAGAAAAGATTAGCAGTGACAGCAGGGCGAATGCTTTCCCAGTCTGAGCAGCATAGGAACTGAGGCCGAACAGGAAGCCGGCCTCTTGCCTTACGTGTTCCTCGGAGGCACGCCACTCCAGTGTCTTCATACCCTTCCGGGGAGCCTGCTCCCCTCTGCCCAGAGCCCCCAGGCCGCGAGGCCCTGCTCCCTCGCTGCAGAGGCCGGCAGACAGCTCGTCCCGTCATGCTCCCTTCCCAGCGGCTCTGCCTCCACTGCCAGGGGGCGCTGTGAAGGCCCAGCCTGCGGGGGGGGAGGGGGGGGGGGGGGGGGCCTGACAGCACCTTCCAGCTCCGAGCCCGCCCCCACCGCCGCCTTAGCTTCTTCCCGCAGGCCTGCCTCTGCCTCTGCCTCCTCTCCCCGGCCTGCTCTTGGGCCCCCATGTAGAGGCCCGGCTGCTCTCTGCCTCAGCAGCTTCCGGGGCCCGCAGCGACCTCCGAGGGCAGCTCGGCAGCTCCCTGCGGACGCAGCCAGGGCGAGGCGTGGGCTGAGAGAAAACACGAGCTGTAGCGGTTCCTTTCTGTGCTCAGCTTCCTTCCCACCTACGGAAGGCGGAAAACCCGGGCTTGTAACCTCCACAGCAGTCCGAGGTGCATTGGCCTAGGTGTGTGTTTTGTTCTTCCCTTTTATTTCTTTCTTAAGCTTTTTAAAAAATTATTTTTATTGATTTCAGAGAGGAAGGGAGAGGGAGAGAGAGATAGACAAACATCCATGATGAGAGAGAATCATTGATCAGCTGCCTCCTGCACGCCCCCACTGGGGATCGAGCCCACAACCCGGCATGTGCCCTTGACTGGAATTGAACCTGGGACCCTTCAGTCCACAGGCTGACGCTCTATTTATTGAGCCACACCGGCTAGGACGGTTCTTCCTTTTTAGACAGGGCAGCCATCATTTGAGATATTTTAAAAAGTGGATATATTCCATCCACGTGTCATTCAAGAAGCATGGTTTTGGAACTGCAGATAATTACTTCTGAAAATAGGCATCCATGTACCCATTCCTCCTCAGTAGATGGCTTAGAGGCAAGTGTAGGACTCACCTGGGTTGGGGCTGGAGTCCTGGGTTGGCAAGTTACGTAACCAAAGTTACAGGTTACTTAACGAAGTCCCTAAACCAGGTTAACTCACTCCGCAAAACAGGCATCTGTGAGGGGGAAGTGCAGGAGGGGACGCCGGGTCCTCTATCAACCAGAGGCACGCTGTGCAGACGCTGTTGTCCGTTCTGTGTTGATATGTGTACTCTTACTGAAGCCGTCCATCTGTCTTCCAGAGAGAGGGTGGAGAGGAGGCAGGGGGATGCCGAGGGCAGGCTGTGGAATAGAGTGTGCAGGGCCGTGCACGTCAACAAACCTACTAACTCGTATTCCCGGAGCCTCCGGTGAACGCACGTTAGATCACCAGCCGCCAGCGCAGGGCCCTTCGGTTCGCCGCGGGCCATGTCAGTGATGGCCGGAGACTTTGCTGAGTTCACGGGTGGATGCATTTTCACGTGCACGGAGACGAGCGTGGGTGGGAGCGGGGTGGCAGGGGGAGCCTGCAGGTCCATTTTCCAGTCGCAGAGCAGCCCCACTATTGGTGAGACCTCCAGGCGCCGCGCCCACGCCCCCGTTTTCGTTCTGCCACGTTTTGTCAGTCTCCTGCCTGACCCCCGCGTGGCCTGACGTGGCTTTCTCCTGTCGCTGCAGTGCTATAAGAGCTCCAAGGACCAGCAGCCGCAGATGGAGCTGCCCCTGCCGGGCTGCAGCATCACGTACATCCCGAAGGACGGCAAGAAGAAGAAGCACGAGCTGAAGATCACCCAGCAGGGCACCGACCCCCTGGTCCTCGCGGTGCAGAGCCAGGAGCAGGCCGAGCAGTGGCTGAAGGCAAGTTGTGGGCGTGGCTTCTGAGCCGGGTCATCGGCAGCTGCTCTGAGATCTGGCGTTATTTTAGTTTGTGTTTTTTCAGGCAGGCGCAAATGGGCTAACCTGAACAGTTTGGCCCTTGGTCGTGGGGTGTTCTGATGACTCAGGTCGGTCACTGTCACACTTCTCTTCAGGGACATGCTGGCCCCATCAGCAGGCTGCTTCTAGCACCGTCTCCCTTGGATTTTCTGGTTTCACTTTGTTGTGTCCGGGATGCAGACTCTTTTGTATTTAATCTGCTTGGGATTCCTTAGGCTTCTGAAATCTGTGGATTGTCATCGGTCTAAGTGTCAGGAAAAATTTCAGCCATTTCTCTTCAAATATAACTTTGCGCCATTTCCTCCCCTCCTCCTGACAGCATTTAAATATCTGTGAGGCCTTTTCACTATATTCTCCGTCTTCTCTCCTTGTATTTACTGTCCCCCTTTTTAAAAAATTTTAGTCTGGTCAACTTGTTCTTGTTACTTTCCAGCTCACTGTTGCTCTTTAGCTGTGTCTAATCTGCTATTAAATTTGTCCCTGTTCAGTGTGTTCTTAATTTCGTTATGGTAGTTTTTAGTTCTAGAATTTCCGGTTGTTTCTTTCAGGAATGTTTGCTTAGCCTTTTACCTCCACAGCAAGCACGTGGCGGGCCTGGCGTTCTGACTGGGTTTGGTGGAGGGCGGTGGGCCTGCTCCCGGCTGCGCTCTGCGTTTTTCTTGTTGACGCCAGCCTGTCTGCTTGTGCTGGGTCACCTGGTGATCATGCTGGTCATTGTATTTGGGGAAAACATTATTTCAGTAACTTTTATATCAGCTTCATTGAGGTACACCATACAGTTTGCCCTGTTAAAGTATGACTCATTGTTTTTAGTACATTCACAGTTGTGCAACCATCGCCATTAATCTAGTTTCAGAAGATTTCATCACCCCAAGGAGAAAATCCGCACTCACTACCAGCAGTCACTGCCCGCCCTGCCCGCCCCCGCCCCAGGCTACATCCTCTGTCCTCCCCCACTGGCCTGTTCTCCCATTCTGTGTACACGCACTCTTGTCCCTCGTGATGGGCTTTTTTCACTTAGCGTTGTTTTCAGGGGTCATCCATGTTGTCACGTGTATCAGCATTCCATTGCTTTGTATTGCTTTTTCTGTCAAAGCTAAGAAACTGTTGTTTAACCCAAAGTCCTGAAGATTGCTATCTGTGTCTCCTTCTAACAGCTTTATGTAGTGTTAGCTCCTAACGTAGGCCGGTGGCCCTTTCTTACCCAGTAAGCTGAGTTACCGCACTGCCATCCACTTCCTCCCGAGGCTTTCCAGGTTTGGAAATGAGGCTTGAACGTAACCATTCGGTGTCTTTTGAGTGAGGCGCACACCTTGGTCAGTGTGTGGCTTTGGGGATTGCGCAGCCAGGCCGGGACTCGGCACGCTTCCAGACCTGCCATTTGTTTCTCTCCGTTTGGCCTGCAACTTCCACTACCAGCAGCTCTTGCCAGGACTCACTGTGGGTGTGTGTTGTGTGTGTGTGTGGTGTGTGTGTGTACACAGATGCCAAAAACATGGGCCCTTTTGTAGGGAGGGTCGGTCAGAACCAGAGCAGCATTCCCAGAATCGGAGAGGTCAGGTTTCCTTAAGAATGTGCGGAGGTTGTGCTTCTGGAGATGAGGGCTCAGGTTGAAAGCAAACAAAAATACCACAGAACATAAAACAATCTGGGTCTTGAAGGATTGTGATTCTGAATTTGGATTCAGTTCTTTAAATACATATGAACATCTCCCGGACTTGGCTCTGTACAATGAAACCAGCAGCACCAAAACCTCAAGTGTAGCTGTTCGCGGCACTTGGTGCTAACCCCTTAGTACTTCTTCATGAACTGTGCGGGCGGTGTGGCCAGAAGTGGGTTCAGAGCATAGACAGCTTCATGGAATACATGCTATGCTAACCAGAAGGACAGGGAGGTGTGGAGAGGGCTGACCCATAGAACGGGGGAGAGCGCTGACCCATAGAACAGGGGGAGAGCGCTGACCCATAGAACAGGGGGAGAGCGCTGGGCCATAGAACAGGGGGAGAGCGCTGGGCCATAGAACAGGGGGAGAGCGCTGACCCATAGAACAGGGGGAGAGCGCTGACCCATAGAACAGGGGGAGAGCGCTGACCCATAGAACAGGGGGGAGAGCGCTGACCCATAGAACAGGGGGAGAGCGCTGACCCATAGAACAGGGGGAGAGCGCTGACCCATAGAACAGGGGGAGAGCGCTGACCCATAGAACAGGGGGAGAGAGCGCTGACCCATAGAACAGGGGGTGAGAGCGCTGACCCATAGAACAGGGGGGAGAGCGCTGACCCCTAGTAGAACAGGGGGAGAGCGCTGACCCATAGAACAGGGGGAGAGCGCTGACCCATAGAACAGGGGGAGAGCGCTGACCCATAGAACAGGGGGGAGAGCGCTGACCCATAGAACAGGGGGAGAGCGCTGACCCATAGAACAGGGGGAGAGCGCTGACCCATAGAACAGGGGGAGAGCGCTGACCCATAGAACAGGGGGAGAGCGCTGACCCATAGAACAGGGGGGAGCGTGACCATGAGGGCGCTGACCCATAGAACAGGGGGAGAGCGCTGCATAGAACAGGGGGAGCGCTGACCCATAGAACAGGGGGGAGAGCGCTGACCCATAGAACAGGGGGAGAGCGCTGACCATAGAACAGGGGGAGAGCGCTGACCCATAGAACAGGGGGAGAGCGCTGACCCATAGAACAGGGGGGGGGAGAGCGCTGACCCATAGAACAGGGGGAGAGCGCTGACCCATAGAACAGGGGGAGAGCGCTGACCCATAGAACAGGGGGAGAGCGCTGACCCATAGAACAGGGGGGTGTGAGGGGAGAGCGCTGGCCATAGAACAGGGGGAGAGCGCTGGCCATAGAACAGGGGAGAGCGCTGGCCATAGAACAGGGGGAGAGCGCTGGACCATAGAACAGGGGGAGAGCGCTGGACCCATAGAACAGGGGGGAGAGCGCTGACCCATAGAACAGGGGGAGAGCGCTGGCCATAGAACAGGGGGAGAGCGCTGGACCCATAGAACAGGGGGAGAGCGCTGGACCATAGAACAGGGGGAGAGCGCTGGCCATAGAACAGGGGGAGAGCGCTGACCCATAGAACAGGGGGAGAGAGCGCTGACCCATAGAACAGGGGGAGAGCGCTGACCCATAGAACAGGGGGGAGAGCGCTGACCCATAGAACAGGGGGAGAGCGCTGACCATAGAACAGGGGGGAGAGCGCTGACCCATAGAACAGGGGGAGAGCGCTGACCCATAGAACAGGGGGGAGAGCGCTGACCCATAGAACAGGGGGAGAGCGCTGACCCATAGAACAGGGGGAGAGCGCTGACCCATAGAACAGGGGGAGAGCGCTGACCCATAGAACAGGGGGGAGAGCTCTGACCCATAGAACAGGGGGAGAGCGGTGGGCCATAGAACAGGGGGAGAGCGGTGGGCCATAGAACAGGGGGAGAGCGCTGACCCATAGAACAGGGGGAGAGCGCTGACCCATAGAACAGGGGGGAGAGCGCTGACCCATAGAACAGGGGGAGAGCGCTGACCCATAGAACAGGGGGAGAGCGCTGACCCATAGAACAGGGGGAGAGCGCTGACCCATAGAACAGGGGGAGAGCGCTGGGCCATAGAACAGGGGGAGAGCGCTGGGCCATAGAACAGGGGAGAGCGCTGACCCATAGAACAGGGGAGAGCGCTGGGCCATAGAACAGGGGGAGAGCGCTGGGCCATAGAACAGGGGGAGAGCGCTGACCCATAGAACAGGGGGAGAGCGCTGGGCCATAGAACAGGGGGAGAGCGCTGGGCCATAGAACAGGGGCAGCGCTGGTGCTCCTGGTCCTCTCTCTGTGCCTGGGGCATCACTATGGCTTAGTCTGGGGAAAGGTGAATCATCTCATGACACCGGGTGCCTCGAATAACCCTCGTGTGGCCCAGGCTGTCTGGGTCTCTGGTGCCCTGAATGCGGACCCTGCGCACTGTGCTGGCAGGAGGTGAGCTCCAGCAAGAAGTGAGGGAGACCCAGGTGTGGAGGTTACAGATGTGCGAGGTTACAGATGTGCGGTGAACCAGGAAAGGTGGTCCGTGAGCTGGATGGCTGAGTGTCCTCATCCGGTGGCCTCGGATTCCTCGGTTCCCCAAACCTCTGAGGGCCAATGGGACCTGGTGGGAAGCAGCAGAGCCAGGGACAGAAGGTGACCTGGGGCGAGTGTGACACTGTAGTGACAGGACAGTGGGGGCTGTATTGGTGCTGCGGCCCCTTTTCCCTGAGGATTTCCAGCATCGAGCAGAGGGCTGGGCGGTTTGTCACGCCGACTACGTGAGGGCCGGCCTCTCTGCTTCTGTTCACTCATCCCTTTGTTCCCATAGGAAGTCTCCTGTGCAGTTTGCCTCCTCGCCCCTCCTTTTCTCTGTAGTCACGCTTTCTTCAGGTGCCGCTCGAGCTAGGCGTGCAAACCGGCCTAAGGAGGCGCAGCCCTCGCATGGGCATGAGCACAGTTTGCAGCAGGACAGACTGCACATGCCGCACACGGGCCCGTGTCTGACGGAGGACGCGTGGCTGGTGTGGCGCGTGGAGAGCAGCCAGACCGTATTCCCCCGTGGGAGGGCAGAGCGGGCTTCCTGGTCATGTGAGACCTGAGCTGAGTCTGGAAGGACGCGTCCTGCTTCGCTGAGAGAAAGGGCACTGTCCTCCGTGGTCACACCCGCCCACAGGCCCGCCCCAGGAGGCGGGCAGGGGCGCGGGGCCGTGCGGCCGGGCTGTGTGCGCCTGCCCTGACACAGGCAGAGAGAGGCAGCTGCTTGCTGCATGCGTGGCAGCTCTGCGTCACGGTCTCTGGGTCAGCCTTTTCCTGCAGAACAACTGCGCTTCACGCTGGTTTATCTAACTGCGCACGGTCATCATTTAAGGCTGTGACCGGAGAGCGCAGGGTCCGCCAGCGGCCCGCCCTGCAGAGCCCCCGGGTCTGTGCTCCTCCTGGAGGGAGGAGGTAAGGCCCAAGGGGATTGCTCAGCCCACCATGGAGGAAGCTGGAGAAGCGGCAGATCTGGGCCTTAGCCCCCAGTGTCCGTGAAAAGCGCCCAGGAGTCCCCTTGTATTCTCCTCTTTCCCCAGAGCAGCCGCCACCCCCGGGGCCATCGGAGCCTTCAGTCAGGGCCCGGCCTTTCCCGGAGATGGTCGTAAGAACACGACAACAGCCAGCACGGCAATGGCCGTCCCGTTGAATGAATCAAAATTGTACCTATTTTCTTGTCAGATTGCCTGCCTTGGGGCCTGCAGAATTTCAGTAATCCGTCTACGTGCCAGGAGGTGGAAAGGTTGAAAAGCGCTCCTAGAGAAAAGACAAAATCTTGTTTTGAGATCAAATGAAACTTTGCCTTCTGAACTAAAGACTTGGTGCGCACACTGGGGAGGGGAGGAAGCCAAAGCCTGCTAGAAAGAGGAGTGACGTCAGCGAGAGAGAACGGAGCCGCCCGCTCCCCTTGGAGACACTTGGCAGCTTCCAGGGACAGAGACACCGCGCAGGCTCTCGGGCTGCTGCTTTCTCTTTTTCCTGTTTTGGTCTCAAATGTGGACATTCCTTCTTTTTTTGTGTGGTTTTTCTTCTTCTTTCTTCTTTTTTTCCTAGAACAGCTGAGCAGCAAAATGGCTGGCCGCGCGGCCTGGCCTGTGCGTCCCTGGCCGCGGTCCCAGCAGCGCAGACCAGGGAGCGGGCGCTGCTGAGGTCAAGTTGCAGGGCCGCTGCTCTCGGACGTGGGCGTGGCTTTTCTGGCCAGAGGCGCTTGGGTTGAACTCAAATGGCAGCTTAGTTCCAAAAAAAACGGAGACATTTTGAAAGACTCGCCTGCTCACTTTTCTGTGGGCGGAATGTGAGCCCCGCTGACCCAGGACTTATCTCATTTACTGCTTACCCCAGAGGTCAGAGCCCCGCCCGCCCCGGGGTTCCTCAGGCGGGTCGGAGGGGACCGTGGCGACCTCAGGGGGGCTGGGGACGCAGCTTAGTGTCCTCCCAGCAAGGCCTCTCTTGGCCTCTTGCTCTAAGTCAGCCACGCCTGCAACTGATGGCCACTTTGTTCTTCGCTGTCCCATTGCCTGCGTTTCCTGGTGACGCTCAGTGTTCACGATGGCACCTCACGCTTCCTGGAACGGAAGCCCCGTGAGAGCGGAACCCTCACATACGTGTTCCCTTGCATCCCAGGACCTAGGTCAGCACCAGGAGTGACAGCCCGTAAGTGGGCGACTGAAGGAACAGACGGTGGCCCGGCGGCCGGAACGGAAACCCAGGCGCCGTGACCTGCGGGTTTCCGGCCACGCCGCGTGCCTCTGCTCACCTCAGGCTTCCTCCCCCGTGGAGCTCCCCGTCTCTGGATGCACTCAGCAACGCCCGCTCATTGCAGGTCATCCGCGAGGTGTACAGTGGCTGCAGTGGGCCCGTGGACGCCGAGTGTCCCCCGCCGCCAGGCTCCCCGGTGCACAAGGCAGAGCTGGAGAAGGTAAGGGTGCGTGCTGCTTCGGGAGCGTGGGCCTCCCTCAGAGGCTCGGTCCGTCCCTGAGCCTTCCCGCACGGCCAGCGGGGAACCACAGGGAAGACGGCCATCCTGCTTCCGTGCGTTTCCGGCGCCCACGGCGCGAGGCTTGAGCTGGCCGCTTCACGGCTGCGTGGTCGGCCGTCTTATTCCCCACTGTAGGTGAAGAAGTGGGCGGGAGGTATCAGGGCCTTGCTCAAGGTCACCTGGCTGTCACATGGCAGCGTGGAATCTGAACTCAGGTCTGTGTATTCCGGGATACAGCAGGCACTGCGCGAGCGCCCTGCCCAAGCTGTATCCTAGCAGGCCAGGCTGCGTTCCCTGTGCCCGCTGCTCTGTGCCCATGTTCCTCGTAGAAGCGCCCAGTGACGGCCCAGCAGGGGGGCAGGGCCAGCCCTTCTTGTCAGAAACGTGTGAAGCTGTCACTGTCATGCCACACACCCAGCTCGCTCTGATGGTCCCTATACAGATCTCCTCTCCACGGAGACCCCTGGCTGTCTGCACGCAGTTCCTGTAGCTGGCTGTGTCCCAGGAGCTCTCTGAGGCCTCCCTGTTTAGGCCCTGCCAGTGAACAGATCCTTCTTGTCCCTTCTTATTGAGTCAAGGTTCTCCGGAGAAACAACTAATGGTGTGTGTGTGCATGTACGTGTATGTATTTTATGTATATGTATATGTGCGTGTGTGTGTATAATATGACTTACATAAGGAATTTTTTTATGTGTAAGATTTATCATAAGGAATTGGCTCATGTGATTATGGAGGGTGGCAAGTTCAGAGTCTGCAGCGTAGGCCAGCAGGTGAAGTCTGAAGGCCATCTGCAGAACTCTCCCTCGCTCAGGAGACTGGCCTTGGAGTGGTATGCAGGCCTTCAACTGACGAGGTGAGGCCCACCACAGTAGGGGGCACCGTCTGCTTTACTCAGAGTTCACCAATTTAAATGTCAGCCCTGGCTGGTAAGCTCAGTGGTTAGTGTTGGCCTGCACACCGACGGGTCACGGATTTGAGTCCCAGTCAAGGGCACATACCTGGGTTCCATATTTAATCCCTGGCCCTATTGGGGTGCATCCAGAGGGCAACCAGTTGATGTGTCTGTCTCATATCAGTGTTCTCTATTTCTCTCCCTCCCTCCCTTCCTTCCACTCGCTTTAAAATTGATGGAAAAAAATATTCTGGGATGAGGATTAACAACAACAACAAAAAATTAGTCTCATCCAAAAACACCCTCCAAGTTGACACAGAAAATTAACCCTGTCTCAGCCCTCATCCTGACGCTTCAGGCCTCTCTCTTTCTTTCTCTCTTTCTTATTCATATCACGAACGAATACCTGCTTGCTATGGAAAGTTCAAGAAGTTCAGAGAAACACAAATAGCAGGAATGAGGTCACCCGGGAACCCACCACATGGAGGATGCAGCTCCTCCCAGCAGCGCACATTTTAACCAGTTTTCCTGCTCGTGTTTTCTGTTATAGTTTAGATATTCTGATGCATAAAAATGTTACGCTGCCTTATTTATTTATTTATTTATTTATTTTGGCTTACCTTTATATTATTACCAATTTTCCAGGCTTTTGAAAACTAGTAAAAAGCAACAACCGTTTTTGCACTTTTAGCAGCTGAATAATATGAAATCATATGACTCTACTATCATATTACTCCCCCTCCCCCCCCTTCAAATTTAACTCCTTATTTTTTGGCCATTTAAAATAACCTGGCATCTCTTTTTTTTTTAATTTTTTTTATTTTATTGATTTTTACAGAGAGGAAGAGAGAGGGACAGAGAGTTAGAAACATCGATGAGAGAGAATCATCGATCAGCTGCCTCCTGCACACCCCCCACTGGGGATGTGCCCGCAACCAAGGTACATGCCCCTGACCGGAATCGAACCTGGGACCCTTCAGTCCGCAGGCCGACGCTCCATCCACTGAGCCAAACCGGTTTTGGCTGGCATCTCTTATAAGTCTTTGCTGCTTCTCTGTTGCCTGAAAAGAGACCCCTAGAAGCTAGATCACCAGACCAATGGGGAGAAGTGTTTTTTAGGATTTGACTCATGTTGCTTAGCCAATAGCTACCCTGAAAGGCTGGTCCGGTTTCACTTCCCATCAGCAGTGCATCAGGGTTTCTCCCCCACCCACTCCCACGGGACGGTGGCACCCTGCACTTAGCGTGGTTTCGGGGGCTGTGCTGTGCCCGCCTAGACCTGCCGACCTGGTTCCCAGGAGCACTTCCCGCCTGAGAGCTGGGAGCACCCGCCCTCATCCTCTGTCACTGGAGGTCAGCACGTACCAGGTTCCCAGGGATGCCACCGGCTCCTCCCGCGGCCGGCCCACACCGCGGCACGATGCAGACACTGCCTGCCATCCTCGGCCAGCGCAGCCCGGCCCCCTCCTGAGGGGGCGTGTGCGTGCCCCCCGAGTCCCAGCATCCGCCTGGGCCTGGCGGTCCCTGTGGCATGGGGGCCAGTGCAGGGCATCTGGGAGGGTTGGAGCCTGTGCCCTCGGCTGTGACCACAGCTTCCCGGTTGGAATGCCGGGGTTCCAGCTCTCAGCAGTGCTGCTGCTTTAAAACATTTTCATTGAATTTATTGGGTGACGTTGGTTAATGCAATCATGTAGGTTCCAGGTGTGCAATTCCGATACGTCATCTGTGTGTCGTATTGTGTGCTCACCGCCAGAGTCCAGTCTCCGCCCGTCACCATGTCCCCTTGGCCCTCCCCACCGTCCCCCACGCGCCTCTGCTTCAGACACCAAGGGACAGTCCTGGCTGCCCGACCCTCGGTGCTGGACCAGCTGGGCACGTGCTCCGGTGCCCGTGAGGGTCTGACGGCAGCCTGACTGTGTGCTGCTTCTAAGCACATTTGTCACAGACATACTTGACACTTGCCCATTATTCACGGGAGGAAATTAAATGGGCGACGCAGTGTTTATTTCTGGAAGCGATGTGGCTTGGTGAGGGAGTTTTCTGTAGCCCTGATATTTTTTAATCACTGTGAGAGGGTGAGGTGAGGGAGTGTCAGGGCACTGTGGCGTGTGCTGGTTACCTCGGTGGCTTTTTTCTTCGCTCTTTTGGTGTCTTTCAAGCTTTGGGTAACGGGCACCCAGGTGGTCCGGCGGCCGCTGAGCCCTCGCTGTCCTGGACGGCTGAGCGTTTGTTTGGCCCACGTTCTCCGCTTTGAGATAACTTTGGATCGATCCGTGACGTCACTTGGCCAACGTGACCGTTGTAAGAATAACGCCGCCCTCATCTTCCTTACAGAAGCTGTCCTCGGAGAGACCGAGCTCGGACGGGGAGGGTGTCCTGGAGAATGGAGTCGCCGTGTGCAACGGGAAAGAGCAAGGTGAGTTCTGCCCGAAGCAGAGACCAGAATCCCAAACCCCGCGGCCCGTTCTGCGAGCTCCGGCTGCGGGCACGTCTCCTCGGAGGTCCGGTCACGCGCCTGTCACCGTCCTGGTCGCACTGACGGACCCGAGAAGGCCCTCTGGAGAGCAGGAGCCCTCTGGGCCTCCGCTGGCCTGCGGCCGGGGCCAGGGTTCCTGTGGTCCGACGGTGCCCGGCGGAGTTTAACTGGGTGGCTCAGCAGGCACCTCCTCACGTGGTTTGTCCCGGGAAGTGGTCCTCCGGGAAGGGCTGTGGTGATGAGCGGAGCCACGTGCCCACCCCGCGGCGGCCGCGGCTCCTTCGGGACCGTTTCCCTGATGCGCTCAGCTCCCCATCTTTCAAATGCGGAGGCCAGACGTGCATGTTTCTGAAGTCCTTTTTTTAAAAAGAATTTCTGCAGATGTATTTTACTCGCACTTAAAGAAATGCTTTTAAATTGTGGTAAATACACATAACAAAAATTTACCACCTTGACCGTTGTTAAGTGTCCAGTCCAGTGGCATTAGGCACATTCGCATTGCTGTGCAGCTGGTGCACCATCCTCTCCGGAACCTTCCATCTTCCCAAACCGAAACTGTCCCATTAAACACTGCCTCCACTCCCCGTTCTCCCAGGCCCTGCCGCCACTGCCACGGTGCCTGGTGGCGCCGCTGCCTCCGTGGGTCTGACTCCTTAGGGACTCGCATCAGTGGAACACAGCGCTTGCCTGGGTGGCTGGCTGACCTCGCTCACCGCACTGCCCTCAAGGCCGCCCAGGCAGCAGGGGTCAGATCCCCTTCCGCTCTGAGGCTGCGCAATAGTCCCTGTGCTGCGGACCACATTCTGCCGTCAGTCACCTGTGGGGGACATCTGTGTGCCCCTTGGCTGCGGTGGACAATGCTGTGTGAGCCTGGGGGGCACAGGCTGAGCCCGCCCGGTGGCGTGTGCGTCAGCGCGGTGAACGGCACCCTGGTTGGCATAGAGTTCTTGCGTTTGGACCAACGCTTAGTGGTGGGTCACCATCCGCACAGGCGAGACTGGAACAGTTCTGACCCAGGTGTTCCTGTGCGCCCCTGTCCCCGCCCCTGCTCCTGGCCGCTGCGGGTCTGTGTTCTGTCCTCCCAGCACGTCCTGTGCGTGGAGTCCACCGCGGAGCCTCTCGGGCTGGCTTCCTGGCTCAGCCTCAGGTGTGGGGAGCACCGCGTGCAGGGACTCAGGGTTGGAGCAGGAGGTCAGCGCGATGCAGCACGGCCAGCTCGCCCGCACCCACGGGAGAGGGCTGGCTGCTGGCAGCTCGGCGCCCTGGGAGCGAAGCCGCTGTGGACACGTTTTCCTTTCTCCCGGCTGATACCCGGGAGCAGGGTGCTTGGCCACGCGCCCGCTCACCAGCCGTGGCGGCGGCGCTCTGTCGTGCTGGTCTTGGCGTTTGGCCGTTGGACAGCTGTGCAGCTGGCTTCACCGTGCACCTGCCCGTGACCAGCAACGCTGACCAAGTCTAATGAGCTGGTTTGCCGTCTAGGCATCCTCTTCGGTGAAAAGTCTGTTCTCATCCTCTGCCCGTATGTGTAGTGAGTTGTTTGTTCTTCTGACTGACTCCTGAGAGCTCCTCCGAGCTGCTGAAGACAAGCCCTTTCCGATGTGTGATTTCCTCCCCAGCGTGGGGGCTGGGCTGGGAGGGGGTCTGTGGGGCAGGGAGTCTGCCCCGTGGAAGCTCGCAGCCTCTGCCTGCCCCGGGACCGGCTCCCGTGAGCATCTGCCCGCTGCCGCTGGAGGCCAACGCCGTCCCCTGCAACCACGCAGCACGCCAGCCGCGGGGTCTTGGAACAGGTCTCCGCACTGTGGTGATATGACAGGGGTCACGGCGGAGGCACGGCCTCTGCTTTGCCGTGTGATTTTCTACAGACGCGTCTGGGCGTAATTTTAGTCCTCCGCGTGGGAAGCTCCTCGGTGGGAGGCATTCTCTGTCGTCCACAGGCCACATTATGTGTAACCACAGCCAGGAACCTATCTTTGAGGTTTGCCCGGGAGGAGACCAGCGTACAATCTCAGGCTCCTGCCGGGATGCCCAGGCGCAGCCGACGCCGCGGCTTCTCCTCCCAGGGACCCTGTGGGAGCGAGTGCGCCTCTCTGTGCGCGGGAGCGAATGTACCCCACCCAGCACTCGCCTGGGCTTTCTGAAAGCAGAGCCGCCTTCCGTGTTTTGAAAAGGTGACGTTGGTTCAGACACTTTGTTGCCTGTCGCGATGCTTTGTATATTGCAGACACTCAATGAGTAGTTCCTGCAGGAAGTTCATGGTTAAACTGCACTTGACCGTCTCTCCTCCCTTCCGCTCTGCGGCTCGCTCTGGACTGTGCGCTGAGGGCTCAGTCAGGGTCCCTTCGTCCAGCCCTTCGTGACCCAGACAGATGGCTGGCTGCCGAGGAAGCCCCGACGCACACAGCTCCTCGCCGTGTCACCCCTCGATCGCGTGGCAGGTCCAGCCCCTGCGGTCCGAGCCACGGGGTGACTCTGCAGCTCCTGCTCCTGCGTTCAAGGCGCATGATAGCCCCCACGTGGCGCGCCAGTGCACCGCGTTCCGGGGGATTCGTGACTAACCTGCTGGTGCCGCCGCCATCGAGCACCGGGAACTGAGGTCTTGGCACTAGTCCCGGGGAAGCTTCCTTGTCCCGGCGAGCCCAGCACACGTGGAGGAGTTAACCGGTGTGGCTCCTTGGTAACGTGCTGAGTCAGCACTCCGACGGCGTAAGCCAGGTCCCCAAAGGCCGGCCTGCACCGGGGGCTCCATAAGTAAGATGGGGGGAAAGTAAATTGGCTGTGACTTGTGCTGTGTTTTACTGTCTTTCCAATGTCAGGTCCATAGTGTAACATGCTTTTTTGTTGTCGTTATTCTTGACAGTCAAGAGGAAAAAAAGTTCCAAATCAGAGGGCAAGGGGACCGTATCTAAAGTCACTGGGAAAAAAATCACCAAGATCATCGGTTTGGGAAAGAAAAAGCCGTCGACTGACGAGCAGACCTCCTCCGCCGAGGAGGACGTGCCCACCTGTGGTAAGACAGCCCCCTGAGCCGCGGGAGCCCCCTGAGCCGCGAGAGCCCCCCGAGCCGCGGAGCCCCCTGAGCCGCGAGAGTCCCCTGAGCCGTGAGAGCCCCCTGAGCCGCGAGAGTCCCCTGAGCCGCGAGAGCCCCCTGAGCCAGCCCCCCGAGCCGCGGAGCCCCCCGAGCCGCGGGAGCCCCCTGAGCCGCGGGAGCCCCCTGAGCCAGCCCCCTGAGCCAGCCCCCCGAGCCGTGGGAGCTGCAGGAGCCCCCTGAGCCGCGGGAGCCCCCTGAGCCGAGGAGCACCCTGAGCCGCGGGAGCCCCGTAGCCAGCCCCCTGAGCCAGCCCCCCGAGCCATGGGAGCTGCAGGAGCCCCTGAGCCGCGGGAGCCTCCTGAGCCAGCCCCCTGAGCCAGCCCCCTGAGTCGCGGGAGCCCCCTGAGCCGCGGGAGTCCCCTGAGCTGCGCGTGTCGTCCCTGAGTCGCGGCCCCTCGTTCTGGTCACGTGGGCTCTTGGGAGTCAGGCTGGTGATAGATTGCGTGGGGAGATGTTTTAAGCCTTTACTGCTTATTAGGAGACTGCGGGGGTTTGACCTGAGCTCTGTGGCTCTTCCCGTTTGACCCATGAAGGTCTCCCGAATTCCTTTAAGCGTTTAAACTGAGAGTGCGGGGCTGTTGGCCTGTGAGGGCCGGGTATGAACATGGCCAGACATGAAGGCACTGTGATCAGCCATTCCTCTCGCTAAAGTAATAAAGCCAGAGTTTCTCATGCTGCTCCATGTCCCAGACCAGTGTCAGCCCCGTCTCACTGAGTGACCGTCTCCCGCATCATGTTTCATCCGTATTTTCTGAGCGGCTGCCGTGGGCCAGGACCGTGTTAACGTGTGTGCGGCAGCACCGAGACAGCCCCGTCGGGGCTCCGCCACCTGCATCGGGGCCAGGTTCCTAGGACGGAGTCCAGGTCGGCTGTCACTGGGTCCCTGATGGTTCAGTGTTCATGTCTCCCGGCCAGATCCCGCCTTCCCCGGCTGGAGAAGCTCCCGCCTCAAGGCCCGAGCCTCTCCCTCCAGGCACGGCGCTGGCCCAGGTCCCTCAGGAGGGGCCACCCTGTGCCCCAGCAGGTTCGGGTGCTCGAGAGCCGTGGGGTCTTCAGACCTCCTGACGGATGTCACGTTGGGCCCCAGGCCACTGTCATTCACGCCCGCAGACTCTGACGATGGCTGCAATTGGTGGTCATTTCTCAAGTGTCCGAAAAGTGGCTCTCAGCAGGGTTCAGGCGCAGCTGGGGCCGAAGCCACAGGCGGCATTCGTGGTCCTCACGCCGTTGCTCGGACGGTCGGCCCTCACAGCTGACTGGGCTTTTACATAGAGCTTTCTTCCTTATGAAGAATAAACGTATCAGACGTGTGTCACGTACACATAGTATTTCACAGAGTAAAGTCAGTAATGTGAGATCCGCAAGGGGATTCAAAAGGACAGCTCTTCACTGGCCCCGGGACGCCCTTCCTGTGCGTGTGCGTCTGCATGCGACGCGGTGGGGTCCGTTCCGTGGGCGTAGCTGCCCTGTGTCTCGTGAGACAGAGCTGGTGCGTGGCCCGCGCCCAGCCCCTCTCCCGGAGCTGAGCCGCCCTGTCGCCGCAGGCCACCTGAACGTGCTCTCCAACAACCGCTGGCGGGAGCGCTGGTGCAGGGTCAAGGACAACAAGCTCATCCTGCACAAGGACAGGACCGACCTGAAGACCCACCTCGTGTCCATTCCCCTCCGAGGCTGCGAGGTGACCCCGGGCTGGACTCCAGGCACCCCCTGACCTTCCGGCTGCTCCGCAACGGGCAGGAGGTGGCCGTGCTGGAGGTAGGACGGCCTTCCTTCCCGAAGCCGCTGCCCCGGTCCGAGTCCCCGCCTTGCTGAGCTGACAGCGCCCGCTGCGTCACGCCCTTTTCTCCCCCTCCCTCTGCCCATGTGTCCGTCTCTGCTGTCCTCGCCGTGGCCCCTCCTGAGGGTCCTGGGCCAGCGCCCTGCGCCCGCTTCGGCTGAGCCCTGCAGTGAGCTTCGGCCCAGGCACCTCCTGGTCGCCCCCCTCCAGGCCGTGCTTCAGTGTTTCCAGCAGAACGTCCTCGCAGGGACGGCCTCCAGAGGGCGCTGGCCCCCCTCGTCCTGCGGGGCCTGTGGCGGCTCCAGGCAGTGAGTGTGCGGACGCCGTGGCCAGCAGCCGCGTGTGCGGGCACCGAGACCTGGGTTTCCAGGAGCCCTGGCTCCGTGCGCGGCTGATCCCGTGCTGCCTTCCTGGAGCCGGCTCGCTGAGGAGGAAAGGCCGTTAACAGCCTCAGCCGCCTCTTCCACCTCCCGCTTTGGCCTGGCGGGCTCAGTGGTTAGGGCACCGTGAGATGTAGTTCAGGTTGCAAATGGAGATCAGGTTCAGGGTTGGGAGCATTTTACTAGTAAACGCCCTGAAAAACGACACCCACAGCAGCCGGTGCCTGAGCCACGATGGCCCCTCCGTAAGCACAGCCGCAGGAAGGAAGCACGTGCTGATGCCTCGACTGAAGGGAAGGAAATGCCATCGCGGCCCGGCTACGGGAGCCCGCGGCCCGCAGGGAGCGCGCCCCCCGCCGTCCTGGGGGCCAGGCCCGCGCAGGCGGCGCTGCTTTTCCGGGCCAGATTTTGTTGTCAGGCTAGCGAGGCTTTGTCCACAGCGTCCTTTGGCGGAGCCTTCGCTAACAGAAAGCTCCACGCCCTGCACCCTAGTGCCCTCCCCCCAGTAGCGCAGGCACCGTAGGACCCACGGTTCCCGTCCTGGGTCTCGTCATTACGCTTCAAGGCTCGGCTGAACGCAGAGCGGGTCCCGCGGCTCGGCAGCCCTCCCCTCCCTCCGCGACGCACTCGCACGAGCTTCGGGTCCCACGCGTCCCTCTGTGTGGGCTCTGTGCCCACACCCTGAACCCGATGCAGCTCGTCACTGATCAAGTGACACGCGCTTCCCCTCACTGCACAGGCGGCGTCCTCGGAAGACATGGGCCGGTGGATCGGGGTCCTGCTGGCGGAGACGGGGTCCTCCACAGACCCCGGCGCGCTGCACTACGACTACATCGACGTGGAGATGTCGGCCAATATCATCCAGACGGCCAAGCAGACCTTCTGGTAAGGCCAGGGCGCCGGGGCGGATGCGATGTTTCCTCAGCGTTTCCCCTCCACGGGTGTGTCGGGAAACAGCGGAAGAGCGGCCCGCATCGTGTTCACCCAGACGTTGGTGAAAGCCTCGTCCTTCTAACCCTCGTTTTCCCAGAACAGCGCTGGCAGGCTCTTCCCGTGAAAGCAAGCTCGTCAGTGTTCTGGCTTGTGCGCCGTTCCATATCCACTCAGCTCTGCAGAGGCAGCCACTGAGGCATGACGAGTGGGCGTGACCGTGTCAATAAAACTTTATTTGCGGGCACAGGCAGTGGGCCGGATGTGGCCTGTGGGCTGTACTTGGCTGACCCCTGGGCGGGGGTGGGGGGACAACAATCTACGAATCAGAAGTGATTGCACACGTTGCTGTAGTGAGGACTGTCTTTGAAGCCGTTAATCACGTACTTTACAATTTAAACGGTGATTTTGTAAAAAGGCTGTTGCATACAAGAATGTTCTTTGAACATGAATTTTTTGAACATATTGCTGCAAAGACAATTATAGCTGCAGTTCTCAAGCACCGCCCCCAGGCCCCCGGGTGCAGGCCCTCGCAGGCGTCGGAGGGTTCCGTCTTGCTGTCGCGCCATCGGCGTCAGGGGTGCAGATGCAGCGGGCACCGGCGGAGCCGCCCTGCTGTCGTGGCCTCGGCACCGCCACGCTTGCGGTGGGAGGAAAGCCGGACGCGCAGGGGCGTCTTTGATGAAGCACGGGGGTTACTTTTCCTGTGAAAGCCTGTGGGCACGGGCCGCTTGGCCAGGACGCTCTGGGGCTGAGGGGCGATACCTTGGTCCGCAGTAGGCGTCGGGCGCCCCGTCACCGCAGCGGCTAAGCAGCCTGGACAGAGGAGCCAGCCTGGTCCAGCTTTGCCCGGCCATCCCCAGCAATGCGAGAGGGCTCCCAGCACACAGCACTGATCCTCACTGGGCCGCTCTGTGTGACAGTCAGGACCCTGTCAAGGACTGACCGTCCTGTTTCCCCTCATGGCTCTCCATAATAGCAGTCCATCTGGTCGGCAGAGTGCAAGTAAACTGAGTGAGTCCTAACCCCTTGTCACTGAAGCACACCTCACCGAATGTGGCTTTCTAAGGAACGTGAGACTGGGGGGTGGGTTTCGCCAAGTCGCCTCTAGCGTGAAGGGAAGTTTCTGGCGGTTCGCGGGTGGTGTGGACGTGGTCAGTCCTCAGCCCACACGTGCCTGCCGTGCCGTCGGGGAGTGGGCCCACCCTGGGGAAGCCCTGAGCACGCGTGCTCCCCAAGAGCGAGAGCACAGCTGGGCTCCGCGTGCTCAGTGGGGACACTCTCCTACGCCGAGCGGGAGGCCCCCCGGGAGGGGAGTGCGGGTGCGGCCCTGAAAATGCAGGTGAGGAGCTCACAGCTGCAGGAACCTTTGCTGCGTTGACAGCTGCATAGATGTCCATTAGCAACAAAGTTCGATTTTCCTCCTGGGTCTCCACATCCTCGGAAACAGGAGAGAGGAGACTTAACGAGGAAACAATGTCCCAAACCTAGAACAGGCAGCCGCCAGGGTGATGAAGGTTCCCAGGAACCACTGTTTCCTTGTGCGCACGGCAGCCAGGGAGGGGCTCTTCCCCAGGTCGCAGGGACGCGTCTGAGGAGGGCGGTCATGGGGGGTCTCCGTGCGGCCCGGCTGCTGAGACAGGTCCCGAGGCCTGCGGGAGGGAGGGCCGTGGGTGCGTGCTGCAGGGCGGGTTCTGCAATTCTCTCCTGACCCCCCCCCCCCCGAGCCCTGCTGGTGGGCTCCGGGGAAGCTGTGCCGGTGATGGTGACAGTGACAACGAGGACAATGGAAAGCAGGGTCGGTATGGACAGAGGGATAGGAAGCTGACAGGAAGCTGCTTCTCATCTGAATCGCTGGGACATTATGTGAGAACTAGAGGCTCAGTGCACAAAATTCGTGCAAGGGGCTCGGCCCTCGCAGCCCCAGCTTGCCCCGCCCTAGCAGCCCCGGCTTCGTCCGGAGGTTATCTGGATGGTCGTTCTGCTGTTTGGCTAATTAGCATATTAGCTCTTTATTAGATAGGATGTGTTCTCCCAAAACATGGAGGAACCTGAGGACATGACGCTCAGTGAGATGGGCCGGACTCCAGAGGACAGAGACGGTGACGCACCTGCAGGCGGTCCCGTAGAGACAAGTTTATCGGACAGAAAGTAGAGGGGGTCCCGGGCCCCGGGTGAGGGAGGGAGTACTTTAATGGGGACCGAGTGTCAGTGGGAAGATGGAACGTTCTGGAGATGATGGTGGGACGGCTGCACGACAGTGTGAGTGGCCTAATGGCCTGACCTGGGCCCTGGGCAGTGGTGAGGAGAGGGACTTCTGTGTCGGTGTATTTTCCCACAGTGTGTTTCCCGTGAGTGACCCGTGTTTGGGGTTCAGCACGTGGCACGTGGCCTCTGGTCTCACTCCTGCTTCTCAGTGTGGCTGAGCTGCTATAGCAGAAGGGGCGCCGGCGGAAGACAGCACCCGTCTTCTGACCGGTTGGGCCCAGGCGCTCTGTGAGGCGGGCGGAAGTGGCGAAGGCCTCCTCCAGCCGGGACGTCCCGAGTGTCTGTGACGTCTCAGTCTCACGTCCCGGAGTCCGGTGCCCCCGGGCCTCTCCCATGCGGGTCAGCTTCTGTCCTGGCCCTCGTGGTCCCTGCTCCTCCTGGCATTTGTGCCCCGGGGGAGCGCTAGGCACAGCGCCAAGAGCCGGAGCCACACCGAGCACGCGGCCCTGCCGTGAGGTCCCCCGTGGGAGGGCCGACACCTGGCAGATCCGTGTGGCGTGCTGCCTGTGCGGGGTCGGCACGGAAAGGACTGGCCACGGCCCGGCTTTTCCCTCATTCCCGTTACTGCCTCTCATGACAAAACGTGTGCGTGGTGCCTTACCCCACATACCCTCCAACGAGTCATTAAATGAGACCACCTTAGATATATATTTATTAACAAATCAGAAAACTGGTCAGTGCAAAACTCCAATGTTTCAATGTTCTCTTTCCTGGGCATACTTTATGTATCCTAAATGTAGAGGGGCCGTGTACGTTTCTTTGTCAGAAAAAAGCAAGAGGAGCTATTTTATAAATTAGAGTCGGAGCACTGGGCCGAGCCAGGCGTGCACAGCCGCCTGCCCCCAGCAGAGGGCAGTACTCCCTCGGAGAGCCTCCTGCCAGCTGCCGAGGCTCCCAGCCCTGAGCCCTGCTGGCCCTGCTCCGGCACAGGCCGGTCTCGCTGCCCGACTGCCTCCTGCCTCCTCTCCCCCTTCCTCCGGGACCACAGGAAGGGGGGCTCCTCGGGGAAACAAAGTCCTTTAAAATCGCCAGCCTCTTTGCGTTCCCCGCCAGGAGAGGGTGCTCGCAGGGTGTTCCCTCCCAGGCAGGCGGCACTTCACAGCGACCCTCTCCTCTCACCCACTCAGCGCCTCCGCGAGCCGCTCCGGCCGCTGTCCCAGGGCCCCTGCCCGCCGTGGCGATGGGGACGGGCAGAGCCGGCCGTGCGGCTGGCCGGCCTTCGGGTGGGGACAGCGGCCAGTGGGATGTAGTTCCGTGTTCCACGGTGATCGGCGACAGGAGGGGCCGGGAGGACAGTGCGGAGGGGAGGGCGGCGTATGTGGGTGCTCGGGGCTCTTCAGGAAGGGAGGGGCTCTGGAGAGGGTTCCAGGCGGAGAGGGTCAGGCCCCAGGCGGGCGGCCCTTGTGAGAGCAGCCGTCAGGGCGCCCGCCTGGGACTTTCGGGGACGTGAAGTGGCACCCAGAGCCCCCCGGCCACCGCACAGCGTTGGATGCTCTGAGCAGAGGGGGCCCCATTGTCAGGGCTCCCAGGCAGCCCGGACGGGCAGAGTGGAGGTGCGCTGTCCGGGCGGTGACGCTGAGTGGACACTGAGAACTCGAGAAACGCTGCTGAATAAAACCCGAAGCGCCGGGCGCACACTCCCGGAAAAGGCCGGGCGGGAAATACTTCCGTTTTGCAGGCGTCTGGTCCCTGAAGGAGGCGTGTACAAGCTTCAGAGCAGCTCTGTCAGGGGCCTACATGAAGGGTCAAGGCTGTGTCCCAATAAAACTTTATTTACAAAAACAGACAGTGGGCCAGAGAGGCCTTTAGATCACTGACGATAAGAATGGTGTACCCAGCACGCACTGCGGCCGCCCCGGCAAGGTCCGTGCTGCCCTGGCGTTCTCGAGGTGGGGTGTGCGGCGGCGGCTCCGGTGCCGCCCGGACTGAGGCTCCCCACAACCTCTGACGGCCGAGCATCGGGTCAGGGCTCAGGCCAGACTCGCGGCCCGGCGGGAGGCGTTACCTCACGTCCTGTCTTTCAGCTTCATGAACAGGCGTGTCATCTCTACCAACCCCTACCTCGGGGGCACCCCCAACGGCTATGCCCACCCCAGCGGGACGGCGCTGCACTACGACGACGCCCCCTGCGTGAACGGCTCGGTGAGTGCACGGCCCCAGGGAGCGGCCGCTGTCGGACACGGGTCCCGCCACCCGTGAGGACAGCGCCATCCCGTCTCCCGTCCCTGTTTCTGACTAGCTGTCCGTCCTACTCTGCATTTGACCCCGTAGGCAGTTTCTCCTTCAGTGTTCCATGTCGCTCATTAATCTAAACACTGAGGAGAACACGTTAGGGTACAAGCCTTGGGTGAGTCACAGTGTGGTGCACTGTCAGTTACCAGGGAGGTGTCATTTCCCGGGGGACACACAAGCTGAGCAAGCACCATAGAAGGCAAATGAGGGAGGGAGGGAGGGAGGGAGGGAGGGAGGGAAGGTGGTAGGGAAGGAGGGAGGCAGGGGAAGGCAGTTGGTTAAGGGAGGCAGGGAAGGAGGGAGGCAGGGGGGAGGGAGGGAGGGAGGGAAGGAGGCAGGGAGGGAGGGAAGGAGAGAAGGAGGCAGGGAGGGAGGCAGGGAGGGAGGGAAGGAGGCAGGGGAAGGCAGTTGGTTAAGGGAGGCAGGGAGGGAGGGAGGCAGGGAGGGAGGGAGGGAGGCAGGGAGGGAGGGAGGGAGGCAGGGAGGCAGGGAGGGAGGCAGGGAGGCAGGGAGGGAGGCAGGAAGGGAGGCAGGAAGGGAGGCAGGGTGGGAAAGGGAGGAAATGTTGCCATAGACGCTGGCCCTGCTACAGTCTCAGGCCTTCTCCCCCGGGGCCTTGGGGAGCAGGCGGTGCCTGGTGCTGAGCAGGTGCTGTGTGGCCTTAGGGGCGTTTCGAGGCCTCGTCAGTGTTTTGTGTCCCCCGTGTAAGGAGCAGAACTCACCAGTAAGCGTTGGCTGGCGTGTCCGCCATTACTCCCGTTTAGGGACATCCGGCGGCTCGGTGCCGTCCTGCGGGGCGTCACGGACGAGCTGAGCCGTGGACGGGAGGGAGAGCTCACAGCCCGTCCTGCCCGTGTCCCCAGCCCTGGGGGCCAGTGGGCCCCGTGGGAGCGGCGGCTTTGGAGGCAGGCGCACAGGGTGTGCGTTGGTATTCTTCAGCCCGGCCGGTGTTGTAGGTGTGTGCTTACCCGTTCACCTCTCACGTTGTGAAGGGTGTTAGCTCAGCTCCCTGCTCTCCAGCCCCATAAAACCCACACCTGCCGAGGCGGACCGGAGCCCACTGCTCCCTGAGGGCGGGAGGGTCCCGGACGCCAGCGCTCAGGAGCACAGCAGGTCCCCGGGTTCCGTGGGGGATCCGCTCCTCCGGCGACGTAAACATTTTCGCCGTGAGTCGGAGCCCACCTCCATAGCACCTGGGCCCTCACATGGAGCACACACACAGCAGGGATGACCTGACACAGTAAAGACAATTAAAAGAAAGAGAACAGTTCCTGACCTTTACTTGTGGGAAATAAATACCAAAACACAAAGCACATATGCACACACATCGCTATGACGGAACTTTTCTTATAAAAAAATGAGAGATGGTGATGTAACCACGAAATGACATAATGTCGAGTCCGACGTGACCCGAGGACTGTCTGTATGAGCAACTAAAAATCGGGTTAGGAGCCATGGCCTTCTCCCCCAGCCCCTCCCCCATCGGGCTGCTGGGACCCTGCCCAGCAGTCTGTCCCTCCTTACTAGATTCTCACATATCTCCCCCCTTCCTCCTCCAGTCCCCGGTCACCCCTCCCTCCCTCCCTTCCTGTCATCTTCCCTCCCTCCCCCCTCCCTCCCTTCCTGTCATCTTCCCTCCCTCCCCCCTCCCTCCCTTCGTGTCATCTTCCCTCCCTCCCCCCTCCTCCCTGTCCTCTGTGTCCAGCTCTGTGCGGGCTGAGCACTGAAGGGATGAGATGCTGCCGTTGTCCTTAAAGAGCCTCCGGGCTAGTGGGTGAGAAAGGGGTGGGAGGGGAACCGAGTGGGGACCGGGGCCGGGCAGGGCCTGTTCAAGGGCAGATGGAGGTGCATACTGGGGTCCATGGTGGTCATGGGTGAGGGTGTGAGGGAGACTCTCTGACACCCCAGCGGGGCTGCAGGGTCCTCTGGCTGGGGTCCTGCCTGAGGCTGGCGGGGGGAGGGGCCAAGGGGGAAAGCATCGTGTCCAGCCAGTCTCCTCCTCCATCCCGTTCCCGCCGGCGCCCCGTGGAGAGGCTGGGCAGCCCCTGCAGAGCACCTGGGGGTGGTCCTGAGCCTGGTCCAGGCACCGCGTTTTCAGGGTGGGCCTGCTCTCCTGCCCACGCGCTCGGGCAGCCACCATTCTCCTCTGACAGCGCCTTGGCCCTGTCCGCACCGCCCCCAGAGGGTGAGCGGTCTGCGCCTCCAGCCCTGGTCTCAGGCAGCTGTAGAGAAAGGAAACCCACTCCTCCTCTAAGTCGCTCTCCAAGGCCTTCCCCCTTCCCCAGCCCACACCTTCCCCAGGGCGGAGGGTGAGGAGGTGGGGAGCCATAGGCACCCCCCCCCCTAGCCTGTCCCATTGTTCTGGTGGAGGTGCGCTCAGGCCCGCAGGGACGAGGTTGCTCCCGGGCATCCGCAGCCCCTCCGCTCTGGGCACCTGCGCTCCCAGGCTCTGCAGGAGGCATCGTGCTGGGCCCCTGTGGGCAGGAGCTGGACCATCCCCTGCGCGGTCCCCTGGCACTGGGGCTCTCCACGGGCGGCCTGGTAGTTCCCTGCGCCCTGGGCCCTGGGACCAGGCCGTCTTCGGAGGACTGCTCTTCTCTTTATGAAGTTCGCGCTTTTGACCCCAAACCGCACTGGTCAGCGGTTCATTTTCAGTAACTCAGCCATTCGGGGTCCCCTGGGGCCCAGCGCAGGCGTTAGTGAGTCTCAGGAAGGGTCTCTGACGCGCGCGCGCGCACACACACACACACACACACACACACACCGGGGGCGCGCACCCACTTTTAACCAGAAACTTCTGTGAGTTTCTGCGTCTCAGTGTGACTCAGTCCCTTGGTATTTTAGGAAAATACAGTCTAGTCTAGACCCTGTAATAACCCCGGACACATGTGCACCTGTCGTTTTGAGGCGCTCACGTCCGCGTTTATCTGCACGTCCCCCTATTTTTAGCTCGTAGCTGGGTCCCAGCATCACCAAAATAGACACACTGCAGCGGCGGCGAGGAGTGAGAACAGCCTGCTGCGAGGCCTGCTGAGCCTCCTGTGTTTGTAACCAAGGCTGTGGTTACCGGCTGGCAGGCGGGAGCGGGAGGGGCACATAGACGGGGAAATAAGCGCCACACAGGAGCTAACCTTCCTCCCTTTCTGTACACGCAGAGCCGTCCGGAGACCTTAACACTGAACGGCTCTGCGAGGTGCTGAGTTCCGGGTTGACTGTATCTTCAATGCCCTGTTCCCCAACGGCCTGTAGCGATTTTAGTCCTTGAGGGGAAGGTTCTTGTCAAAATAGTGCCATTACGTCACTTCTGCTTGGAAACCTCCTCTTTTCTGTGATGATTGGATTTCCTTTCAAGGCTGTTTTGGTCCCGGCACTTTAATCAGCCCTGCGAGTGGGGGCAGGGGGCAGGGAACGGGGCCGGGCGAGGCGCTGCCAGGCCGCCCGTGGAGAGCCCCAGCGCCCGGGGACCGCGCAGGGGACGGTCCAGCTCCTGCCCACAGGGGCCCAGGCGATGCTCCTCCCGCAGAGCCTCGGAGCGCAGGTGCCCAGAGCGGAGGGGCTGCGGATGCCCGGGAGCGACCTCGTCCCTGCGGGCCTGAGCGCACCCAGTCCCCATAAACCCGTCACTGTCACCGATGCCCCTCGGTTAACCCCGGGGACGGGCGGGGCACAGAGGCAGCGCCTGGGCTTAGGAGCTCTGCCTCACCGCCTGTGAGCTCTGCCTCAGTTTCCCCCTGCTTCCTGAGGTCCCGTGAGAGCTGGAGGAGGCGGGATTTGGAAAGCACTCCAGACAGTGTCTAGAACCCAGTGATCACCGTAAAGTAAAAGAAGGGCCTCGCTGGGCCCTGCCCACGTCTGCTGGGCGGAGCCCGAGCCCCATCCCTGGTCCCCAGCCGCATTCCTTCCCGCAAGCATGTGGCTCTGCTTCTTGGATCTGGGGGACTCCCGAAACGTAAAGAAATCTAAAGAAATGTCAAATCAGCCCTTTTTTTCCTGCTTTACCAGACAGAACAAAAACTCCCTAAGCCAACGACTGGGGCAGTTTAAGGGAGGGAGAGGCTGTCCTAAGTCCCAGCAGCAGGGCAGGTCTCGCGGATCAGCTCGCCTGCAGCACGTGTGTGCCTCACAGCCGCGGGCACGGGGGGTGGGTGCTGACGCGTGTCCCACGCTAACGCCGCATCCCGCGCTAACGCCGCGTCCCACGCTAACACCGTGTCCCGCGCTAACGCCGCGTCCGCGTCCCGCTAACGTCTGCTCTGCTTGTGGCCGAGGCACTAACCGCGCAGCTGTGTGTGTTGCAGTGGGACCCCGACGGCGGCGCGGCCGCTTCCTGCCGCGGAGGCGGAGGCCCGGGAGCAGCGGTGCTGTACGATAACGCGGCCCTGTACGATAACTTGCCGTCGCCGGAAATCTTTGCGCGCTACCCGCCTGCTGACAGGAGGGCTGCTAGGCCGCCTGCCGACACCCTGCCCTGTAACCATTACCAGCAGCCCACGTCCTGCGGGCTGCCTTCCGCCCCGTCTGTCACTAACACCTCTTCTGTGGGGAGGGCGTCTCTCGGGCTCGGCTCCCAGGTACAGCTTGGCGTTCTCTCCTCCTCTCGAACCCTCTCTGGCCACAGCCTCCTGCCGAGTCTGGCCATGGCGCCCACTTGTAGTAAGCGAGAGCACCTGGGGAAAGCAGTCGACAGCGGAGCTGCCTCCGTATTCCCCCCCTGCCCCCCCCGCCCCGTCCCTGCTGTGGGCCCCGCTTCCCCTGCACCTGGCCCTTTCCGGTCCTGGGGTATCCCCAGGGGATTTTGCTAAGGCAGAGATTAGGAAAGGACAGGGACGGTAAAACTTTGCGGAAGAGTCTAGAGCTGCACGTTTTTATTGTTTCCGTTAAACGTCAGCACAGGTGGGCCCTGATCTGTACACGGACGCTGTGGGGCTTTTCCCAAACGGGTGTAAGAGTGCTCCCTGAAACCGAGTAGGTGATAAGGATTTGGGATTATCGGTGACCAAATGGTCAGTAGCCTTGCCGTCAGACTGTTTCCCACCTCATCTCTGTAGCAGACGGTAACATTTCACTACAAATACTGACGTGTTTTCATGCTTTTTCGGCCCAAGACTTACACTTTACGCACAGCCCTGCGCCCTGTGTGCGAGTGCCCCTGGAGCAGATGGCACGGGAGAGATGGCCGCCTTCCCCGTGTTGGGGGAATCGCTACAAAGTGACGAGCGCCAGGGAAGCCCCGGGATTTCAGATCGGGGAGGCACTCCAAAGTCCTCCCAGCCGAGGCTCTCGCCAGAAGCACGGCGCAGCTTTTGTTTGCTTCTGAGTTTAAAAAATATGTTTTTATTGATTTTCAGAGAGAAAGATAGAGGGAGGGAGAAACATTGATTGGCTGCCCCCTGCATGCCCCCTACTGGGGATCAGGCCCACAACCTGGGCATGTGCCCTGACCGGGAATCAATTCAGTGACCTCTTGGTTCATGGGTCAGCACTCAACCACTGAGCCACACCAGCCGGCTGTTTGCTTCTGATTTTTGACGACAGTTGCTCAGAGTCTGTCCTGTGAACCTGAAGGCCGGACGCGGGAGCCAGTGGCTCTGGCCTCGTTGATTATGGCGGTTAGATGTCCGGTGGTTACTAAGTGGGGGCTCAGGGGTCGTGGCTCTCTCAGCAGCTGAGTGACGGAGCCGAATTTAGGCCCCGGCCCACGGCGCAGGAGGTGGGCATGACCTCGGAGTGTGGGCCTGGACACCACAGCTCACCTCCCGCCAGCTGCACTCGCTGCACACAGGACTGTCCATCGCTGAGTAAATACACTGGCTGGCCCAGCCATCCAGGAAGTAGCGATGCTGTGGAATTTTTAAAACCTGTGGTTGGTCAAATGTAGTTTAAGCTGTTTCTACGGCACGCACTTCTCGCTTCCTTCCTGAGACCCTGCCAATGAAAAGCGTAGTTATTTGCCCCCGTGGGGTATCAGTCCCCAGGGAGCGCTGGCAGAGAAACCAGCTGCAGGGCCTGCTCCCCCAGGGAGCCCCCGAAGGAGGCCGCTCCTCGCCCAAGCACAGGCTCCCAGCGCCTCAGCCCAGCTGCCCGCTCCCCCCCCCCCCCGCCCCCTGCCCCCCCCCCCCCCGTGCCCGCCTCTCCATCGCAGCTCTCAGCGCACACGTCTCGGCTGCTTTCCTGCCGAGGGCGTCCTGCGCCCCTCACGCTGGAAACACAGCCTCCGGGGCGCCCCAGCTCCCCGGGTTTGGAAGCCAAGTTGTCTCCCGCCTCCCTGAGAGCTTCTGTGGGTGCTAGATGCTGCTGACAGGGTCGCAGACCAGCACCAGCATTCTCAGTGTTTGTTTTTAAGCTGCTTCTCTTTGTTCCCACAGCTGAAGAGTAAAAAGCCCCCGCTCGCATCCAGCGGGGCTGCGGGAAAAGGCAAGACCCTGAGCAGCCAGCCCAAGAAGGCCGAGCCGGCCGCCGGCATGAGGCGCACGCCTTCCAGTGAGTGCTCGTCCGTGGTCGCGGGCACCTCTGCAGCTGTAGAGCGGGGCTGGGGGGACCCGTGGAGAGATGGGCCTGTAGCCGCATCACTCTTCCCCCCTGCCCAACGGGAGGGTGGCGCCGGCCTCTGACCCGGGCTCCGGACCTCGGTGCACCCGGAAAGGCCAGGCTGGCTGCCCGTCTCCAGGACTGGTTACGCCCATTTCAGTGGAGGCACCTGACCTGTAGGTGACTCAGTGACTTTGGTGAAGTCACGTAAACCCTCTAAGCGGGGCAGCCACGTGGTTTCCGTGATGAATAGCCCAGTGGTCACGGCCTCAGAGCCCTAGAGAAGACGGGTTTGGAAGGAGTCCGCGTGGCAGGGAAGACAATCCGCGTGGCGGGGCAGACCGCGTGGCGGGGCAGACAGTCGGCGTGGCGGGGGCAGACAGTCGGCGTGGCCCACGCAGGCGCTTGTCCCTCTCTCCCGCCTGGCCCTCCGCCGCCGCAGGAGGTGCTGCCATCTGCCCCCGGTCCACGGGCGGGAATGACCTCTGAGCGCTGCACGCTCCCCGGTCTCCCGGCCGTGAGTGACAGCCACAGGGAGTGCCAGGCTGCGGGCTGCAGAGCTGGCGGAGATGCCCGCCGGGCACGGCCCCTCCCTTTCTCCAGGCCACACTGCCACCATGTACGTCTGCGATGATAGGACAGGAGTTGTTGCCGAGGTGCCTGAGCCGGACAGAGGGTCCCAACAGGCGCAGGCGGCCGGGCCGCAGCACAGGCCACAGTCCCGGAGCTCCGGGGCCTGGCCGGCAGGAGGGCCCCAGGGGAGGGCGGGTCCGTGTTTTTGACTCGGGCCCCATGGAGCTGGCAGACCAGGCCTCGGCTCCAGCTAGTGCCCTGCACCTGCCGCATGCACTGCGAGGGATCTCAGAGTCACGGGGTACACGGCAGGCGGAGGGTGCGGGGGGCGTACATGCGCACCAGCCTCCGCGCTGCTCAGCAAGGCAGGCTGCTCCTGCACGGGACACGGGACACGGGACACGGGTGTTCTTCACGGGCGTCACCCTCATAGCAGGCAGGTGGGGAGCCAGCTGGGCCAAAGCCTGCTCCTTATAGTTTGTGGAAGGTGCTGACCTTTGACCTCCTCTCGCAAACCTCACTTCCCTAATGCAGGGGGTGCCCACAGTCACTTAGAGTGGGGGGGGCACGGAATCCCTCGGTCGCGCTGATTGCATTTGCGGGGGTTGATTCCTGTTTCTGAGGCGTCTGGAGGAATTCTCATTAGCTGTGGTGACACCTAATGGTGACGAATGAGAAAACAATTGCTTTCCGGGTTTTGCTGCACCAGCCGGTTCATTGTGGATCATTGTGGACCGGGGGTGGGAATGTGTGGGTTGGGAAGCCCTCAGTTTGGAGATCAGAGACTGGGGTTTGAACTTGGCTCTGTCTGCCCAGCACGTCCTGGCCCCGAGCCACGGACAGCAGTGCTCCCGTGTCAGCTGGTGGGTTTGGCCCCTCTGCCGCCCGTCGTGTCCTCTGCGTGTGCGTGTGGAGGGGCGAGGGATGGCCTCGTGTGCCGTCATCGGGGGGCGCTTCGCTGCCGTCCCTGTGCTGCGGTGCCCGCTGTGCACGCCACTTGGGCGGGATGCTGGCCGGGCTCCCCGTTGCCGAGCGGACAGGGCTCTGCGAACTCCGTTGTCGCTGACAGTGAGGGAGCTGCCGGGGAGCGTCCACCTTCCCAGGCATTTGTGAGACGGGCTTTAGCCACAAAGACCAAATTATAAAATCCACCCACAGCGAGGCCTGGCATCTGCTCTAGCGGGCGAAGCTGCGGCCCGGAGGCTCCGTGGCCCCTCATGCCCGCTGCCCGCGTCACGGCCATCGCCCTGCCCTCCGCGTCTCTGTGGCGCCCTTTCTCGTCTAGCGAGGTCGCCGGCAGACAAGCGGCGGCGCGCGCGGGTGAGAGGACGGAGCTGCGGGGCCTGATGCTCTGAGCCGCAGGCAGGCCTGGCGCTGAGAGGCCAGGAGCAGTGGGAGGCCAGCGGAATCTGCGAACACGGGGGCCCTGGTCACGTCGTTCGCCTCATCACCTCTTCCTCTCCGCAGGGGATCTTCAAAGGGACCGTTCCTAAATTACTATTTAAACATTAACTTAGTCCACATCCCAACCCCCGAACTGCCCCAGGTCCAGGTGAGGACCCTGAGCACAGAGCGATCAAGTACTTTGTTCAGGGTCACACAGCTACAGGTGACAAGCTGGGACTCAGACCTGACAGGCAGGCTCCAGACCCCACCCGCTTCCCTTTCTCATTGTCGTTTGTTCACCCATCGATGTTACTGCGTGTTCAGGTTCCGTGCTGGGTGCGTCTCGGTGCAGGGCACGCAGCTGCTGTTGGGTCGGCAGAGCGCTGGATGGGGCTGTAGCCAGCTGTGACGGGCTGGGGAAGAGGCTTGAAATCCACGGGAACTAGCCACAGCCAGGATGGCGTGTGATGCCGCCGGCCTCCTCGCTGCGGCTGTGGGATGTGCACTGTGGCGAGGTGCGGCCTGCAGGGAAGAGAATTAGAGGGATTTCTTGATCCTCTGTTTTCATGTACAACATTGTTCCTGAGAATCCTGGGTAATGAGCTGGTTCAGACCGGCCCGTTCCCTTCTGTGGAATTCCAGGGAGCCGGCTCTGAGTTTACCGAGCGAGGCCGGGGGGACAGGAGCCCAGGAGCGGCGCTGGGAAGTTCCCTCGTGTCCGCAGGCTAACCGCTTCCCCACTGCTGCGTGTCTCAGATGCTGACCAGTACAGATACGGCAAGAACCGGGTGGAGGCAGACGCCAGGCGGCTGCAGAGCCAGGAAGAGGAGCTGCTGCGGCGGAAGGAAGCCCTGCGGACCAGGCTGGCCCAGCTCCGGAAAGAGAGGAGGGACCTGCGGGCCGCCATCGAGGCGAACGCTGGTAGGAGGGCACCGTCCTGAGGGTCTGCGTTCCTCTGTCTGCAGGGCCTCACCATCAGCTCGCGGCTCAGATTTGGCATGCGTTCCACACTGCTGTCGGGGGCTGGAAGCATCGCCAGTTAGCCCAGGGCAGGTGCCCTGTGCGGGGAGTCCGGGACAGGCAGGGGGGACAGGTACCCAAGTGCGGGAGTCCGGGACAGGCAGGGGGGACAGGTACCCAAGTGCGGGAGTCCGGGACAGGCAGGGGGGACAGGTACCCAAGTGCGGGAGTCCCGGGGACAGGCAGGAGGGGGACAGGTACCCAGGTGCGGGAGTCCGGGACAGGCAGGGGGGACAGGTGCCCAGATGCAGGAGTCCCGGGACAGGCAGGGGGGACAGCACCCCAGAGGAGGGCCCGCGGAGGGCAGGGCAGTGTGAGCTATTGGAAGGGATGGGGTGAGGCCAGGTCGGGGGAAAGCCACAGAGCGGAGCTGAGTGAAGGCAGCCGTGCGGAGCGCGGAGGGCCGCTGTGCTGGGCCAGGTGGCTGTGCATGCTGGCAGAAGTGGGCACGGGGCCTGGTTAGGACGGGACTGCGGACACACAGGCCTCAGCTCCAGGCTGCTCTCCCCTGGGCAGCTCTGACCCGTGTCTCCGTGTGGCTGGCCCAGCACGGGAGCGGGGAGGGGGGCAGAGAGCCAGGGAGGCCGGGGAGACGCCTGCCTCCAGGTAGCTCCGTGTGTGGGGGGCTGGCACACGGGCACACGGATCTGGGCCTTTCCTGGCTGCCTCCGTGACTTGCATGAAAGCGCTCTTGCAGTGTAAGGACGGGGAGCGGGTGCTGGCTGAGCAGGTCCGCGGTCACCGCTAGGAGGGGGTGCGGCTGCCGGGCGGAGTGCCGTGCCAGCCAGAGGGTTGGGTGGGAGCGGAGGTGCCGACGCAGAAGGTTAGAGCAGCTTCTGGCCTCAGAAGAGTCCCACGTGCTGCACCAGACCAGGGCTGCGTACCCAGGTTACCCGGTTCTCTGAGCTGTCCTGTGGGCACAGTGCCAGCCTTCCTGCGTCACTGCCGCACGTTTCAGTAACATGAAACACGTGTGCCGGGAGGAACGCGTGCCCTGCTCTGTGGAGGAGAGTGTGTTTGACGGAGGGCCCGTGAGGCGGTGGCAGAGGAATCGGGACAGTCGGTGAAGCTGCAGCTCAAGGTCCATGTGACATGAGCACGTGAGGCCCCTGCGGACCGCAGGCCGCCTGCTCCCGGCCCTTCTCCCCGCTGCAGCCCAGGCAGGGTGGGGCGCGGGCCTGGCTCCCCTAAGGGCTGATGTGAGTGTCACAGGGGGACCCAGGTCTGGAGCCGGCCCCAGTCCCCCGGCCCCGCACCCAGTGTCTGCCGGTCCCTGCGGCGAGCCTCCGGTGTCTGCGCTCCCAGGCAGGAAGGCGCAGCTGGCCCTGGAGGAGAAGCTGAAGGCGCTGGAAGAGGAGTGCCGGCGGAAGGAGGCGGAGCGCGTCAGCCTGGAGCTGGAGCTCACCGAGGTCACCGAGAGCCTCCGCAAGGCCCTGGCCGGCGGCGTCACCCTGGGGCTGGCCATCGAGCCCCGCTCGGGGACCTCGAGTCCACAGGTACCGTCCCCCGCGCCCCTGAGCACCGCACGCACGGCGCCCCCAGAAAACGCCCCGTTCCTCTACAGAGGCCGCCCGCCCAGCTCACTCAGCACAGCAGACAGCGGCCATCAGCTCAGACGCTTCCTTTACCTGTAACCCTCACCTGAGGGTCTTTTCCCATTGATTTCTTTTTATTTATTTTTTTTTTTGAGAGAGAGAGAGGGAAGGGAAGGGAGGAGGAAGAGAGAGAGAGAGAGAAACATCGATTTGCATTGAGCCTGCAACCGAAGTATGAGCCCTTGACCAGTCGAACCCGGGACCCTTCAGTCACAGGCCAACGTTCTGTCCACTGAGCCAAACTGGCCAGGGCTTGGTCTTTTTCACAGCCCGGAATCCTGGGCCCGCTCTGCCCCGCTTCTCCCGGGAGCCGGCCGCGTGGGGTTCCCCGCGCTCCTGCTGCGCTGCCCCACGGCTCGCTGCCGGGGCTGCGGGAGGGAGGGTGCCTGGGAGCAGAGTCCCCGGAGCGGGCACTGCTAGAGGCGCGTGCTGGGCTGGAGGCACCACGGGAACGCAGGGGACGCAGACGGCCCTCCCCACTTCCCAGCATGACCAGACGGTTGGAGCGTCCCTCTGAGCCTCCGTCTTTCTGTCTGGGAAACAGGCATTGAAAAGGTGCCCTTAGAACAGGGCAGGGACCGTATATGTACACATGGCACCCTATGGCTGTCGTTGTCCCAACCCCGCTTTTCCTTGTTCCTGCTGGAAAGCAGCGAGGCCGCAGGCGGCCTCACGCGTCTCTCTCAGTCCCCAGTGCTCAGGCCCCGGACTCTGGAGAACTCGCCGCTGTCCAGCTGCGAGACCAGTGACGCCGAGGGCCCGTGCCCGTGAACAGCGCCGCCGTCCTGAGGAAGAGCCAGCCGGCCGGCAGCTCTCCCTGCCGGGGGCACGTGCTTCGCAAGGCCAAGGTCAGTCCCCCCCCCCCCCCCCGTGCGCGTGGGGGATGCCTGCTCACCAGCCTGCCGGGCTCAGGGCACTGCGGCTTCAGCGTTCGTGTGGGCGGGAGGGGCAGAGGGGCCAGGCGTGTCCGGTCCAGTCCCACAGCCTTCCACTGAATGCCACGTGGTCTCCCAGTCCCTCCACCGCCGCCTGCCGGCTGGGGTGGGAGGTGCCGCAGTACCTTCTGATGGCTCAGCCCCTGTCTGTGCTGCGAAGCCTAACGCCCCCAGAGGAACGGAAACGATGTCTGGTTCACCAGAGCAGGCAGCTCTGCAGCGGCGGCTGTGAGCGTGCCCGCGGAAAAGCCACGCTTGGCACCACGGCGGCGGCCAGGCGCCCTCCTTCACGCCTCGGGCCTCGGGCCTCGGGCTGCTCCGCGCTCTGCCCTCCGGCAGCTCTGAGGCGGCTCCAGGCTGCTAGGACCGGCTTTCCGCGTGGTGGTCTGGTGTCCGGTAAGGCAGGCGTTAGCCGCTCGCCGCACGGGGCGTGTTCACGGGAGGGTTCGGCGCCCCACACCCAGGAGACGGACGGCCGTGCTCTTGATGGAGGCGGGCTGGTGACTGAGGGACGGAGAGCCACTACGCGCCTCCCCGGGACGGTCTCAGCCCCGGTCCCTAGGCTGTGCCTGAGGGGTTTGGACCTGAGCCCCCATTCAGATCCCTGTTTGCAACGAGAATGCATTGACGGCATCGGTTACTGGGTCTTTACCGTCCCAGAAACCAGCGTTACGTCGTGTGCGTGCCGCCTCCAGAGGGCTGCTCTCGGCTGTGCCCTCGGCGTCCGGGGCCTGGGCAGCTCAGCTCCTGCCGCTTCCTCACCGTGGACGTCACACGAGTGATGGCGGCGAGGCCCGGGCCGGAGAGCACCGAGGACGCGGCCTCCCATGGAGAGTGCGCTGAGCGGGGTCTCCAGGGTCCCGAGAATGTGACGAGGGGCCCAGCGGCAGGAAGGGGTGGCAGCGCGGCCTTTGAATCCTGGGACAGTCACCCATTGTAGGTGCCTCGCACGTGTGGTCTCTGCCCGCTGGCCTTTTCCGAGGACGAGAGCGGTCCGACCACTCGGCTCGGGAGTGTTACCCGGCAGTGCCCCTAGGGAGCCCCAGTTCCTGCTGAGGGCGGCTGAGCGGAGAGCGTGCGTGCCTCCGCAAGTCAAGTGCGCTCAGGCCCCGCCAGGGGTCTCCTAGCCGAGGCGGGCTCCGGAGTGGCCACGACGTCCAGCTGCAGGCCCAGCACTTCCCGCTCGGCCCGGGAAAGCTGTGAGCTCCGGCGGGCGGCTGTAGATGCCCAGGCGGCTGTAGATGCCCCGGTGGCTGTAGATGCCCAGGCGGCTGTAGATGCCCAGGCGGCTGTAGATGCCCCGGTGGCTGTAGATGCCCAGGCGGCTGTAGATGCCCCGGCGGCTGTAGATGCCCAGGCGGCTGTAGATGCCCCGGCGGCTGTAGATGCCCCGGTGGCTGTAGATGCCCCGGCGGCTGTAGATGCCCAGGCGCTGTAGATGCCCCGGCGGCTGTAGATGCCCGGCGGCTGTAGATGCCCAGGCGCTGTAGATGCCCCGCGGCTGTAGATGCCCAGGCGGCTGTAGATGCTCCGGCGGCTGTTAGATGCCCAGGCGGCTGTAGATGCCCCGGCGGCTGTAGATGCCCCGGCGGCTGTAGATGCCCCGGCGGCTGTAGATGCCCCGGTGGCTACAGATGCCCCGGCGGCTGTAAGCCCACGCGCGGTGGCACAGTGGCTGTGGCCACGCTTTCAGAGCCACATGTGAGCTGGGTCTGAAGGCTCAGCCCGGCTGCCCCAGAGGTCGCACGCCCCTGACAGCACTGGGCCCGGGGTCTCTCACGCCCTCCTTTGGCCGTGACCCTGAGCCCTCCACGCCGGCCCTCGGCTGTGGGCCCAGCGGTGGAGTTAGCGCTGAACCTGGTGGTGCAGCACCGGCTGTGTGTGTGGATGGCCCCGCACTGAGCCGGGCAGGGCCCTCCGCTGGTGTCCTGGTGTCCTCCCCACACCCGAGTCTGCACGGCCAGTGGCCAACGGGGGCTCAGGGGGGACAGCACGGGCAGGCGGCACCCAGGTCACCCCTGCGGCCCGAGGGCCCGGAGGTGCCCGTGGGCGTCTCGGGAGCTCCGTTTGGTTTTGTTTCTGCCGTGTTTGCTCAAGCCGCTGTCACCATCCCTCACGCTGGGACTGAGGTTCCTAGCCCTCTACGCGGGGGAGGTGTGCGGGCGCTGTGGCTCAGTGCAGAGGCCTGGCAGCACAGCGGGGTCAGGGTCGGCATCGGACCCGCGCCCCACACGGCCGCCGAGGACGGGGGGAGGGGCCCTGCTCGGGGCCAGGTGCGTGGGGGCCTCCTTGTCTTCACTGCGGCCCTCAGCCCTGGGTGGGACTCACGCTGACCGCCTTCCTGGGTCGTGCGGTCATGCTGTGGTGTTTTGAGGACCCGCCATCCTGTCTGCACACGTGTACCCGACACCTTGCATGTATGTCACTCTTGCTCTCGCTTCCCCGGCAGGAGTGGGAGCTGAAGAACGGGACGTAGGACAGCGGACGTCACGAGAGACCGCGGCTCCAGCAGGCCCGCCGTGCCCGACCCCGCGTATTTTTCTACTGTATGACGACGTGCCCTGTAAAGAGATGTGCCTGGACCGCTTGGCTCCCAGTGGTTTGTTCAAGGCGGCAGGGGTGAGAGGTGATGGAAGACCGTCCTCCGCCAGGTGGGGTCACAGCTCCCCCAGTGCCAGCCAGCCGCCACCACTGCCGGGGTGCTGGTGGGGGGGACCGGCCAGGCCGCCAGGAGTTTGTCGCCCCCAAGAGCAGCGTGCACTTGTCTGTGTCCCCTCCCCCTGCCACGCCTCCCCCCCCCCCCCCGCCCCGTCCCTGAAGGTGAGGCTGAGGCTGAGGACTGCTGGGAGGCGCTCTCCCTGAGTGCGGGACAGCAGCTTCGTGGCGGACAGCTTTGTGACTGCTCACCCTCCTCTGTGTTGCACTTCGCCCTGGGTTTCCCGAGGGTCCCTCCCGCTGGGTGAGGACGTTACTGCTTTGGAAAGGCTGCGAGGGTTTTGGGTGCTTCGCCCTGTGTCCTCCTTCCCAGTACCCCCCCCCCCCCCCCCCGCACTGGGCACCACGGCGGCCCATGGAGAGCTGGCAGCCCGCGGGCGCATGGCTGCCCTCCCTTCCCAGACGGGGTGTGGGGTGCGGGAAGAGGCAGGTCCAGAGCCGTAGACGGAGAGCAGGAGAGGGCCCTCCAGAGCTTCTAGCCCCCCGACTCCCGCCGCCCCCCGTTTGCAAATCCGAGCCACGGCCGCATCCGGGGACCTGGGCTCGCCCCTCCTGGGCCCACGGGCCTCGTAGGGCCTCCTCCTCACTGTGCCGTCTGCCTCCGTGGAGTCCCTGGGCGACCCGCTGGGGCCAGGGGACAGAGCCGCCTCCGCACAGCCGCGCAGGCCCCGCGCGGTCCCAGACCTCTCAGCGCTCGGACGCCAGGGCCCCGTGGTCTGCGGGCCGGGCCGCATGGGCTCCGTGGGAGCCGTCTCGCGTGAGGAGCTGGAAGCTGCGTACCCCGGCTGCACCGGGGCCTGAGCTCTCGCAAAGCCCCGGCCAGGACGTGCGTCAGGCGGTCGGCCCTGGCCGGCCCCGCGGGCCTCCTCACAAGGATGGCGGGAGGCTCATCCCCAGCACTCAGCAGGGACCCGGGGAGGGCCCAGCCCGCAGTGAGGAGCAGGGAGCGCCGGGGCGCACGCAGCTCACTTCCCGGGAGGAAAACACTCACTCTCCCGTCGCCTCGCGCCTCCGGGTCCAGTGGCTTCCGGTCAAGCGTGGCCTCACGTGGCCACTGTGCCTGGAGCCGCCTTTGCCCAGGAGAAGCGCCAGGTCCGACACTGACGGGAGGCCAGCCTCGGCCTGGGCACGGGCCCCGGTCCCGCCCTCAGGCTCCGGCGGACACGGGCGGTGTCGGTAAAGCCCAGGTTTTAACCCACTTCCACAACCACCAGCCGTTAAGGGGGGCGGGGAACTTGTCTGCTGGGGTCTGCGCAGCCACGGAGACGGGGTGCCCCGCGGGGAGGCTGCTGGCGCCCACGAGAGCACGTGTCTGTGTCCTGGGTGGTCAGAAACCAGGAAGCACTTGCTTCCCAGTGAGCTATTTATTTGTACGTGTCCCGAAGCGTAGTCCTAACTTATGTCTGTACACAGCGCACGCAGGCTCCTCGTCCGGTGGGCGAAGACGGCGGCCCTGGGAGAACAGGCCTTTCACAGACGGTCGTGTTCAGGGTGCGGGCCAGACCCAGGGGTCCTGACGGCACGAGAGGGAGGGCAGCGGGGGGTGCCCTCAAGGTCGCGGCCCCTCCTGCTGGACCTGAGGCCCCGTCAGCCTCAGAGCCCCCCACGTTGACAGTTTACGATGTTTGACTCTCACACCCGTGCCCAGAGCACAGTGGGGGTGAGGGGTGGTCAGGTCACTGACCCTCAGGGGCAGGCCGTGTCCCCTCTGCCCCGAGTCCCGGGGTGGGTCCGCCCACCCGTGGCTTCAGGACGGCGCCACCACAGGCAGGCGGCTGGGTGGGACTGTTCCACATGCCGGACTCCTGGGCACGGCCTCCCGCCATCTCCCAGCTCGTCTCTCGGGGCGACCCCGGTGACCTCAGATACCATGGTGCACAGCCAGCCTCGCCCGACATGGGCACGCCCTCTCCCCGTCCGACGCGCTCCTGGCTGCTGCCCTGGGCCCGGGGGCAGTCGCCACCTTTGGCCAAGTCTGTTTCAGGTCCGGGGCCGGGGCCCGGAGGCCAGGCCCAGCCAGGAGCTCAGGCTGGTGCTCCGGGCAGCAGCAGGCACAGGCGCAGGGGTCCGGGGGACAGCCGGGCACGGCGGCCGGGGCTGCGGGCACGACGCAGCCGTGTGTGGCCACGCCTTTTCTGTCCAGAAGAAAGAAAACGGGCTGTTTATGCCCCGGGTCACGTGACAGGAGCCCGGGATGGGCGCACCAGCAGGGCCCGCAGCCGACGCGGCCCGGGCGGCCCCGAGGGGCTCGCTCCTGCCAAGGGCTCAGCAACATTGAAATGCACAGCGCTCTCCTTCCTCTTTTCTAACGTGATTTTTAACAGGAAACTTAACTTCAGATCGCGGCACGTTTTTAAAGGGCGATTATTATTATTATTATTATTATTGTTATTTGTTCCTGCTGTTACGCTGTTGTGGCGGCTGCGTCGATACTGTGAAATGAACTGAAGATGAACTGCCCGCTCCGTGCCCACACACGGCACGGCGGCGTGGGCACGGGGGCGCCTGTGAGCGGTTCCACGGGCCGCCCCCCAGCCTCGCCGTGCAGACGGCGCTTGTCGCCACGGAAGATGCTTTCAGAGCGGATCGCCGATCCGAGTCCTTAGGACCAAAGGAGTTTTTCATGAGATGCTCTTCGTGTTTGTCTTTCTCACGGGGAGGGCTGTGTAACTCACACCAGCCTTCACCTGCGGTCTTCACGGTGACTGGCCGACCCGCTCCCCGCTGTGAGGTCTCCGTTAAGAATGTAACTCTGTCTCACTGTGTCTTTGAGGAACTGCAGTCCTACTTAAGACCCTCCGTGAGAGGCAGAGACGGAAGGCTCTCTAATGGACTGTGGGCAGCGCCGTCTAAATGACTGTACGTAGGTTTTCACTGATTCTCGGTGTATTTAATTCACCAAGTGAGGTTTTATCGGAGAAACTGGCCGTGGAAACGTGGGTTTCCATTTGCCCCTTTCGTAGTCGCCTCACTTGAGTTTCTTTGCTAAGGGACCGTCCTGTCCCCCGCGTAGCCCGGACTGGCGCCTGTGGCGTGACTCGGTCGTGTGTTGTCAATAAAGCCACTCTTCCAGCCAGGCCTCCGCGTCTTCTTCCCACTGACTTTTACAGAGAGTGGGGAGGAGGGAGGGGAGAGGGAGGGAGGAGAGAGGGGGAGGAGGGAGGGGAGAGGGGGAAGAGAGGGAGAGGGAGGGAGGAGAGGGGAAGGAGGGAGGGGACTGGGAGGGAGGGAGGAGGGAGGGAGAGAGGGGGGAGGACGTCAGGTGAGAGAGCCACACTGTGAGTTTGTTTAAGTGGCTCTCAGCCCACAGACCTGAATAAGGAACGTGGGCGCACCTGCGCGGTGCCAGGTTCTGCCCAGCGCTGGAGAGGGGAGTGACTCGGACGGGACTTGCTCCCGCACCTGGACAGGTCACCGTGCTGTGTGGGCAGGACCGCCTGGGGCCTCCCGGGGTCACGCAGGGGGAGGAGCCACTGCCTGGGGGGCAGGGTGGGGGTTGAGCTGGTGGGTGCCGAGCAGGAGCCCGGAGAGCGGCAGGGGGGAAGGACCCGGAGGGGGGGGGGGGGGGGGGGGGGCGGGGCTTCGAGCACAGTGGGTGGGACGAAGGCTGGTCCGGGAGAAGGTTCTGAGGCCGCCGGTTCTGTTTAGACTGGACGGATGGGATGAGTCGGGCACCCAGGGACGTCCCGGCAACACATAGCCCCCCAGACCCACCTTCCCAGGTCTAGGGCCAGGCGACCCCTCGCGGTTCCTTCACCCCAACTCTGCCCCGGAGGTTCGGCGGGTGCTGGCTGGTCACATTAGGGTGCCTGTAGGGTCAGTGGACAGCGACGCAGTGACGTGGGAGGCGAGGTGGCGCTCAGCCCGTTGCTGTTTGGAGGTGGGCACTGTCCCCCAGGCCATGAAGCTTTAGTAACTGCCCCCCCCACCCCAGCTGCGGGACCAGAGCTCCGGGCTTTGCTTTGTAAAACCACGGGGGCGACGGGGGCAGTCATGTGGGGGTTCCTTGGGAGCAGGCACACGGAGCCTCACCGGCAGAACTCGGGCAGGACACGCAGCTGATGCACCGTTTGTGACGGCGTCACCCATCGCACATGCTGTTCAGCGGCGTCTTCCCACAGGGAGGAAGCAGTCAGCCAACTGGGGGGAGCGCAGCGGGCACAGCAATGCAGACACTCACCCCCCCCCCCCCCGCGGCGTTCCCGCTGGTCCGGGGCACCCAGGGGGCGTCTCCCGGAAGCCCGGGCGGGGCACCTTCCTCCCGTGGGCTGGGCGGCTGCCACGTGCCCAGCTGGCCTGTCGCCCTGGTCCTCTGGCGCTGGGGCTTGGCTGCCCTGGACAGCGTCCTTCCCAGGCCGGCCAGGCCCGGGGAAGGTGAAGGGCTCGCCGCAGCGCACCTTCCACGAGCAAGCCAGGCAGGGCCCTCCGCCCACCCCGGGGCGCCCCGGGCTCACGCACTCGGACACTGTCCCCTGCCTACCCCCCACCCCCGCCGAGGGGAGGGGCCGGGCACCCAGGACAGCCCTTCGCCCCAGCACGCCGGACACTGCTCGGACCAGCCGCCTGAGCCTGCTGGGCCGCCTCCCTGTGCAAACCAGACTGTCCTGCTCAGGTTCGCCCCCTCGGCCTCCCAACTGGGTCCACTCTTGCCCGTGTGGCCCGGCGTTGGCCCGCCATGGCCCAGTGTTCCCTGGTGTGGCCCATGTGGCCCACGTGGCCCGGCGTGTGTGCCCTCCACGTGGGAACTGTATGACCAGCTTGTTTTCCATGGCCACCGCCTCCCGCTCTGTCAGCCTCCCCACAGCGGACATGGAGGCCACACCCTCACCCCCAGCGGGACGGAGTGGACACGGAGGACAGGCCACTGGTCTCTGGTTTGAGCCGGCTTACTTGCTCCTTCTCACCCATCAAGTGGGACAGGGACAGCTCCACGGGCTCCGTGTGAGGGCTCCCGGGAGGAGCGTAAGGCGTCCACACAGCCACCAGCCCCCAACGCCCGCAGGCCACGGGAGAGCCCACGTCCTGCCGCCCCTGCGCAGTGACGGCGAGGTCTCCTCGTTCTCCACCCACATCCCACGGAAGGCGATGAGGTCCCAGAAGGAAAGGAACGCGGCCGGCCACCTGCACGCATCCCAAGGGGAGGACGGGGCACCCTCCGCGGGGCAGGCTGCTCTGGCCTGGGACTGGGATCACGAGTGAGACCGCTTCTGTGCGGAGTCACAGCAGCGACGACCTGAATGGGACTGCTACGCAGTCAGCAAAGGCCTTCCCCATGCCCAGCCCTGTCCCAGGCCCTGGGCGGGGATGTGGCTGCTCCACCAGCTGACCTGGAGGCGTCACTGGGTGACAATCACAAGGACGGATAAACAGAAAAAACACCGCTGTCCATAAGCCCTGCGTTCAGGCAGAGGGAACCCCGGCAAGGCCTCGGACACAGAGAAGGGGCGGGCAGTGGCACTTGGGACTTGGGGCGCTGAGGGGAAATGGGTATGTGGGGGATCTCAGCTTGGGGAGAGAAGACCACTTAGGTTTCATGTCTCCTAAGCCCACAATTCCAGAAAGAGGGCTAACACACCAGTTCCCAAGCAGGAAGAGCCCACCAGGTGAAGGTCCCCACAGGCTCAATGGCCCCCCAACAGATCCCATCCAGAGGGAGAACTCCCCCCTGATATCCCACTCAACCCCAGGTCCACCCAAAACCTAACCCTAACCCTAACCCAAACCCTACCATTAACCCAACCCTATGCAGGTCTAATCTTAACCCTAACCCTAATGCAAGTCTAACCTTAACCCTAACCCTAATGCAGGTCTAAACTTAACCCTAACCCTAACCCTAATGCAGGTCTAACCTTAACCCTAACCCTAACCCTAATGCAGGTCTAACCTTAACCCTAACCCTAATGCAGGTCTAACCCTAACCCCTAACCTAACCCTAATGCAGGCCTAACCTTAACCTAACCCTAATGCAGGTCTAACCCTAACCCTAACCCTAATGCAGGTCTAACGTTTAACCCTAACCCTAATGCAGGTCTAACCCTAACCCTAACCCTAACCCTAACCCTAATGCAGGTCGAATCCTAACCCTAACCATATTCCTACCCTGACCCTGACACTAACCCTAATTGCAGGTCAAACCCTAACCCTAACCCTAAGCAGGTCTAACCCTAACCCTAACACCTAACCCTAACCCTAATGCAGGTCGAATCCTAACCCTAACCCTAACCCAACCCTAATGCAGGTCGAATCCTAACCCTAACCATATTCCTACCCCTGACCCTGACACTAACCCTAATGCAGGTCAAACCCTAACCCTAACCCTAATGCAGGTCAAACCCTAACCCTAACCCTAACGTAGGTCAAATCCTAACCCTAATGCAGGTCAAACCCTAACCCTATCCTATCCCTATCCCTATCCCTACCCCTGACCCTATCCCTATCCCTGACCCTATTCCCAACCCTGACCGTGACCCTAACCCTGACCCTATCCCTATCCCTGACCCTGGAGGGCTGTGCCCTTGGTTTGCCTCCATGGCGCAGGGTCCCGGAGGCCTGGGCGCAGTGGTGGTGGTGACTGTGATGGACAGGGCTCGCTGTGGGGCTGGGCCTCCGGGGCTCACGGGGCTGGGGGCTGGCGCCCGGGCCCTGTGGGTCCGAGGAGGGAATGAGCAGCACGTGTGAGGGGGAGCACTTCGAACGCTGGCCGGGATGCCATTGCTCTGCCCACATGTCCCCATCCCGCGGCCGAGAAGGTTAACGTCATGGCAACCTCCCCGGGGGTCAGGCGCCGCGCCCCATTCCTCCCACGGTCGTGGCCACGGGGCGCGGGGCCCACCACGGCAGGAGCGTGGGCACACGCACGCTTTTAGGTGAACGCTGAGAACAGATCCACAGCCAGGCAAACAACGTCACGTTCTCTCCATCTTTGTTAAAAGCATCACAAGTGATTTATTGGTTTTTAAAAAGGAAAAATAAGAAAGAACCGATCGCATCTCTGTTGTGTGCATATACCAAGTGTGGCACAGCCCGGCGGGACAGCCCCGTGGCTGCAGCCGGCCACGCCTCCTCCCGGAGCCTGTGCGGGCTGGGCGCCGAATGTGCGCCCTCAAACGTGTAGCCAGACGGGCCGCGGACCCACGTGTCGACCGGATGGCTGTGGGTGGGAAAGTGCAGGGGAACCGGGTGCCACCTTGTTTCCGGGTTCGTGGGCCCAGATACTCCTCATAGACAGAATGACATGAGCTCCAAGCAAAACACCAACGGCCGGGGCAAGCCTGCCCGAATAGCAGAGTGAATCGGGGGTTCGGGGTCAGAGGGGGTCACCCGCAGGCACTGATGAGCTGGGGCAGGGACGGTGTCCAGGGCACGCCATGCCGACCCTGCCCTCGGGCCTGGACGGTGTCCGGCACTTACAGGCGGGTGCGGTGGGCGTCGGACACAGGGCTCCCCAAGGTGTCTTTAGAGACCGCACCCCCCAGCCCCCCCCCCCGTCCTCGGGCCGAGTCTGCAGGTGGCCTCTGGAGGAGGCCCCAGAACCCCCGCTGGTGGGCAGGGGGGGGGAGGGACCCACAGGGACCCCTTCCCCCTGTGGTCTCGGAGTCCCCACTGGTGACACAGGGCGCCGGACTGGAGGGGTCCCCCACTGTTCCAGGGGGCTGTTCTCACCCCAGCCAGGCCAGCAGGTCACTAGCCCAGGCTCTGGTGTCCCCGGGAGAGGCCTGCCCAGGGGGCGGGAGGGAGGAAGGGGCCAGTGCGTGGAGGAGGAGGGGGAGGGAGACTGATTCCGGTTCAAGGCAAAGGGGGAGCAAACCCCACTGCTCACACGCGGACCCCGAGGCAGCGTCCCTGATTCTGGCCCTGTGAGTGGACTGCACGGCCCGGGGCCGAGGGCTGGCTCCGAGGCGCCTCTGCCACGGCTGCTGTCTGGCCTTGGGAAGTCACCCCCTCTCTGGGCCTCGGGGTCTGCATTGCACAGGGAGGGGCACGCTCGCCCTCCCACCCTAACCCTCCGGTGCCTGGGTTCCCACGTGGCCCCTGAAGCAGTAAGAACCACAGCAGCTTGGGCCTCTCGGCCAGGGCCCCAGCGCGGGAGGAGGGCGCCTGCGGGGCGCCGCCTGCTGGCCGGCTGCGGAGCTGCAGCCTGTGGCTCCCAGGGGCAGGCCAGCCTCGGCCCCTCTGGCCCAGGGGGGAGGGTGCCGGAGGCCACGGAGCAGCCCTGGGCATTCTGGGAAAGGTTCCCGAGACGGGGGCTCTGGCCGCCACCCCGATGACTATGGCCACAGCTCCTACAGAGGTGTTTCCCATCACCTGCAGTTTGGGGGTGCGGGTGGGGGGCGGTGCGGCAGGAGGCGTGGCAGGGCCTGGGCCGCAGGCTCTCCGATGCTGGAGGGCGGGCACCTGCGGAGACGGCACCCAGCAGGCCTGCCCTCGGTGGGGATGACCCTGTCCACGTGCAGCGCGGGCTGAGCGGGTCTGCGGTGCCAGAGGGCGGCAGCCCGGCAGGCCCACCTCCCTGAGCCAGGGGACCCGCCCGGCCACCACAGGTCAGGCCCGGGCGGGGGTCCCAGGGTCCGGCGCAGCCTCGCGAGTCCAGGGGCGGAGACGTGCCCAGAGCCGGTGGGCAGCGGTGGCCGCGGGCTGGGGTCCAGGGAGGGCGGCAGTCAGCAGCCCCCCGTGCGTCCTGAGCAGAGGCAGGGGCGCCGGGGCCTTGCGTGGGGGCAGCTGGGGGAGGTGGCTCCTCCGCGGGTCTCTGAGCGATGCCAGCGCAGCACCAGCGGCCGCGAGGGCGGTCCGTGCCCCGGGGACGGCGGGGAGGGAGCTCCGGGCGCCCGCCGCCATCAGCTCACCAGGTAGCTGTGCATCTCTCGGGAGTTGATGCTGAGGACCACGCCCGAGTGGTTGCCTAGGAGACAGACGCCTTGGTGAGCACAGCCATGGCGGGCGGAGGCGGCGAGGGCCGCGGGGGTGGGGACACGGGTGGACCGGCGGGGCGGGCGGGTGGTGCCGAGTGCAGGGTGGAGGCGGCGGGGGTCTCGGGGCTCTCCCCCTCTCTGTCCTCCCCTCCCCTCCCCCTCCCCTCCCCCTCCCCCTCCTCCCCTCTGCTCTCTCTAAAAATCAATGGGAAAAAGTCCTCGGGTGAGGACCACAAAAACAACCAAAGGATGTTATCATCACCCATCACCCTATCACTGCCCTTCGGGGGCTCAGGAGCGAGCTCTCGCCTCCCCAGACACCACGCCCTTGTCCAAGCTCGGGAGGGAGGCCGAGAGCAGAGCCCCTGCAGGCACCTGTCCCTGGCTGCAGGCCACCTGCACGTGGGAGGAAGGGGGGAGGGGGGAGGGGGAGGGGGAGGGGGAGGGGGGGAGGGAGGGAGGGAGGGGGGTGGGAGGGAGGGAGGGAGGGCCCCTGCAGAGAGGCCTGGCGGAGGAGGGGTCCCCTGGGGCTGCAGCAGTGGCGGGGGGGGGGGGGGGGGGGGCACTGGCTTTGTTGGGAGTCGAGCTGGACTCCGGCTCCACCTCCTATCGGCTAAGTGACGGGGAGGTTGAGCGCTCACTCCGACCCTCAGCTTTCGCATCTGTCAAATGGGCACGTTCCACGGGCAGGAGCTCGGGGAGGCCCAGCGCAGCCTCAGGAAGCTGGAGCTACCGTCACCCCCGGAGGCTGCGGGCACCGCCCTGCCAGCAGCCCTGTGGCTGGGGGTGTGTGTGGGGGACGGGTCCCTGTCACTGGCCCTGGGGGCTGCTCGCTCTGCGCCTCGCTCTCACTCACAAAGTGAGGACAGTGTGACACACACAGGTGAGCACACCCACGGCCTCGCCGTGTCAGGGGCGGGGACACCCCGCAGGGCACTTTGGGGACCCGTGGGAGGGTGGGGTGGGTTTCAGGGTGTGGGGGCCTATGGGAGTGTGGGGGTGGGTTTCGGGGAGGGTGTGGGGGCCATGGGAGGGTGGGTTTCGGGGAGGGCGTGGGGGCCGTGGGAGGGTGGGGTGGGTTTCGGGGAGGGCGTGGGGGCCGTGGGAGGGTGGGGTGGGTTTCGGGGAGGGCGTGGGGGCCGTGGGAGGGTGGGGTGGGTTTCGGGAGGGCGTGGGGGCCGTGGAGGGCGGGGTGGGTTTCGGGGAGGGCGTGGGGGCCGTGGGGGGCGGGGTGGGTTTCGGGGAGGGTGTGGGGCTGTGGGAGGATGGGGTGGGTTTCGGGGAGGGCGTGGGGGCTGTGGGAGGTGGGGTGGGTTTCGGGGAGGGTGTGGGGCCGCGGGGGGCGGTACCTAGGGTCTGCGAGTGGAGGTCGCCGTCTATAAAGTCCTCCCGCTGGACGGCGCCCGGGACGCCCTGCCCGTGGCCCAGGGGGCTGGTCATCTCCGGCTCCTTGGCGTTGTGCATCTGCGCGTACACCGTCCTGTCCGGGCGTTTCCTGCGGGCAGGGGGGTCAGGCTCCGCCCAGGCCGCCCGCCACAGTGCCCCCGCTGGGCCCCGGGCCAGCCCATGAGGGACAGACACATCCCTGGGGTCCTGTGCAGCCCCCTCTGCACACGGGCCCTGGGGCTGAGCCTCACTCCTCCGCTCCCCGAGCTGTGGGGTCCCGGGCCCCTCACTTCACCTCTGCGCCTGGTCCCTCTGAGGGCAGGGGAGCAGGGGGGGTGCTGGGAAGCTCAATGGGTGTGAGCAGCTGGGGACCCGAGGGGGTCAGACCGAGAGTGCCCCCACCCCCAACCACGGCAGGTCCTGCAAACTCCCACCCTCCTGGGGTCTGGCCACCACCCTGCTGAGGGGGGTCAGAAGGGGGGCCTGTGGAGGGAGGGGGCCCTGAGGGGGGGAGGGGGACCCCTGAGGGGGGGAGGGGGCCCTGAGGGAGGGGGGCCCTGAGGGGGGAGGGGGCCTGAGGGGGGGAGGGGGCCTGAGGGGGGGAGGGACCCCCTGAGGGGGGAGGGGGCCCTGAGGGGGGAGAGGGGAACCCCTGAGGGAGGGAGGGGGCCCTGAGGGGGGAGGGGGCCTGAGCGGGGAGGGGGGCCCTGAGGGGGGGGGGTAGGGGGCCCTGAGGGAGGGGGACCCCTGAGGGGGGGGAGGGGGCCTGAGGGGGGAGGGGCCCTGAGGGAGGGGGCCCTGAGGGGGGGAGGGGGCCCTGAGGGAGGGGGGCCCTGAGGGGGGAGGGGGCCCTGAGGGGGGGAGGGGGCCTGAGGGGGGGAGGGACCCCTGAGGGGGGGAGGGGCCCCTGAGGGGGGAGGGACCCTGAGGAGGGAGGGGGCCCTGAGGGGGGAGGGGGCCTGAGGGGGGAGGGGCCCTGAGGGGGGGAGGGGCCCTGAGGGAGGGGGACCCCTGAGGGGGCCTGAGGAGGGGGGGGAGGGGGCCCTGAGGGAGGGGGCCCTGAGGGGGGGAGGGGGGCCCTGAGGGGGGAGGGGCCCTGAGGGGGGAGGGGGCCCCTGAGGGGGGAGAGGGGGCCCTGAGGGGGGAGGGGGGCCTGAGGCGGGCCTGCCTTTTGAACTTGTAGAGCAGGAGGCCTCCCACGGGGAACAGCCCGATGACCAGGAGCACGGCCACCACCCAGGAGCTGCCGCCGCCGCCCGGCCGCCGAGAGCCTGCGCAGACAGAGTCAGCGTGGTCAGCGCCGCCCCCGCCGCCCGGGCGCCCGCCAGCTCGACGGAAGAGGCTCCCAGGGCCGGGCAGGGTGTCCGAGGGGCCGGGGGCGGGGCCGAGGAGCCGGCCAGCGGGAGGGACGCTCCTGGGACGTGGCCGTGCCCTGCGAGACCCGCCTTCTGTGCTGCTGGGAGCGCCTGCTGCCCCCACAGCCCGGCACGTCCGGCGCTCCCAGCTCTGAGCGCCCCCAAAGGGAAGGACACGCTGACGGAGGACAGGCCGGGGGCGGGGGGGGGGGCTGAGACCCTCAGAACCACAGCTCCCTGCAGAGCGGAGCCCAGGGCCCCGAGCGACCGCCCGCGTCCCCACAGCAACGGAGCGTCCGAGGGCCGGACACGCCCGCGCCTCCCTGCAGGGCGCCCGGACTCACGTGTGTCCGGCCCGAGGGCCACCAGCACGCGGACGCCGGCCCGCAGGAGGAAGCCGATCTTCTGCGCGCTCAGCGCCTGCCGGACGGCCGCCAGGCTCTGCAAACAGAGGGGCGTGAGGCCTGGGGCCACGGAGGGCGGGCCGGGCACTCGGGGCGCTCTGCGTGGGGGTGCGGCCGTGTGCGAGGAGGGCCCGGCTCCCCTCCCGGGGGCCTCCACGGGGACACCCCGGACTCTGCTTGCTCCGGGCAAGCCCGGCTCCACGGCAGCCCCTGAGGCGCCAAGAGGCCGCCCCTGCCCACGGAACGAGGGGCCCGGCCGTGCGGCCCGGCGTGGCCGTGACACGCCCCCAGGGTTTCTGCTGTCCTGGGTGAGGTCTCCTCAGCATCAGGAGGAATGGGACGGTGCCCCCTCTCGCCTCCTCTGCTTTCTGCCCTCAGCTCCAGGGAGCGTCTCCCCCTGGGGGTGCGGGGCGGGCGGGGGCGGGCAGGCGGGCGGGCGGCGCGGCGCCTCCCGGCACGGCCTCACCTGGGAAACGGGCACCGTCACCGCCCCCTCCCCCTGCCACTCTCCCTCCCCCGGGGACCCCGGCGGGGCCGGAGCCACAGGCGCCGGGTGGACGCCCTTTGGGAGAAGCTGCGGGTCCCTCACGCCCACGGGGCAGTGGCGGCTGGAGCAGGCTAGTCCTTCCTGACGGCGGCCCTCACGGACCTCCCTGTGAGGCGGGCGTCAGCTGCACCCACGGCGTGGGGCTGCACGGTGCCCGCCCGCCTGCGTGCCGCCTGCTCGTGCCCGCCTGCTCTGTGCCCGCCTGCTCTGTGCCCGCCTGCTGTGCCCGCCTGCTCTGTGCCCGCCTGCCTGTGCCCGCCTGCTCTGTGCCCGCCTGCTCTGTGCCCGCCTGCTCTGTGCCCGCCTGCTCTGTGCCCACCTGCTCTGTGCCCGCCTGCTGTGCCCGCCTGCTCTGTGCCCGCCTGCTGTGCCCGCCTGCTCTGTGCCCACCTGCTGTGCCCGCCTGCTGTGCCACCTGCTGTGCCCGCCTGCTCTGTGCCCGCCTGCTGTGCCCGCCTGCTCTGTGCCCGCCTGCTGTGCCCGCCTGCTCTGTGCCCGCCTGCACGGTGCCCGCCTGCACGTGTGCCCGCCTGCTCTGTGCCCGCCTGCTCGTGCCCGCCTGCTCTGTGCCCACCTGCTGTGCCGCCTGCTGTGCCCCCTGCCTGTGCCCGCCTGCTCGTGCCCGCCTGCTGTGCCCGCCTGCTCTGTGCCCACCTGCTGTGCCCGCCTGCTCTGTGCCCCCTGCGCGGTGCCCGCCTGCTCTGTGCCCACCTGCCTGTGCCCGCCTGCTCTGTGCCCCCTGCGCGTGCCGCCTGCTCTGTGCCCACCTGCTGTGCCCGCCTGCCTGTGCCCGCCTGCTCTGTGCCCGCCTGCTCTGTGCCCGCCTGCTTGTGCCCGCCTGCCGGTGCCCGCCTGCTCTGTGCCCGCCTGCTCTGTGCCCGCCTGCTCTGTGCCCGCCTGCCGGTGCCCTGTTGGCCCGCCTGCGCGGTGCCCGCCTGCCCTGTGCCCGCCTGCCGGTGCCCGCCTGCCCTGTGCCCGCCTGTGCGGTGCCCGCCTGCTCTGTGCCCGCCTGCTCTGTGCCCGCCTGCTCTGTGCCCGCCTGCTGTGCCCGCCTGCTCTGTGCCCGCCTGCGCGTGCCCGCCTGCTCTGTGCCCGCCTGCTCTGTGCCCGCCTGCACAGTGCCCGCCTGCTCTGTGCCCGCCTGCCCTGTGCCCGCCTGCACGGTGCCCGCCTGCCCTGTGCCCGCCTGCCGGTGCCCGCCTGCACGGTGCCCGCCTGCCCTGTGCCCGCCTGTGCGGTGCCCGCCTGCTCTGTGCCCGCCTGCTCTGTGCCCGCCTGCTCTGTGCCCGCCTGCTGTGCCCGCCTGCTCTGTGCCCGCCTGCGCGGTGCCCGCCTGCTCTGTGCCCGCCTGCTCTGTGCCCGCCTGCACGGTGCCCCCACGCCCCTGCTCCCCACACTGTGACCTGGGATGTGACCTTGGAGGCCATGTGGGCCCAGGGGTGCGGCCACGAGGGGGTGGGGGCAGCACTGCGTCCATGAGACTGAGAAGGCGAGCACTGCGGTCTCCCGCCGTGGGTGTCCCGCCGCGGGGGAGGACGGGCCTGAGGCCAGCAGGTACCTGGTCGCCGGAGACGCTCCTCACGCTCGAGGGCCCGGGCGGGGGCGGCAGCACGTACAGGCTGGCCACGGTGGGCAGCCCCGGCGCGATCACCGTCACCAGCAGCTCCGCGGGGATGGCGGTCTCCTGGGGGCAGACGCGACACGACGCACACGCCTTCGCTGTCTCCCGCTCGCGCCCCCGGAACCCCCGTCCCCCCTGCCTCTCTGTCCTACAAGCCATTCCCAACCCGCACACCAGCCCCTCGGGGATGGCCCAGAGCCCGACAGCAGCCCCGCGCCACCCCTGCCGTCCAGCCCTCCCGGTCCCGCAGCCCTGCCCCCCACACCGGCCCCGCCCGGCCCCCCACACCGGGCCATTCCTCTCCCCAATGGCCACTGTGAACAGGCCCCTCCCTGGCTAATGTCCTCCCGAGCCACAGAGCTCAGCCCATGCGGGCCCCTCTGCCTCCTGGAAGTCCCATCCGTACACTTCCATCTGGCAAACTCCTATTCATCCATCAACGCCCCAGACAACGAGCCCAGCATCACTCACGGGCTGAGAGGAGGCCTGGCCGCGGGCCTCAGCCTGTGACTGCCGGGAGCCCCTCACAGGGGCCAAGGGCCTCGCGGTCCTAGACCCACTCGGACGCCCTGCCCCTTGGAGGCCCCGATTCTGGGCGCTCCCCGAGGGCACCCACCACACCGCTCTGCTCTGTCTCCAGGGTCTGCCCCAGAGAAATGCTTCAGAGAGATTCTGGGTGCAAACAGCCGGTGCCCAATAGATGTGCACAGAGGGTGCCGTCCTGCGCCCCCCACGGGGCCCCCCAGCTTCAGGCCCTCCTGAGCCCCAGCGGCAGCCCCCACCAGGCTGGGCCAGGTCCCCGTGCTGTGGGCAGCCAGGCCCTGCCCTGCTGGGCCCCTCGAGGTGGTAAGCCGTGGCCTGGGGGGGGGGGGGGGCGGGGCATGCACGCACCTTGGCGAGGAGCCAGCTGACCACCTGGCCGACGTCCTCCCTCCACTCGGGGGTGTTGGGGTTGTACGTGTCCAGGTTCCGGGAGAACTGCAGAGGCACCACCTCAAACTGATCTGGAAAGAGGCCGACGGGGCTCAGTCCGGGGAGCCTGGCCCAGCGCCTGGGGGCGGCCACACACCCTGACGGTCCAGGCCGCCGGGTGTACCCCAGGCCGCGCCCGTCATCGGCCCTCGGATAATGGCAATGCTGACAATGAGGAGGGGGCGGGGACAGCGCCGACGCTGCCCTCAGGACCGGCGGCTTTTTTTAAAAAAATATGTTTTTATTGATTTCAGAGAGGAAGGGAGAGGGAGAGGGAGAGAGACAGCAATGATGAGAGAATCATGGATCGGCTGCCTCCTGCACGCCCCCCACTGGGGATCGAGCCCACAACCCAGGCCTGTGCCCTGATGGAAATCCAACCATGGCCTCCTGGTTCATAGGTCAGCGCTCAACCACTGAGCCACACGGGCCGGGCAGGACCAGCCCTTAAAGCGAAATGGTTTGTACTGGCGGCCGGGGCAGCGGCACTGCTGGGCGTCCCTTCATCCTTAGGAGACGGTTTCCACGGGGACGTCGCCCCCGAGGGCCGCAGGCCCCGCTGAGCCCAGAGCCGTGGGATTCAGCACGGCGTCTCCCCGAGTCTCCGGAGGAGGCGCGCCCCGGACGGAGACGGGATGGGACGGACACGCGGCCGCCGGGAGGACTCACCCAGCACGCGGACGACCTTGGAGGCCTGCAGCACGGAGCTCCCGCAGGCCGCCTGCACGGTCACTCGCACCTCCCCCGTGTCCACAAACCGCGTCGCCACGGAGCTGTTCAGGGACAGCAGGGGCTGCGGACACGGGCAGAGTCAGGGCCGCGCCGGGCACACCGGGAGCACGGGCGCTGCTCTCATAGGGCGGGGCGCGCCCGGCGTGGGGGGCCCAGGGACCCCGCAGGACACTCCTTGCCGACTGTCCCAGCCCTCCTCTGTGGACAGCTGAGAAGGCGAGGCAGGGCCTCAGGCGGGGCCGCCACCCCGACCCCCCCACCTGCCCTGCCCCGCTCAGCGGCGGCCGCGCCCCTCAGCGCCCAGCCCGCGGTGGTTGCACCGTCACCGCGGCCACCAGGCGGCGGCAGCGTTGCCTCGGCCTCGCAGTGGGGACGCAGCGGCTCTGGGGGGCCAGGGACCAGCCGAGGAGCTTGGCTGAAGGAGGCTGAGCTGCGATTCGAACCCAGAGCCCGAACCCCATCCTAGACCTGCCCACTCCAGGGAGCACCACCAGGAGCCCAGCCCCTCCCTCCCGGCCTCTGGGGGTCGGTGTGAGTTCTGCCTGGGGATACGGGCTCACTTGGCTGTGAGTGAAGGCTGCGTCTCCCGGGGTCCCGAGGCCCCGCCCAGCCACGGACGGGCAGCCGGCCCTGAGAAAGCCTCAGGACCCCTCCCCGGGCACTCTGTCCGTGGGCTCTGAGTGAGGCTTCTGAGCTCAGGTCCCCCAGTGACGCCTCCTCCACAAAGCCTTCCCTGACCACCCGCCCCCAGACTAAAAGGGGCCTTGTCTCCCGGGAGCTCTCAGACCGTCTCTGCCCCTCCCCACGACACCCGAGACACCCTAACCCAGGTCACCTACTCGCTCACACCGCCTTCCCTGGGGAACAGGGGGCTGGTCTGACTCCTCGACCACACTTGGCCACAGTGGGAGGAGAGGTGTGTGCGTGCCCACTCAGCTCCTGCCCAACGCCCGGGCAGCGTCCCACTGTCACTCCACCCCTGCGGGAGCCTGCGGGACGCAGCGGCCACCGAGGTCTGGGTCGGCGCACCTGCAGGCTGAGGCCAATCCACCAGTAGAAGACAGTGAGGTTGGGGTTCAGGGGGAGCAGCACGGCGGTGAGCGTCACCTCCTCGTTGATGCCAATGACAGGAACCACTTCGAGGTGGAGGGCCTGCAGGGGGGCTGCACGGTCCAGGAGAAAGGTCGGGTCAGAGGGCATCAGGGCACTCAGCTTTCAGAGGCTGCTTTGGTCACTGACATCCTCAACTTAACATCAGCACCACCACCACTTTCATCACCACCAACACCATCGCCACCACCATCATTACCACCATCACCACCACACCATCACCACCGCCATCACCACCATCATCATCATCACACCAACACCATCGCCACCACCATCACCACAATCATCACCACCACCACCACCACCATCATCATCACCACCACCACATCACTGTCACCACACCATCTCACCATCATCACCACCACCACCACCACCACCATCACCACCACCATCACCACCACCATCACCACCATCACCATCACCACCACCATCACCATCACCATCACCACACCACCCCCACCACCACCACCACTTTCATCACCACCATCATCATCACCACCATCACCATCACCACCATCACCACCATCACCACCACCACCACCACCACCACACCACCACCACCGTCACCACCACCGTCATCACCACCGTCATCACCACCAACACCACCACCAACACCACTATCACCATCACCACCACCATCATCACCACCACCATCACCACCAACACCATCATCACCACCACCATCACCATCATCACCACCATAACCATCACCATCACCACCACCACTTTCATCACCACCATCACCACCACCACCATCACCATCACCATCCCACCATCATCACCACCACCACCACCATCACCATCACCATCACCACCACCACTTTCATCACCACCACCATCACCAACAACAACCCTGCAGATCACCAGGTGAGGACTTGAGCCCAGCCGCCTGCCTCCCCTGCCCATGGGCTCGCGTCCTGAGGGTCGGGTGGGAGGCCCTGAGGGGGTCCCTCCGCTCCCCGGGACCCGGTTCTCTGTCAGGAGGGGCTCTGGGCCTCAAAGGGCGGCGACTTACGGTTGACCTGGACAAAGAGCACCGCCTCGTCGTGCCCCACCACGTTCTCCGCTCGGACGGACACGCGGTAGACGCCCGGGCTCTCGTAGCGGTGCCGGATGCGCTCCCTTCTCAGCGTGAGGTTCACGGGCAAGGGCTTGGAGCCGTCGCCGAGGTCCACCTGGCACTTGGTGGTCAGGACGTCGCCCTGTAGGAACCCCACGGAGGCACTGGGTGTGGACCCCAAGGCTCACCCTCTCATCCATCCCCTCGCTCCTCCAAACAAGCAGGCCGGGGCCGGGAGCCAAGCTGGGCCCAGGAACCGGACCGGCCTGCCCCGGGCAGCCTGGGGCGGCCGGCACGCCAGAGCCCTAGAAGCCGGAGGGTTCGAGAAGGGCGGGCGCCCATTTTGGAGCAAGCACCAGCTGCGGAGAGGGGGGCGGGCCGAGGGGGAGGTGCAGGGGTGGGGTGGCGGTGGGGAGACCCTGAGGCCTGAGCCAGGAGCCAGGAGCGTGGCCAGGGCCCTGTGCATGTGGGGCGTCCGCGCCCAGGAAACGGAGAAACCCTCTCTTCCCCGGGGCCCCGCGGGCCTGAGCCTTCCTTGTCTCCCTCTACGCGGGGCCATGATCTCATGCTCGGTCTGTCCCCCTCCCTCCCCGCTCCCTCCCCTGCCTGTCCCCCACCCCCCGGGAACACCGGGAAGCCACGTCCTAGTGGGGAGGATGGGATCCCAGTTCACACCTGCCAAACCCGAACCCGGAGAGCACACCGCCCCCCCAACTCTGCCGCCTTCCCCCAAAGTGGTGCAATGGCTTGGAGTGTCCGTCCCCCCAAGTCCACGTCCCCCGGAACCTCAGCAGCGAGCTCATTGGGCACTGGGTGTCTGCAGGGGACGTTACGAGGAGGCCCCGAACGGGCACGTGTCCGTAGGAAGGAGGGGGATTCGGACACAGACGCGGGGAGATGGGGCTGCTGTGGCCGCAACCAGGGGAGGCATGTGAGTCCCTGAGAGCCACCGGGCTGCGCGGCACCCAGTCGGGTCCCGTCCGGGGCAGAGCGGCGTTCCGGGTGCGGACGGGCCACGGGGTGTCTGTCCATCCCCCCGAGGGCTCTGGGTGCTGCCCCTTTCCGGCTGTTAGGAGCAGAGCTGCGGGCACGCTGTGCGGGTGTGTGTGTGACACAGGCCTCCATCTCGCCGGGGCGGCGCCCAGGTGCCCCGCCGAGCCCGCCGGAGCTGCAGGCTCCCTGTGAGAAGCTGCCCCCTGCTCCCCAGAGGGGCTGTGCCGTGTTCCCACCAGCCCCCCGCCGGGCCCTGCCCTCCAGGCGCTGGGGTTGGTGCTGTTTCCCCTTTTAGCCGGCGGTGGGCGTGTGACAGCGCCTGGGCTGTTTGCATTCCGGGCGGCGAACGGTGCCGGGCCTGCCCTCCGCCGTGAAGCGTCCCTCGTGTCCTTGCTCACTGCCCGATGGCAGTTTGTCTCTCACTACTGGGCTCTAACAGTCCTTTTTTTTATTATTTTAATTTTTAGAGAGAGGAAGGGCGAGGGAGGGAAACATCGATGTGAGAGTGGAACATCGATCGGCTGCCTCCTGCACGCCCCCCACCAGGGATCGAGCCGGCAACCTGGGCCTGTGCCCTGACCAGGAATCCAACCAGCAACCTTCCGGGCCTCCCGGCTGAGCCGGCGGCAGGGCTAACGTCCCGGCGGCTGTGGCTCCAGCCCGGCCGCACGTGTGGCTGTCACGTTTTCTCAGTCCTGGCCTTCCCGTGCTCCCAGCGGGCCTTTCGGAGAGGCACCTTGCTGAGCAAGGCCATCGATCACGTTGCCTTACGGGGTGATGGGTCAGCTCCACGGACTCGGCCAGCCTGGGCCCCAACACGTCCTGCCTCTCCTGAGGGCGTGTGTTCCCCATCCCGCACCGACATACGCGACCTGCGCCGCCTTGCATGGGCGTGAGGCTCTGGCTGAGCTTTGTCTTTACCGGATGCTCACCCGCTGACACCCCTCCCCCGCGGAGGGTCAAAACCCGCCTCTCTCTGCGTCTGTGCCCGGTTCCCCGTCAGGGTTACTTTAACTCAGGGGTCCTCACACTTTTTAAACGGGGCCAGTTCACTGTCCCTCAGACCGTTGGAGGGCCGGACTACAGTTTAAAAAAAACTGTGAACAAATTCCTATGCACCCTGCACATATCTTATTTTGAAGTAAAAAAACAAAACGGCAAAAACACCCGCATGTGGCCCGCGGGCCGTAGTTTGAGGACGCCGGGTTTAACGCTTAGACAGCCAGGGAGCTTGGGCCACGAATCCAGAGCTGTTTCCACACTGGCTTGGCCTGTGTGAGTGTGTAAGTGTGTGTGTGTGAGTCCGTGTGTGTGTGTGTGAGTGTGTGAGTGTGTGTGTGTGTGAGTGTGTGTGTGAATCCGTGTGTGTGTGTCCATGTGTGTGTGTGTGAGTATGTGTGAATCCGTGTGTGTGTCCATGTGTGTGTGTGTGTGTGTGATCAGTGTGTGTGTGTCCATGTGTGTGTGTGTGTGAGTGTGTGTGAATCCGTGTGTGTGTGTCCATGTGTGTGTGTCCATGAGTGTGAGTGTGTGTGAGTCCGTGTGTGTGTGTGAGTCCGTGTGTGTGAGTGTGAGTCCATGTGTGTGAGTGTGAGTCCGTGTGTGTGTGAGTGGTGTGTGGTGTGCGAGTGTGTGAGTCCGTGTGTGTGTGTGAGTCCGATGTGTGTGAGTGTGAGTCCATGTGTGTGAGTGTGAGTCCGTGTGTGTGTGTGAGTCCGTGTGTGTGAGTGTGAGTCCTGTGTGTGTGGTGTGAGTCCGTGTGTGTGTGAGTGTGTGTGTGTGGAGTGTGAGTCATGAGTGTGTGTGGAGTGTGTGTGAGTCCGTGTGTGTGTGTGTGTGTGAGTTGTGTGTGTGTGTGTGAGTCGTGTGTGTGTGTGAGTGGGGTGTGTGTGAGGTGTGATCCTGTGTGTGTGATGTGGTGTGGGATGGGTGAGTCCATGATGTGAGTGAGTGTGCACGAGTGTGTGCATGTGGCCCTCCCTGCGTCCCACACTCCCCCCCCCCCCGGGTTCAGTGAGGAAGCCAGTGGCCCCCCAGGCAGCCGCTGCACTGGGGCCTCTCTTCCCCGAGCGCCTTCGGTGGGTGGCCACCCTCACCCATGCCCCAGCCCCATGGATTCAGGGCCCCGGGGCAGCGGGCTGGTGCCATGAGGCTCCAGTTCAGACTCCAGGGCAGTGGAGTGGCAGCTGCCAGGCGCTAGGGGGCAGCAGAGGGCTGTGTTTGCCTGGAAGTCCCCCTGGAACTCAGGGGCAGCGGCCGGGTCCACTCTGAGGGTCCAGGGGGCCCCAGGCCGGGCGGGGACCCCACCCTTGGCCGCTCCCGGATGCTGCTGTGAGCAGAGGCGGCCCTGCCCCGCCCCGGGGCGCCCGAGGCTCGGAGCAGGAATTTCAGGGCCGTGGCCCAGGTGCCCTCTGCCCGGAGTGCCAGGCCTGGGACCCAGTGCTGTCGCTGCCGCCGGCCCTGTGGGCTGGTGGCGCCTGCCCTTGTCTGAACCTCGGTTCCCAGCTATCGAGGGGGTGACAGGAGCCCCTGAGGCGGGGTGGGAGCAGCCGGCCCTCCTCGTGCAGCTCTGCATCGGCTTTGGCCTCAGTTTCCCTGTCTGCACTGCCCAGACTCCGGCTCTCCAACATCCAAGACCTTTGTCATCATCACCCACCACCCCTGGCACCACAATTTGAAGGACCCGTTCTACACAGAGCGCCCAGCCGAGCCCCACAAACCCAGGGCAGCCCACAAACCCAGGGAGCCCACAAACCCAGGGAGCCCACAAACCCAGGGAGCCCACAAACCCAGGGAGCCCACAAACCCAGGGCAGCCCCGCAAACCCAGGGAGCCCACAAACCCAGGGCAGCCCCACAAACCCAGGGAGCCCCACAAACCCAGGGGAGCCCACAAACCCAGGGGAGCCACAAACCCAGGGGAGCCCACAAACCAGGGAGCCCACAAACCCAGGGAGACCACAAACCCAGGGAGCCCACAAACCCAGGGAGCCCACAACCCAGGGGAGCCCACAAACCCAGGGGAGCCCACAAACCCAGGGAGCCCACAAACCCAGGGAGCCCGCAACCCAGGGGAGCCCCACAAACCCAGGGGAGCCCACAAACCCAGGGGAGCCCCGCAAACCCAGGGAGCCCCACAAACCCAGGGAGCCCACAAACCCAGGGAGCCCGCAAACCCAGGGAGCCCACAAACCCAGGGAGCCCGCAAACCCAGGGGAGCCCCACAAACCAGGGGAGCCCACAACCCAGGGAGCCCGCAAACCCAGGGAGCCCACAAACCCAGGGCAGCCCCGCAAACCCAGGGAGCCCCACAAACCCAGGGAGCCCACAAACCCAGGGAGCCCACAAACCCAGGGAGCCCCACAAACCCAGGGAGCCCCACAAACCCAGGGGAGCCCACAAACCCAGGGCAGCCCACAAACCCAGGGAGCCCGCAAACCCAGGGAGCCCGCAAACCCAGGGAGCCCACAAACCCAGGGAGACCACAAACCCAGGGAGACCACAAACCCAGGGAGCCCACAAACCCAGGGCAGCCCGCAAACCCAGGGAGCCGGGCAGGGCCTCTCCAATGGGAGCGCGGCGCGTGCTGTTTGTGATTCACGTCCTGGCACGTGTCTCATTTCCCTACTCCTGTCTGATGTGCCCCCATGAGCGCCTCCCGTCTGCAGCCAGGACAGGGGCGGCCCCACTAACTAAACAGCAGGAGGACTGCCGGGGGGGGGGGGGGGGGCGGGGGGCAGCTGCCACCCGGGGGACAGGCGTTTGGGGATATTTACATTCCTGATATTTTTATGTTTTCCAAGTGCTCTATAGTGAGTACATATTATTTTTAAAATCAGGAGAACATGTAACACTTGTACTAAAGAAAGACAAACAAACATTAGGAGACTGGGAGGACACCCTGCACCTCTCCCCTCTTCCTCTCCCCTCCTCCTCCCTCCTCCCTCCTCCCCTCTCCCCCCCCTCCTCTCCCTCTCCCTCCTCCCCCCCCCCTCTCCCTCTCTTGACAGGAGGTGCCTCTGGTTGTGGGATTGGAAGTCACAGTCCCTTTTGAACTTTCTCTTTCCCTCAGCTCCCCACCTCCCTAATCCGTACAAGAGCGCTGAGCACCCTGCGCGGCCCGGAGCGAGTGCGTGGGGCGCCCTGCGGGTGTGGAGTCGCCTCCTCTGCCCGCACCCCCCTTCGCCGCGGGGGGACGGTGGGGGGGGTACAGCGGGGCCGGGGGCCTGGGGGGGGCGGGGGGGGGGGAGGGGACCGCGGGGGCCGGCCGGGCTCACCTGCTCCTGCCGCACCTCGAACAGCACGTCCTCCCCGGGCCGCACGGCCACCGCCTGGCCGATGATGCTGACCCGCAGGCCCCGCGGCGGGGTCAGGGGGCACGGCAGCGGCGCCGGGTTCCGCGCCAGGTCCACGCCGCCCTGGCACAGGTTGGCCACTACCTTCCGGTACCTGCGGTGAGAGCGGGTCAGGTCTGCAGACGGGGGGGGGGGGGGGGGGGGGGGGGGCGGGGCGGGGGGGGAGCGGGGAGGTGGCTCTTGGCTACACCTCCGTTCGCCATCAGGCCCCTCATGCCTCCACCTGACTGTGACCTCTGCTCCCTGTTAGCGGTGGGGAAACCGAGGCCCGAGGAGGGAGAATGACCGAGTGGCAGGCTCCTTGGTCTGATCCCATTACCACTAACAACACCGGCTGCTGCTGGAGAGGAGGCTGAAGCAGCCAGGCCGAATTCCACAGCGGAGAAATACGGTCCCTGGGAGGGCAGGGGGGTCCCTAGGAAGATAGGGGGGTCCCTTGGAGGGCAGGGGGATCCCTAGGAGGGCAGGGGGGTCCCTCGGAGGGCAGGGGGTCCCTCGGAGGGCAGGGGGGTCCCTCGGAGGGCAGGGGGTCCTGGGAGGGCAGGGGGGTCCCTCGGATGGCAGGGGGGTCCCTAGGAGGGCAGGGGGGTCCCTCGGAGGGCAGCGGGGTCCCTCGGAGGGCAGGGGGGTCCCTCGGAGGGCAGGGGGTCCCTGGGAGGGCAGGGGGGTCCCTCGGAGGGCAGGGGTCCCTGGGAGGGCAGGGGGTCCCTAGGAGGGCAGGGGGGTCCCTGGGAGGGCAGGGGGGTCCCTAGGAGGGCAGGGGTTCCTGGGAGGGCAGGGGGTTCCTGGGAGGGCAGGGGGGTCCCTGGGAGGGCAGGGGGGTCCCTGGGAGGGCAGGAGGGTCCCTCGGAGGGCAGGGGGGTCCCTGGGAAGGCAGGGGGGGTCCCTGGGAGGGCAGGGGGGTCCCTGGGACGGCGGGGGGGTCCCTCGGAGGGCAGGGGGGTCCCTCGGAGGGCAGGGGGGTCCCTGGGAGGGCAGGGAGGTCCCTCGGAGGGAAGAGGTACCCAGAAGGGGCCGGGGTCAGCCTTGGCCTTGGGCGGGCATGCGCCACCCTCCCTGCCGCGGGCACTTCTATGTCACCAGGACAGCGCCCGACTCATCCGCTCTCCACACGCCATGGATCACTGGGCACCTCCCGTGCCAGCGGTGGCCCCGCAGTGGTCCGTGAGGTCCGAAAGGTCGGCGACTGCTGTGCTATGCACAGGGACTTGGGCACAGGGGTCACACGGGCCCTGCCCTTGCAGCGTGGGGGGCGCCTCATCAAACCGCCCGCGCCGCAAGGTACGAGCGAGACTGAGCAGCGCCGGGCAGGGCGCCCGGCAGCCGCCCGGAGAAGGGGCTCTCCGCTGAGAAAGGAGGCCCGGGAGAGGAAGGCGCGGGCGCGGGACCAGCACGTGCAAAGGGCCTGTGGCGGGTGGGCAGGGGCGGGCTGAGCTGGGAGGGGCGGCGGGCAGAACCCACGGCTCCGGGAAGTAAGCCTTTCAGGAGGCCACGGGCAAACTCCTGCACCGGTGGCCCATCTGTCTCCGCAGACTGGCACACGGCGAGTGCCCGGGCCCGCCCCTCCCCAGCCTGGCCCCGCCCCTCCCCACGCCCGCCCCCCGCCCGCCCCCCCTCCCCACGCCCGGCCCCCCGCCCCCTCCCAACGCCTGGCCCCGCCCCTCCCAGCCCGCCCCGCCCCCCCCACGCCCTGGCCCCGCCCCTCCCCACGCCCAGCCCCGCCCCTCCCCACGCCTGGCCCCGCCCTGGCTCAGCGCTGAGTGACCATTCCGAAATTCTAATGCAAGGACACTGGTTACTTGGGAATAAATACGCTCTCAGAGTTACCCCCCCCCCACACACACACACACACACAGCCACACACACACAGCACACACACACAGCTAACCCACACACACACACAGCACACACACACACAGCTACCCCCCCCCACACACACACACACAGCACACACACAGTTACCCCCCCCACACACACACACACACAGCACACACACACACCACAGCACCACACACACACAGAGTTACCCCCCACACACACACACACAGCACCGCGGTGCCCAGAACGGATGATGTGCCAGAATGAAACAAAGCCCCTCCCCGGACACGCGCCTGCCTCTGACACCTCAGACAGGGGTCCCTGCCGCCAAGCCTGAGGGTGCACGGGGCTGGCTGCTGTGGCTGCAGGAGGGGGAAGGAGGGAGGGAGGGAGGGGAGGGAGGGAGGGAGGAAGGAGAGAGGAAGGAAGGAGGGATGATTGATGGAAGGGTGGATGGATGATGGCTAATGGGTTGGTAGGTGATGGGTGGGTGGATGAGTAGGTCGATGGGGGAATGAGTGGAGGGGGGTGGATGGATGATGGCTGATGGGTTGGTAGGTGATGGGTGGGTGGATGAGGAGGTAGATGGGGGAATGAGAGGAGGGGGTGGAGGGATGATGGCTGATGGGTTGGTAGGTGATGGGTGGGTGGATGAGTAGGTATATGGGGGAATGAGAGGAGGGGGGTGGAGGGATGATGGCTGATGGGTTGGTAGGTGATGGGTGGGTGGATGAGGAGGTAGATGGGGGAATGAATGGAGGGGGTGGATGGATGATGGATGATGGGTTGGTAGGTGATGGGTGGGTGGATGAGGAGGTAGATGGGGGAATGAATGGAGGGTGGATGGTGATGCTGTAAGGGATGATGGCTGATGGGTTGGTAGGTGATGGGTGGGTGGATGAGGAGGGAGATGGGGGAATGAATGGAGGGGGGGTGGAGGGATGATGGCTGATGGGTTGGTAGGTGATGGGTGGGTGGATGAGGAGGTCGATGGGGGAATGAGAGGAGGGGGTGGAGGGATGATGGCTGATGGGTTGGTAGGTGATGGGTGGGTGGATGAGGAGGTAGATGGGGGAATGAGAGGAGGGGGTGGAGGGATGATGGCTGATGGGTTGGTAGGTGATGGGTGGGTGGATGAGGAGGTAGATGGGGGAATGAGAGGAGGGGGTGGAGGGATGATGGCTGATGGGTTGGTAGGTGATGGGTGGGTGGATGAGGAGGTAGATGGGGGAATGAGAGGAGGGGGTGGAGGGATGATGGCTGATGGGTTGGTAGGTGATGGGTGGGTGGATGAGGAGGTAGATGGGGGAATGAGAGGAGGGGGTGGAGGGATGATGGCTGATGGGTTGGTAGGTGATGGGTGGGTGGATGAGGAGGGAGATGGGGGAATGAGAGGAGGGGGGTGGAGGGATGATGGCTGATGGGTTGGTAGGTGATGGGTGGGTGGATGAGGAGGGAGATGGGGGAATGAGAGGAGGGGGGTGGAGGGATGATGGATGATGGGTTGGTAGGTGATGGGTGGGTGGATGAGGAGGGAGATGGGGGAATGAGAGGAGGGGGGTGGAGGGATGATGGATGATGGGTTGGTAGGTGATGGGTGGGTGGATGAGGAGGGAGATGGGGAATGAGAGGAGGGGGGTGGTGATGCTGTAAAGGGATGATGGGTGAGGGCAGACGGTGGGAGTTATGCCGCTGAGGTCCAACACTGCACCTCTGGTCCTGCTTCCTGCTCCCAGGCTCTGCCCCGCCCCCCCCCCGCCCTGGGGGGCAGCAGTGGGACCTCCTAGGCAGCCCCGGGCTCTTTCCCTCCCTCTCAAACCTCCCTCCAGGCGAAGCGGGACCTTTTTAAAGATGACGTCATGTTTACGGAGACCCACACGTACGCGTGGCCTTTCAGAGCGGCTGCCAGCAGACAAGGCCCCTGTGGGGGACTGATCCCTGCAAGTCCTGGATGTGTGGGCCCGAGCTGCAGGCTCCCGGCCTCTCCACACCTGGCAGTGCAGTCCTCCAACCACCCAGCCGCCCCTGGCCGAGGCGGGGCATCCAACTGCTCACCCTCGCTGGCACCTGGCCCTCCCCCACAGCCGCGTCCCTCACCCCACACCCTGAGGGCCACCTCCTCTGTGGTGAGCTCACAGCAGGGAGTGATGGCAGTACCCGGACCTGTGCTGTGACAGAGGTAAGCTCGGGCCGGGCAGGTGGTCAGGGAAGGCTTCCTGGAGGAAGTGCCATTCACGCTGAGACCTCAGCTCCTGCTCCGCTCAGAGCTGCCTCACTTGCGCAGGTAACGGGGCAGGTCCCGGCACCGCAGGAGCTCAGAGCACCAGGACGGGGTTCCTTCCCTTGGGCTCGGCCCCTGCAGCGGGCGGAGCTGCGGGCACCTTGGACCTTCTCTCCTGTCATCTTTGCTCAGCGTCAGCTCAGCGCACGCTGCTCCCTGGTGCCGCCCATGTGGGCTCCGACGGAGGAACCCGGCGGCTCCGGGCCACCCTCAGGAGCTCCACAACAGGACGTCCCAGACCTGACTTCTCGTCGGACTCACGCAGGGGGCTGCGGGCGCCGGGCAGGAGGGCAGCTGGGGCTCCCCTGGTCCTGCCCAGAGCTAGACCAGGAGGCCGAGTGCACTCACCCGAGGCTGCTGGTGTAGGTCTGGCCCTGGACACAGTCGTCAGGGGGCGCCAGGGGGTTAAACCAGAAGTTGGCAAAGCACTTGTTGGTGTTGGAGAGGGAGCGCTCAAAGCCATAGTCGCTGGAGGAAGAAAGAAGTTCCATCGGGAGGCGGCGGGGACAGGGGTGGGGGGTGCAGAGGGGGGAGAGGAGTCACAGAGGGGCATCCACAGGGCCCTGCACCAGAGGGGAGACCGGCCTGAATGCCTCCAGCAGCTCCAGGTGAGAGGGGTGCCAAGGAGATTCTGGGAACTCACAGGAGAGCACTGAGCCCAGCCTGGGTGTCCTGGAGGGCTGCCTGGAGGTGGTGCGCCGAACCTCTTAGGAAGAGAGGTGAGGGGCCCTGCAGGGGGACCGGCCCCTCCACGCTGGTGCAGGGGCTACAGGAGGGGGCGGCCGGAGTGTAAGGGACAGGATGGCGAGGGTGAGGGTGGCTGGGAGGCGGGCGGGTGGGCGGAGGCCTCGTGAGCTGGGTTCCGGGACCCAGACATTGTCCTGGGGGCAGTGGGCACCCAGGAGAGGGGAGCAGGGCAGGGGCGGGTGCAGCAGGCCCTGGCTCCTCCCCCCAGCAGGCCGCCTGCGGTGGCTCTACACCCAGGCCCGGACTTCCCTACCCCTTCCGCGCTGCGGGCCGGGCCTGGGACCCAGTTCCAGGGCTCAGAGCCAGGCAGGAGCGACAGGGTGGCCGAGACCAGGCCGCGGAGGCACGCGGGCCCTGCCCCCCGCCTGGCCTGCGTCTGGCCCCCAGAGCAGCCGGGGCCTGAGCCCTCACCAGAGGAAGTCGGAGTCCTGGCACGGGCACGCTTGGGCCGTGAGCGCCGCCGTGAAGTTTCTCCCGTTGACGCACCACGCCGTGGCCTTCCTCTTCCGGAAGCTCCTGCGCTGGCCCATGAGGCAGCCGTCGCCCTGCAGCGGCAGCGTGGGGTGGGGTTGGAGCCCTTTCCCAGGTGGGGACACTGAGGCCCAGGAGGGAAGGGGCGTGTCTGCAGGCCAGCTGGGCCGCCTCCTGCCCCTCCCACCCACAGCACCATGTGACAGAGGCAAGCTCGGGGCCCGGGGCAGGTGGTCAGGGCGGGCTTCCCGGAGGAAGTGCCGTTCAAGCTCCATCTGGGCTGGAGGGGACACAGGGCTGCTGGAAACGGGCGGGGCCCCTTTAAGTTCCTCAGGCCCCAGGGCTGCAGGCCCCGTGCAGGCGCTGGAACCAGCCACGGCCGGGAGGGCTCATGTGGACGCACAGTAGGTCCGCAGCCTGTGACCCTGCGACAGGCCCTGCCTGCAACAGCGCTGTGGGGGCCTCAGGCGCAGGCCCCTCCACGCTCCCGGCCCCCCCACACCTGCCTGTGCCCGGGGGAGGCCTCTCATTCCCACCAAGTCCCCTGGGAGCGAGTGCCAGACCCTCTGCCGTGGAAACGCGTGTGGAGATCACGGGGCGTCAGGTCATGTCCCACACATGCGCCGTGTCCTTCCCAGGATCCCAACCCCTGGCCCCCAAGCACACAGGCCGGGGCCCAGGGACCCGCGCCCCGAGTGTGACTGAGCCCCGAGCAGCCTGGGCTCCAAGAAGGGGCCAGAAACCCGGGAGGACTGGCGTCTGGGGCTGGAGGAGAGGCCGGGGCCCCGCGGGGGGACTCTGCTGGGGGAGGTGGGCCTGCGGAGCCCTCCCGCCGGCGCCGCCCACCTGCAGGTTGGTGAGGTCCCAGGCACCGTAGTCCTCGGCGCGGCAGGGCCTGGGGAAGGACGGCCGGAAGTCCACCTTGACCAGCTCCCACTCGGAGCGGTAGCTGATGTGGCCGAAGATGCTGGAGGCGAAGGGGCAGGGGACCTCACGTGGGCCCGGCGGTCCCCTCGCCCCTCGGCCTCAGTCCCCACCGGCACCGGGCCCAGCGATGCCATGCCGCCCTCCGGGGCCACCAGGGACCACACTGCCCCCTGCTCAGCCTCAGACCCAGACGCCCGGGCCAGGCCCGCTGGGCTCTGGGCAGGGAAAGGGCGTCCGGAAACAGGGGCAGACGAGTGGCCACCCTCGTGGCTGGGAGGAGGTCAGGAGGAGGCAGGTGGGGGGATGAGGGGAGAGCGAGGGAGGGGGTCTGGGGTCAGCGCTGAGCCACCTCGGAGCAGCGGAGGCCAAGGTGGCCCCCGGCACAGCCTCCTGGGGGTCGGCCCGCCCCGCCCCGGGCACTCACGTGATGACCAGCGTCTCCTCGCCCGGCTCGCTCAGCAGCCCGTCCACGAACACGGAGGTGTCGGTGAAGTTGTAGGTGCTCCACGTGAGGCCCTCGTCCGTGCTGAACCTGTGACGGGGAGCCCAGCTGTCCGCGGGCAGCAGGGGCCTCCCCGTGCCCAGCCCACTGCCGCCCTGGACCCAGCCCTGCCTGTGCCCTGTGCCCGGGGCCAGCGCCGCCAGCTGAGGCGGCCGGGAGAGCAGCGTGGAGGGAGCCGTGAGCCCCAGGGCCACCCAGCACCCAGCCCCACTGGACCCCTGGCTGTGCTCTCTCCTGGGAGGCCAGCAGCGGCCACCTGCCGGCACCAAGTGGCACCCACATCTGCTCAGCACCAACACTAAGGAGTCAGGGTGCTGCCTGGCACCCCTGGATTGCAGCGCCCCCAACACCCGAGCAGGCCAGGGCTGCTAGGCCAGTGACAGCGGCTTACTGCCTCCCGGCGCAGCGTGTCACGGTGCTGCTGGCTCCGAGTGCAGAAGCTCTTTCAGACTAAAGTGATACTGGCTTCCTGGCTGCTCCCGACTCCGCCTTCTGGATGCAGAGCTCAGACCTGCCCTCCCTGCTCCCACAGCCCTGCAGACGTGCGGAGCTGACGGCAAACCCTCCCCCCCTGAGCACATGCTGCTGGTTTCCCTGTCTGGCCCCACCTCCTCCACTTAAATGATTCCTGTTGATGCTTAAAAGTCACCTCCTCCGGGAAGCCCTCCTTGCTCCCCTAGACTATAGCGGGGCCTCTTCTGAGCCCCGCAGCCCCAGGCCTCCCTTGGGGTGCTGCACTGTCCCCTCTGTTTCCTTGTCTCCCCACACCCGGCCCGGGCAGCTGCTCGGGCGGGGGTGCCCAGCTTGCCGCCACCCCCGCGGTGGGGCTCAGTGCCGTTGTCCTGGGCCCCACGGGGAGGGGGACGCTCTGAGGGGCTCCCCGTGGAGAGAAGCCGCCCGCCCCGACGTTACTTGAGGATCTTCAAGGGGATGGAGCTGTCCTTGACGGCCACGATCACGCCGCCGTGGTCCAGGTACAGGATGTGGTGCTCCTCCTCGAACACCTGCAGGGACGTGGCACTGAGGGCGGGCCCCACGCAGGCCGGGCGGCCGCGGAGGCCAGCCCCTTGGCCGGGCCCAGCTGGGGCTCCCCGGGCCCCCGGGCCAGGCCAGGCTTTGCCACACCACGTAGACTCCGCCCACGGGGGGTGGACAGATGGCGAATGCCAGTTTCCGGGACCAGCGAGGGGCGGGCGGGAGGACAGCGCAGGTAGACGCTGCGGGGGCCCCTCTGAGACACTCGCCAGAAAGCCGGGGACAGGAGATGGGCGAGAAGGGACGGAATTTAGAAAAGCAGGCAGGCCCGGCCAGCGTGGCTCCGTGGTTGAGATCAACCTGTGAACCGGGAGGCCGCCGTTCGGTTCCTGTCTGGGTTGTGGGTTCGGTCCCCTGTAGGGGGCGTGCAGAAGGCAGCCACCAATGGTTCTCTCTCAGCATTGACGCTTCTCTCTCTCTCACTCCCTTCCTCTCTCTGGAATAAATAAAAAGCACATATATTTAAAAACAGAAGAGCAGTTAGGATGCACACCCTCAGTAACAGCGAACCCCTACTTGACGTTAGGATAGCGCCCGTGCTGCCTCCTCCAGGACGCCCTCCTGGTGCCAGGGGCTAACGGGTTCTCCCCGGTGACGCCCCCGGTGCTCGCTGTCACAGCTGCGGGTCAGAGGACGGGACGCCTGGTGTCCTGTGTCCTAACCGTTAGCTGTGTCCTAAGCGTGAGCCGGGATAAGCGTGAGCTGGGATAAGTGAGCCGATAGCGACTGGATAACTTAGCCGGATAAGCGTGAGCTGGGATAACGTTAGCGGTAAGCAAGCCGGGGTAACCGTTACCAGATAGCGTTAGCCGGGAATACGTAAGCGTGAGCTGGGATACGTAGCCGATAAGCGTGAGCCGGGATAAGCGTGAGCTGGGATAAGCGTAGCTGGGATAAGCATGCTGCCTGAGGCCACAGTAACAGAGACAGAGTCCTGGGTGAGGGAGCTGACAGACAACCCCACACGCATTAGCTTGGGCCTCGTAAAAGGGGGCTTCGGGGTTTCCCAAACTTCCCAGCAGGCTCTCAGGGGCGCTGGCACCCTGGCTGTGGCTGTCTGTGCCCTGGCCAGCCCCAGCAGCACCCCCCTTTCTCCGTGTCCTGCCTCCCCTGCCCCTGGGCTCCCAGGGCCTCCCTCAACGCTTCGGGGCTGCTGTTTCCATCGGCCCGGGGGCGGGGGGGGGGGGGGGGCGCCGTGAACCTGTGCACACCTGCCGGCATTTGTCATGCACGTGCCGAGAGCTCTCAGCCCCTCCTGGTCACAGGCGCAGCGTCTGGCCTGAGCGCGCCCGCTCGTGCCCCTCCCGACCTTTGTCCCACCTGGTCCCCGGCCTCTCCCACCCCAAGCCAATCCAAAGCCAGCTCCGCGGTTCTCCCCCGACACCCTCAGGTGCTACGTGCGTGCCCCTCCTCTCACCCGGGGCACTGAGCTCCCTGCGTCCCCCGTCATTTGGGAGGGGACCACACCCGAGGGCAGGCCCACCTCAGCTCCTGAGCTGACAGTCTCCCCTGAATCCTGACACCCCCAGTTTGAGATCTAAGCCAGGGCCAGGGCCATGCACGGTCCGGGAGTGAGAGACCCTGTGCCCCCCCCTCCCAGGCGCTGAACTAACCGGCTCCGATGAGCGACAGCTGCTGACCTTTAGGGACGCTCAGACACGCCCACTAGCTCCGAGAGACGGAAATATTATCACACGATAAATCGCTTTTGCCCTTTTCAAAATGCCTTGTTTCTGGCACAGTAATAAAAAGCGCCGGCCCCGATCAAGGCTGCGGCGCTGGGGGTGCGCCGGGGACCGACATGCCTGTGGGAGCCCCCCTCACCCCCCGGAGAGGGGCTGCGGCTGGGGTGCTCGGGTACGAAAGGGGCCTAAAGCCCGAGCTTTTCCAGCAACGGGAAGGCTACACGCACACCAAGGTCTAGAGCAGTGATGGCGAACCTATGACACGCATGTCAGCACTGACACGCGTAGCCATTTCTGATGACACGCGGCCGCTGAGGCGGCCGCATGCCGAGGATGAAACATTTGCTGCTCCTGAGGATGAAACATTTGCGAAATAATGTTTTTTCCTCAAAGTGACACACTACCCGAGTTATGCTCAGTTTTTTGGTGAAGTTTGACACACCAAGCTCCAAAGGTTGCCCATCACTGGTCTAGAGCGTGCTCCTGAGCGTTTCAGGCAGAAATGGTCCCTCCGTGGAGGTGGCAGACCACAAGCCTCCTCGCTGCTGGAAGTGAGTGGCGGGTGCCGGGGCCAGGCCCCCTCCTGAGCTCCACGGGCGCACAGAGCACGGGAGTGTGTCTGCCTCATGCTCTTTCCCTTCCTGTCTCCTCTCAGGACAAATCCCATCCTCACCCGGGAGGGCACCTAGGCTCACCGCGCCCCCCCAGCTCCCGCGCCCCCCAGGCTCACCGCGGCCCCCCAGGCTCACCGCGCTCCCCAGGCTCACCGCGGCCCCCCGGCTCCTGCGGCCCCCAGGCTCCCCGTGGCCCCCCAGGCTCCCTGTGGCCCCCCAGGCTCCCTGCGGCCCCCAGGCTCCCTGCGGCCCCCCAGCTCACTGCACCTCCCAGGCTCATCACAGCCCCCCAGGCTCATCACAGCCCCCAGGCTCACCGTGGCCCCCCTGCAGCCCCCAGGCTCACCACGCCCCCCCAGGCTCCCCGCGGCCCCCCAGGCTCACTGCGGCCCCCCAGGCTCCCCGCAGCCCCCCAGGCTCACTGCGGCCCCCCAGGCTCACTGCGGCCCCCCCAGGCTCACTGCGGCCCCCCAGGCTCACTGCGGCCCCCCCAGGCTCACCGCGGCCCCCCAGGCTCACCGTGGCCCCCCAGGCTCACCGTGGCCCCCCAGGCTCACTGCACCTCCCCAGGTCATCACAGCCCCCCCAGGCTCACCGTGGCCCCCCAGCTCATCGCAGCCCCCCAGGCTCACCGCAGCCCCCAGCCTCACTGCGGCCCCCCAACCTCCTCTTTCCAGTCCTTCTTTCTCCTCCATGACTCCACCCAGCAGCCTCCCTGCCAGGACCCCGGAGTCATCCATGTCCCCATTTCTTGGCCTCCGAGTCGCACTCAGCCAATCCCTTGGAGTCCCCAGGTGGCTTCCTGCGGGGACAGGCTGGCACCTCCACCCCATCCCCCGTCCTGGTATTCACTTCCTTTGCTTCCGCGTTCACGGTACCGTGTGTGACCGTGTGGAGCGCAGCCAGGTCCAGCAATGGCCGTGGAACAGCTGGCGGCCTGGGCCAGCGGGGATGTGACATCTGCTAACGGGAGCCGTGTGTCCAGCCGCCCGCCCACGGGGAGGGAGGGGTCACAGAGCGAGCACGGGGTGGGCGCGGCCCCTCCCTGCCTCCTCACCTGCCGCCAGGTCCTCCCGCAGTCCGACGTGATGTACATTTCCTCCTTATACTCCACCAGCTGGGAGCCCAGGTTACCTGGTCCAGAGGGAAGAGCAGGGTTGGTCTAGGCCCAGCCAGCTCCCGCTTACCACGGTCTGAGCCAGACAAGTCCCCGCGAGCGGCCCTGGCCTGGTCTAACCTCCACCAGCAGAGCCACCGGACGGTGCGCCCTGTCTGCGTCCGTCTGACTGCTCTGCTCGGGCCCCGGCCGAGTCTGCGGTTAAAGGTCAACCTTGCCCAGAAGAAGCCAGCCCGCATCTCCAGCCTGACCCAGCTGACCAGGTGCAGGCAGCGCCTGGTTTCAGGGGACCCCCGGCTGATGAGTGCGGTTGCAGAATAAGAAGCGTAGAGTGGCGGGGGGTGTGCGTGTGAGAACAAGGATAAAAGGCCTTTTTCTCTTTGCTGCGGCCTTCTACAACGTGGGAGAAGCACCTGGTAGTTAAACTCCAAGGTGGCTGGCTCCCCTGATTCAAACAGCCCCTCTGTTCCAACTGCAGGACAAGTTACTCTCAAGGCTACATTCTTGCATCCCCCTCCTCCTTGCTGGGTGACAACTCAGGGATGATTAGTAGAAAGTTCCCTTTCCCTCTCCCCCTTCATAACGTTCACTCTCAGAATGCCTTACAGGCTTTGGAAGATGCTGATAAAGACACCTCCCTAGGCCATCTGCCCAGAGTAAAAAAAGCAAACAAACTTTTCAAAGACGACCCCCCTGATGTCCTCCGCTCAACTCCATTTGCCCCCCAACCCCCCTCCCTGCCTTGTCACCTAGCAACAGCAACCAAGGCTTTAAAAAAGGGAACAGCTTTTGTTCTTTGCCTTTGTACTGTTTAGCAATGCACCGGCCCTTTCCCGTCAGGGGAAGGAAAAATAAACGTTCTCTCTGCACCTATCTCCTCTTTTAGTCGTGAATTCTTTCACAGCCCGCGTCACTGGCCAAAAACCCTGACAGTGAGGAACAGGTTCGAGGGGATGTGGGCCAGGCGGGCCAGCCTGGGGCATGCCGCCCTGGTGGGCTCTGAGCTGGGGCAGGACAGCTGGGTTTGTCTTTGGAGACGGCTCCCAGGGGGTCAGGTTCAGGGGAGACCGGAGGCGGGTCCAGGGAAGCCGGGGCAGTCCAGGTGAGCAGGAGAGAAAGCACGTGGTGGGTGCTCATGAAATACCTGCTGAGTGGATTTTGGGGGGCGTGAGGTGGGCACCAAAGGGGTAGGGCAGCCAGGAGGCTCCTCCTTGTGGTTCCCTTCAGTCCCAGTACCGGCCGGTGGGTGGGTCACCAGCCTTGATGGCCACTCCACGGGGCTCCGACTTACTGGTAATCCTGGGGCTGGTGCCCGAGTGGGAAGAACCCCAACCCAGTATCGAAGCCAACGCCAGCCAACAGATGAGGAACCTGAGTCTACACGGGCTCCCACAGAAACCACGGTGGCCACCAGGAGAGCGTGCACTGGAGACCGATCCCGTGGCCTTGGGGCCAGTCCCTCCTGCCCTCCACAGCCTCCCTGAAGGGTCATGAACAACGGCAGAGGCTGAGAAGCCAGATTTGCTAGGCCTCGCTGTGCCCCGTGGTCTTGGCAGGGACAGGGGTCTGAGGCCAGGAGGACGGAGGACCTGCAATGAGGACACCCCCGCCTGGAGCCCAGAGGCCCCTGCCCCGGCGACCTGCACATTGTTCTATTTGAAGCCTCGTTCATGCAGCTCTCTCTGGGGTATCTTATCCAGAGGTCAAACTTAGACGTCATGGAAATCCCAGGAGATGGATTGTCCTCAAACAGTCAAAGTGATTCCAAGCAGTAGTGGCAGAGGGTTTGTGTGCTGTCTTCCTTTAAGGTCCAACGAGCATTATACATCCACCCATCCATCTCCAATCCCACATGATCCATCCATCCACACCATCCACCACCATGTTTCCATCCACCATCTCAGCCCACCTCCATCCATCCATCATCACCCATCCATCCACCAACCTCCATCCACACCATCACCACCTACCCACCCATCCATGCATCCATCCATCCACCCACCCATCCACCCATCCATCCCACCTCACCCACCTCCACCATCCATGCATCCATCCATCACCCATCCATCCATCACCCAACCATCCACCCATCCATCCATCCCATCCATCCATCCACCATCCACCCATCCATCCATCACCCATCCATCCACCCATCCCATCCATCCATCACCTATCCACCCACCTACCCACCCATCCATGCATCCATCCATCACCCACCATCCACCCATCCATCCTCACCCATCCACCACCTACCCACCCATCCATGCATCCATCCATCACCCATCCATCCATCACCAACCATCCACCCATCCATCCATCACCCATCCATCCATCACCAACCATCCACCCATCATCATCACCCATCCATCCACCCATCCCATCCATCCATCACCTATCCACCCACCTACCCACCCATCCCATGCATCCATCCATCACCCAACATCCACCCATCCATCCATCACCATCACCCACCTATCCATCCATCACCCATCCACCCACTACCCACCCATCCATGCATCCATCCATCACCCATCCATCCACACCCATCACCACCATCCATCCATCCATCACCCATCCATCACCCATCCATCCATCCATCACCCATCCACCCATCCACCCACCCACCCATCCATCCATCACCCATCCACCCATCTACCCACCCCCCTCATTCATGCATCTATCCATCCACCTACCCATCCACCCATCTATCCATCCCTCTCTCCCTCCCTCCCTCCATCCATCCATCATCCATCCATCCATCCATCCATCCATCCATCCACCTTCCCATTCGGCCAACAGGTACCATGTGCCCACCTGGCCCAGCATTCACCCTCCTGGTTTTCCATGACAGCTGGCTTCCAGGGCTGTCACTGCCCCTCAATCCCCCATCACCAGGCCCACGGCCAACAAGTTTCCCCCGCGAGGACAGAGCTTCCCTCGTGCCGCTGCGGTGGCGGCCTCCTACCTGCACCCATGATGAGGCCGGGCGCGGTCTCCTTGGTGTGCACAGTGCCCGACACGTAGGGGTTGTCTGCCCAGAGCAGGTGCAGGTGCAGGTGGCAGTCGGGCTGCAGGACGAGGAAGAAAGCCAGTTCGCACCTGGCGGGAGCCTGCCCCAGGGAAGGTAGGACCGAGCCGGACCCACCCCTGTGGCTTTGGGTGGAGGCAGGCCAGGGACCTCCAGGGAGTGGCTGGAGGTGAGAGGCTCTGGACTGACTACAGGTGAAGGCCATCAGCTCTGGGCCAGGCGACTGTGCGTGAAGCAGGTGGGCCCCCCAGGGAGGCTCCCAGCGTGGCGGCCGGCGGGCCCACCACACAGTGCTGGCCACGGAGCATGACCCCTGGGGCCTGCACAGCCCTCACTCACGCTCATTCATTCACCCACCAGAACCTTCACTGTGGCCGTGGGTGTGGCCACGCAGCCCGGCATCCGGGCTCAGCTGTGGGACAGCCGTGAGCCCCGCCCTCGGCGAGAGGCAGGGAGGCCGGAGGCCACGCGGAGCCCGGATCCTCGCAGGCATCAGCGCCCGCCTCGCCCGCAGCCGCGCCGGGGCCCTGGCCGGAGGGGCCGCAACGCCAGCCGTGATAACCGCTTCAGGAGCGATTCACGCTGACGGACCCGCAGTTAAGCGTTTCCCCGGGGCCGCGGTGGGGCTGGGCCTATCACGATGGACACCTGGACCCGAAGCCGCGCGCTGAGCCCGCAGGTGTCCAGTCCCCGCGTGGGATGCGCTTGCAGGCCGATCCGGGCCAGCAGCCTCCCAGAATGAGGGTCCCAGCGGTGCCCTGTCCCGGCACTGGCAGGGCCAGACCCCTCCTGTCTCCTCCGTGGCTGCCTGCACCCCGGCTCCCCCAGAGAGAACAGACAAGCCGAGGAAGCTGCCTCCTGTGTCCTCCCTGACTGTCCCTAAGCCTCAGAGGGTCAAGGCCGCAATCTTGCCTCACCCCTGTCACGTCCATAATAGACTATAAAACCATGGGACGCTGTTGAGGTCCAAGGTCCCCGCACAGCACCATCCAGGGCGCCAGAGACTGCGCAGGGCATCACCCATCAGCCGTCAGCCAGGGCTGCCCGAACCGGCTGCAGCCGGGGTGGGGGTGGGGATGCGGCGGGGACCCTGCTTCTCCTCTCCTTCCAATTGAGCCTGAGCCCGAGGCAGGCTCCAGGGTCTGGCTGGCTGAGCCCGCCTGGACAACGTAGGAATCCCTGCCCCCAGCCCAGGGGAGCAGGACAGCCACGGAGACCGCAGCATGCCCACAGACGTCAAAGGGGCTTCTGGGGTGACAGCTGGGGGGTCAGCCTTCTGGGCTCCCCAACGCGAGGCATGCATCTGGCCTGGAGTGTGGGCACATGGAGACGTGGAAAAGGTGGGCTCTGAATCCTTATAGCCCCGCTCCATGCTGTGTGACTCTGGGGAAACCGCTAGCTGTCTCTGAGCCTCAGGGTCCTCCTCTGTGTATAGGGCAGTAACCTCTCCTCATGGGACTGCACGGCTGCCGGAGAAGGTTGGGGTCCAGGTCCCCTGGACAAGGCTCTGCCTGACTGTTTACCAACAAGGAAAGTCATCATTTCCTGGGCTCGCTCTTCCCCTGCCCTCCCCTCCCCTCCCCTCCCCTGCCCCTCCCCTCCCCTCCCCTGTCCTCCCCTCCCCTCCCCTGTCCTCCCCTCCCCTCTCCTCCTCCCCTGTCCTCTCCTCTGAAAAAGGCTCCAGTTGAGAAACACCACAGGACTGAGCGCGGAGAGCCAGTTGGAACTCCGCAGGGGCAGGGGCCGCTCATTGTGAGGGAAACGGCTTCCCCGTGAGGAGCGTGAGAGCGGAGCCGCAGTGCTCGGCGCTCCAGGGCACGGAGGCGGCGGCCCACGGACATCCTGGCGGCGGCGCCTCTTCAGTGTGTGTTTGCCGCTTCTGCTTGTGGTCCATTTCAGAAAGACTTCCCAAGTCAACAAGGAAACTGGTTCATAAATTGGATATTGATCCGGTCGGACAGCGCGGGGGAGGGGCCCAGGGCCCTGGGCGGTCGGAGCCGAGCTTTATTGTCTGTTCCCGGGTCTTCAGAACGAGCTGGCTGTGCCCACGTGCTCAGGCTCCGTGTGTGTGGACCGCGGGAGCGGGGGGCCTGCAGGCAGGGCCGGGGCGCGGGCCGGGGCGATGGCGATGGGGCCCAGCAGGCTGCCCTGCTCACCGCGGGACGCGTGGCTGGGTGAGGACAGTCCGAGAGCCCAGGGGCCACGCTGGTCCCCCGCGTCCCCCTCCCCGGCCACCAGGACCACAGGAGGGGAGGAGCCGCTGAGCCACCCCCCACTTTCTGTCTTCTGTGCCCCACGGGGTGCCCACACCTTGGCCTTGGCCTTGACTTGCTCACGGGTTGGCCTGCCTGGCTGGGCCGCACCCCCACTGCCTCCCACCTGGGGTATCGTAAGGCCGGGACATCCATCTCTCAGAGGCCATCTCCTCACTGAGACAGGAATCTATTCTTAGCAAAAACCCGCTTTGACGGATGACCGAACGCGCCCTCTCACAGCGCCTGCTCTCGGAAGTAGGTCAGCGGCGCTCTCACCCTCCGTTACCAACCCGACGGGAGGGGGCTTCGGTGGAGGGTGGCAGGCCCCGAGCTGGGGGGTCAGCCCGCTCAGCAAGGGGTGTCCCTGCCTGGGCGGGGCTTCCTCAGAGCCCCCCCAGGGGCCGGGTTCTCTGTTTGGGGGGAGGAGGAGCCCATCCTGCCTGGACTGGGCCCACCGAGGCCCGGGCCCTGAAAAGCAGGCGCCCTTACTCCCTTTACGGAGGAGGAGGAGAGCGGGGGGCAGGCTCGGGCACCCCCAGAGCACACCCTGCCTGCGAGGGCCTTCGAGGCCAGAGAGACACAGACCAAGCTGCGAGCCTGTCCCCGCGCAGCTGCTCCGTGAGGGCACCTGGGCCGGGCGTCCCTGCCTGCGCGGAGCGTCCCATTCGTCCTCCCGCGTGCACAGGGCTCCCCTCCCTCCCTCTGCCACGAAGCTGCGGGGCACCGACTGGCTGGCCGAGCCCGGGGACTCGTGGGGACCCGAGACGGCAGCGCTGTGCACTCAGCCCGGGCCCTGCTCCCGCTCTGGGGCCCATGGGGGAGGCGGGGGGTGGAGGGGGGGCGGCTCCCAGGAGCAAGGACAGGCGGGCCCAGGGCAGCCTGCCTCCGGCCGCACACCCGCTGCTCCCGAGTGCCCCCCCAGGCCAGGGCTGCTTTCTTCCCATCCTCACGGGCACCGGCCTGCGTGCCACCCAGGGCCCCGGGCAAATCCACGCCTTGTCTCCCGCCCCCCTCCCAGGCGGCCAAGACCCTGGGCAGCCAGGCATCGGGCAGGGCCTGGAACGGTGACATCGGGCTGCGGCCCCGCCCCCCCCCCAGGCAGACGCACTCCCTCCCTCAGCGTCAGCCAGCGGGTCTGAGGCGGAGCGTGGCCGGCTTGCCAGGAGCTTGCCCGCCTCTGCCCTCCCTCCACATGGCCCTGAGGACGTGCCCGGGCGTCCCGGGGGGGATGCCAGACGCACGGAGCCCAGCCCGCCCCGAGGTGTGAGCAGGCGCCCGGCCGAGCCCAGACACAGGACTGGGGGCCGTGAGTGCTGTTTGGGGGGTGGTTTCGCCGCAACGTTGTGGCAGCAGCTCACGACCACGCGTCCCTCTCTGTCCTCCAGGTCACGCTCCGGTGAAGCAAGGAGCACCCGCAACCCTGTCCACCAGGACCCCGCCCACCGTGACCCCGCCCACCCGCGACCCCGTCCACCGGACCCCGCCCGCCCGCGACCCCGCCCACCACGACCCCGTCCCGCGCAACCCTGTCCACCGTGACCCCGTCGCGGCACTGAGAACGGTGGTCTGTCCCTCCAATGGCCCTGCCCAGCAGCACCCTCCTGCCCTTGGGGTCCCGGCAGCGCGGCGGCCGCAGGCGCAGGCGGACACTCACGGGCTGGCAGTGGGTCGGCTTCCCGTTCATGTCCTCGCGGGGCGGCCGCAGGCGGTCCCAGTCGCGGCCCTGGTTGTAGGTTATGAGCGTCGTCACCTTCCCGTTGGCCTTCTGGTTCGCCAGGAAGACGCCCTTCACCCCGTGCACCTGGGACAGACACGCGGGCCTGGAGGCCTGGCCGGAGCCTCCCACGCGGCCTGTTCACCCGCCAGCAGCCCGGGCCGGGCCGCCTCCCGCTCCAGAGACAAGTGGGCGCGGGGGACAGGAGGCCCGGACTCCGACCCCGCAGACGGAGCTTCCCCGACGCCGAGCTGTGCCCCCACCAGAGGCAGACGCCGGCCGCCGGATGGCAGCAGAGCCCGGGGCCCCAACAGGCTGTGCTGGCCATGAAGCGTGACCCCTGGGGCCTGCACAGCCCTCACTCACGCTCATTCATTCACCCACCAGAACCTGAGCGTCAGGTCCCCGTCTGCGGCAGAGCTCCCGCTTCAGGCCCCCATCCTCCCCATCCCCCTCCCCTCTCCCCCCCCCCCGGACCGCAGGGCCTGGGCCGATGGAGCTGGTTGGGGCTTTCTTCTGAGACCCCGCAGCTCAGCCCCAGACAAAGTGCCGGGGAGCAAGGGCCCGCCCCGCCCCGGCCCGCCCCCAGGGGCCCATGGCCATGACCAAACACCCCCCAGCCGTTACTAAACTGGCTCAGAAGAAATGGCCACGGATCAGCAGTTTCCAACAGTTCAACATCCTGGTTCCGCAGGCCCACCCTCTCCTGGAAGCTCCTTAGTCACAGCCTCAGACCCAGCCACTGAGCCCCCCTGAGCCTCCCTGAGCCCCCCACTGAGCCCCCCTGAGCCCCCCACTGAGCCCCCCTGAGCCCCCCAAGCCCCCTACTGAGAGCCCCACTTAGCCCCCCACTGAGCCCCTGACTGAGCTCCCCACTGAGCCCCCGACTGAGCCCCCACTGAGCCCCCGACTGAGCTCCCCACTGAGCCCCCCACTGAGCCCCCGACTGAGCCCCCCACTGAGTCCCCCCTCCGTCCTCACATGGATTCCTGTGTGTCTGTGTGTCCCCTCTGGACCCTGATAGGACACCTGCCATCAGACCTCCTCTCAAGACCCTTCACTAATGACAGCTGCAAAGACCCTTTTTCCAAATGTGGTCCTGGTCCCCGGCTCTGGGACGGGTGTGGCCACGCCTCCTGGGGTCTCTGTGCGGCCACTGCCATGGCTGGGTCCCCTGCTGGGAGGCCCTGGGTCCACATTAGAGGGAGGAGAGGGGAGCCGAGGAGAGGGACAGAGAGTGAGAAGGAACTGGACCGACGTCGACAGACAGACGGAGGGCCGAGGAGACGGGGCAGGGGAGAGGCCGGGGAGAGAGGGCCTGAGACAGAGTGGGGGCCACAGCCTCTGTCCCTCAGGCCAAACCGGCCTGGGCTGGCTCTGAGCCAGACGAGGGAGCGGAGGGCTTCACGGATGACCCCGCGTTCCCTTCGCAACGGACCTCTAACGCCAACCCCAGGTGAGCGGAGGCTACCCCCACAGCGAAGCCCAGCCTCCTCGCCGCACCCGCGCCTCTGAGCTCGTTCGCGTCACATTGCAGGTGTCGTCAAAACGAGCACCTCTCCGTTGCTCCCAGTGCCTACACGGCGTCCTCCGGGCCTGGGGGCCCCCCCCCTCCGGTCCTTTAAGAAATATTTGCAGAACCCGAGACCGAGGATTAGAGAGAAGGCGGGGGGAAGAGGGGCAGGCAGGGCCAGGTCCCACCTCCAGGACGTCCACCATCACGCCCTCCTCCGCCTGCCGGGAGCTGCGCACATCCTCCAGCACCAGCGAGTAGAGCACGCCGCGCGGGTCCGACTGGTACAGGTTGTACGTGTCCGTCTGGTACCACTCCTGCACCGCCACCAGCACCTGGCTCTCGTCCGTGCTGATGACCTGCAGGTCCTGGGGGCGCGGCGGGAGAGCACAGGGTCAGAGGCCACGGGGGGAGGGCGAGTGAGGCCCACCTGGGGGTGGGGCCTGCCTGGCTCCTCCCTCTCAGCTCTGTGGCCTCCATGTTCCCACCTTAAAAATGGGGTGCCAGCCTGACCCTCCACACGGGGCTGCAGCAGGGAGGACCGGCACAGGGGTGGGGCCGGGAGGCCTCCTGCTCCCCGCCCAGGGCCGGCTGTGTGCCCATCTGTCCCTGCAGGAGACGGGCAGCAGCCCGGGGTCCAGGTCCCAAAGCTGGGGGGTGGGGGGGCAGGAAGGATCTGGTGTCCACCTAACCCCGTGGTCGGCAAACTGCGGCTCGCGAGCCACATGCGGCTCTTTGGCCCCTTGAGTGTGGCTCTTCCACAAAATACCACGGCCTGGGCGAGTCTATTTTGAAGAAGTGGCATTAGAAGAAGTTTAAGTTTAAAAAATGTGGCTCTCCAAAGAAATTTCAATCGTTGTCCTGTTGATATTTGGCTCTGTGGACTAATGAGTTTGCCGATCACTGACCTAACCCAACACCAGGACGAAGAACCCAGGACACAGGGCCCCGATGCTGCAGCCCCTAGGGGGGAGGAAAGCTGCTCAAAGCTGAAAAGTCCCCTCACTTCCTGCCCCCCAACACTCACCCCCGGGGACGCCGAGGTGGTTGCCCTAAGCGAAACCACTGACTTTTCCCATTTCTGACTCAGGCGGGGTCTGAGGAACTCAGGTGTTCGAACTTCACAGCAATCCGCCGCCCGAGGCGGGTAGGACCCAGAGCCTGTCTCCTCTCACCACCGCACACCTATCCTGCAGCCAGGCTCTCCCCTGCCCCAGGGCCTTTGCACATGCTCTGCCTGCCACCTGAACAGCTCACCCCCCTCCTCCTTTGGGCTCCAGATGAAATATCCCCTCAGGGACCCTCCATCACTCTACCTCTGCCTCTCATTCCCTTCACAACACAAATCACGACGTGCGATGATTTTACTCATCTGCCTGCAACTTGGTTTCCTGCCTCTTTCCTCTCTGGAAATGCCTCTAGAGCAGGACCCGGGGTGGCTGGAGGGGGGGGAGGGAGGTTCTGAGTCACAGCGCCTGCACCTGCCCAGTGAGCATGTGTGGGAGGCAGGGGTGCAAGCACCCTGTGCATCTAAGTTATGCACGTGGAGTGGAGAGCTGCGAAGGGGCCAGGCCATGCGGCGGCCTCTGGAGGGAGAGGCAGTGTGAGGCGGGTTTCAGGCCCACCCAGACTTGGGTTTGAGCCCCGCTTTGGTTTCTCCCTAGCTGTGTGACCTCAGACAGGTTGCTCAGCCTCTCTGGACGTCAACCTCCTCCCTTGTAAGATGGGAATCACGTATCTGCAGGGTGTGGCTGTGGAGCTCAGTCCTCAGGTTAGGCTGGGAGCAGGGCCTGGGCAGCCCCCAGCTCCCCCATGTCTGTCTGTCCAGGCAAGGGGAAGGAAGTAGCATTCATGGAGCACCTACTGTGTGCCAGGCACCATACTAGGCAGTTGGAAAGCAGAGGCTGATCAAACAGAAGCTGCGCCCAACTCCAGCTGAGAGCAGGAGGCCGGCCCGGGAGGTCCCTGCACCCTGGTGTCAGGAAGGAGAAGGGCGGGGTGCGAGGAGGAGAGGGAGGCCTAGACCAGCCTGGAGGCTCCTGGTAAGTGGCGTTTCTCCTGAACATCACATGGGAGGAGCTCTGGGGAGAGACAGGCTGGCAGAGGGAGGAGCAAGGCAGAGGCCCGAGACAGGACGAGCTGGGCACGTGGGAGGCCGGCGCGGAGGGTGGGAGGGGGCGGAGCTGGAGGAGGCACAGCCACAGTGCCTTTGTCCATCCTGACCCGGGTCACCACACATCCGTGTGAGAGCCTGTGCCCCGAGTGAGTGCAGGCTCAGGTTCGTGGCCACGGGGTGACAGGCGGGGGGGGGGGGCGAGGAAACCTCTCACCTTCGGCAATGCGTACTTCGGCAGCTTCATCTGGGCAAATTCGTTATGACGATAAGACACGTAGTACTTGGTCTGGTTGCCTGACGTTGCCTAACAGGAGAGAGAGCATGTTTTTGAGGGGTTCGGCTCCCTTTCCAGCCAGATCCTCACAAATTAAAAACCACGCTTTTATTCAGCACGCAAAAAAAAAAAAAAATAATAATAAATCCCTTTTACTTTGCTTGTACCTGCTCTGCCTGAAATAGACAAACTCCTATTCATCCTTCAAAGCCCCATACCAAAACGCCCCTCCTCTGAGAAGTCTTCCCCCACCTCCTTCAGTTAGAACTACTCTTTCCTCCTTCTCCTGTTTCCCTGCAGCTGAGTTATGGAACAAGGTGGAAAGGCCAGCACCCTGGCCCGGGGATCGGCTTTGCAGGGGCGTTGAGGGGATGCCTAGCAGCCACAGCACAGCACAGCACAGGGAAACTGTGAATTAGTGGCACTTGAAAATCAAACTGCCTCCTGCCCCGGTGACTGCATTTCCCCTTTTCTCCCCGTCCCTGCTGCCGGCTCCCGAGCGCCGCACCTTAAAGAAGATGAACTCGTTCTGCAGGAGCAGAGACCGGTGGTCGATGGGGCCTGCGAACAGCGAGCTCAGCTTCCTGCTGGAGCAGTTGTGGACGTGGGCCGTGACGTACGGGTTCCTGCGGGAGGAGAGCCGTCGGGCAGCTGAAATCTCTATCCAGTCGCCCCAGACACACTGAAGGCTGGGCCGTCCTGGCCCCAGTCTGCCCGCTGGTGCCCTCCCGGGGGTTTGTTGGTGGGCTGGCATTTTAAAGGACTTTCCCCGTGGCCACACCCACTGCTGCGTGGGGGTGGGGGCCTCTGGGCCCCGAGCTCTTTACCCCTCAGGAAGCTGTCGGTGGCCCCATCTTACAGATGAGGAGAGGGAGGCCGAGGAGAGGTTAGGTGCGATCTAAAGCACGGCCATCGGCTGCCACCACGTTTCCTAAGGCCAGGCCACACCTGTGTCGCCTGGGCTGCTTTCAGAACCACAGAGCCCGTGGTGGCAGCGACCACGTGGCCCTCCTGCTGAGTCACCAGCTGGCCCAGACAGGGAATCGCTGACCCGGTCAAAGCCCCGCAGGCGAGCGCCCGAACCTGAGCGCAGGGTGACCACACCTGCCCGCGGTCCGTGCCCCTCCACTCCTACCCTCGGTGCCTGCACACCACGGCACCTCGGGAGTGTTGGGTCCAGTGACTCAGCGGCACGTCAGGCACACAGTCAGCCACCCTGTGCCGCTGCCACGGCCTCCCGAACCCGCCACGTCCCCTCGCAGCGGCCTCGTCACACCCTGCGGCCAACAGTGCATGTCCTGCCCATGGCCTGCCTGGCTGGACACGTGGTGGAGACTGGCCTAGGTCAGGCCTAAAGGTGGCAAGTCACTCGCTCATCTCATTCATTCACTTACCTGTTAACTCACTCACTCACTCATTCATTTTCACTTACCTGTTAACTCATTCACTCACTCACTCATTCATTCACTTACCTGTTACTCACTCACTCATTCATTCACTTACCTGTTAATCATCACTCTCTCATCACTACCACTCTCTCACTCACTCACTCACTCACTCATTCATTCATTACCTGTTAACTCATTCATTCCTCACTCATTCTCCACTACTGTACTCACTCACTCATTCATTCCTTACCTGTTAACTCACTATCCCTCACTCATCATCACTTACTGTATCAGTCACTCTCATCACTCATTCACTTACCTGTTAACTCACTCACTCGCTCATTCATTCATTCACTTACCTGTTAACTCATCACTCCTCACCCATCCCTCTCTCTCTCATTCACTGACTGTCTGTCTCACGGTGGTGAGGCCCGTGTTCCAGGCCAGGTGCCAAACAGATGAACGCCACGCTCGTGGCGCCGAGGGGCTGTCCAGCGGGAATAAAGGCCTGGTTTACGGCACTTGCCCGTGTCTGTGCTGTAACAGCCACGTGGCCATTCTCCAGCCGCCAGGAGGGGGTTTGCCCACGGAGCCGAGAAGGGGCGTGGCCACGAGGCTCTCCTGGCCCAGCAGCAGCTGCTGCTCTGGGGAAGCAGACGGACCGACAGCCACGGATCCAGGGGGGAGCTGAGGGCTGGGAAGGCGGCAGGACCTGCGGCAGCTTCCCTCTGGAGCGCTCTCAGGGCCCGGCTGAGCACCGGTGCACGGACCCATTTCACAGCCGGAGAGACTGAGGTGCAGGGCGGAGAGGTCGCTTGTCCAAGCTCACGTGGTGGCACAGGCGGGCTGGGAGCTGCTGGCCCTGAATCCACCTCCACGGAGCCCGCCCCGCGCAGGGGACTGCTGCTCGCACGTGTCAGCGCCCGTGTCGGTGTGCACCCGCCGAGGGCTCCGCTCCCAGGGAAACCAGCAGGAGGGGTGGGGGCCCGGTGTCCCCAGGGGAGATGGCCGGGAGCGGGACTGCAGGAGGGTGGGGCCCTCCCCCTCTTCCCCTCCCGCTGCCCCCTGGCCGCACCTGCAAGACGGCTGATTGTGTCTGCTGCCCCCACAGCCGGGGCAGGGGTCTCTGTTCCCGAGTCCCCAGCACGGAGCCCCGCCCCACGGAGGGGGAACCAGTGGAGGCCCCTCAGAACTCAGCAAGCCCGGGGTGGGCCTGGGTGAGCGGGAGACACTCAGCGCTCAGGGACCAGAACACATCGCCTGGAACAGACTTCCCACCGAGCGGAGCGCCCAGCTTCCGGCTCCCTCCCCCCAGAACAAGCGCGGTTAGGATGATGCCGCAGCACGCACACAGAGCCGGCCGTGCGGGCCGTGGCCGAGGAGGGCGGCTCCCGCGGACGGCGCCCAGGGACCACGGTGTGGCCGCCCTGGCTCACCTCCTGCAGGGTCCTGGGCCTCCATGTGCACCAGGTCCGCGTCGGCGCCCCCTCCAGACTCAGCCCTGGAAGAGAAGGGGCTCGGCTGGCACTGGGAACGGCTCGGTGCCGGGGTCCGTGTCCGCACCCCCTGCAGCCACGTGGCCTCCCGAGCCGGAGACCATTCTTCTCGCCGTGGCTGGAGGCCAGTCCTCTCCAAGGCGCCACGGCTCCCGGGGTGTGCGCCCGGCAGGGACCGGGTCTGAGCGTCCTGTCTGCATCGTCTCCACAGGAGACGTCCCTTACGCAAGACGTTCCCATGGCGGGTGTGCGTGCGTGTGCGTGTGTGTGCGTGCGTGTGCGTGTGCGCGTGTGCATGTGCGTGTGTGTGTGTTGGGGGGCATTTTGTTTTGTTTTTGATCAAATTGAACTTGGGAGCCAGGGGCAGGCCTGGGCTATCTCCCTAATTTTGCAGATTCGGGAACTGAGGCTCAGAGAGGCAAAGCGCCGGCCCTGAGGGTGCACAGCCGTCAGAGGCAGGGTGGGCTTCCCTCCAGGACTCTCCGTCACCCGGGGCTCCCGGCCACCCACCCACCACAGTGCGTGCTGGGAAGTCACTGGTCTCAGCTGCTGCTCCCCGCCCCCCACCCACGGCGATAGTGGCCCAGGGGCTCAGGCACACGGTGGGCATGCGCCTGGAACCCGGCGGGCACCGTGGCTGCGGAGGGAGCCGCCAGGAGGCTGAGGAGGAGGGTCCGCAGCTCCGAGGGCTGTGTGCTCAGGGGACCGGGGTGGGCCAGCTGCGTCAGCGTCAGAACCGAGCCGGGGCCGCAGACGTGCCGTGGGGAGCGAGCGGGGACCCCTGAAGCGCCCTGACCTTTGAGCTGTGGGCGCCAGCTCCAGTCACTCTGACCCTCAGTGGAGTCTCCATGGCAGGGGAAGTGCGATCTAGGCTTCGGTGAACAGAGCATCCTGAGCCCCTGGACGGGGCTCTCCTGCCTGCGTTCCTCCTTCCCGGACAAAGAGGGCCACTGTCCCCGCCCAAGGAGCTCACGGGCCTCCGGGCTGCGCAGAGACGTGTGGTCTCCCAGTCCGCCAGCTGTACGTCGTAAGCACCAGCCTGTCCTCACTCACCCCCTCCTTCACTCTGCCTCTCTCCTCCCTCCCTCCCTCCCCTCCTCCTTCACTCCTTCACTCACTCACTCACTCCTTCCCTCCTTCCCTCCCTCCCTCACTCCTTCCCTCCCTCCCTCACTCATTCACTCACTCACTCATTCACTCCCTTCCTTACTCATTCACTCACTCACACACTCACTCCTCCCTCCCTCACTCACTCATTCACTCCTCATCATCATCACTCACTCCCTCCCTCACTCACTCATTCACTCACTCACTCCTTCCCTCCCTCCCTCACTCATTCACTCCCTCCCTCCCTCACCCACTCATTCCTTCCCTCCTTCCCTCCCTCCCTCACTCATTCACTCACTCACTCATTCACTCCCTTCCTTACTCATTCACTCACTCCACACTCACTCCTTCCCTCCCTCACTCACTCATTCACATCCCTCACTATTCACTCACTCCCTCCTCACTCACTCATTACTCACTCACCCCACTCCTTCCTCCTCCCTCCCACTCATTCACTCCCTCCCTCCCTCACCCACTCATTCCTTCCTCCCTCCCTCCCTCCCTTCATTCACTCCCTCCCTCACTCATTCATTCATTCATTTATTCCCTCACTCACTCATTGTTCATCACTCATTTCAATCCCTCATTCACTCACTCACTCATTTACTTACTCATCTATTAATTCAGTCACTCATTCATTCACTTACTGGCTCACTCACTCCTTCCCTCCCTCCATCACTCACTCATTCACACCCTACTCACTATTCACTCACTCCCTCTCACTCCTTCACTCATTCACCCACTCACTCATTCATTCACTCACTGACTCCCTCACTCATTCACTCACTCATTCTCCCACTCCCTCTCTCCCCTACTCATTCCCTCAGCCCCTCACGCCCCCATCAGCGCATCCCCACGGCTATTTGCCCACCTGCCCACATCGAGGCCTTGGACTGGGCAGGGAGCACCGCAGGCCTGAGGCCCGGCCCCTGCAGCCCCCCCATGAGCTGGGAGACACTGCCTTTACAGCGCCTCGGACAGAGCTGGCCCCTCAGCCCCTCCCGTGCCCAGGTCCCCAGAGGCGGCACTTGGGGAAGGCCCCGGCCGGGTTCGCACACAGTTTACGAACAGCGGGCACGGGAGACCTCCCACGGGCAGCGCAGCCCGGAGTCAAGTGCGGCGGGAGCTCAGGAAGTGCCTGTGCTGTCCTGGATCGAGGGCAGCCCGGACGCCATGGGTCCAGGCCCCTCAAAGGCAGCGCCCCCCCCCCCCCCCCACCGCCCCCCGACAGAGGCCTTGCCGCCGGCCCGCACCGAGGCCGAGGGAGAAGCAGACACCTGCCCGGCACGGTGACCGACGGCACGGCGCGGCCACGGAGAGGCAGTCCCGGCGGGGCTGCGGCCTCCGGGCAGTGCGACCAGCGCCGTCCGGGCTGGGTCTCAGAGGCCCTCCGTAGCCTGAGGACGGATGGCTGGGTCTCAGAGGCCCTCCGTAGCCTGAGGACGGATGTCTGGGTCTCAGAGGCCCTCCGTAGCGTGAGGACGGATGTCTGGGTCTCAGAGGCCCTCCGTAGCCTGAGGACGGATGTCTGGGTCTCAGAGGCCCTCCGTAGCCTGAGGACGGATGTCTGGGTCTCAGAGGCCCTCCGTAGCGTGAGGACGGGTGTCTGGGTCTCAGAGGCCCTCCGTAGCCTGAGGACGGTGTCTGGGTCCTCAGAGGCCCTCCGTAGCGTGAGGACGGTGTCTGGGTCTCAGAGGCCCGCCGTAGCCTGAGGACGGATGTCTGGGTCTCAGAGGCCCGCCGTAGCGTGAGGACGGGTGTCTGGGTCTCAGAGGCCCTCCGTAGCCTGAGGACGGGTGTCTGGGTCTCAGAGGCCCTCCGTAGCCTGAGGACGGATGTCCTGGGTCTCAGAGGCCCGCCGTAGCCTGAGGACGGATGTCTGGGTCTCAGAGGCCCTCCGTAGCCTGAGGACGGATGTCTGGGTCTCAGTGGCCCGCCGTAGCCTGAGGACGGATGTCTGGGTCTCAGAGGCCCTCCGTAGCCTGAGGACGGGTGTCTGGGTCTCAGAGGCCCTCCGTAGCCTGAGGACGGATGTCTGGGTCTCAGAGGCCCTCCGTAGCCTGAGGACGGATGTCTGGGTCTCAGAGGCCCTCCGTAGCCTGAGGACGGGTGTCTGGGTCTCAGAGGCCCTCCGTAGCGTGAGGACGGGTGTCTGGGTCTCAGTGGCCCTCCGTAGCCTGAGGACGGGTGTCTGGGTCTCAGAGGCCCTCCGTAGCCTGAGGACGGATGTCTGGGTCCCCAGAGGCCCTCCGTAGCGTGAGGACGGATGTCTGGGCTGCGGTGTGCACGCCAGGCCTGAGAGATTGGACCTGGGGCCGGGCCGGTGGACGGTCAGTGCTCACAGCATGGCAGCCGCTGGGCAGCCATGATGACCTCGCTTTGGGGGCGCTGAGACACGAAGGGGAGGGGGTGCCCGGGGCCCGTGGGGGCCCAGCACGCAGTGGGTCCCATGAGGCCACTCTGAGGAGCTCACTGTGTGCATCTCAGAAAAGCCGGAGCCGAGCGTCAGGCACACGGGCCTTGGCCAGTCTGCCGCCCGCTGCGGGGTGCAGGGCGCCCAGACACGCTGTCAGACAGCACATCCGCACTGACCACGGCCCATCGCTGCCGCCACCGCATCCCCGGGGACCGGGCCGCGGGCAGCGCCTGGTGTGGTTATCGCTCACGCACAACAACGGGGGTGTCTGCGGGCTTGGGGGAGACGCAATGCGGTCACAACGCCTGCCTGAGGCCAGTTTGCTCTCAGGACTGACCTGCAGCGGCTTCTCTCTCGGGCCGAGGGGTCTCTGTGAGCCGGGACCGCCCCCCCGCCACAGGCCGCCTCCGCTCAGAGTCCCACCGCCTCGCCCCCTCCCAGCCTGGGAGCCCTCGGGCCAGCGGCTGGCTCAGTGACAAGGCCGATGACGGATGGGTGACGGATGGGTGACGGATGGGTGACGGATGGGTGACGGATGGGTGACGGATGGGTGAGGGATGGGTGAGGGATGGGTGACGGATGGGTGAGGGATGGGTGACGGGTGGGTGAGGGATGGGTGACGGATGGGTGACGGGTGGGTGACGGGTGGGTGACGGATGGGTGAGGGATGGGTGAGGGATGGGTGACGGGTGGGTGACGGATGGGTGACGGATGGGTGACGGATGGGTGACGGATGGGTGACGGATGGGTGACGGATGGGTGAGGGATGGGTGAGGGATGGGTGACGGATGGGTGAGGGATGGGTGACGGATGGGTGAGGGATGGGTGAGGGATGGGTGACGGGTGGGTGACGGGTGGGTGACGGATGGGTGAGGGATGGGTGAGGGATGGGTGACGGGTGGGTGACGGATGGGTGAGGGATGGGTGAGGGATGGGTGAGGGATGGGTGAGGGATGGGTGAGGGATGGGTGACAGATGGGTGACGGATGGGTGAGGGATGGGTGAGGGATGGGTGAGGGATGGGTGAGGGATGGCAGGGCTGCGGTTTCCAAGGAGGGACCGGCCCTCCCTCCGTGGGCGCCCCGGGAGAGGGCATTGCCTCCGCCCCGCGAAAGGCCCGGCCGGAGCCCGACGGGAACAAAGGCCCCTTCCGGCGGCTCAGCAGACCAGCTCCCGCCAGCTCCCGTGAGCGCGTGGGGCGCAGGAGAGGGCAGGGCGCTGCTCCTGTGTGTGCGTGTGTGCGTGTGTGTGCGCGCGCGCATGTGTGTATATGTGTGTGCGTGTGTGTGCACATGTGTGTGCGTGTGTGTGCACGCGCGTGTACAAGGAAGAGCAATCCGGTAGACAGAAGGGCGCGTGCCCAGAGGCCACTGCACAGAAAGGCGCGGGGAGCGCGGGCTCTGAGCGCTGCCCGGCCTCGGGGTGCTTGTCCTCCGTGGGCCTCGCTCCCTCACCGGACACAGGCCTCCTGGGCCCCCGCTGCCTGGCTGGGGGGTGAGACCAGACCACGCTCCCCGGGAGCACAGCCCAGGAGCCACCCGCCCCAACTACGGGCCAAGTGCACGTGCGGCCCAGGACGCCAGCCCCGGCCTCCCCCTCCTGCCTCGCCCAGCAGAGCCCAGGGCCCTCTGGAGGCCCCAGGGGGTGAGGCCGGGCAGGGCTGGGGACAGGCAGGAGCAGGGAGCCCGGAGCCAGGGGCGGGGAGGGCCCCGCGGGACCCACGCTCCCTCTGCGGTGCGCTCACCAGAACACGTGGTCCTTGGTCACCTGCTCGTGCAGCAGCAGCCACCTCCTCCCCAGGTCACAGGACACGTAGAGCTGGGCAGAGAGGGACAGCGCTTGGTCAGGAAGAGCCTCTCCCGAGCCACCCCTGCTACCGGGGACGCCTCTCCCACCCTCCCGCCACGGGGACGTCTCACCCGCCACGGGGACGCCTCACCCGCCCTCCCGCCACGGGGACGCCTCTCCCCGCCCTCCCGCCACGGGACGCCTCTCCCGCCCTCCCGCCACGGGACGCCTCTCCCGCCCTCCCGCCACGGGGACGCCTCACCCGCCCTCCCGCCACGGGGACGCCTCTCCCCGCCCTCCCGCCACGGGGACGCCTCTCCCGCCACGGGACGCCTCTCCCGCCACGGGGACGCCTCTCCCGCCCTCCCGCCACGGGGACGCCTCTCCCGCCACGGGGACGCCTCTCCCGCCACGGGGACGCCTCTCCCGCCTCTCCCGCCACGGGGACGCCTCTCCCGCCACGGGGACGCCTCTCCCGCCACGGGACGCCTCTCCCGCCCTCCCCGCCACGGGACGCCTCTCCCGCCACGGGACGCCTCTCCCGCCCTCACCGCCACGGGGACGCCTCTCCCGCCACGGGGACGCCTCTCCCGCCACGGGGACGCCTCTCCCGCCCCTCCCGCCACGGGGACGCCTCTCCCGCCACGGGGACGCCTCTCCCCCCCTCCCCGCCACGGGGACGCCTCTCCCGCCACGGGGACGCCTCTCCCGCCACGGGGACGCCTCTCCCGCCCTCACCCGCCACGGGGACGCCTCTCCCGCCACGGGGACGCCTCTCCCGCCCTCACCGCCACGGGGACGCCTCTCCCGCCCTCCCCGCCACGGGACGCCTCTCCCGCCACGGGGACGCCTCTCCCGCCCTCCCGCCACGGGGACGCCTCTCCCGCCCTCCCGCCACGGGGACGCCTCCTCCCGCCCTCCCGCCACGGGGACGCCTCTCCCGCCCTCCCGCCACGGGGACGCCTCACCCGCCACGGGACGCCTCTCCCCCGCCAACTCCCCGCCACGGGACGCCTCTCCCGCCCTCACCCGCCACGGGGACGCCTCACCCGCCACGGGGACGCCTCTCCCGCCCTCCCGCCACGGGGACGCCTCACCCGCCACGGGGACGCCTCTCCCGCCCTCCTCCGCCACGGGACGCCTCTCCCGCCCTCCCCCGCCACGGGGACGCCCTCTCCCGCCCTCCCGCCACGGGGACGCCTCTCCCGCCCTCCCGCCACGGGGACGCCTCTCCCGCCACGGGGACGCCTCTCCCGCCACGGGGACGCCTCTCCCGCCACGGGGACGCCTCTCCCGCCCTCACCCGCCACGGGGACGCCTCTCCCGCCACGGGGACGCCTCTCCCGCCCTCACCGCCACGGGGACGCCTCTCCCGCCCTCCCGCCACGGGGACGCCCTCTCCCGCCCTCCCCGCCACGGGGACGCCTCTCCCGCCCTCCCGCCACGGGGACGCCTCACCCGCCACGGGGACGCCTCTCCCGCCCTCCCGCCACGGGGACGCCTCTCCCGCCCTCCCGCCACGGGGACGCCTCTCCCGCCCCATCCCGCCACGGGGACGCCTCTCCCGCCACGGGGACGCCTCTCCCGCCACGGGGACGCCTCTCCCGCCCTCCCGCCACGGGGACGCCTCTCCCGCCACGGGGACGCCTCTCCCGCCCTCACCGCCACGGGGACGCCTCTCCCGCCCTCCCGCCACGGGACGCCTCTCCCGCTCCCGCCCCCACGGGGACGCCTCTCCCGCCTGGGCTGAGGACCGCGGGTACAGGGGTACCGACCAACCCCCAGAGGCTGAAGGCGGGTGTGGAGCTCGCTAAAGGGCCGCTCCGACCAGAGGACCAGGAGGACCAGGAGGGAGGCGGTGCAGGGTCCCGGGGCCCCCGCCCAGTCCTATGTCCCGCTTCTCTGCAAAGCCCAGCTGCCCGTGGGCCCCCGCCGGCCCGCTCACCTGTCACCATGCCCACCCCCGCTCACCTGTCACCATGCCTACCCCCGCTCACCTGTCACCATGCCCAGCCCCGCTCACCTGTCACCATGCCTACCCCCGCTCACCTGTCACCATGCCAGCCCCGCTCACCTGTCACCATGCCTAACCCCGCTCACCTGTCACCATGCCCCAGCCCCCTCACCTGTCACCATGCCTAACCCCGCTCACCTGTCACCATGCCTACCACCGCTCACCTGTCACCATGCCTACCCCCGCTCACCTGTCACCATGCCTACCCCTGCTCACCTGTCAGCACGCCTAGCCCGCCCTCCCTGCCGGGGGCACTGAATGAATGAGCAAACCGCCCGGGGCGGGGCCGGCCGACCCTTTCCTGGAAAGCCCTGCGGTCTCTGTGGCGACGGCCCGTCCCTGCCGTTGGCGCAGAGAGCGGCCAGGGAAGCACGCGAGTGGGAGGCATGTGCCAATAAAACCTTTATTCACACAACAGGTGGCAGGACACTTCTCCTGACACTTGTCCAGGGTCCGTGATCAGAAATGATCACCTATGATCGGAGAAAGGGTTTTTTAAATATACTGTATTTTTATTGATTTCAGAGGAGAGGGAGAGATAGAAAGATCCATGATGAGACAGTCATTGATGGCTGCCTCCTGCAGCCCCCCCACTGGGGATTGAGCTGGCAACCCGGGCGTGTGCCCTTGGCCGGAATCGAACCTGAGACCTTCAGTCCGCAGGCCGACGCTCTATCCACTGAGCCACGCCGGCCAGGGCTGAGGAAGGGCTTTCGGGAGCTCCCATCCCTGGGGCACAAGCATCAGGGGGCCAGGAGCTCAGCGCCCTGTCAGCAGGCGCGAAGGCAGTAGGTGCTCAGTGAACGCGGCGGTTGGACTGGATTTGCAGCGGGAGAGCCTGGCAGCGGCCGTGGCCGCTCACGGAGCCCGGACAGAGCTCATTCCGCACGCACGCACACGCACACGCACACGCACACGCACACGCACACCACAGAACTGAAGCTCAGAGGGTAAGCCGCTCAAGGATGCAGTGTCCGCTCACTGTAGCAACTCCCACCTTGCAGACCCGAGCATAATGGGGCTGGCTGAGGAGTCCCCTGCGAAGGATGACAGTCACCTCCACCCTGTCTCCGTGGCATCGGCGTGCCCAGGCCAGGGCCAGTCCCACCTCCCATCTCCATGGACCCGTCTGCACATCGGGAGAGCCCTGCCCATCTCCTTGGACAATAAGTGCATAAAAACCAGCTGGAGCCACCGGTTCCCGGAGGCCGATGATAAAACCTCCACCTTACGGACCGCTGTCCTCGCTGAGCCACGTGCGCATGCTCCTGCCCCGAACTCCACGAAGCCTCTCCCTCGGCTCTCATGGGAGGGGGTTTCAGGATGCACGTCAATTGCGCGGAAATACAACGTTTCTGCTTCCCAAAGGCAAACACACCAGGAGAAGCAAGAAACACGCGCACAGGGACAGACCGGTCCGCGGCTAAACCTGCAAGAACAGCCCCGCGGTGCTGCTCAGGGGCTGGGCATCGTCCGGGCACTGAGAGGAGGCTGGTTCGATTCCCGGTCAGGGCACAGGCCCAGGTTTCAGGCTGGATCCCCATAAGGGGGCCTGCAGGAGGCAGCCGGTTTTTGTTTTCTCTCTCCCCATCTTCCCCCTTCCTTCCTCTCTCTAAATCAATAAAAAATACATGCAGCCCTAACTGGTGTGGCTCAATGGATAGAGCATCGGCCTGTGCACTGAAAGGTCCCAGGTTCGATTCCGGTCAAGGGCATGTACCTTGGTTGTGGCACATCCCAGTAGGGTGTGCAGGAGGCAGCTGATCGATGTTTCTCTCTCATCGATGTTTCTAACTCTCTCTCCCTCTCCCTTCCTCTCTGTAAATGGTCAATAAAATATATTTAAAAAGAAAAAAGACCTTATAACCTAATTTAAAAAAATACATGCATACTACATATATACACATAAACAGACAAATATACACAGACACAGACAGACAGACACACACACACACACACACACACTCGGCCGCGGCCCGCGCCGCCCGCCCGCGCACCTGGCCGTCCGGGGTGCAGGCCAGGACCTTGTCCTCGTCCTTGGGGTGGAAGATGAGCTTGTCCACGGTGAAGGGCACCAGCTGCTTCTGGAAGGTGGTGGCCTCGTCCGTGCTCAGGAACAGGTGCTGCTCCCCGCTGCTGAGCGAGGAGCTGAGGAAGAGGATCTGAAACACAGACGGCAGGTGGGGCCAGCTGAGGGGCCAAGCTGGGGGCCAGCACTGAGGGGCCAGGGCTGAGGGGCCAGCTCGTGGGGGCCAGCACGTGGGGGCAGGGCTGAGGGGCCAGGGCTCAGGGGCCAGCACGTGGGGGTCACGCTCGGATGCCCACTTCCCGTTCTGTGCCTCAGCTTCCTGGTCTGCAAAGGGGAGGACACAGCACGGCGCCCGGCCCTGGTGAACCTGCAGTGACCGTCTAACAGGCCTGTGACCGGGCCGTCTCCTCAGAACTCTGCGAGGCGACTCTAATTACACCGGGGGCGCCTCGCTTGGCAGATGGGGAAACTGAGGCGCAGAGACAGGAGGCAAACTGCCGAGGTCACAGGCCAGGCAGGAGGGAGCCAAGGTCCAGATGTGAGTGTGACTCCCGAGCCCCAGGGTTCCAGGGGGCGCTGCCGGGAGGGGTGGGACTGGCCCCCACAGGCGAGCACAGCTTTGAGGGCAGGCATGGGGCCGTGAGACCCCTTCTGCATGCCCCGCCCCCTTCCACCCCGACATCCCTCTGGAAGGCCTTCCCGCCGAAGACCATTAAACACCGAGCAGAACCCCTGAGCCGCACGGAGCTCCCACCTCCGCGTGAACAAACGGTGCTCCGGTAGGTCCAGGCCCACACACACCCCCAAGTCCTGGGCGACGTGCCCCGAGCTGGGTCTGTACAGAGGGCAAATGTGGGGGAGGGGGAGGGGAGCCGGCGATCGGAGAAGCGTGCTTGCTGAGATGTTTAACGACACGGGTACCGTGTGCTCACCACAAACACGGGTCAGACGCCAGGCACGTGTGCCTCCTGTGCGTGCCACACGGACCATGTGCCAAGGAAGGTTAGCATCAGTGTGCCCCTGGTGAGGGTGCAGAGCGAGTCTCACATTCTCAGGGAAGACGCGTAAAATAAGGACGAAAGGGTTATCACGCAGCCATGGAAAAGAGGGGAACCCGGCCATTGGTGACAACACGGACGAACCTTGCGGGCATTGTGCTGCGTGAAGTGAGTCAGACAGGCAGAGAGAGACACACCTCCTACCATCTCACGTATATGTGGACTCAAGACCCAGCTCAGGCCAGAGGCGGCCGGAGCACCGAGGCCGCGGCCGGGCAGACACGCGGCTGTAAAATAAAGTCCCGAGGGGTCACCACTGGTCACCGGTGGCCAGTGAAGACATGCGTTGCATGTTTGAAAGTTGCTAAGCAAGTAGAGTCCTAAAAGCTCTCGTTACAAGAAAAACAAGCTGCAACCATGTGAGGTTATCATGCTAACTAGTCCTAGTGCGGCAGTCATTTCTACACAGAACCACGTTGTACACCTGAAACCGACATCCTGTTACTAGAGGCCCGATGCCTGAAATCCGTGCACGAGTAGGCCCTCCTCCTCCTCCCGCTGCCGCACCCGGGACCCGGGCTTCCGTCAGGTCTAATTAGCATACTATGGATATGTCAATTACACCCCAATCTAAAAGAAATGAATAGGAGGAAACACAGGGGTGTTAGTAATGGTCGATGTGAAGTGGCGGGGTTAGAAGAAAGTGTTTATGTTAAATAAACGTTTATTGGGAATAGTTTTAGATTGACAGGAGGTTGCAGCGTTCACAGAGCCTGGCCCTCGGGTTCCTGCCATTCACATCCTCCATCAGTAGATACAATTGGATACAATGTTGCAACGAAGGCACGAACGTGGACACACCCGTGTCCGAGCGCCCATTTCACCGGCTTTTCCACGAATGTCTCTCTCTGTCCCAGGACCCACGCAGGATCCCACGTGACGTTTAGTCCTCACGGCCCCTCAGGCCCCTCTGGGCTGCGACCGTGTCTCAGACGCTCCTTGCTCGTCATGACCTTGGCGTTTTTGAGGGACCCTGGAGAGGCATCTTGCGGGATGTCCCTCAATTTCGCCCTGTCTGACGTTTTTCTCGAGGTGACACTGGGGTTACAGGGTTTGGGGAGGAAGAGCATGGGGGCAGCGCCATCCTCCTGGGACCACCCCCAGGGCACGTGCTGTCCGCGTGGCCTGTCCCGGGATGCTGCCCTCGCTGGCCGGGCCGTGCAGCTCCGGTTTCTCCTCCGCACGGTCCCTTTGGGAGGACACCTGGGCTCGGCCCACACCGAGGAGGGGGGTGGGCTCCCTCCGGGGTGGAGGAGCCACATTCATTATTGGGAATTCTTCCACACCAGAGGAGATTGGGAGATTCCTCTCTCCTCTGCCCCCCCCCCCCGTTTATTTACTTATTCAACATTCATTCACTGTGAACTCATGAATATGCATTTTATACTCTGAGTTATAAGCGGGTGTTACATTGTTACTGTTGTAAGCGGGTGTTACATTGTTATTGTTGTAAGCGGGTGTTACAGTGTTACTGTTGTAAGCGGGTGTTACGTTGTTATTGTTGTAAGCGGGTGTTACGTTGTTACTGTTGTAAGCGGGTGTTACATTGTTATTGTTGTAAGCGGGTGTTACATTGTTGTTGTTGTAAGTGGGTGTTACATTGTTACTGTTGTAAGCGGGTGTTACATTGTTACTGTTGTAAGCGGGTGTTACAGTGTTATTGTTGTAAGTGGGTGTTACAGTGTTATTGTTGTAAGTGGGTGTTACAGTGTTATTGTTGTAAGTGGGTGTTACAGTGTTATTGTTGTAAGCGGGTGTTACATTGTTACTGTTGTAAGCGGGTGTTACATTGTTACTGTTGTAAGCGGGTGTTACATTGTTACTGTTGTAAGCGGGTGTTACAGTGTTATTGTTGTAAGTGGGTGTTACATTGTTATTGTTGTAAGTGGGTGTTACATTGTTACTGTTGTAAGCGGGTGTTACATTGTTACTGTTGTAAGCGGGTGTTACATTGTTACTGTTGTAAGCGGGTGTTACATTGTTACTGTTGTAAGCGGGTGTTACATTGTTACTGTTGTAAGCGGGTGTTACATTGTTACTGTTGTAAGCGGGTGTTACATTGTTATTGTTGTAAGCGGGTGTTACATTGTTATTGTTGTAAGCGGGTGTTACAGTGTTATTGTTGTAAGTGGGTGTTACAGTGTTATTGTTGTAAGCGGGTGTTACATTGTTACTGTTGTAAGCGGGTGTTACAGTGTTATTGTTGTAAGTGGGTGTTACATTGTTATTGTTGTAAGTGGGTGTTACAGTGTTATTGTTGTAAGCGGGTGTTACAGTGTTATTGTTGTAAGCGGGTGTTACAGTGTTATTGTTGTTAGTGGGTGTTACATTGTTACTGTTGTAAGCGGGTGTTACAGTGTTATTGTTGTAAGCGGGTGTTACATTGTTACTGTTGTAAGCGGGTGTTACATTGTTATTGTTGTAAGCGGGTGTTACAGTGTTATTGTTGTAAGTGGGTGTTACAGTGTTATTGTTGTAAGCGGGTGTTACATTGTTACTGTTGTAAGCGGGTGTTAAAGTGTTATTGTTGTAAGCGGGTGTTACATTGTTACTGTTGTAAGCGGGTGTTACATTGTTATTGTTGTAAGCGGGTGTTACGTTGTTATTGTTGTAAGCGGGTGTTACATTGTTACTGTTGTAAGCGGGTGTTACATTGTTATTGTTGTAAGCGGTGTGTTACAGTGTTATTGTTGTAAGCGGGTGTTACAGTGTTATTGTTGTAAGCGGGTGTTACATTGTTACTGTTGTAAGCGGGTGTTACATTGTTATTGTTGTAAGCGGGTGTTACAGTGTTATTGTTGTAAGTGGGTGTTACAGTGTTATTGTTGTAAGCGGGTGTTACATTGTTACTGTTGTAAGCGGGTGTTACAGTGTTATTGTTGTAAGCGGGTGTTACATTGTTACTGTTGTAAGCGGGTGTTACATTGTTACTGTTGTAAGCGGGTGTTACATTGTTACTGTTGTAAGCGGGTGTTACAGTGTTATTGTTGTAAGTGGGTGTTACATTGTTATTGTTGTAAGTGGGTGTTACATTGTTACTGTTGTAAGCGGGTGTTACATTGTTACTGTTGTAAGCGGGTGTTACATTGTTACTGTTGTAAGCGGGTGTTACATTGTTACTGTTGTAAGCGGGTGTTACATTGTTACTGTTGTAAGCGGGTGTTACAGTGTTATTGTTGTAAGTGGGTGTTACATTGTTATTGTTGTAAGCGGGTGTTACATTGTTACTGTTGTAAGCGGGTGTTACATTGTTACTGTTGTAAGCGGGTGTTACATTGTTATTGTTGTAAGCGGGTGTTACATTGTTACTGTTGTAAGCGGGTGTTACATTGTTATTGTTGTAAGCGGGTGTTACAGTGTTATTGTTGTAAGTGGGTGTTACAGTGTTATTGTTGTAAGCGGGTGTTACATTGTTACTGTTGTAAGCGGGTGTTACAGTGTTATTGTTGTAAGCGGGTGTTACATTGTTACTGTTGTAAGCGGGTGTTACATTGTTACTGTTGTAAGCGGGTGTTACATTGTTACTGTTGTAAGCGGGTGTTACAGTGTTATTGTTGTAAGTGGGTGTTACATTGTTATTGTTGTAAGTGGGTGTTACATTGTTACTGTTGTAAGCGGGTGTTACATTGTTACTGTTGTAAGCGGGTGTTACATTGTTACTGTTGTAAGCGGGTGTTACATTGTTACTGTTGTAAGCGGTGTGTTACATTGTTACTGTTGTAAGCGGGTGTTACATTGTTATTGTTGTAAGTGGGTGTTACATTGTTATTGTTGTAAGCGGGTGTTACATTGTTACTGTTGTAAGCGGGTGTTACAGTGTTACTGTTGTAAGCGGGTGTTACATTGTTACTGAGTTGCCCAAATTGCCCAGCTCTGGCTGCTGGGAGCTCTTCGAGGCTCCGTGGCTTCCCTGCTTCTGAACGCTCCACACCGCACCTGGCTTCCCAGGGCAATCAGGAAACCGCCACAGGTCACCAAGACTTCCTACACATCTCGCTGCACACGGCAGGGTTCACGCAACATCCGTGCCAGGCTCCGGGCCGGGTCTGCCCTCCCCCCCAGGGCAGGGACTCGCATGCTGCCGGGGCCTCTGGCCAGGGAAGCCCCGGTTTCCCTCACGAAAGGGCTTTTCTCGTGGCCCTGGCTGGGTAGCTCCGTTGGTAGAGCATCATGCTGATACACCACGGTTGCAGGTTCGATCCCCGGTCAGGGCACATACAAGAATCAACCAATGAATGCATGAATCCGCGGGACAAAAACTGATGTTTCTCTCTCTCTCAAAATCAATAAATAATTTAAAATAAGTAAGGCGCTTTTCTTATAATGCAGTTTTCAAAATGTCATGATGAAATTATTGTTTACTTCCCTACCTCATACTGCCCTGAGCTCAGGTGTGAGAATAAACAAGTCATCTTTTCTGTCAAAGAACAGTTTAGACGGCCGCCATTTTGGACTGTGTGACTTGGCAGCCACCATGTTGGCCACATGGCTTGTAGCTCCCTGGGGGCCACCATCTTGAAACAGCAAAGGCCAACCCCTCCATCTGAATTAGCCAATCACAAAAGACCGTGCGCCTGAGCTCCAATCAAGAGCAAAAGACAGGTCACGTGCATCAGGGGTTATAAAGTCGAGCAGACCGCCTACTCAGTGTGCAGGCGCTTCCAGACCACGTGTGTGCACCCCTCTACGTAGAAGTAAAGATGTTTGCCTTGCTGCCTGGCTCCCGAGGATGTTTTGTGTTCTGCCAGGACCCCTGACGTGGGGGCTCGCCTTATTTCTAACACAGGGATGGGGCTTCAGTCCTTCTTAGAACCACTGGCATCTGGGACAGGCCTGCCGTGGGCCCGGCCTGGTGGAGACACGGATGCATAAATGAACGAATGAATGAATGAATGAATGAGTAGCTCCACCTCAGCTGCGACTCCGAAGGGGACTGTTTGCTTTTCTCCTTTGGGAGGAAACACTCCAGGGCACGTGGTGACCTCGCTGCAGAAACCATTTCAAAGTCTCACTCGTTCGTGCCTCTTCATGCCCACGTGTCACATCACAGGAAGCCACAGGGCGGGCGAGAGCTCGGGTTCACACGGGCTTCAGGGAAGGGGAAAAATAGCACCCAGTGCAGGGCAGGTCTGAGGGCACGAAGGAGGGCTTCCCGCAGGAGGTGACACAGATGAGCCTTGAAGAATGGATGGTCGACCCAGGGGAGGGTGTTCCAGGACCAAGGCACATGGGCGGGGCCCTGCCCTACCTCTCGCTCAGCTTCACCGCTCCCACCCCACACGCCTGGCGCCAGCCACCTCAGCCACCGGTGCGTTTCTCCAGTTCGCTGAGACTGTGCACACCGGAATGCACAGCGGGACCAAGACACCTCCACGCTCACCACTGCTAAGTCAGAAAACAGATCTTCAGATTTCAAAATGACACAGAACCCATGTGTGATAAAATTAAAATACTTTCAAATTTTCTGAGCCCCGAACGCTAGGCAACTTCAACAAAGCTGAAAGTTTCTCATTTATTTCGGGTACCCCTGCTTTGCAGGTACCCCTCCCCGCAGCGTGAGTGTAGCTTCTTTTTATGATAGAGACACCCTTCTCCTTGTTATCTGGTTGTCAATGCCTCTGCGTGCACCAAAGCTCATTTCAAAGGCCACCTCCTCCAGGAAGCCCTCCGTGATACGTTGTTCTGATCCCTCCCCTGCTCTTTCCCCAGCATCTGTGCATTCATTTGGTCCAGCCCAACGTTCCCTCGGGGCCGGAGGCTGTGCAGCCCGGCGAGGCCCACGTGTTTGTCACGGCCGCATCTCCTGCCAGCAGGTGCCCTATCCCAGTAAACAGGCACTGTGCTCCTCCCACGCGGGTGCCTCCCCATCACAGCGCAGTCAGGGCTGGAGCCCGCGGGGCATGGCGCCGAGGGGGGAGGGCGCTGATCTGGATCGGGGCTGATGTGGCCTCAGTGGATGAGTGAGCCGGGAAGATGGGGGACGACCGAAGTGCTGACGAGGAGAGGAATCGTGGAGCAAAAGACAACTCAATTAGCATCGCGGCGGCTGGCAGACTGTTCTTCCAAACGGGGACCCGGTCTATTTTAATCGGCGTGTTTTCACCGCGTGCTATTCCGGGGAACATACGGCACCTGCGCTCGGTGCTGGGCCACGAGGCCGGCGGTTTGAAATCAGAGGCAACATGTGAGCGGAAACAGTCGACAGCTGCATCTGGAGCGTGAGTCCCGGTGGCGACACCACCCGTGGGCCCAGTACCAAGTGCACACGCAGGCCCCGGTGCGGTGACACCACCCGTGGGCCCAGTACCAAGTGCACACGCCGGCCCCGGAAGTGCACACGCAGGCCCCGGTGCGGTGACATCACCCGTGAGCCCAGTACCAAGAGCACACGCAGGCCCCGGTGCGGTGACATCACCCGTGGGCCCAGTACCAAGTGCACACGCAGGCCCCGGTGCGGTGACATCACCCGTGGGCCCAGTACCAAGTGCACACGCAGGCCCCGGTGCGGCGACATCACCCGTGGGCCCAGTACCAAGTGCACACGCAGGCCCCGGTGCGGCGACATCACCCGTGGGCCCAGTACCAAGTGCACACGCAGGCCCCAGTGCGGCGACATCACCCGTGGGCCCAGTACCAAGTGCACACGCCGGCCCCGGTGCGGTGACATCACCCGTGGGCCCAGTACCAAGTGCACACGCCGGGCCCCGGTGCGGTGACATCACCCGTGGGCCCAGTACCAAGTGCACACGCCGGGCCCCGGTGCGGTGACATCACCCGTGGGCCCAGTACCAAGTGCATACGCCGGCCCCGGTGCGGTGACATCACCCGTGGGCCCAGTACCAAGTGCACACGCCGGGCCCCGGTGCGGTGACATCACCCGTGGGCCCAGTACCAAGTGCACACGCCGGGCCTGGTGGTGACACCACCCGTGGGCCCAGTACCAAGTGCACACGCCGGGCCTGGTGGTGACATCACCCGTGGGCCCAGTACCAAGTGCACACGCCGGGCCTGGTGGTGACATCACCCGTGGGCCCAGTACCAAGTGCACACGCCGGGCCTGGTGGTGACATCACCCGTGGGCCCAGTACCAAGTGCACACGCTGGGCCCCGGTGCGGTGACACCACCCGTGGGCCCAGTACCAAGTGCACACGCCGGGCCTGGTGGTGACACCACCCGTGGGCCCAGTACCAAGTGCACACGCCGGGCCTGGTGGTGACACCACCCGTGGGCCCAGTACCAAGTGCACACGCCGGGCCTGGTGGGGACATCACCCGTGGGCCCAGTACCAAGTGCACACGCAGGCCCCGGTGCGGTGACATCACCCGTGGGCCCAGTACCAAGTGCACACGCCGGGCCCCGGTGCGGTGACATCACCCGTGGGCCCAGTACCAAGTGCACACGCAGGCCCCGGTGCGGTGACACCACCCGTGGGCCCAGTACCAAGTGCACACGCAGGCCCCGGTGCGGTGACATCACCCGTGGGCCCAGTACCAAGTGCACACGCAGGCCCCGGTGCGGTGACATGACCCGTGGGCCCAGTACCAAGTGCACACGCCGGGCCTGGTGGTGACACCACCCGTGGGCCCAGTACCAAGTGCACACGCCGGGCCTGGTGGTGACATCACCCGTGGGCCCAGTACCAAGTGCACACGCCCGGCCTGGTGGTGACATCACCCGTGGGCCCAGTACCAAGTGCACACGCTGGGCCCCGGTGCGGTGACACCACCCGTGGGCCCAGTACCAAGTGCACACGCCGGGCCTGGTGGTGACACCACCCGTGGGCCCAGTACCAAGTGCACACGCCGGGCCTGGTGGTGACACCACCCGTGGGCCCAGTACCAAGTGCACACGCCGGGCCTGGTGGGGACATCACCCGTGGGCCCAGTACCAAGTGCACACGCAGGCCCCGGTGCGGTGACACCACCTGTGGGCCCAGTACCAAGTGCACACGCCGGGCCCCAGTGCGGTGACATCACCCGTGGGCCCAGTACCAAGTGCACACGCAGGCCCCGGTGCGGTGACATCACCCGTGGGCCCAGTACCAAGTGCACACGCAGGCCCCGGTGCGGTGACATGACCCGTGGGCCCAGTACCAAGTGCACACGCCGGGCCTGGTGGTGACACCACCCGTGGGCCCAGTACCAAGTGCACACGCCGGGCCTGGTGGTGACATCACCCGTGGGCCCAGTACCAAGTGCACACGCCGGGCCTGGTGGTGACATCACCCGTGGGCCCAGTACCAAGTGCACACGCCGGGCCCTGGTGCGGTGACATCACCCGTGGGCCCAGTACCAAGTGCACACGCAGGCCCCGGTGCGGTGACATCACCCGTGGGCCCAGTACCAAGTGCACACGCAGGCCCCGGTGCGGTGACATCACCCGTGGGCCCAGTACCAAGTGCACACGCAGGCCCCGGTGCGGTGACATCACCCGTGGGCCCAGTACCAAGTGCACACGCCGGGCCCCGGTGCGGTGACATCACCCGTGGGCCCAGTACCAAGTGCACACGCAGGCCCCGGTGCGGTGACACCACCCGTGGGCCCAGTACCAAGTGCACACGCAGGCCCCGGTGCGGTGACATCACCCGTGGGCCCAGTACCAAGTGCACACGCAGGCCCCGGTGCGGTGACATCACCCGTGGGCCCAGTACCAAGTGCACATGCGGGCCCTGGCGGTGACATCACCCGTGGGCCCAGTACCAAGTGCACACGCAGGCCCCGGTGCGGTGACACCACCGTGGGCCCAGTACCAAGTGCACACGCAGGCCCCGGTGCGGTGACATCACCCGTGGGCCCAGTACCAAGTGCACATGCAGGGCCCTGGCGGTGACATCACCCGTGGGCCCAGTACCAAGTGCACACGCAGGGCCCGGTACGGTGACACCACTCGTGGGCCCAGTACCAAGTGCACACGCAGGCCCCGGTGCAGTGACAAGAGCACTAAGCCACGCCCGATCCCTCCGCCATGGCCCCAGATGCACAGCACGGAGCCCATCATTCCACAGCTCTCCCACCGTCATCCCTGCAGCCGGTGTCACGGGACTGCCCGGGCCCGTGGGTCAGAGCCTGCCCTTCTCAGGGCCCTGCTGAGTGCTGAGCCCCTGCGTGCTCAGCTCTGTGCCCGCCAGCTCTGTGCCCACGAGCTGTACGCCAACCAGCTGTGCAACCCTGGCCTCGGGTGACAAAATGAACCAGCCAAGGAGCACAGCCCACGCCAGGCCCCGGAGGCCACGGCTCCCAGCTGCCTGAGGCGGGCACTGCCGTCACCGCTTACCCGCCCGTGGAGACAGGAGGCCGAGGGGCCGCGCCAGGAGGGAGAACCTGCTGGGATCTGGGGCTCTGGCGCCGGCGCCCACGCTCCGGCACGCGGATGACGATCTGCAGGATGGAGGTGATACTGAGCACAGCCCAGGCCCAGGCGGGAGGTCACGCCGCCGGAGCCAAGTGTAGCCACGCATTCGCACGAGGGGGTCGTGCAGGCGCTGGAGGCGCACGGAGCTGGGCTCCTGTCCTCACCAGACCCCCGAGAAGCGGTGCAACCTTGGGCAAGTTCATTCACGTCTCTGAGCCTCAGGCTGCTCGTGAAGATAGGACTTCCCACGGCAGAGGTCATTAGAAGAGATAAATGAAAAGGTGTATATGATGGACTGAGCACAGTCCCCTAGACATCCAATTCCCTGTCCACGACAGCCAGGTTACTGCAGCATTTTTGCTTTGGAAGAGGAAGTTGGCTTCAGCGGAGTTCACTGAGCACTTACCCAGCACCTCTGTGGGCCCTACCTGCGCTGTGATGGGGAGGCACCGGGCCCAGGGCCCTGGCTCCGCGTGGGAGGAGCACCAGAGCCTGTTTACTGGGATAGGGCACCTGCTGGCAGGAGATGCGGCCGTGACTAACACATGGGCCTCGCCGGGCTGCACAGCCCCCGGCCCCGAGGGAAAGGCAGACCCTCAGAGAGAACACTAGGGAGCATTGGGATGGACCAAATGAATGCACAGCTGCTGGGGAAAGAGCAGGGGAGGGGTCAGAATAACGCGTATCACAGAGGGCTTCCTGGAGGAGGTAACGTGTATCACTGGCCTCTGTCGCCAAGCTCGCTTTGAAAGGAGCTTTGGTGCACGAGGAGGAACTGAACCACCGGAAAACAAGGGGAGCAAAGCACATCCAATGAAAGTAGGATCTGCAACAGAAACCCCAACACGAGACTTCCTGGGAAAGAAGGAGGGCCCCCTTCAGAATGTCCCGGTCACACTGAGCTCTGCCCTGACTGGCTTCCTCTCATCTTTTGAGGTCTGGCTCGGGCGACACCTCCTCCGGGAAGCCCCCAGCCCCGGCCAGGCTGCGGGTGAGGCGAGTGAGGCTTTAGGGTGCACGATTAGGGAGACACCCCACTCAGGTGCGACGGGGCCGTATGCGCCCCGTCCTGTCACCACTGCCTCTGAGCTGCCTCAGCTCCGCGACCCGGCCCGTCTGTGGATGATCCTGCCCCCGCCAGGAGGCAAGGCACCTTGGTAGGCAACGGTAGGCATGGGCCGTGCTGGCCTGTCATGGGCGCTGGGCCCCTAGGAGGGTCCGAAGCGCAGGGCAGGGCTCCGGCACCCGGCCCGCCCTCACCTGGAGGGACCCGGGCCGTTCTCTGCCCTCTGCCGCCACCACAGCGCTCGCTGGCTGCACGGCCGCTCTGTGGCCCGCTGCCGCGTGTCCCTGCAGCAACTGCGGTGGCTGCCCCCTGCCCCCTGGCCTGTCAAGCTCACTCCCCTGGGCCGGGGCTCCCACCACCTCCTGCACGAGGCGGTGCCCATCCCAGCGGCCTCGCAGCCGAGCTCCCGAGTGATAAACAGGAAAGCAGCGCCCAGAACCCCCCTCGATGCCGCGTAGCCAGAGAGCGCAGCCTCAGTTCCCATTCAGACTCTTCGTCAGGGAGGGGCTGGGTTAGTCTGCCCTTCCCGAGCACAGCCCCAAAGTGGCCCCCCAGCCCCCAGGACTGGCGTCACTGAGTAACGTGTCTATTTAAACCCAGCCGCCCATCTATTCCTGGCCACACAGATGTGCCCAGCTGCGGGCACAGACGCTCGGCTCTGACGCATGGAGAGGCAGACAGAGGAGACAGACAAACGCCCACCCCCGGGCCTTAAATTAGAATCAGCGCAGAGCCCGCCCGTGCCGCGTGAGTCATGGGGAGCAGACAGCGCTCCCGCCACCCCCGCTCCGCTCCGCTCGGTAGTGAGCGCACCGCATCCTGCTGGGTCGGCAGCACGCGCCGGGCGGCGCCCGGAGGAACCGCTCCGAGTCACGGTTCTGGGTTGAGTAACCATGGGCACAGGAGGCACAGGACGGAGTCTGAGCGAGAGGCGCTCGGTGGCCCGTGGCCCGTGGCCCGTGGCCGTGGCAAGCCCGTCTCCTCACCTGGGAGGCACCCTGTCCTGAGCTGAGTTCCACGCTGGGTCATGTGAAACCCCAGCAGCAACACGGGGTCCTTGTGCTTCCTTAACCGGAATTCTATTCTTGGCGAGTCACAGATAACCTGCATTTACGTCATGCCAGCCCGCCTGTCACGTCCCTGCCTGACCCCCGCCGTGCCGAGGCTGGCACTCATGACCCCCCCGTGACCTCATCCTGCTGACCCCCAAGTGCCAGCCGTCCTGGGGCCTCCAGGTCCCGAGGCCTGTGCGCCCCGCACCCTCACGGAGCGGCTCTCACAGCCGGATGCCCGCCTCCTTCTCTGACCGCAGCGCAGGACGGGCCTGCGGGGGGCAGACCAGGGCTGGAGGCGCAGCAGGAGCGGGGGATCGCCCGAGTGAGATCAGCTGCCGACCTGCCTTGGGGCGAAGGTCCCCCCACCACCCACCCACTGAGACCGCTCTGGGCGTGCCGCACCTGCCCGTGCCCCCTCAGTCACCTGCTGCAGCCGACCGTGCCACCAGCCCCTGAACCCACGTCCTCGGCACGGGTGCCGGCGGCTCCTGTGTCCGAGTCTCCTCTCTGCAAAGACGTGAGCTCCCTCCAAGAGGCCAGGCCGATGCGGAGGCAGTAACATCCGCTGAGCACCTACTGCGTGCGTGGCCTGCGCTGGGCACCTGCACTCGAGTTCACGTACTTTCACAACAGCGCTGAGTGGGGAGGTTTCTGTCTCCATTACACACAAAACCCAGACGCTCAGCGAGTGGCAGGGCCTGCTCCTGCCCCCGGGGCCCGCATGCCAGGGGAGGGCTGGTTCCGCTTTAATCCCTGGCCTGCCCGTCACGGGCGTGCACGACCGTCCCCAAGAACAGCTGTGAACGTAGCCAGAGGCCCGCCTTCCCTTCCCTCCGGCCGAGGCTGCGTGGGACCTGCGTGTGGCCGATGGCACCTAGAGGAGGTGAACAGGTGTCAGGTGCAGGAAGTCACGCGGCCCCATTGTTTCCCAGCTCGGACCTGGCAGTCATCGCGTCCGTAGCGTTGGTGACACCAGAGGCCCACCAGGCCCTCCCCCTAAGTCCTGAGGACCCCGCGCTCCGAGGGGCTTCCGCCGGGGACCTGGAGTGACCGTGACCTGGGCTCTGTCTGGAGACACTCTGCACTGAGAGCTCAAGGCGCCTGCTTGGAGGGGGCGGCTCCTCTGGGCGGCGCGGTTTGGAGACGGCCTTTCACCAGGACGGGGGGGCGGAGGGGGGGGTGAACGGGGGAGAGGAGACGGGGGAGGGGAGACGGGGGAGGGGAGACGGGGGAGGGGAGATGGGGGAGGGGAGACGGGGAGGGGAGACGGGGGAGGGGAGATGGGGGAGGGGAGACGGGGGAGGGGGAGACGGGGGAGGGGATACGGGGGAGGGGAGATGGGGGAGGGGAGACGGGGGGGGGAGTGGGGGAGGGGAGACGGGGGGCTCTAGAAGTGGGCAGTGTGCCCGTTCACCTGCGCTCCCTGACAGCAGGAGGCCCGCCTCGCAGCGCCCTCGCGTGGCGCCGTTTCCACGTGACGCGGGCGGCCTCCCGGGGAAGATGACAGCTTTGGGAATAACCGGAATCTCGGGCTCCTCGAACGCTCGCAGTCAGAAATCAGGACGTCGCTGCCGCTGCCGGTCCAGGCGGTTAAACGTGGCATTCGCCTCCGTGAGCGCCGCTGTCACGGCTCCAGGTGAGCGTCCGAGGGCCGAGGGGGCGGCGGCGGCACCAAAGGGCAAGGCCGTGGCCACCGGTGCCGGGCCGTGGGTGTTCTGTGGCCGCAGCATCAAGAAAGGGCGGAGCTGAACGAGCGGCCTCACTGTGAGTCCTCCAATTTGGTCCCGAACCCAATCCCACCGGCAGCCGAGCCCTGCCGCCGCCGCCACCAGCGCCAGTCCCGCTTTGCATGAAGGAAACGCCGTGTCTCAGCGCAGACGCCACGTGGGGAGGGAAGCATCGCCCCAGCGTTTACTGAGCACTTACTATGCCGGGCACTGCCCAACGCTGTGCGCACATTTCCACAGCCACCCGGGGGCAGTCCCTCTCACTGTCCCTCTGATGGTCCCAGAGAGGGCGGGACCCACTGCCCAGCAGGGATGGGATCCGAGCGGGGGCTGGCATGGGATCCGAGCGGGGCGGCCCCCTCTCACTGCACCGTGATGTGGCCCGGGGTGTACCTTGCTTGTCACTCTTCGTTCATGTGTTCATGGAGATTATGTCACCATGGAGATGATGTCACCATGCTTTCATGGAGATGATGTCACCATTGAGATGATGTCATCATGGAGATAATGTCACCATGCTTTCATGGAGATGATGTCACTATGGAGATGATGTCACCATGCTTTCACAGAGATGATGTCACCATGGAGATGATGTCACCATGCTTTCACAGAGATGATGTCACCATGGGGATGATGTCACTATGGAGATGATGTCACCATGCTTTCACGAGATGATGTCACCATGGCGATGATTCACTAGGAGATGATAGTCACCATGGAGATGATGTCACTGGAGATGATGTCACCATGCTTTCACGAGATGATGTCATCCATGGAGATGATGTCCACTAGGAGATGATGTCATCATGCATTTCACAGGAGATGATGTCACCATGCTTTCACAGAGATGATGTCACCATGGAGATGATGTCACCATGGAGATGATGTCACCATGCGATTTCACGGAGATGATGTTCATCTTATGGAGATGATGTTCACCTATGGAGATGATGTCACCATGCTTTCACAGAGATGATGTCACCATGGAGATGATGTCACTATGGAGATGATGTCACCATGCTTTCACAGAGATGATGTCACCATGGAGATGATGTCACCATGGAGATGATGTCACCATGGAGATGATGTTACCATGCTTTCATGAGATGATGTTACCATGGAGATGATGTCACCATGCTTTTACAGAGATGATGTCACCATGGAGATTATGTCACCATGGAGGTGACATCACCATGTGTTCACAGAGATGACATCACCATGGCTCATGTCACCGGGTGCTGGGACAGAGCGAGGGCACCGACTGTCCATTGGTCACCACACAGTCTCATGGTCAGACAGACGACAGCCACGGAAGCACTCACTGGTGGTTATCGACGCTCAGGAGGCCCCCCCCAACCACGCGGGGGTCTGGGGGCACTGGCAGGACCAGAGGGAGTGAGGCAGCCAGGTGAGCCGTCCAGCGGGCAGGGGCGAGGAGGCCGTGGAGACGGGGAGAGAGGACCCTGGGGTCAGGTGCACAGTCCGCCGGCCCGGCTCCTGCCTGGGCGCAGGGAGGCGAGCAGCCCTGGTGGGTTGCCGTCTGTCAGGGAAAGAGCCTGCGGAGGAGGCACAGCGGGGACGAGGGGACAGTGCAGGGACGCCACGGCCGGAGGGAGTGGCCGTGCAGAGTCCCCGAGAACTCAAACATGGCGAGGACCGAGCAAGAACCAGCGACTGATGGTAAAACTGGCGTCGCCAGGGAGGGACAGCATGGGAGACGGTGCCGCCGCCAACCCTTTTCCTGTCCGGTTACCCAGGTGCCAGCAGCCAGCAGCGAGCCTGTGGCGTCCTCTCTCAGTGCCAGGCTGTGGCCGGGCTGGCCAGGCGGATCCCTGGCCGACGCCGCGTCAGCGCCGGGCGGACCAGCACGAGCGCGGCAGCCACGGGAGTGAACCGTCTGCTGTGCCCGTCTCTCCTCCTCCTCCTCCTCCTCCGACCGCAAATGAGCGGTGATTTAACTCCATTCCCGGGAAACAGCGCCGAGACCTCCCAGGGCTCCGCGATCATATGAGACCGATTGGCGGCGGCTCTGGGCCCCGGTGAGAACCGTCCGGACAACGGCCCCTGCGGGGACACAGGGACACGGCCGCGTGGAGGCTCCCGGGACCCCACCCCCCCCCCACAGGCACAGACGGAAGAGAGGTGGTGGGGACGGGGGGTGGGTCCCCTCCTGTCACTCAAGACGGTGACCCCAGGAACTGGAGGCAGGCCAGTGGCTGCGCTGCCAGCACGCTGACGCTGGGTCAGTGCAACGGTGCCCTGTGCTCGGAGACGCCCAGCGACGCAGTCCCTTCCTCGCGGACCGCACGGATTTGTGTCTCTATAACAAGCTCCGTCCTCCGAGGCCGGCAGCCATGGCTTTGGAAGCCGGGAGGTCTGGCTGAATTCTGGCCGCGCTCTGGGGCCGTGTGGCCTCCGGTCAGTCCTGTGGCCCTGGGCCTCCGTCCCACCCTGAGGCGAGTGGGCCACCCTCCTCCTCCCTGCTCCCTCCTGCTCTCTTCCTTCTCCCCCAGCCTCGGGGGGAGGGGCCCACTCGGGGCAGAATGTGGGCATTTCTGGGCCCCGCTCAGTTCAGAATGTCCTCACAATCCCACTCCGACCTTGGGTATGCTGATTAGTGACTCACAGAACCGCTGTGGCTGCAGATGTGACCATTCACAGGACTCAGCAAGCAGGGCAGTACCCGCAGCAGCACCACCCCAGCCAGCAGCCCCAGCACACCACCGCAGCCACCACCGCAGCCACCACAGCAGCCACCCAGCAGCAGCCACCACCGCAGCCACCACAGCAATAGTCCCAATAACCTGTCCGGCTCCTCGCCTTTAATGGGAGAGGGGGGGCGAGCAGCTGACCTCCTGGGGCCCCGGAGGCTCAGCGTGTCTGAGAGCAGCTCAGTGGGGCGGGGGCATCGCAGCAGCCTGGGGAGCCTGGCACAGTACCCCCCACGCCGAGTTCTCCGCCAGAAAGTGCCTCCAAAACGTACCCCGAGAGAACATAACTTCCACGTGGCTGGTTTTAAACCGAGTAATTACGTGGTTTACAGCCCGTTTCAAACCCGCTCTGTAAGCTGTGAGTAGGAAGCGTGTCCTGTAAGAGCCAGTCGCTCTGCCTGTGATGGCGACGGCAGTGGGTTTTACAATCGGGCAGGAGGGACTCACCAACCGACCACAGACGGGCTTCCCCAGGCGGCCCACGAGGTGCCTGTGGGAGGGTGCTGGCGGGGGGTATGTGACTGGCTGGAAATGTGACAGCCCAGCTAGGATGGCACGGGGCCATGGGCTTGGGCTGTGTATGCATGTATGTGTGCATGTGTGGTCATGGGTGTGCACGTGTGCATGCATGCAAGTAGTGTGTGTGTGTGTGTGTGTGTGGAGGTGAGGGGCTGGAGGAGGCGTGTGGCCGGGGATGGAGTGGTGTGCAGCTGGGCGTGGCTGTGGCACAGGGGCGTGGCTCCGGCCGCCGGGGCCAGTGGCACTGCGGTGGCCAGAGACACAGGCGCTCAGGTCTGCCTGCCCAACCACAAGGAACTGGCCGTGCGCCCGGGGCTGCCTGTGTTACACACCGGGATGCGCTTAGAAACCTCCTTCGCTGCTCAGATGGGATTTCAGCTTAACGAGGGTCCCTCCCCGAGCCTGGCAGCCCTCTGAGGGGTGAGCCCTGCAGGGGGGCGGCCTGCGGTCACACACCGCGATGGAGGACAATGGGGGGGGGTCTGCAGGAGCACCGAGCCACGTGGCACCCCTGCACGGGGTAAGGAGGCTGCCTGAGGCGGTGCCATGGACAGTGTGAATCCAAGTGAGCCGGGGAGTAACGAGGAAGTCACTTCAGGTCCCGAGAGAGCACACGTGGGCGCAAGGACGTTGGAGGGCAGGGGGGTGGGGGGGATGGGGCTGGGAGGGGCCGACTCACAACTACCCCATCCCGGATTGCCCAGGATGCACCGGGCTGCGGCCTGACAAAGGCTTCATGCTCATTTAAAAGGCGCCCTGTCGGGTGGCCGCCCCTTTGGGCCAGGCAAACGTCCCCTTTCCCCAGACCATGCCGCCCCCCAGGCACACAGCCTGGCCAGCGCTTCGGCCCCTCCCCCTCGGCTGCAGGCCTGCAGGGCGCTGCCCCGTGATGTGCGGTGGCCCTGATGTGACGCTCCAAAGGGCGGGTCCTTGTTTCTCCTGCTCATGGCTGCGTCCCAAGAACCCACAGCTCTGCTCCGCCAGCCAGCCGAGTCGCCCCGCCTCACGCGGACCAGGGAGTGCCCTCGAGGACACCAGAGACCCCCACGCACCACCCGCATGAGGACAGAGCCGGCCTGGGCTGGGCGCGTCCGGAGACAAGGACAGCCTGCTCCTCTCTGAGGCCCCCAGCACAGGACCAACGTCGGCTTTGACTGCAAAGGGTCACGAAGTGAGCGTGTGCACACACAGAGGCATGTGCACACACAGAGGCGAGCCATGTGCACACACAGAGGCGTGTGCACAGAGGCGTGTACACAGAGGCGTGTACACACACAGAGGCGTGTGCACACACAGAGGCGAGCCATGTGCACACACAGAGGCGTGTGCAGAGGCGTGTATACAGAGGCATGTGCACACACAGAGGCGTGTACACAGAGGCATGTGCACACACAGAGGCGTGTGCACAGAGGCATGTGCGCACACACAGAGGGAGGAGATCCCAGGCATTGAAGCCGGAAGAGCCCCGAAGCTCTGAGTCCGACCCCAGGGCCTGCTCCCCGAGCCCAGCCACCAGCAGACGTGTAGAGACTCCCACGTCCAAGAGGCCCTGCTCAGCGCGCACGTCAGACACAGCCTCCCCTTCTAGAAAAACAAACCAGCACCACACGCTCCATCGACCTGAGGGACCCGAGGCCGGCTTCGTCCGACACCTCTCCCAGCCCAGTGCCGGCTGTGGGGGACCCCAGAAGCGGGGTCCCTCAGCAGACACCCCTGACTCCGAGCTTTGGGGCTCTTCCGGCTTCAACGCCTGTGATCTCCTCCCTCTGGGGCCTGCGGGGGATGACAAAGGGCGCTGCGGGCGGTCAGACAGGCGGGACAACTCTGTCCGGGCCTGACAGGTCCCCTGGGGCCGCTTTCACAGCGAGAGAGACGGCTTTAAAGGCCCGACGGAGCGCGCTCTGCTGCTACAGAAAAGCAATCCATCTTCCGTGGCTGCTGCTGCTGAGATGACAAATGGATTCTTTAGGGAAAAGCCTTGCTCCACGGCCCCAGCGCCATCGCCGTCAGAGCTCGGCCCGGAGAGCGGTGCGGGCGCTGCCCCGAGGGCCCGGGGGGCCAGCCGAACCCTCGCCATCCGATGGCCCCGCGCGGGGGGGGGCGGGGGGGGGCGCAGGGCAGTCCCCCACGGCCTCTTGGTATTTTCAAGGTGATGCGAGCAGACACACTCTGTGCCCCACCTCCTCCCACAGTGAGTGCCAGCCGGGGGGCTCCAGGCAGCCTGGGTCTCTGTGGAAACCCCAAGAGCAACCGCCAGGGGCCTCCCCCACCCCCCACCCCCACTGACCTCACTGCTCAGAGCGTCATCTAAGTCCTGAGAGTAGCACCCCGATAGGCAGAGGGTAACCTCCTAGGAGGGCTCGGATTGGCCTGTGTCCCAGGCGAGGCGGGCACGTTGTTTGTGGGGTCGATGGACAAGCCAGCCTGGCCACCAGGACCATGGTTGTCAGGAGGGGAGACCGGCTCCGCCCGAGGTCAAAGAGCACGGAGAAGGCGGCGGCCAGGCATGGCCCGGACATCAAACCCTCCCTCCTCCCCTCCTCCTCCTCCTCCCGTGCCAGACCAGCACCACGCCTGGACCCACACCTCGGGCCCGAGGACGTCCGGCCCGCCCTCCGAGGCCGGCCATTCCAATGGCGTCCCTCCAGGGGCTGACTGCCGGTGCCAGGCCTCTGAATAGCGCCCAGGTGATCAGGCCAATGACACGGAGATGCTCAGTTCACCCTGGAACGGTGGCGTCTGGCACTGGGGCCTCGCACGCTGTCTGGAGCCTGCCTGCCCACCTGCCCGCCTGCCCGGGATCCACGTGCTCCTGCCGCGAGGGCCCTGGGTACCGCCCTGCCATGGGGAGGGGAGGGGGGAGGGGGGAGGGGAGTCAGGCACACCATCTCCCGGCACCCTTGTACCCACCTTGGAGCAGGAGTGGCGGAGGGACTGCTGTGTCACCCAGAGAAAGCTGAGCTGCCCCCATTCGTCACTGTGGGCCTGGGCGAGTCCCCTTCGTCCCAGACCTGTTCTCTCCTGTACGACGGGGGGCGGGGGGGACAGCGGGAGCACCTCGGCCCTGCTGGGACTCGTGTCTATTACGTCTCCCAGCCGCCTCGCCACGGAGCGTCTTTCTCTAGATTTACTTTCAGTTTCGAAAGCATGACCGGTGCGGGCACAGAGCCAGGGGCAGGGGCAGGCACGGCACCCCAGGACCCCGGCTCTCCACTCCATCCAGGCCGCCCCGCGCCACCCGCACCCCCTTCTCTCCCACTCAGTGCTCTGGTTCTGTCCACCATAACCACTATCCCAGCGCATCCCCACACAGCTGCTCCGTGGGGACACGACGTTAGGAGGCGGCGCGGGATGGACAAGGAAGAAGACGAGGACCTGCTGGGGCACAGGACGCTCCGCTGCAGTCCGCAGGGCACGTCGGAGACGTGGCCGTGCGCGCCTCGCCCCGAGCAGGTCTGTGAACCTGTGCTACGGGAGGAACGAGGGCAAGGAGAGTGAGGGCTGCACGAGAGACACGCCCCGTGGCCATGGAATCGGGGCTCCCGGCCCCCAACCTGTGCTCCCTGCCCTGCACCCAGCCTGGGAGTGACGTCGGCCACACGTGAGCTGCGTGGGGCAGCAGGTGGCGATGGAGGATGAAGCCTGGGCTGAACCCCACTTTGCAGCTACGCAGTTGGGTGCCTCGGGCATGTTGAGTCCCTGTTTTAACGTTTTGTTTGTTTGTCTGTATTAATCCTCACCGGAGGATGTTTGTCCCATTGATTGTTAGAGAGAGTAGAAGAGAGAGGGAAAGACAGAGAGAAAACATCGATGTGAGAGAAACACATCATTGGTTGCCTCCTGCACGAGCCCCAACCAGGGCCCGGCCAGGGAGGAGCCTGGAACCCAGGTACGTGCCCTTGACCGGAATCAAACCCAGGACCCTTCGGTCTGCAGGCCGATGCTCTATCCACTGAGCCACGCCGGCTAGGGCTTAACGTTTAATTCAAGTCCTCTGGAAAGTGGAGAGGGGGTGGGAGTATAGGACCAGAACAAACCGCCCGCGATGTCTCCCCTCTCAAAGGCACGCTCCCTAGGGCGCCCTAAGATCACGAGAACGGGAAGCCCGGGTCCGGGAAGTACTGCTCTAGAAGCACCTGAGGGTCCAGGCGATGGAGGCCGGTGTGCTGGGCGGTCACGGCCCCACATCCTCCCGGGGCGGCTGCTGGCCTGGGCAGAGCCAGGTGCCAAGGTCTCAGGCGTGTGCAGCCAACTGTCTTCACAGCAGCAAACGGGTGGCAAGCACCTACTGTGTGCCAGGGCCTCCGGAGCCAGAGCCCGTGCTCAACAGGCGAGCCCAGGGCAGGCGGGGACCTGGCCCACGGGAGCCCGTCTGGGGGAGGGCGTGATGGAGCACAGTGATGGAGGAGTGGGAGGCCGTGGCCGTGGCCGTGGTCATGGCCATAGGGCACAGTGACCAGACAATGGCCTTTCTTATCAGACATCCACTGATTCAAAACCCTGTGCCCTGACGGAGCTGTGTGATCTTGGGCAGGGTGCTTACCCTCTCTGAGCGCCCGTTTCAACACCTGGAAAACTGGGAAGAATAACGCCTTCATTTCTAAGTTCGTGTGGGTGTTAGAATGAATGTCTGTGAATACCTTACTATCAGGCTGGGAACACAATGTGCCACCAACACATGGTGGCCAACGGCAAGATGGCTGCCTCCTCACTGACATCACAGGCCCATTTTAAGCCACTCAGGTGATGCTCACGAAGCCTCTGAACAACGTGAGGCTATGTTTACACGGGCAGAAGTTCTGAGTTTGAAAGTGTCCCAACTACATCCTAAAGGCTCCTAGACCCTAACTTTACACGAGAAGCTCCCGGCAGGAGGTCTGCTGGAGACAGGACTTTTCCGCGTCGGAGTCTTCCACGGGAGCAAGCACCACTGTCGGGGGGGGGGGGGGGTCCAGGCCTCAGACTGTGAGCAGGTTTGGGGCACAGCGGGGTCTGGCTGGGGCTCCGAAGGGCGGCAACCACAACGGCCAGGGGGGTGAGCTGGGTCAGCACCACGGACAGCGCCCAGGGAGTGGCTGCCCTGGTCCCTGTGGGGGTCCTGGCCTCGGGGGATTTGCCGGGCCTCCAAGGACCAGGCCCAGCTTTCATGGGGGGGGGGGGCCTCCCCCATCCTGACAGCAGGGCCCCTCCACCCCAGATGTACGTGGCCAAGAAGGTGCCGATGCCTTGTCGTTGATTTACCGCGGGCTGTTACGGTCTTCGATCAAAGGCCACCGGCTTCGTCCTGACGCTTGGCTTTCCGTCATCAGTAACATGCGCAATGAGGCGAGGAGAAGGCCGGGCTGCCAGAGTCCCCGTCTCCCCACGTCCCCCTAGAACTGGGACCATCAGTGTCACGGTCACCTTCGCCTTTTCCCAGCGTCAGACGTAAAGAGGACAGCGAACGGTTTCGTTCCACGCGGAGTGAGGCTGAGCATCTTTTCCTGTTTGTTAGAATTTTCATTGAAATTCCTTTCCCTGTGCATTGTTAGAAGCCTGGTCTGTGCCTCACGGAGCCTGTGGCCTCGGGGTACCAGAGCAGCCCCCAAAAGATGAGTCGCACCCAAGAGAGCAGCCTGACGAGGCGGAGGAACCAAGCCCAGTGTCCCATCCTGGCTCCTCCAGGAGACGTTGTGCAGCAAAAGTACGTCCCCTGCCTGGACAGCGTGGCTCGGTGGTTAGCAGCGACCTAGGAACCAGGAGGTCACAGTTCGATTCCCGGTCAGGGCATATGCCCAGATTGTGGGCTCGGTCCCCAGTGTGGGGCGTGCAGGAGGCAGCCGATCCATGATTCTCCCTCATCACTAATGTTTCTATCTCTCTCTGCCTCTCCCTTCTTCTCTGAAATCAATAAAAATATATTTTTAAAAATATGTCAGAACACAACGCCTTTCAGTGAGTGTGCTGTGTGGAGGGAGGGGGGTGTCCACCCCCTGCTCCGGGTCACACGGCTCTGGGTGTCCCCTCGGGGGAAGGATGACCCTCCTCCTGCCGCTGCCCGCACTGGGAGAGAACGCCCTGTCCTCTCTGCCGTCCACCGTTCAGCCCACAGGCAGCCGGGGACCAGGGACGGAGCCACCGAGGCCCCAGGCACGGCGAGCCCAGCGGACCCACCGTGAGACAGACGAGCACAGGCCCTGATCTCGGAGGAGGACACGGACAAGAGTCCCGCTGTCCTATCGAGAGATGAAACACAGGTTGTCCCACAAAGAAACCCACGGGCCCTTCAAGGAGACCAAGCCTGGAGGCTGCCTGCAGGAAGCGGTTGGTTCCAGAAGAGGGGCGATGGCGTGACGAGGGAGCTACGAGAGGGGCGGACGCAGGGCTCCAGGCCCTGGCGCTGGCCCGATGGTCAAGGTCAACTGAAGAAGAGAGGCCGGAGCTCAGTGCAGGGGGAGGGCAGGGCTGAGGCTTCAGAGGCGGGGCTTGAGGTCGGTTGGCGGGGGAAGGGGGGCAGGGGGAGGCATCACAGGGCTTCCAGCCCCGAGTGACACCGGGTCAGGTCTGCATTTGCCCATGTGACAGGCCACGTGGTGCCCGGTGCCCGCGGAAGCTCACAGGGCGTCCTCGCTGCCTGAGCGAGTAAGGCTGAGAAGCCGTCTCCCTCTCCGAGAGCAACTGAGTGACGGCTCCATGGCCCCCTCGGGGGGGCGGGGCCCAGGACGCCAACTAGCTGGGCTTGTTGACAGGATGTGTGCCCTCCCACCACAAGGATAATCACCGCTATTAGCACAAGTGACGCTATTAGCACGAGTGATGAGTGTGACGTTCATGATGTGGGGCTGACTCCCTGTGGCTCTGAGGCGTGGCCTCCTCGGGCCATCTTCCTCCTGGCAAGTCCCACTGGCACAGCCCCCCGCTTGGGGGCGCCTTCCTTTTGCAGCCCAGTCCCCTCCTCAGCCTCCCAGCCCCCATCACTCACTCTGACCAGCTCTTCCCATTCCCTGTCGCCTCCTCCAAGAAGCCTTCCTTGACCCACCCTCCTCCGTGCTCCCCCGCACGATTTCTCTTCTCCTTCCAAACCACACTGGGCTGCTCTGACGGACCCCGTCTCCCGTCCCGTCCATCCCAGAGACTGTGCCCACACGCAGGAGGCCCGGCCCAGGGGCACCACGGCAGGCATGCTGGTGGACGGACCTCGGGCCAAGGCCTGTCGGGGGCCGGCCGCGTCCTTCCCCCCTCTGTGCCTTGCCCTCGCCAGGCCAGCCGCCTTCCTGGTCCCGACTAAAGCCTGTCTTTGGGGCTTCCCAGCCAGCAAAGGCCTTCCTCTGGGCCGCCTCCCCTGAGCCCCACACCCGCACCCCACCCGGCGGCCGCAGCTCCAGCTCCAGGCCCCGAGCGAGTGGCGCACAGATAGCAAGTGCCCCACAACCCAAGGAGCAAATAGCCTCCTGCCGTTCCGCCCGCTTCCTCTTCAGACCGGGAGGGCCTGGGCTGGGCCGCAGCGAGGCTCATCATTTTAATGAGCAGGACGCTGGGCTCGGAGGGGGACAGCGGGGACAGCGGGACAGCAGGACAGTGGCGGGTCCTCATTAAAGCCGCAGGCGCAGTTTCCATGGGGAGCGGCGCGGCCTCCCCTCTGAAGCCTCGGCTGCTGGGATGAAAGGGGCGCTGGCCGCGGGCTCTGCCCCTCCTCCCCGCCGCCCCACGTCGCCATCCACTGCACTGTTTTCTCAAAACAACACCACCCAGGAATTCTGTTTCCATCCCATAGCCCCCGCCGCGCCCCTCCCCCCCGTATTTGAACTCGGGACCGTGGCGTCCTGCACCGACAGAGCCCCGCCCTTCCTGGAAGACGCGGGCGCCTCCTGCAGACACGAGGGGGGTGCCAAGGCGGGGCAGGTGCGGCTGGCACCCCACCCTCCCCCCTCAGTAAAGGGGGCTGACCCGCAGGCATACAGTGACGTGGGTGGGCCCACGGGCTTCCGGGCGGTGCCCCCGACTGTACCGGAGGGTGGGAGTGAGGAGGGGGCCAGGCGTGACTGGTGACAGCGGGCGTGGGAGCAACCTCCACAGGGGGTGTCGGGGGTCCGAGTCCCAGAACCCACTTGCAAGGCCTGTCCCAGGCGCCACCAGCCACTACTTTATGGGCCCATAAATCGGGCCGCACAGAGGGCAGGCCAAGCTCCTCACCACTGCCCCCCGCCAGCCCCGCGGTCACGAAGCCCACAGTAATGAAACTCCTGCTCCCCGCACCCGGCTGGATCAATAACCCCCTGAACAAGGCGATTAGCACAGAGCCGGGGCCGGCTGTGGGGGGGCTGGTCTCGCAGCAGAGGTGCCCCTTCCCGCCTGGAAGTAGGCCCTTTGCCATCCCTGCCCGCCCCGCCGAGACCGGGAGCCCACGGCCCACGCGAGACCAGAGCCCCGACGGCCCCGAGACCAGAGCCCACGGCCCCAAACAGAGCCCACGGCCCCGAGACCAGAGCCCACAGCCCCGAGACCAGAGCCCAGCCGGACCGCCACCGAACAGAGCCCACGGCCCCAAACAGACCAGCCCAACAGAGCCCACGCCCGAACAGAGCCCACCAGGCCCCCCAAAACAGAAGAGCCCACAGCCCCACAAACAGAGCCCAGGCCCCCGAACAGAGCCCACAGCCCCAAACAGAGGCCCACAAGCCCCGGCCCGAACAGAGCCCACAGCCCCAAACAGAGGCCCAACGGCCCCGCCCGAACAGAGCCCACGGCCCCCGAAAAGAATCCACGGCCCCCAGACAGACCCCACGGCCCCCAAACAGGGCCCACGGCCCCCGAACAGACCCCATGGCCCTGAACAGATTGCCGACTATCTAACAGCCGCACCCACCAGGGAGGGGACAGGAGGTGCAGGAGCCGCGGCATCCACCCGGCTCAGCGCGGACCGCGGACCTGAGCCGAGAGCAGCTACGCGGCACCGGGCAGTTTCCGAGCCTCGGTCCCCAGTGGGCCACCCGCTTCCCCGGACCACAGCCCGGAGCTCACGGGCTGGGCTCCCGAAAGTCACAGCGACCAGGAAGAGCCTCCGCATCTCTACAGAAGGGGGCGCATCATGCGTGTGTGCCGCTCACACACATTTGACAACGGTATGACGTGTCTAAACGTCGATGTGTGCACACGTCACAGGCGTGTCGCACGCCGCACCTGCACACAGGGATGCGTATTTTCGAGCGACTGCTTTGTTGTGCGGATACGGACACGTGTGGAGCGGCGGACCTCGCTCCTCGGGCTGCAGAACGCTGGCGGCTTTCCGCGCCTAGTTTTGGCCCAGGTGCGCAGTGACAGGTGACGAGACACTGCGGCCGAGCTGGGGGGGGGGGGACTCGGCGTGGCGGGACAGTCGTGGGGCCGCCCGCACGCTGGTCTTGGTACCCAATGTTGTTCAATAAGGAAACCAGGGCTCCTTGGGGAAATGGCTTTTTCTGGATCGGGGGCGGCACGTACATGAGGTGGGCGGGGAGCGTCCTGTAGCGCAGGGAGAAAGGCGGCGCTAAAACAGCCCAGTGCCGGGCATGTCAAAGGGACACGGGTCCTGCGAGCTCCCCGTGGCCGGAGCGGGCGCAGTCTGAGCAGTCAAGCCGATACAGGGGCACTGGCTTACAGCCCAGAGGATGAAATATGCATGAGTCCTCCTCGTGGAAGTAAAGGAGGCATAATAAGTACACGGGGAGAAGGCCGGGTGTCGCGTGAAGAAGAGTTCTAAATCATGTATGCAGCCCTCGGGGAGGGGGCACCCCCACCCCACTCTCTTAGCGTGGGCTGCCGTGGTGACTTTCTTCCAACGATGACAGTACGAGAAGAGAGAGGAAAAGGAGAAAAAAATAAAAAAGAGGCACAGTGCCGGGGAGACACCTGACCACACCGCCTCAGCCGGGTCAGGTCACCCGCGCTCAAGGTCAACACCAGCAGCTCAGGTACACAGCGCTCGGTCAACACCAGCCGCTCAAGGTCAACACCAGCAGTGCGGGTTGTGTTGATGGGCTGTGACCTTGATGTAATGTCATGGGAAGGGCACTTGACCTCACGGTCTTTCTCCCAACACCCAGAGTCCAAGTCTGGCTCCAGGAAAACACCAGGCGAATCCTAACGGAGGGTCCTTATGAAAAACTAGAGGCCCAGCGCACGATGTTCGTGCACTGGCGGGGGGGGGGGTCCCTCAGCCCAGCCTGCGCCCACTCGGGGATGTCCGCCTGCCGGCTTAAGCCCACCCCCGCGGGAGCTCCCTGTGGGAGCGCCATTCAGCTAGAAGCTGGGCTCGCTCTCCTTATGCTGCCTCGGGAAAGGTTCCTGCCACCACCGCTGTGCTGGGTGAGCCATGAGCCTGGCTTCTGACAGAGCGGGGCTCCCCCTGTGGGAGCGCACTGACCCTGAGGGGGAAGCTCCTGCGTTGAGTGTCTGCCCCCTGGTGGTCAGTGCGCATCATAGCGACCGTTGTTCTGCTGTTCGTCAATTAGCATATTAGCCTTTTATTATATAGGATACCTGACAGGGACACTTGAAGGTCAAGGTCTCCTATGCCAGAAGGGTCTGAGGCACTGTCACTCTAGACCAGCCCAAGGAGGCGGTTGATGACATGGACGTGGTGTCCAGGGTGGGATCCCAGAACGGGACGCAGACATTAGCAACACCTGGGAGCTTAGGTAATAACGCAGCTGTGTGGCTGCTGACTTGTGGCAAGCGCACCCTGTGAGTGGAAGATAGAGCAGAGGGTAAACGGGCGGAGTGAGGAACTCACACTACCTTCACCACTTCGCTGAAATCAAACAGCCTTCATTGTCTTCACCATCACCATCACTATCCCTCATCTCATCTTACCAACATCATCACCATCATCCCTCATCTTCAGCATTACTTACTGTCATCACCATCATCATCACTTTATCACCATCACCACATCCTCATCTTCATTATCTTCACCAGCGTCATCACCATCATCACTTTATCATCACATCATCCCTCATCTTCAGCATTACCTTCACTGTCATCACCATTATCACTTATCATCACCATCATCATCTTCATTATCTCACCAGTGTCATCCCCATCCCTCATCTTCATTATCTTCACCAGCATCATCATCACATCATCACCATCATCACTTTATCATCAGCATCATCAGCATCATCCTTTTCTTCCTTGTCGTCATCACAGCATCAGCAGACTGACAACACTGTTATCTCCATCACCGGCATCATCCCATCTGGTGAGGAGCAGCCACATCCTTTAGCCCAAGGGCAGGGCCCGCCTCTCCCTCCCCGTCAGCCCATCTCGGGGCCGGCCGGCCCAGAAGCGATTTATTTCCAATCATGTCCCATCGATCCTGTCAGGCAAACAAACGCGACCAACACAGCGGAGTCCCCACAGAATCTGGAAATGTCAGCCGCTCCGCCCGCCCCATGCTCGAGCACACAGCCGAGCTGGCGACAGCTAATGAATAAGCCATCACGTGACATGGTGACACGGGGACACGGTGACGGAGGGGCAGCAGAGGAGGGACTTCATCCCGAAGGCTGCGGCGCTAGGTCCGCCGAGGCAGCGAGCGGCACTTCGAAGGTCGGCTCCGGGACCAGGAGCAGGGACACGCGAGCTGCTGGTGCCACCAGCCCCGTCCAGCAGCAGCCGAGCCAGCCACGGCCAGGATTTGGGGCATTTTCTCGTCATCGGTGCAACCATTGGCCTCTTTTTCCTAAGACACGATACTGCAATACTCAGTCTAACCGTCACTGTGTGATCGACGTGTGTCACCCCCGCTCAGCCTCCGAGCCCCGGAGAAGCAGGCCAGCGGCTCAGAGTGTGACCGCCCAGCACAGCGACCCCAGCTGCAGAGACCCGGACCAGGTCCCAGCCACAGCCCGCATGGCCAGGGCACGGCCAGAAGGCCACGTCCACGCCGCGGGGCACACGTCAGCTCCCCTTGCCGTGGAGGCTGCGCCGGGGCCACACCAGCCCGCCGATTGGGAACAGCGTCTAGCGCCCAGGGATTAGCGCCGTGTTAACGGGGCTCATTACACAATCGCGAAAGGACAGACGCCAAGGGTGGGATGAAACGCTGCGCGCTACCTCTCCCTCTGCAGCGCTTGGGTCAGCCTGCGGGCTTGGGGTGGAGGGTGGGCAGCCAGGCCGTGCCAGGGCCCTCGCCGCTTCTTCACCAGCCTTGGAACCTGGCTGTGCCCGGTGGGGCAGGAAGAGGCTGCCACTCGGACAGACACCAGCGAATCGGCAGACGGACGGACGAAGGTAGTTAGAGGAGGCCGCGTGTTCCTGCACTGCCACGCTGCAGGCACGAGAGCATCTGTGGGCCCTCCCAGGTCCCCGCCTTCCCGCCATGGCGTCCGCAGTGGCCTCCCCGCCTCAGGGCGGCCTCCTCCCCGGTGACCCATGACGCCGACGGGTTGGTGGGCGGTCAGTGGGTCTGTCTGCGGGGCTGTGCCCTGTGGGGCCCGCTCATTCACAGGACTGTCCCTCTCGTGTTACAGATGAGGAAACTGAGGCACAGGGAGGGCTGGGGACCTGCTGAGATCCCACAGCGGGCTTGGACCCAGGCCCCTGGTCCTGTGCCACCCGCTGGCCCCTCAGCCCCGCCAGCGCCATTGCTCAGGCAGCGGGAGCGTCCCTGCGGGTGGTGACCGGCCAGCCCGGCCTCCCGGGTGTGGTCCTCAGGCCCAGCCTGTCCCAGGGCGCCCATCCCGGGGCTCAGGGCCCAGCCCCCACGAAGCCCCGCATGACTCCCCAGCTGCCAGGGCTCTGGCATCCTCTGGGCGTGCCCTGCCTCCCGTCTGCCCCCGTCAAGGTGCCCATGTCACTGCTGGTCCCCTGGAGTGGCCGGGGTGTCTGCCAGGCCATCCACTCAGTGCAGCTTCCCAGAGGCGGGGCCACTCCCAGGTCAGACAGAACTGCGAGTCTGTGCGAGTCATGGGCTGCAGGAGGCGACCCTGTACAGGGAGCCGGGTGGCCGGACACTGGTGGGCGCAGGGACCACAGCCCTCGGGGGGAGGGACACAGGCTGGGCCCCGAGGGCAGAGCGGAGTTCCCAGGGGAGAGGGGAGAGCCCCTTCCGGATGGAGAGAGCCCGGCCTGGGAGCGTGAGGGTCGCAGGCAGAGCGCCCCGGAGACCCCCTCCCCACAGAGCTGCCCACAGAGCAAAGGCGCAGGAAGGAATAGCGTCCCATCGCGGGACCAGCTCCACCTTCTCTGTGTCTGCAGGTGATGTCCCCGCCCCTCTGAGCCTCGCTTTCCTTGTTTGCAAACAGGTGTTGGCTGAGAAGTGCGCTAAGGCACGCATAGCGCCCAGGTGGCAGACAGGAGCCCCCGTGCTCCCAGGGACAGTCCTCGGCGGGGAGGGCACTGCCAGGCCCAGTCCCAGCTCCAGCTCCTGAGCCCGGCCCCCCCGTGGGGCTCCCAGAGCCGCTGCACAGCGAGGTGCTCAGGTGGCTGAGACCAGGAGGACGCCCTTCGCAAAGGCGCTCAGCAGGAAACGCGCAGGAACACTGGCCGATGAACAAATGATTACGCCCAGGACAACAGCCCAGCCCAGCTCATCCCGCGCCCAGCCTCCGCACTCCGGGGCTCACTCCGCCTACCTCATCTCCAGTGTCGTCACGGGGGAGCCCGCAGCGCTGGGCCACGGCAGCCTGCGGCCCACGGAGGGCCCTCTCCCCGTTCTCACCCTCACGTCAGCCACGTGCGTGAGAGCCAGAGGCCAGGGCAGCACCAACCCAGCCCACAGCTGAGGTCACCGAGGCTCGGAGGTGCGCGCTGCACCCCACCCAGCCCTCCCCTCACGCTGGGCGGTGAACCTGGGATCCCTGAGAGAGGACGGAGGACGGAAAGACCGCAGGCACTTCTGTGAAGAAGGATCGATCGGGGGATTGATTGGTTGGACTGAGTGAGTGAATTCAGCGACTGTAAGGATGCACGTGGGTTTAATGTACAGACAACTGCATGTCCCTGCCAGCATGTCAGCAGCACCAGGTTCTTTATGGGTAATCGATAGGCTAATGTCACCCGCTGCCCGCCCCGCCCCGCCGCCACGGAGAGCCAGACCCACGCTGGGCCTTCCCACCCCGGGCCTTCCCACAGCAGGCTCCTCCACGGCGTGAGCACCTTCTCCTCTTCAGTCTCCTGTGGTTCCTCACAATCCTGATGGGCTATCCCTTCTCTGGAAGCCCCCCCCCCTTTCCCCTCCAGGCAAGGCGGGTCCAACTGCCGCTTCTCTGTGCCCCACAAGAGCCCTTTGCATTGGGACAACTGCCCTCCTGTGTGTGCTGTGGGCACACGTCTCCCCACTGAGCAGAATGCCTGGCACAGGTGAAGGGGTGAAGGGAAGGAAGGAAGGGAGAGAAGGGAGGGAGAAAGGGAGAGAGGGAGGGAAGGGGGAAGGGAGGGAGAGAGGGAAAATGAATGGAGGGATGGATGGATGGAAGGATAGGTAGATGGGTAAGTGGATGAATGGGTGAATGGATGATAGATGGGTTAGTGGATGAATGGATGGATAGATGATGGATGGATGATGGATGGATGGATGAATGGGTGGGTAGGTGGATGAGTGGATGAATGATGGATGGATGGGTGGGTGGGTGGGTAGGTGGATGAGTGGATGAATGATGGATGGATGGGTGGGTGGGTAGGTGGATGAATGGATGGATGGATGGATGGATGAATGAGTGGATAAGTGGTTGGATGATGGATGGATGGGTGGTAGGTGGATGAGTGGATGGATGATGGATGATGATGATGGGTGGATGGGTGGGTGAATGAGTGGATGAATGATGGATGGATGGGTGGGTGGGTAGGTGGATGAATGGATGGATGGATGGATGGATGAATGAGTGGATAAGTGGTTGGATGATGGATGGATGGGTGGTAGGTGGATGAGTGGATGGATGATGGATGATGGATGAGTGGGTGGATGGGTGGGTGAATGAGTGGATAGATGGTTGATGGATGATGGATGGGTGGATGGATGGGTGGGTAGGTGGATGAGTGGATGAATGATAGGTGGGTGGGTAGGTGGGTGGATGGATGGATGAGTGGATGAGTGGTTGGATGATGGATGGGTGGGTGGTAGGTGGATGAGTGGAAGGATGATGGATGATGGATGAGTGGGTGGATGGGTGGGTGAATGAGTGGATAGATGGTTGATGGATGATGGGTGGGTGGATGGATGGGTGGATGGTGGATGAGGTAGATAGATGAGTGGATGGATGATGGATGAGTGGGTGGGTAGGTGGATGAATGGATGGATGATGGATGGGTGGGTGGTGGGTGGTGAATGAGTGGATAGATGGTTGATGGATGATGGTGGGTGGGTAGGTGGATGAATGGTTGGATGATGGATGGTGGGTGGGTGGGTGTATGGATGGATGATGGATGGGTGGGTGGATGAGTGGTTGGAGGATGGATGGTGGGTGGGTGGGTATATGGATAGATGATGGATGGGTGGGTAGGTGAATGAGTGGGTGAATGAGTGGATAGATGTTGATGGATGATGGATGGGTGGGTGGGTGGATGAGTGGTTGGATGATGGTGAGTGGTGGGTGGTAGATGATGGATGGATGATGGATGGATGGTGGTAGATGATGATGGATGTGATGGGTGGTGAGATGAGTGGATAGGATGATGAGGTGGGTAGGTGGAGAGTGGTGGATGGTGGGTGGGAGTGGATGGATGATGGTGAGTGTGGGTAGTGGTGAATGATGATGGGTGGGGGAGTGATGAGAGATGGTGGGTAGGTGAGATGATGGGGTTGAGTGATAGATGGTTGATGAAGATGGATGGATGGGTGATGGTAGGTGGTGATGGATGAGGATGGGTGGGTGGGATGATGGATGATGGATGGTGGTGGTGGTATGGATAGTGTGATGGATGAGGCAATGGTGGTGGGTAGGTGGTGAATGAATGGATGATGGATGGAGTGGTGAGGCTAGATGGTGATGGAATATGTGGTATGGTGCTTCATGATGGGTCGACTGGACTGGACCAGAGTCCTGAGCCTAGTCTGCGTGACTACTGTTCTTAACTTATCTGTATGCTCTCTTGTGACACTAGACGGCCGGGTCCTGGTCCTCTCCGTGAGTCCTCTAGGAGCCAATGGCTGTTAACCGTTAGTGTGCCATACAGCCGGCTCCCGGGACCCTAAGCCACTGCGAGGCCCTTTCCTGAGTGGGCTGCGGCTATTACCTTCCATCTGTCCCTTCGAGCGTGCCCCGAGGCTTGCCTCTCCCCGCCACCTGCTGGCCTTTCTCCAGCCTCAGTGGGGCCCGCCACCGGTTCCCTTTACCGATGTGCCTCCCACCTTCTTACCAATGCGCCTCCCACCCTACCGATGAGTATGTGAGCTGAGCTCAGGCGCCACTTACACTCCCATGACCCTCACCAGGAGGACTTTGCTTTTTACTTACTTATTTCTTATGTAATCCTCACCCGAGGACATGTTTTTATTGATTTTAGAGAGCGAAGAAGGAAAAGAGAGAGAGAGAAAGGAACACCAATGTGAGAGAGAAACATCTATCGCTGCCTCCCGTCTGTGCCCCGCAGGGAATTAAACCCACAACCTAGGTATGTGCCTGACCAGGAATCGAACCTGCAACCTTTTGGGACGATGCTCCAACCAACTGAGCCACCAGCCAGGGCTCGAGTGACTTTTACAGCCACACTCTCACGTGGATGGGGGCAAGGCGTGCTTGCTTCATTCATGCCGCTCGCCCCAGGAGAGTGAGCGTGGGTGGCGTCTGCGTGCTCCCGCTCCTTCTCCAGCACTAAAGGCCTGCACGGTGAGTGGCGAAATGGGGCTCCCCCCGCCCCCCGCCCGTTGGTGTGGGTGGGTGGAGAGACTGGCCGGTTTCACATCCTCCGCTCACTGTCCGCACCGGCGGTGGGTGGGGGCTCCGGCGGGTCCCTCTGGGCACCGCGGGCAGAGGGCCGTGGCTGCGTGTCTTTGGAGACGGCCCCTGGTAGAAAGTGCCACCAGAATGCTGCCGCGCTGTCATTTGCGGACAATCTCAGAGGGATGGCGGCTCACCGCTTTGGGAAAGTGGCCATTAAAACAAGACAGCTTAACAGCGAGGCACACACAGCCGGAGGTTCTGGAATGAGCTGTCTCGTGCAATCACCATCACCCTCGTACAGGGCATGTTTACCCCGAAGGGGTCCTTGTAGGTCACGTGTGGATTTGAGATCCAAACTCCAGTTTCCAGGAGAGGCCTGAACAGGATGCAGGCAGGTCCTTGCTCCTCCCACGGTCCCTTGTGCTGCCAGCCTGAGCGGCGGATTCCGGGCGGCCAGTGGATCCCGGGTGGCCAGTGGATCCCGGGCGGCCAGTGGGTCCCGGGTGGCCAGCGGGTCCCGGGCGGCCAGTGGGTCCCGGGTGGCCAGCAGGTCCCGGGCAGCCAGTGGATCCCGGGTGGCCAGTGGATCCCGGGTGGCCAGTGGATCCCGGGTGGCCAGTGGATCCCGGGTGGCCAGTGGATCCCGGGTGGCCAGTGGATCCCGGGTGGCCAGTGGGTCCCGGGTGGCCAGCGGGTCCCGGGTGGCCAGTGGATCCCGGGCGGCCAGTGGGTCCCGGGTGGCCAGCGGGTCCCGGGTGGCCAGCAGGTCCCGGGTGGCCAGCAGGTCCCGGGCGGCCAGTGGATCCCGGTGGCCAGTGGATCCCGGGTGGCCAGTGGATCCCGGGTGGCCAGTGGATCCCGGGTGGCCAGCAGGTCCCGGGTGGCCAGCAGGTCCCGGGCGGCCAGTGGGTCCCGGGCGGCCAGTGGATCCCGGTGGCCAGTGGATCCCGGGTGGCCAGTGGATCCCGGGTGGCCAGTGGATCCCGGGTGGCCAGCGGGTCCCGGGTGGCCAGTGGATCCCGGGCGGCCAGTGGGTCCCGGGTGGCCAGCGGGTCCCGGGTGGCCAGTGGGTCCCGGGCGGCCAGTGGGTCCCGGGCGGCCAGTGGATCCCGGGCGGCCAGTGGATCCCGGGCGGCCAGTGGGTCCCGGGTGGCCAGTGGGTCCCGGGTGGCCAGCGGGTCCCGGGTGGCCAGTGGGTCCCGGGCGGCCAGTGGGTCCCGGGCGGCCAGTGGATCCCGGGTGGCCAGCGGGTCCCGGGTGGCCAGTGGGTCCCGGGCGGCCAGCGGGTCCCGGGTGGCCAGCGGGTCCCGGGTGGCCAGTGGGTCCCGGGCGGCCAGTGGATCCCGGGCGGCCAGTGGGTCCCGGGTGGCCAGCGGGTCCCGGGTGGCCAGTGGGTCCCGGGCGGCCAGCGGGTCCCGGGTGGCCAACGGATCCTGGCTGCAGGTCCTGGGTGGCCAGCGGGTCCCGGGCGGCGGGTCCCGGGGGCCAGTGGCCGCTAGGATGGCTGTGCATTTTCACCTGCGCCTCAGCCTCATGGCTGCCCAGGCACCGAGCCCCTGGGCCCACACGGGCCCTCACATTGGACAGTTTAGGCCACCACGCCTTTGCCCGGCTCCTGCCCCGGCCCGCTCAGTGCTCCTCTGAGAGGTCTCCTTCCACGGGGCTCCTGCAGCCTCAGACCTCCACGTGGCACCTGCCTCAGCGCCCTGCGTCCCTGTCGTCAGGGGCAGTGCCCTCGGCACCCACGGGTGTGGGTGAGGGACAGCTCCCGCCCCTGCACAGAAGCTCCCCTTCGTCCGGCGAGGAGCCCCTCCTCCCGCCAAGGTCACTCACGTCTCCTGCTTCGTCTCCTCGAAGCGGCGTGGGTCCCAGTCCGACCCACAGACACAGGTCCCTGGAGGCCTGGTCTGTTTCTCTATCAACAGTGTCCCTCTTCCTCGTCGCTACAGAACACGGTGGGGATGAGAGCCGCAGGCTTCCGAAGGCTTCTCCCCAGGACGCGCCCGCTCCCCCGCCCCTGACGGCTCTGGTGGGGGGGCGGGCCAACCGCCTGCGCCCTGCTCCCGGAGCCCGTGGTTCGGGCGGCCCTGGCTCCTTCCTGCCTGCCCCCCCTCCCGGTCATCATCCTTTTGTCTAGAGCCCTTCAGTCCTGAGAGCGTCCTCCCCATCACGGATCCATTTTCCGGGTCCATTCTGTTCTCTCGCTCCCGGGATGCCCCCAGCCCGTCTCCAAAATTTCCACCGTCTTATGCGTGTTCTTACTGCCCCAGCTCCTCCTACTCCTCCCTTCTCTCGGGAGCTGGGTTACCACTCCCCTCTCCTCACCTCTCCTGCACCCACACCCCCTCCTCACCTCCCTCCCACCCACCCCCCCTCCTCACCTTCCTCCCACCCACACCCCCTCTCCTCCCCTTCCTCCCACCCACACCCCCTCTCCTCACCTTCCTCCCACCCACACCCCTCTCCTCCCCTTCCTCCCACCCACACCCCCTCCTCACCTCCCTCCCACCCACACCCCCTCTCCTCACCTTCCTCCCACCCACACCCCCTCTCCTCCCCTTCCTCCCACCCACACCCCCTCTCCTCACCTTCCTCCCACCCACACCCCCTCTCCTCACCTCCCTCCCACCCACCACACCCCCTTTCCTCCCCTTCCTCCCTCCCACACCCCCTCTCCTCCCCTTCCTCCCACCCACACCCCCTCTCCTCACCTCCCTCCCACCCACACCCCCTCTCCTCACCTCCCTCCCACCCACACCCCCTCTCCTCCCCTTCCTCCCACCCACACCCCCTCTCCTCCCCTTCCTCCCACCCACACCCCCTCTCCTCACCTCCCTCCCACCCACACCCCCTTTCCTCACCTTCCTCCCACCCACACCCCCTCTCCTCACCTTCCTCCCACCCACACCCCCTCTCCTCACCTCCCTCCCACCACCCACACCCCCTCTCCTCCCCTTCCTCCCTCCCACACCCCCTCTCCTCACCTCCCTCCCACCCACTCCCTGACCCTGACCTTGGAGGACAGGGAAAGGCTAATCTATATGAGACTTAATTGCCCTCCATCACAAGCCCAGGCTCCTGACCCCGTGTCCTCAGGTGTGTACTCATGGCCGCGTGGGGCTCGCTCACTGCGCTGCGGCGATCTGACACCCCGCCCGAGCCCGAGGCGCAGCAGCCCTGCCGGTTAGAGCACCATCACCGTGTAATTATCGCTCACACGGCTGATTACACGGCGGATCATCTGTGTATGACAGTTTGTTCAGATTCCTAATCGCCGTGTCCTTTCGCAAACCAGGACCCAGCCCGGGAGCGCCCATCATTCCTCTAAATAACAAGAAAGTCAGCTTCCGGCCGCCTCGAGGTCACCGCTGCCCGAGAGAAGGCACAGGTCTGGGGTGAGGGAGCCGGGAGCCCACACCTTCCACCAGGTTCAGGGCCGCCTCCTGGCCCAGCACGCACGCCCCGCCCCGCCCGTGTCAGGACCACCTGCTCTCTGGTCTGTCGTCTGTGAGACGCGTGCCGGCAGGACGCTCGGAGGGCCTGGTTTTTAGTGGTGGTGCCGAGGTTGAGTGCGGGCGGGGCTGGGGGACGGCCCAGAGCTCTGGCCTGGGGCCTGTTTATGAAGCATCCTTCCAGCTGGGTAGGGAGGGGGTGCATGTGCCCAGAGCAGCCGGCAGGTGACACCGAGTTCTCTTCCCTGAAGAATGTCAATCACTTTGCTTTAATTGGAAAGCCAACTCTGTTGTGCTTTTATTTTTATATAAACATATTAGAAGCCTGGTGCACAAAATTCGTGCATGTGGGGGGTCCCCCTCAGCCCAGCCTGCACCCTCTCCAATCTGGGACTAAACCGGCAGTCAGACATCCCTCTCACAATCTGGGACCACTGGCTCCTAACTGCTCACCTGCCTGCCTGCCTAATTGCCCCTAACTGCCCCTCCTGCTGGCCTGGTCACCCCCAATTGCCCCCCCTGCAGGCCTAGTCACCCCCAACTGCCCCCCTCCCCCCCCGTGGGCCTGGTCGCCCCACGCAGCCTGCTATTCGGTCATTTGGTCCCCCTCACTGACCCCCCTGAGGGCCTGGTCGCCCCACGCACCCTGTTCGGTCATCCATTCGGTTCGATGGTCGCTTAGACTTTTATATACATAGATTTTTATTGATTTCAGAGAGGAAGAGAAAGGGAGAGAGAGAGAAACATTAATGATGAGAGAGGATCACTGATCGGCTGCCTCCTGCACACCCCACACTGGGGTTCGAGCTCGAAACCCAGGCATGCGCCCTGACTGGGGATCAAACCGTGACCTCCTGGTTCCTAGGCCCATGCTCCACCCTGAGCCACGCCGGCCAGATAGCCCTACAGTCTTTGCTTCTCCGGAGGGAGCTCCTGTGGCCACAGACCCTCAAGGCCTCTGGAGAAGGGACAGAGGGGGTGGCACTGGTTGGGAGCCTCGTGGCCAGTCTCTCCCCCCACCGGCAGTGCCCAGGCAGTCCCTGCAAGGCCAGGGAGGTGACAGCTTGTGCTCCGAGCGTGTGCACGTTCCCGGTGGCCGCTTGACGAGCCGCCAGGCGCAGCGGCTTCACACGACGCCGGCTATCTCGCAGTTCTGGCAGCGGAAGTCTGACAGAGTCTTCCGGGGCTAAATGCCAAGTGGCGATGGGCTGGCTCCTTCCGGAAGCTCAGGAGGATCTTGTCCAGCTTCCAGAGGTGCCGCATCCGTGGCTCGTGGCCCCCTCCATCTGACAGTCCCTGTTGGCATTGGCAGTAATAGCACTCGCAGGTTCTGGGGATTAGGATGCGGACGCCTTTGGGGCGCGGACATTATTCAGCCCCGCCGCGTGTTGGAGGTAGTGAGGTGACGGAACAGCCCAAAGGCCTGCTGCCGTCCCCCCGGGGCTCAACGGGACCAGGCCCCACAGACAGGCCGGCTCAGACATGGGAGGCGGCCCTGGAGCCGAAGCCTCGGCCTCGCAGCCCTGGTCTCTCCGCCACGCCCCCGTCCCATCAGACAGAGGGACATGCGGCTCAGACACACGGACACTGTGTTCTCCCGGGTGGAGATGGCCCTGAGGCCCACCGGCTTTAAAGGGCTCCCCCGAGGTGGCCTCCCGTCGTCAGGGTGAAGCAGACCTTTGCTCTGGGACCCTGGGCTTCTCGGAGGCGAGGTCTGCAGGCAGACGTCCAGGTGAGCGAGCAGAAGGAAGAGCGAGGTGAACGGATGGAGACCTGTGCTGACCCTGAGCTTCAAGAGCGAGGCGGCCGGAGGGGCCGCTGGGGGCTGGGCTGGGGCCCGCGTCTCAAAGCAGGAGCATTCTCCTGGGTCCTTCCACAAGACTTTGTGAGTGTGTGTGTGTGTGTGTGTGTGTGTGTGTGTGAGACAGAGAGAGAGAGGCTGAGAGAGAGAGAGACTAGTATTCAAACCAACACGGATACATCATGGAGTAAAATGGAAATTCACATGAATTTTTAACAAAAGACATGACACCTGACAGCAACCCCGTGCCGGGCCAGCTCCCCCGGGCGGCGCCTGCTCTCCCCACACCCTGTTCTCGCAGCCAGGTCAGGGTGCTCGGCCAGCGCCCGGGGGGACTCTCGAGCAGCAGGGAGGCCGGGGGCAGGTCTGGGACTGCCAGGCCCGGGGTGTCAGGATGTGCATGACAACACACGGACACCGTGCCACGGGCACCAGGCAGACACCGTGCCGCAGGCGCCGGGGGCACGTGCTCTGGGCACCGGGGGCGGGGGGGGGGGGACACCGTGCCACGGGCACCAGGCAGACACTGTGCCACAGGTGCCAGGGGGCACGTGCTCTGGGCACCGGGGGCGGGGGGTGGGGGGGGACACCGTGCCGCGGGCACCAGGGCCCGGAGCTCTGATTATAGGGGATTCGTTTTGTGAGGCAGGTTGCAAAGTGGTCTCTTAAGAAGCTATAAAGTGCTGCCTGGCCTGTAATTGTTGCTTAAATGGAATCCTAATTGCATTTGCATCTTCCTGCAAAACCTGTCCATTACCCACAACAGGGAGGCGGGCTGCTGGCACGCTGCCGCAGGTGACCCGCAAATCAGGGTCCCCTCCCCCAGCCCTGACTCTCGGGGAGGCAGCCTCCCTGCAGGCCGGCTGGGCCCCTCCTCTCTTCCCCCCCAAAAACCCAGCAGAGAGCTGGTGTCAGGGCTCCCCCAGACCCTAGAGGTTCTGGAAGGTTAAAACTGCGTGTCCGGTTCGCCCACGCTCCCCGGTGCCCCGCCAGGGTCCTGGCACATAGTGGGTGCTTACCCCACACTGAGGGCCACGGGATGGGATGGTCCTCCCTCCCGGCAGCAAGCACGCGGCCTGGCGCCCAGGAGGCCTGACCGCCTGCGGAGTGGCGGTGCTGGTGTGGAGCGCGACCTTGGGCCCTCGGGGACCGCCCTCTCGCAGATGCTGTCAGAGCCCCTGTGAGCCGCGGGCGGCCGGCCTCCCGCGAGGCAGCGCGGGCCGGGTTCCCACCCCAGAAGCCAGGGCCCCCTGGGCCCCCACGGCTGCTCCGCGTTCCATTGCCGTGGGCCCCCGGTGGCCAGGGCGTCATCGGGGATTTACCCGAGGGTCTCCTCAGGAACCTGGGGGAGGGGCGGCCTGGGACGGACACGGCCAGCCGACGGCCGAGCGGGCAGACACCAGACCACACACAGATGCCAAGCTCGGCTGGAAAATCAAAGCCGCATCGAGACCTGGTCACCAGAGGAGCCTGAGCCGAGCGGCTGCGTGTCCAGCCTGAGGACTCCGACCACCGAGCGCTCCTGCCTGGCAGTGCCCACCCTCCGTGCTGCTTCGTCCAGGGGCCGCCTCCCGGGCCGAGAAGACCGAGGCACCGACCGGCCGGCACACACAGCCTTTCCCAAGCCCCGCTCGCTGGTCCCTTAAAGCCCCTCAGGGAGACGGGTGCAGGCGGACCTGGGCGGGCGGCGCCGGAGAGGCGGACAGCACGGTGGGCGGCCAGGGCAGCAGGCGGCCAGGGTCCCGGCAGGACCGGCTGTGCGGGCGGCCAGGGTCCCCCAGTAGGACCGGCTGTGCGGGCGGCCAGGGTCCCGGCAGGACCGGCTGTGCGGGCGGCCAGGGTCCCGGCAGGACCGGCTGTGGGGTGGCCAGGGTCCGGCAGGACCGGCTGTGCGGGTGACCAGGGTCCCCAGTAGGACCGGCTGTGCGGTGTGACCAGGGTCCCCCAGAGGACCGGCTGGCGGGCGGCCAGTCCCGCAGACCCGGGTGTGCGGTTGGCCAGGGTCCGGCAGGACCGGCTGTGCGGGCGGACCAGGGTCCGGCAGGACCGGCTGTGCGGGCGGCCAGGGTCCCAGCAGGACCGGCTGTGCGGGCGGCCAGGGTCCCGGCAGGACCGGCTGTGCGGGCGGCCAGGGTCCCGGCAGGACCGCTGTGCGGGTGACCAGGGTCCCCCAGTAGGACCGGCTGTGCGGGCGGCCAGGGTCCCCCGTCAGGACCGGCTGTGCGGGCGGCCAGGGTCCCGCAGGACCGGCTGTGCGGGGCCAGGGTCCCGGCAGGACCGGCTGTGCGGGGGCCAGGGTCCCGGCAGGACCGCTGTGCGGGCGACCAGGGTCCCCAGTAGGACCGGCTGTGCGGGGTGACCAGGGTCCCCCAGTAGGACCGGCTTGTGCGGGCGGCCAGGGTCCCGGCAGGACCGGCTGTGTGGGCGGCCAGGGTCCCCCAGTAGGACCGGCTGTGGGCGGGGCCAGGGTCCCGGCAGGACCGGCTGTGCGGGCGGCCAGGGTCCCGGCAGGACGGCTGTGCGGGCGGCCAGGGTCCCGGCGAGGACCGGCTGTGCGGGGCCAGGGTCCCGGCGGAGGCTGTGCGGAGTGCCGCGAGCACCTACCTTCCTCTTGTTGGCGGGGCAGATGAAGAAGCTGTCGATGACGGTGGTGAAGCCCGGCTGGATGGCGAGCTTGGTGTAGGTGGTCCGAAGTCCGACGACCTGGGGGAAAGGACACCGCCATCAACGACTGGCTCCACGGAGCCAGCTGTACCGAGTCCGCCGCGTACGCCATGTGGGCCACGCGCCCCCCTGTGGCCCCCCACCCCGGGTGGCAGGAGACGAGCTCCCTCGGGCGCCAGGCATCACTCTGGCCTGAGCTGGGACCGGGGGTTGCGGCCCACACCCCACACTGCTGTGACTGCCAGGCCTCCCTGGTCACACCCAGGTCGGGGCATCCGTTTCCCTCGAGGCAGCAGCGGGCTGGGAGCGGGGTCCCTGGGCCCATCAGTAGGAAGGCTGTGGTCCCTGCCCTCACCCAGCGCATCCCTGCCGGGGACCTGTCCTCTCGGGGACAGCGCTGCCCAGACCACGTCTCCCGGGGGGCCCTCCCTCCCTCATTGGTTTCCCTCGTTACTCCCAGGCCACCGTCCCTGCAATCGGTTCAGGTCGGAGAGCGAGTCTGGCGGTGACGGCGTCTGCATGAAGATTTATCCAAGAAACGAGCCTAGGCTGGCGGTTTAGCGCCGTCTCTGCCTCTCCCGTGTGTCGGGGTTTGAGGGGCCCCTGGGATAAGCACCCCGCTCTGCAGAACGTGCGGTGACTCTGCCGCCGACCCCGGCGGCGCCACGCGGCGGGCCGGTCCTGTCTCTCCCAGGAGCAGGGTCGGAGGAACCGAGCCGGGTCCCGCAGGCGGCTCCTGCCTGGCCTGCCTTTACGGGCGTGGAGACCGAGGGAGCCGGGCGGAGGGGCTGGGCCCCCGGAAAACGTGCCCGCCAGGATGCCACCTGGTGTCTGATGGGGGCTGGGGGGCCCAGGCCATGGTTATGCCCAGGTGGAGGCGAGGCCCCGGAGACCGAGCGGTGGGTTGTCTGGAAGCGCACACAGCACTTCCTGTGAGTGGGTCAGCACCCCCAAGGGCCGTGCTCCCAGGTGAGGCACCGACGGGAGGGGCCAGACACCCTCTGCCCCCAGCCAGGCCGGCTCCGCAGACAGGAAGCCCCTCGGGAAGAAGAGGAGTAACAACAGAAGCTGACTCCTCAGACCATGCCTCGCTCTGAGGGGCTTCCCAGCCCAGCCCAGTCCAGCCGCCACCTCCAGGGGGCAGAGGGCGGGAGGAGGGAGTGGCTAGAATTCCAGCGGGGGGGGGGGGGGGGAGAGGGGCGCGGGGAGGGGGGAGCTGGGGGGGGGATAAGAACAAACCTTGGCGGGCGGGGTAAGCCACGAAGTCAGAGAGGCCAGGCTCGGCATCAAAGCCATTTGGGGACTGGGCCAGGTCAGACCTGGAGTGGAGCCTTAGGAAAATTCCTGACATTTAATGACCCACCAACAGCAGCATTCCCGTCCTGCAAGGCCAACCCAGCCCGTCCTGGAATCGTTTAAAACAATGGAACAGTAACATCAGAAAACAGCTGCCCGCGAAGAGGGAGACAGAACGCCGTGCACTGGAAATTCACTCCCCCAGCTTATTGCTATTACAAGCCCCCTGCTCTCCCCAGCCCCCCAGTCCCCCCGCCCCCCTCGGCACAACCACCGTTTTCACTGTTTCCCTTTCTTTGGTGCGTCCCGTCCCGCAGACCTCCCAGGCTGAGGTCCCAGGCCCGGCGCCTCCGCGAGCGCGAAGCTTCCGTCTGGCTTTTAAAAATGGGCTCTTGGAACCAAGAAACTCTGACCGCTCCACGTTTTAGAAACGAGAGTCCTCCTGGGTTCCCAGGGGGTCCTGGCACCGAAGGGCAACGTGTTTATACGCCAATTCCCCCGAGCGGAGCCCCGAGAGCCGCAATGGTTTCTGAGGGTGTGATGACTACCTAGCCTTCTGCCGCGCCAGGCGGGCAAACGATGCGTCGAACAGCTTCAAAGGAGGAAAAATGTAAGGAGCTCTTCGCGCCAGGAGAGCTGGCGGGCTGGAAGGGAATCTATTTTTAAATGCCGGGAGGAATCTGTCGAGGCAACGAAGCCACAATGAGCACCACTCCCATCCCAGGAAAGATCCAAGAAACGCTCTAAGTCGTGAAATCGGGGACATCTGGTTGACGTGTGTGAACGAAAGAAGCCACCTGCTAACCTGACAAGCTCAGGGGAGGCCTGTGTGGCGGTCTTGAAAACTCATAGAGACCTGGAATAACCACAAAGGATGGTTTGAAAATTAAATATTTAACTACAAACAGGTTATGGTGGGCAGTCATTCCTAAGCTGATACCTTCCCTGACAAAGATCAACTTAGATCTTCTTTCCTGAGCCCATTTGCCTTTTTGCCTCTAAGATAACATATCTGTGAGATGTCTGGGTAACTTGTAACTTCCTTCCTTTGCTGGAGCCCCTGGGGCACAACCAAATGTGCTGGGCGCCAGGACAGATGCCTCAAATTCCTTCATTATCATGTTAACTGTTCCTGTACCCACCTAAGTGTGTGTCCATCATTTTACTTTTTGTCCAATCCCAGGGGTTTCCCACCGTTTGACTTTATCCAATGAATTTCATGTAGCCCACCTATGTCCCTCCTTTGATGGCAATGTATAAAAATAGATGTAACCCTGCATTCTCCGGAGCATAATCTCAATTCATTGAGGTTCTGCTTCCCGGCATATGTCGACAGTTTGGCTCAAATAAACTCACTAAAATTCTTTACAGGTTTCAATGTTTTTTTTTTCGTTAACACGTGTTTCGATGACAAAGAGTTCATGGACAAAACGAAGGTTGGTTCAATGATAAAACTGAATAGTGAAGCCAATGACCCACAGACTCCATTCCCAAACCGTCCTCCAAGGCAGCTCTCCCCGACACGGCCACAGGCATTGCTGACGCCCGCGTGCGCTCTCAGCACCCAGCCCCGGGTGAGAGCTAGAGGGCCCTCGAGACTCCTGGCCTCCACCCACGCATAGGACACAGGCCCAGAGAGGGGCAGCCACGTGGTCGAGGTCCCACAGCAGCCCAGCGACGGAGGGGTGACTCTGACTGAGGTCCCTGACCCACGGCCAGTGTTTCTACCCAGCCTACCCCACTGGCCTCGGGCAGGACAGATGCTACAATCACCCGCCTCTGAGCTGCGCTCGAGAAGGCGAAACAGCCGAAGCCCTCACCCCTGCAGCACCTGAGGCTTCTAAAGGCGCCAGGTCTGCGGAGAGTACAGACCACCCAACCCAAAGGCTCGTGTCTGCCCTCGTGTCTGCGGGACAGGCACCGGGCGCCTATCCCAGCTTGCCTATCCCCATGGTGCTGGCTCCTTTGCAAGCTGGGATAGGTGAGCCAGGGTCAAGTTCCCACCTCCCCCTCCCCCCAGGGAGACCCTGCTCCACCTACTGAAAGGCCTCCCCTCCCCACCGCAGCCTGGGGCACAGGGCGGCCTGGCCTGGCTTGCTCCGGCCGTGCAGCTGGCAGGCCCAGCCGCGGACGCCAGCGACAGCTTGCAGCCTGTGCTCTGTCCCCTGGCCCACGACGCTGAAGCTACAAGACCAGGCCCACCTCCGAGCCTCCTGCTCCGGGGGGTGAAAGTTTGCTGAAGTCCATGATGTCCAGACCATCTCCATAGCAACGACCAATGACAGGAAACCACTCGGAGGAGCTGGCGGCCTCCCCTCCCTCTCGCGGTCCTTTGGCTCGGCCCCATCCCTCCGCCCCACCCTCGGCGCCCGTAACAACGTAACACGCTTCGCTCTCCGGCCAGGACACCGAAGGAGGTGGAAGTGGGCAGGACATATTCCTCCAGCTCTTGAGGATCCCACTTGGCAGTTAAATAATAGCAAGATGCCTTTAAGCGCTCGCAAATTACGAGTTGAGCCATTTCCCGGGAAGGCGCGCCGTTTAGCAGGCTCGCGGAATTGATGGCTCTGGCCACAGTCGGAGGGGCCGGGCGGGGCGGGGGCACCGCAGAGCGCGGGCCTAGCCACGTGGGGGTCCCAGGGCCTGGGAATCTCATCCCACCAGCAGGACCTGTGTCTCCCTTGAGCTCCCCAGCACCCTGGCTGTGTGCCAGCCTCCCCATGCCAGGGGCACCAGCCAGGCGATGCCAGCAGTGCCCGGCTCCGGCCAGCCTCTGGAGTCAGGGGTCCTGGCGGGGCTGTGGAGGGAGAAGGGGACCCTTGTCCACACCCGGAGGCTGTGGCCGGGCCTCCCACTCGTCCTCAGCAAACACGTCTGCTTTAACAATATACATATTTGTGTTGCTTTCAGAGAGGAAGGGAGAGGGAGAGAGAGAAACAGCAGTGAGGAGAGAAAATCACTGACCGGCTGCCTCCTGCACGCCCCCCACTGGGGACCGAGCCCACAACCCAGGCCTGTGCCCTGACCGGAATCAAACTGCGACCTCCTGGTTCCTAGGTCGACACTCAACCCCTGAGCTATGCCGGCCGGGCCAAAATGGTTTTTAAAATCACGTAACTTATGCCTTACCGCACACCCCACTTTTTCAATGTGCTCTCCCTCCCTGTACCCACACAAGGTCCCACTTCAGAGGCCAGAGCACCGAGGCCCAGAGAGGAAGTGACCGGCTCAGGCGCCACAGCGGGAGGGGGGAGGCGGGGCGCCAGGTCTGCGGTCTCCGGCGCCTTCCCCTCTGCCCGCGGAGAAGGCCGGACTGTGGTCCCGCAAGTGCCTCCCGACCCCGTACCTGCACCTGGGCTTCCCCACAGCCTCCATCTGGGCGGCGGCCTGCGGGCCTGTCCCCTGGAGGGGGCTGGCGAGTCCTGGCCCGGGGACCGGAAGTGGCTCAGCCGAGGCCCATGGCCACCAAGTGCCAGTGCCCGCGGGCAGGCTCCCCACGCCGGGCTCTGGCCTCACAGAGATGCGGGTCCCCACGCTGCAGTGGGCGCCCGAGGACAGCCGCCTGCGTAGGGGCCAGCCTCTCCTGCCAGGATGACGTGGGTGAGGGAGGAGAGGACGGGGCCCCGGGGCCACGAGGGAGGAGCAGACGCTCAGGTCCTGCCCTTGGAGACCCAGGGGTGCGTATTAACATGGAGGCACAGACAGAGCCAGGGGTGCGTACTAACATGGAGGCACAGACAGAGCCAGGGGTGCGTACTAACATGGAGGCACAGACAGAGCCAGGGGTGCGTATTAACATGGAGGCACAGACAGAGCCAGGGTGCGTATTAACATGGAGGCACAGACAGACCCAGGGGTGCGTATTAACATGGAGGCACAGACAGACCCAGGGGTGCGTATTAACATGGAGGCACAGACAGACCCAGGGGTGCATATTAACATGGAGGCACAGACAGACCCAGGGGTGCGTATTAACATGGAGGTACAGACAGACCCAGGGGTGCGTATTAACATGGAGGCACAGACAGACCCAGGGGTGCGTATTAACATGGAGGCACAGACAGACCCAGGGGTGCATATTAACATGGAGGCACAGACAGACCCAGGGGTGCGTATTAACATGGAGGTACAGACAGACCCAGGGGTGCGTATTAACATGGAGGCACAGACAGACCCAGGGGTGCGTATTAACATGGAGGCACAGACAGACCCAGGGGTGCGTATTAACATGGAGGCACAGACAGACCCAGGGGTGCGTATTAACATGGAGGTGTAGACAGACCCAGGGGTGCGTATTAACATGGAGGCACAGACAGACCCAGGGGTGCGTATTAACATGGAGGCACAGACAGACCCAGGGGTGCGTATTAACATGGAGGTGTAGACAGACCCAGGGGTGCGTATTAACATGGAGGCACAGACAGACCCAGGGGTGCGTACTAACATGGAGGCACAGACAGACCCAGGGGTGCGTATTAACATGGAGGCACAGACAGACCCAGAGGTGCGTACTAACATGGAGGCACAGACAGACCCAGGGGTGCGTATTAACATGGAGGCATAGACAGACCCAGAGGTGCGTACTAACATGGAGGCACAGACAGACCCAGGGGTGCGTACTAACATGGAGGCATAGACAGACCCAGGGGTGCGTATTAACATGGAGGCACAGACAGACCCAGGGTGCGTACTAACATGGAGGCACAGACAGACCCAGGGGTGCGTATTAACATGGAGGTGTAGACAGACCCAGGGGTGCGTATTAACATGGAGGCACAGACAGACCCAGGGGTGCGTACTAACATGGAGGTGCAGAGAGTCAGAGGGCTGGGTTCTACGGAGGGTCCACTCCAGGGGGTCCATGCTGCCAACCCGAAGCGGTGCCCTGGGGTATTCTGAGTTTGCTTTCCATTGGACACCCCGAGCTCTCTAGGGACCCTTCCCATCTGCTTTCCTCAATGACTGTCCATTCACCCATCCACCTACACCCCTCACCCACCCATCCACCCACTCATCCGTCAACCCATCCATCCACCCATCCATCCATCCACCCATCCACCCACCCATCGATCCACCCATCCACCTATACCCCCCACCCACCCATCACCCATCCACCCACCCACCCACCTATCCACCCATCCACCCACCCACCCACCTATCCACCCATCCACCCACCCACCACCATCCATCAACGCATCCACCCACCCATCCACCCATCCATCCATCCACCCATCCATCCACTCCACCCACCCACCACCACCATCCAACCCATCCACCCACCATCTACCTACACCCCCACCACCCACCATCCCACCCATCCATCACCTACCACCACCACCATCCACCCATCCACCACCCATCCATCCACCCATCCACCCATCCACCATCCACCCACCATCCACCTCTACCCATCCATCCATCCACCCCATCTACCATCCACCCATCCACCTACCCATCCACCCATCTACCTACCCACCCACCCACCCACCCATCCACCCACCATCCACCATCCACCCATCCACCCTCCCAACCCATCCACCCATCAATCCACCTACCCACCCACCCACCCACCCATCCACCCACCATCCACCATCCACCCATCCACCCACCCACCCACCCATCCACCACCTCCCTGTCCTTTGTCACTCCCTCCCCCTCCCATCCATCTAACCCACACCACACATCTCTGGGTACCTGCTATGTTCCTGGCCCTGGTCTGGGCTTGGAGATGGGGGTGCAGATGGACCTTGGGGAGGCTCTGACCTCCAGGAGCACGGGAGATGTTTGATGAGTGACCGAGTGGCCGAGTGAGCTAAGACGCTCTCCCATAGCCGCACTGCCTGGACAGCTGCTCCCGCCTAATGCTGACGTCATCGCTGTGTCGCCCAGAACCCAGGCCCTGATACTGGGCTGGTTCCAGAAAGTGACTCCACTCTGCTCTTTAGAAACACCAGCATACCCCCCGCAGCGTCCTTCACGGGGAGCTGAGGGTGAACCGGGGGGTGGGTGCCCATGCTGCTGCCCAGGCGGGAGGCGTCACGTGCCAACAACAGGGGCCCCCCTCCAGGGCCCGCTGCAGGAGGGCACGTGGGACCGGGCCCAGGGTGATGGCAGCTGTTTTCTCCCATAGCCGCACTGCCTGGACAGCTGCTCCCGCCTAATGCTGACGTCATCGCTGTGTCGCCCAGAACCCAGGCCCTGATACTGGGCTGGTTCCAGAAAGTGACTCCACTCTGCTCTTTAGAAACACCAGCATACCCCCGCAGCGTCCTTCACGGGGAGCCGAGGGTGAACCGGGGGGTGGGTGCCCATGCTGCTGCCCAGGCGGGAGGCGTCACGTGCCAACAACAGGGGCCCCCCTCCAGGGCCCGCTGCAGGAGGGCACGTGGGACCGGGCCCAGGGTGATGGCAGCTGTTTTCCTCCCGAGTAGGAGGTTTTCCTGAGGACAGATCGCAGCTGGACCCGGGCCAGGCCAGCTTGTCTGACTTTTCTGGGGAGCGGCAGACGGCTGGCTGGAATGCGAGACAGAGCACCCAAGAGACAGGGGCCCCATTTCCCAGCAACGCGAAGAAATGGCCACCCCAGCCCTCGCTCCCCCGCCCCCTGGTTGGCCCCTGCCTCTGGCCCCAGCGCCCCCCTTCCCCGGGCGGCCCGGACCCGCCTCCAGAACCGGTTCCCAGAGCCCTCTGTCCGCAGCGGCCTCGGTTCTCTCTGGGCGGCCTCTCCACGTCTCCCTCCTCCGTGCCCGTCTCTGAGGGCTTCTCTCTGTCCGTGTCTCCTGGTCTGTCTGTCTGTGTCTCTCTCCACATGTCTGACTTCCTGTGTGACCCCTTCTCTCATTCACCCCTCCCCTTCACCCGCCCCGTTCCCTTTTTCCTAAGATCATCCCAAGAGCAGACGTCCCATGACACAAAGACCCGGGACCACGTGTGGCCATCTCCCCTCAGCCACAGGGAAGGAGGGACCTGGTTCTGGCCTGGCCCCTCCTGCTGGGTCACCAGGTTGCAGAGCGCCTGGTCCCAGGGAGCTGATACCCTGGTGGGCGGTCCGGCAGGAATAAACAGACAAGTGGGCAATGTCCCATAGCGCTACGCACGTGAATGAAAGAACAGGAGCGGCGAGCTGGGGGCGCTGTTTCAGGCAGACTGGCCCAGGATGCTCTCCCAAGTAAGGTGACATTGGAACAAAGACTGGAATGCACGGGGAGGGGGGGGGGCGGGGGGGAGGGTTGGTCCCTGTAGGTATCCTGGAATGAGAACAACACGTGCAAAGGCCCTGGGGTAGGACTTCACGCCCAGGCCTACCTGTCCACGCCCAGGCCTGCCTGTACAACACCTCTGATTCTAGGGCCCCTCAGATCCCCACGGCAGCCCTGCTGCCAACTTGATGACTGGGTGTCAGGACATGGGGCCTTCCCAGGGGAATTGGGCAGAAGACACACACACACACACACACACACTCACACACACACACACTCACACACACACACTCACACACTCACAACACACACACACACTCACACACACACACACTCTCACACACACACACACTCACACCCACACACCACACACCTCACACACTCACACCCCACACACTCCACACACTCACACAACACACACACTCACACACACACTCACACACACACTCACACACACACACACACTCAACACACACTTCACACACACACACACACTCACACACACACACTCCACACACACACTCACACACTCACACCACACACACCACACACACACACTCACACACACACACACACACACTCACACACACACTCACACACTCACTCACACATCACACACACACACACTCACACACACTACACACACACACTCACACACACACTCACACACACACCTCACACACTCACACACACACACACACACACACACACACACCAACTCACACACACACACACACACACACCACACACACCACACACACACACACACACACACACACACACACACACACACGAGCTGCTGACCGCTGGGGAGGGCAGGGCCACCCAGCCTGTCTGGGGCTTCCTGCAGCGGGAGCCTCGGCCCCTTCCATCTGTCCCACCCACCCCACCCCCCACCCCCGTCACCCCCACACCAGGGCGGGGCCCTGCAGCCACGGGAACGGGGGCCTTTGCGTCCCCGGCGGTGTGGATCGGGGGCCGGGGACAAACCGCTCGGGGCCGCCTGAAAGCCGCTCCCAGGGCCTCTGCCCCTCTCCGCAGCAGCACGTCCTGCTGACGAGGAAATACACCCGTTCACAGGCCGCGGCGGCGCGTCACAGCCCATCGCATTAACCTCCCGCCAAGGGCGAGCGAGAAGATAAACCAGGATTATCTCGTCACGGCGAATTAAAACAAGGAAAGAAAAGAAAGGCGCGTTCTGAGGGAGATGTAATTGCGAGGTCCCTGCCGCAGGCCGGCAGCTGCCTCCCGTGGTTCGTGGTTTGGAAGAGTGACTGTGGAATGGGGGGCCGGGCCTCGCTCCCCAGACGCTGGCTCCAGACGCCTGTCCCTGGGCCCCTGGGGCAGAGCCCATCAGGGTGGGGGACTGAGCCACGCGCACCTCCCCTGTGACGCCCGAGGTTGCGGGTCGCTGTCAGGAGGGCGAGGACAGCCTCCCGCGCCCACACCATTTCCTCTTCCCACCCTCACAGCTTCCCCGTGGGCCAAGCTGGCTGGTCCTGGTCCTCGGGGCTTCACTCTCCCCATCTGGGAAATGGGACCACAGCCGGCCCTCACCGTGCAGTCCTGGGAGGAGCCGGCTCCGCGGCCATCAGAGCGGGGCTCCCCTGCTCACCGCTCACCCCTGGGCCCCGCAGCCCCTGCCGTCGGGCCAGGCTACACCCGGGCAGGAAGCTGGCACGTTGGGGCAGAAATAGTACAAACTCAAGCAATACTGCTACAGAAGTGACGGCCCTGTTCAGGCTAATTAGGGATTTCATGACGGGACAAGGGAGCAGTGAGCAAGCGTGGGCCTGAGAGCGTGGGCCGGGGGCTGCACGTCACATCCTGGGGCGCGCACAGCCGGGTGACAGCGATGCCGCCGTTCCCTGCTCTGAGCGCGGCGTCCCGGTTAGAAGATGAACATGCCAAAGGGTCATTATGAAGATGGAAGGAAGTGACACCGATCGGAGGAGCTAGCGCCCAGCGCCCAGCAGATACTCAGTGCAGCTCCGTGTCGGCCACGCTCTGCCCCCAACAAGGCCACGTGGACGAGAGAAGTGCTGAGCCGAGTGCCCGAAGCACTGGGAGGTCATCTCAGCTTCTTCCGGGAGAGGCCCTGGGTGTGACTTCTGCGGGCAGACACGGGCACCGGCAGGAAAGACCCTGGAGCAGGAACCAGGTCCCCCACATCAAACCCCCCCCCCCCACCCTCCGTCCAAGGCTGAGCTCTGGCCAGAACGCCAGAGGCCGCTCTGCAACGTGCCGCCACCCCTGGCCTTGGAGAGCAGTGAGATGACCTAGGCAGGCCCAGGGGGGACGCCTGTGAGGGTTCAAGGCCAGGGGTGGGAGCTGTACCAGCACCAGCCCCTCCTCTTGGCCCCAGGCCTGTGGACAGGTGGTTCCACAGGGTTCCCAGTCGGGAGTGGGGGGGCAGGCCCGTCTGCTCAGCTCAACGCATGCTGCGTGGACATTCATTCTGAGTTCGCCACTGAAGAGCCCACGTCGTTTCTACCTGAACCTGTAGCTGCATCCACCTCCATCTCCATCTCCAAACCCTGTGTCTGTCCTCCCTGTCTCAATCTATACCCACCTCCCTCAGTACCGGGAGGTACATCTGTATGTTAGCAATTGCACCTCCACCTCCAGCTGCATCCATCTCATCATCATCTATATCCAGCTCCAGCTCCAGCTCCAGCTCCATCCGTACTTTCATCTCTATCTCGCCTCCAGGTGCCTGGGGCGGAAGGATCTGTTTGGACTATATTTGAACCAAGGTCACGGCCAAGTCTGTATTTCTAGCAGATGGCACCGTTTGTACCCAAAAGCTCTGTGGCTTTGTTTCTGCGCAGGCGGCCTCAGCACTTCCTTTCCACAGGCCAGGCGCGCCAGGGTGGCACGTACACGTGCAGGGTCTCCCGTGGGAGTTTGGCTTGTCTCTGTCTACAGAGTCAGGACTCTCCCATCCGGGACTTCTGAAGGGATGGCGAAGGGAGCTGCTTTCCAGTGTATTCTTATTTGAGTCCGCCAGCGGCTCGGACGAGTTGGGGCTCACACACAGGGAAGCCTGGGCGCGCAGAGCCGGGCGGCCCTCACTGGCAGGGCCTCTCTGCTCAGCTGTTTCCTTTGGAAAATGCATTCAGGCGGAATCTGTCCAATAAATGCCCCGAGAGATAAAGGAGGCCCTGGATCCTTTTAAAGAGTGAAATAGAGCGTTGAAATAGGTCGCATTCCCACGGGTCCCTGACACCCGGATGGTCCGGCACGATCCTTTCCCCCCTGGACGCCGAGGCTGGCAGCGGGGCATGGGGCGCGTGGAGCGGAGGCCGGCCCCCTCCCCGGGCAGCACAAAGGCCACATCCGGAGACGGGTCACGAGACCTGGCTTTAAGTTCCAGCTTTCCCACTTCCGGCCGCGCGGCCTTCGCAGGTCACCTCCATTCTGTGCACCTCCTGCGCACTCCTGTCCGCAAGCCGTCACGGCCAGAGAGGCAGGCCTGAGAGTGGGCGTCACGGGGAGGGATGAGGTTTCCGTGGGGCCGGGACAAGAGGGGGACACACAGGCTGCCCGGCGGCGGCCCCCGGGCAGACCGATCGGGCCCACGGCGACCCTCTTAATAAGCGGTTTTAGCCGTTTGGTTCACGCCCCGAACTCCCCCTCTCCCCTTTCAGCGACTGTCTCTCACACTCACACAGAGCATCCCTTAGAGAACAAGGATCGCTGCTCAGCTCAGAACCGTCAGCCCGGGGCCACCATGACCACGGCCTCCTCTTCCCCGCCAGGACCAGTCACTCTCAGACTGCAGTGCTCGCGGGCACGGTGCTCGAGGCCTGTGCGGCCTGGCTCCGGCCTCCCAAGAACTTTCTTCCTGGTAAGCCCCCTGGTTCCAGCCTCACACATTCCCTACTTTGGTGAACACACAGGTCCTGAGAGCCAGAGACACCTCGAGGCCACCCCTCTCTTCTGAGGTGCTCCCTGTGAAATGGGAGAGCGGCCTCGCCAGGGCAGGTCCAGGCCCCACTCAGGGTCCCTGGGCCAATGTCTGTCGCCTGCCCACCGACGGAGCGCTCCATCCCAGCTCCTCGGACACCGCGCCGGCTGCTGGAGCCCACGCCTCGCTCCTGGGATTGGGGTGACGGTCCCTCCAACGTCATCACGGCGGGAATGAGGAAGACCCTCACCCTGCACAGGTGCACCGTCACCCCGAGAAACCGAACGGTGTCGCCGCGGGGGCGGACCGCCCGGTCCAGACGCGCTTTCAGAGAGAGCGCGAGGAAGAGGAATCCCTACACCTCCAGGTCCCTGCCGTCTCCGGCAAAGCCAACAAGCGCGTCCGTGAGGGATGGGACACCAGGCGCAGAGGAGCCCGCTGCCCTCCCGGGGTCCAGGTTGGCACACTTGGCAGGGAGGGCAGTGCACAGCCACTACCACCAGCCATGTGGTGCCACTGTCCCTCTTCACCCGCTGACCCCCAGGGTCCTCTCCTGCAGAATGCCCATATCCGCCCACAGCCTCGCTGTTAAGAATAAATTAGGTCACATTCTCACAGTAAGAGCCCCCACTGGGTTTTACTGTGCCGCCCTACTGTGTGCAGGTGACTGCACAGACAGCTGAGCGGGCCCCGGGCCCGGGCCACAGAGCCGGCCTTGCCTGGAGAGGCGGCCCGTGCCTCCCACAGAGCGGGGCCGTGTTCACAGCCGGGGAGCAGGATGAGGGCGCGGCCCCCCCACCGGCTCCCCAGGCGCGCCCAGATCAGCGGGTCCTCTCCCTTCCCCCGGCTCCCTGGAAGCCCCCCTCCAGCCACAGCCCTCCACTCCCGCCCACTTCCTCTCGGTGGCCTTGGCCTTTTCGAACGTGGCCGTGAATAATGAATCCCTGTTACCAATTTAGAGCCCGCCTCGCCCTTTATTGTCCTCCCGCTGGTTTGCAAGAAAAACGAACCCCTTGGAAGCACATTTTTCCCTCCATGGATTTCCTGACAAGCAAAATGAAGGTGCTAATTTTACAGCCGCCACGCAGAGTGGCCCCGGCTCACCGCCCTGAGGGGGGCCGGGAGGACAGGGAGGAGGGCAGCTTTCCAGAAAGTTCTAATTCCTGGGGCGGGGTGTGTGGGCAGGGCGGGGCCTTGGGGCTGACCCAGGTGGTGCTCCTCCCCCCTCCCCTCCCCCTGGGCAGCCTGAGCAGGCCTCTGGCTTCTCGGGGCTTCGGGCCCCTCCTCGGGGCACCAGGAGGAGAGATCTTCTCTGCCGGCCCCTGGGAGGGCTTGTGACCTGAGCATGCACAGATGGGCGGTGATGCGGGCACCCAGCGGGCCCCACCGCTCTGTCTCCGCCCTCCCTTCCTGCAATGGAAGGTTCTTCACCAAGAACCTTCTGGAACACTCGGGGGAGTTGTAATTCCTTCCCCGTCCACACTTCTCTGCGTGAGCTCAGAGCTGACCTGCGCCTACCAGGCCCCCGAGGCTGGGCGTGCTCCCCTGTGTCCGGGACTCAGCCCTCTCCCCCTGACACTGCTCTGCCAGCCCGGGCAGGCACCGTGGACACAGGAAAAGGGGGGACACAGGGCTGCCTCCCTGGGCTTCTGGGTCCCGTGGGGGTGGCAGTGTGGACAACCAGGGGGGGGCGCCCAGAACGCCGCAGAGCCCTGAGCGGCAAGGGAACAAACCCAACCCCTTCGCTGGCCTGTGCTCTTCTCTCCTGCCCCAAGTCCCAGCCGCCTCCTCTTCCTCACACACACACACACACACACACACACACACACACTTTCAAGGTCAGCTCAAGGTCACCCTCCTCCAAGAGCTCTTTGCTAGTGACTGACGCTCATTGACTTAGGCCCTGGCCCTTCTCTTGTCCCGGCCGAGGTGTGGCTACACCAGTCCCCAGGCTCGGCAGGTTCAGGCATTGCTTGTCAGCTTCCTCACCCCCCTCCTCATCTCACACAACCCCCTCAGCCCACCAACCGCCACCCACATAAGCTCCGAGATTCTCAGGATCTAGGCTGGCCTCCAGCCTCACCGCCCGCCCCGTCGGGGACTACGGGAGAGCTGATGCCAGTGCTGAGCTCAGCTCCTGGCCGGCGTGAAGGCTGGGGAGTGAGCAATGAGTGGGCTAGTGAGTGAATGAACCTGAAGAGATGAGCCTGTGCAAAGGTGGGGCAAGCCAGCTGTGGTCAAGACTGCAGGCTCTCCACTCAGACCCAGTCCCACCTCTAGCCAGCGCGGCCTTCTCTGCTCCTCAATGTCCTCATCTGCAAGATGGAGAGAACACAATAAAATAGAACGTACTTCAAATACATCCTTTGGTGGTGATGATGGCAATGCTGGTGGTGATGATGTGAGTGGTGCTGGTGGTGGTGATGGGGATGATGATATAGTGGTGATGGGGATGGGGATGATGATGGAGATGTGATGGTGATGATGTGAGTGGTGCTGGTGGTGGTGATGGGATGATGATATGGAGTGATGATGGTGATGATGTGAGTGGTGCTGATGGTGGTGATGGGGATGATGATATAGTGGTGATGGGATGGGGATGATGATGGAGATGCTGATGGTGATGATGTGAGTGAGCTGGTGGTGGTGATGGGGATGATGGAGATGATGATGGTGATGATGTGAGTTGGTGCTGGTGGTGGTAGGGGATGATGATATAGTGGTGATGGGATGGGATGATGATGGAGATGATGATGGTGATGATGTGAGTGGTGCTGGTGGTGGTGATGGGGATGATGATATAGTGGTGATGGGGATGGGGATGATGATGGAGATGCTGATGGTGATGATGTGAGTGGTGCTGGTGGTGGTGATGGAGATGATGATGGAGATGATGATGGTGATGATGTGAGTGGTGCTGGTGGTGGTGATGGGGGATGACGATATAGTGGTGATGGGATGGGGATGATGATGGCGATGATGGTGGTGATGGGGATGATGATATAGTGGTGATGGGGATGACGATATAGTGGTGACGGGGATGGGGATGATGATGGCGATGATGGTGGTGATGATGTGAGTGGTGCTGGTGGTGGTGATGGAGATGATGATGGAGATGATGATGGTGATGTGAGTGGTGCTGGTGGTGGTGATGGAGATGATGATGGAGATGATGATGGTGATGATGTGAGTGGTGCTGGTGGTGGTGATGGGGATGATGATATAGTGGTGATGGGATGGGGATAATGATGGAGATGATGATGGTGATGATGTGAGTGGTGCTGGTGGTGGTGATGGGGATGATGATATAGTGGTGATGGGATGGGGATGATGATGGCGATGATGGTGGTGATGGGGATGACGATATAGTGGTGATGGGGATGGGGATGATGATGGCGGTATTGGTATAACCTGCTGGAGGACGGTAAAGGAAGCCACAGATACTGAGGACCTGCTATGTGCCAATAGCTACCGCGGAGGTTATGTGCCAGCTGCTGTGCCAGCTGCCTTACAATCCAATATCAAAGGGCTTCTTTGTATTAAATGAAGATTCACATGAGTTAGCACAGTGAGTGCTCCATAAATGGAGACTGCTATGACAATGACATGGTGACAGTGGTGGTGATGGTGGTGATGGTGGTGGTGATGATGGTGACAGTGGTGGTGATGGTGGTGGTGTGGTGGTAGATGATGGTGATAGGTGGTGGTGGTGGTTGGTGGTGATGGTGATGGTGGTGGTGGTGGTGGTGATGGGTGGTGGTGATGGTGATGGTGGTGATGGTGATGATTCTAGAATATGATGATGATGTTGGTGGTGTATGATGGTGGGTGGTAATGGTGGGTGGTGGTGAGGTGGTGGTGGTGGTGGGTGGTGGGTGGTGGGTGATGTACTGAGTATAATGATGATAATGGTGGTGGTGATTGGCAGTGATGTGGTGGTGGTATGTGGGTATATGTGTGATGATGATGGTGGTGTGTGGTGGTGATGATGGTTGTGGTGTGAGTGGTGTGATGGTGGTGTGATGGTGGGTGGTGATGGTGGTGGTGGTGGTGATGGTTGGTGGTGATGATGGTGGTGATGGTGGTGTGATGAGTGGTGGTGGTGATGTGGTGGTGGTGGTGTGATGGTGGTGATGGTGGTGTGTGAGGTGGTGATGATGGTGGTGTGTATTGGTGATGGTGGTGGTGGTGGTTGGTGGTGGTGGTGATGGTGGTGATGGTGGTGTGGTATGGTGGTGGTGGTGATGGGTGGTGAGGGTGGTGGTGGTGTGGTGGGTGGTGATGGTGGTGGTGGATGGTGGTGGGGATGGTGGTGGTGATGGTGGTGTGGATGGTGGTGATGTGGTGATGGGGTGGTGATGATGGTGGTGTATGGTGGTATGTGGTGATGATGGTGGTGGTGATGGTGGTGGTGATGGTGGTGGTGAGGATGTGGTGGTGGTGGTGATGGTGGTGGTGGTGGTGATGATGTCAATGATGATGATGACGGTGGTGCTGGTATAACATGCTGAAGAATGGTAAAGAGAGCCACAGATACTGAGGATGTTATGTGCCAGCTGCTATGACAGCGGTCTTGCAATCAAATATCAACATTCTGAACTTCGTAACGGCCTAATCTGGTGACCTGTGACCTGCGTGAAGCACCCACGCTCTGGGCCTCAGTTTCTCCTGGCACACAGGGCAATGCCCATTGGTCCGGAACTCCTTCCGGGGTTGTCACGAAGTTCAGATGCAGTAAGGAAGCTGAGCGTGAAGTGCAAAGGGCTCGTGTGTGTGCAAGAGCCTGGGCCCATGCACCGGGATGACCGAGGAGAGGCCACGCCCTCCCTCCGGGGCCTGTCCCGCATCTGCACAATGAGGTGGTTGATTTCCACGGTCTTCCAGACCCTCCCAGCTGGGAGGCGCTGAGCCTGTGGCCTTGGGGCAATGACTCATTTCCGAGGGGAGCAGTGAGCACTCAGGTCTGGGCTTGGTGGGAGTGTCGAGAGGGAACCTTCATTCCTGGGGCCCGCGCTTGGAACAACACTTCACCTCAACGATGCTCTGGGTGAATGCTGCTGTTCCCATTTAATGGATGAGGAAACTGAGGCCCAGAGAAAATGGGAGAGCTGCCGAAGAACACACAGCTGGGTGTGGGGCAGAACGTGGCGCCCAGGTCTACCTCTGATCATGTGGGTTCCGCAGGACACTAGAAAGTCCAGCCTGGATGCTGCCCTGCAGGGACTCAGCGCTGGCTGCACAGCCCACGCCAAGGGCCGCCACAGTCCCCACCCACTGGCCACCACGCCCCCAGACCACAGCCCCCACGCCACAGCCCCACACCACAGCCCCACACCACAGCCCCCACGCCACAGCCCCACACCACAGCCCCCACACCACAGCCCCCACGCCACAGCCCCACGCCACAGCCCCCACGCCACAGCCCCACGCCACAGCCCCCACTACGCACAGCCCACACGCCACAGCACCCACGCCACAGCGCCCACCCACAGCCCGCACTGCCACCACCCAACGACCACAGCCCCCACGCCACAGCCCACGCCACAGCCCCACACCACAGCCCCCACACCACAGCCCCACACCACAGCCCCACACAACAGCCCCCACGCCGACAGCCCCACGCCACAGCCCCACGCCACAGCCCCACACCACAGCCCCCACCACAGCCCCCACGCCACAGCCCCCACGCCACAGCCCCCACGCCACAGCCCCACGCCACAGCCCCCACCCACACCCCACACCACAGCCCCCACAGCCCCCACCACCACAGCCCCACACCACACCCCCACAGCCCCCACAGCCACAGCCCCACGCCACAGCCCCACAGCCACAGCCCCCACAGCCCCCACCCACAGCCCCACACCACACCCCCACACCACAGCCCCACACAGCCCCCCACGCCACAGCCCCACACCACAGCCCCACCCACAGCCCCACGACACAGCCCCACACCACTGTGTCGGCCTGACTTCCCTCCCATGTGTTTGTCATTTCTGCTTCGTTGGCTCGAGCCGGCTGGGTTCACCCTGCATGATCCTGTGATTCTCGTAGGGCAGAGCCTTTCCCAAACCGCGGGGGCTGGCTGAGAGGCCTGGCGCCTGGCGCGGTGGCTGCGCGCTCCACTCCCTCGGCCGGCGTCCCCTCTCTCCTGTTTGCTTTGGATGCAGAGCCGCTGCGTCTGCGGCTCGATGGCACCGGGAGCCCTCAGAGGAAGCACAGCCGCCTCACACTGTAAACAGCTCCTGAGCCGGCGGCCTGGGCCCCGCGGCCAGCCCCTCGCCTGGGCCAGGCCGATGGCAGTCTGCACCCCAGCTGTCACCAGGCTGATGTGTGGCCAGGCCCACCACCCTGAGCCGCGCCGGTCCCCACACCGAGGGGAGAGCCGAGTATGGAGGAGCTCTTGGGCCGGGGAAGGCTTAAAGGACAACTGAGCCCATCTGGCCACAGCGGACCCTGGGGGAGCCTGCCAGTCTCCCTCCCGGAGGAACTGGCTGAGGGGGTCCCTTCCAGGGCTCAGGGCCGTGGCTGCAGGCGGACGGGACCTGGATGCGAGCAGGCAGAGGCCAAAGCCCCAGCACCATCCCTTTCCCGTTCGCCCCGGTCTCTCCCCAGAGGCCACAAAGCTGAGCCAGTCAGGCGGACACAAAAGGGAAACGCGGCTGGCGCAATCCCAGCGGGGAGTCCCCCCCCCCCCGCCCCCCCGTACACACAGCCCCAGGCCCACATCTGTCAGCTGGCTGTGCGCTGGGGCACGTGGCTCCCTGGCTGAGGGCCGCCGGGCACAGCTGTCCTCCCCTCCCCTCCCCACGAGGCTGGGCCGCGGCCCCGGCCTGGCCGGCCCTTTCCGAGTGCGTTTGCGGAGACCCAGGCCGGGCTCTGAGAGGTGAGGGGGATCCAGGCGAGCGGGGGCTCCCACGGCCTGGGTGACAGAGGCCACGCTCCCCGGTGCCTCCTGGCCCTTTTCCTGACCCGCCTGCCCACACTCCGCCGCCCCGAGCACAGAACTGCCCGGCTCTGGGCACGCACGGGACCTACTCTGCCCAGGGCATCCGTGTGCTGAGGGCAGGGTCCCCTCACTGGCCTGCACTCTAGGGGTGCGGACAGACAGCCTGGGAGGTGGTATCCACGTGGGACCAGCACAGGAGGGCCCTGCAGATACCAGTCAAAGACTGAGTGGGTAGAACCTGGAGACCACTTCCCTCTCCGGAATGGGGAAACTGAGGCACAGCTCCAGCAGTGAATGGGATCAAGGGCTCCAGCTGGTTTGTGTGGGGCCTCCCACCGACCAGGCCTGGCTGCCTCTTCTGCTGAAGACCTAGGTCTGGGCCCTGCCCCACTTCATTCATTCACTCACTTATTCCCTCACATTCATTTTTCATTTTACTCATCCAATCATTCACTCAATCACTTATTTCCTCATTCTTTCACTCACTCATTCCCTCACTCACTCACTCATCCCTCATTCCTCACTCACTCATTCCCTCACTCACTCATTCACTCACTCACTCATTCCTCATCACTCACTCATTCCCCTCACTCACTCACTTCACTCATCACTCATTCACTCACTCATTCACTCACTCACTCACTCATCACTCACTCACTTCACTCACTCACTCATTCACCTCACTCACTCACTCATTCCTCACTCACTCATCATCACTCACTCACTCACTCATTCACTCTACTCACTCACTCACTCATTCACTCACTCATCACTCATTCCCTCACTCATTCACTACTCACTCATTCACTCACTCATTCACTCACTCACTCACTCATTCACTCACTCATTCACTCACCACTCACTCACTCATCCTCACTCACTCACTCACTCACTCACTCACTCATTCACTCACTCACTCACTCACTCATCTCACTCACTCACTCATTCACTCACTCATATCACTCACTCATCATTCACTCACCACTCATTCACTCACTCACTCACTCACTCATTCACTCATCTCACTCACTTCCTCACACCCTCACTCACTCACCATCACTCACTCACTCTCACACTCACTCATTCACTCACTCACTCACTCATTCATCACTCACTCACCCCACTCCTCACTCACTCACTCACTCACTCATTCACTCACTCACTCACTCATTCCTCACCCTCACTCACTCACTCACTCACTCACTCACTCACTCACTCACTCACTCACTTCACTCACTCACTCACCCCTCACCTCACTCACTCACTCATTCACTCACCTCACTCACTCCTCTCCACTCCACTCACTCACTCACTCATCACTCACTCACTCACTCACTCACTCACTCACTCACTCACTCACTCATTCACTCACTCACTCATTCCTCACTCCCTCACTCACTCACTCACTCACACTCATTCACTCACTCACTCACTCACTCATTCCCTCACTCACTCACTCACTCACTCATCACTCACTCACTCACTCACTCACTCACTCACTCACTCATTCACTCACTCACTCACTCATTCACTCCATCACTCACTCATTCACTCACTCACTCACTCACTCACTCACTCACTCACTCATTCACTCACTCACTCATTCACTCACTCACTCACTCACTCATCACTCACTCACTCACTCACTCATTCACTCACTCACTCATTCACTCACTCACTCACTCATTCACTCACTCATTCACTCACTCACTCACTTCCATCATCCTCACTCACTCATTCACTCACTCACTCACATCCACTCACTCACTCACTCACTCATTCACCTCACTCACTCACTCATTCACTCACCATCATTCCTCACTCTCACTCACTCACTCACTCACTCATCACTCACTCACTCACTCATCCTCACTCCCTCCCTCACTCACTCACTCATCTCACTCACTCACTCACTCACTCACTCATTCACTCACTCACTCACTCATTCCCTCACTCCCTCACTCACTCACTCACTCACTCATTCACTCACTCACTCACTCACTCATTCACTCACTCACTCACTCACTCATTCACTCACTCATCCACTCATTCCCTCACTCATTCACTCACTCACTCACTCACTCCCTCACTCACTCACTCACTCACTCATTCACTCACTCACTCACTCACTCATTCACTCACTCATTCACTCACTCATTCACTCACTCACTCACTCACCATTCACTCACTCACTCACTCACTCTTGGCTGATGAGCACCTCCCGCGTGCCAGGCTCCTCCAGGTGCTGGACACAGACGGGAGGCCCCTGATGCCTGGGGCACATATGTTGTGGACGAGGCCGCCACAGGTTGGATCATCAAGCACAGAACTCACAGCTGTGGGGAGGGCCTCCAGGTGGGTGCCTGATGTGTGTGGGGCAGGGGCCTGGGTGGCAGGGCCGGTGGCCAGAACAAGCGTGAGCAGGAGTGGGTCTTGCCCGAAGACCGTCCCGAGGCCGAGTGCGGCTGAGCCAGGGCTCCGGGGAGGATGGGGGAGGACGGGGAGCAGGCAGGTGGCGCCTCCCGGTTCTCCAGTGTCTGCCCTGCAGGGAGCTCAGCCATCAGTGTGACGCCCGGTCCACCAGGGTCACCGCCGGCCTCGGGGGCCAGAAAAGACCCTCCCACCAAATCGCCCCACGACGAGGAAGCTGAGGTCCAGGAGGGGCAGCCAGGTCTGAGGGCAGGGCACTGCAGGCCCCGCCCGCAGCATCCACGGGCCCCCCTCACCAGAAACCCCGGGCAAACAGGAGAGGAGCTGCCCCGCCCCCCTCCCTGGGCCCCTTCTCCGGGCTGTTGGAGTGGGAAGCAGGGGGAGTAATGGTATTTGCTAAACTAATTTCAAGGATCAAGAATTTCCAGATGTTTCCCTGTTCCCGCCCCTCCCCACCTGGCCCCTGTGCCTTCCTCATGACCGCCCCTCTGGCGGGGAGGGGGACTCCCCGGGACCCTGGGTGTGGCTGAACGTCTGGCTGATGCTGGGAGCCCGGGGATTCCTGGAAAACCAGAGCGATTTTCCAGGCCGACGGCTGGAGCCAACTCGGAATCCACCTCCAAGAAGCTCGGCTCCAGGCCCAGCTGGGTGGGGGCGAGGCCGGGGGGGGGGGGGGAGGACGTGGGGGAGGCTCCGGGGGCCTAGCGCTGCCAGCCCACCCACATGACTGCTAAGCTGAGCGACTCGATCGATGAGCCGATGAATCGACGACAACGCCCAATATGGCTGAACACTGTCTGCATGCATCTAGGGTCACAGCAACCTGCCAAGTGGGAATTACCCCCCCCCCATCTTACAGGAGACGGGGCACCATGCCATGCGGAAAGGTGCCCCAGGTCACCCCAAAGCTGGTGGCAAAACAGAGGTTTGCACCCTGGCCAGTCTGTGTGAATTCTACACGGGCTAATGCGAGGGTCTGGAGGGGGCGGGAGAGGGAGGGGGCGGGAGGGGGAGAGAGCAACTCTTCCCCTGAATACTTGACGCCAATCATTCTGATTCTGTCCTCCTGGCTGGCACAGGCTGGGGGCGCCCCGGGCACACCTGTGCCACGCCTACGACGCTCGGTGCCCCGCCTTGCACGGGGACTGGCTGGGATTCCTGCTGTCATAGCAGAGAGACGGGGGACCAAACACAGCGTCCCTCCGAAGGAACCCTAAGCTGTGGGCACTCGGACAGTGGCACCCTCTCCACAGGGCCCGTTCCATGGGCAGGGCTCCGAGTGAGGGGGCGCCGGCCGCGCCCCGCCGGCCAGCGAGGAGCCGCGCGTGTGGCCCAAAGGCACGCGGCACCGGGCTCCTCTGTCCGTGGCCACGGCAGATGTGGGGAACCCACGTAAACATGGCGTGTGGGACACATCAGTGTGTGCGGAGGGCACACAGGGGGGGCTCCCCGGGTCTGTAATGTTTCGCTCCTGTCCACAATCCCAAACTCATCTGCAAAATAGTAACATCTGTCTGACCCCGGGCCACGGGCCGGTGACACTGTGTCCGGAGACGGAATTGTTTCCTGTCGCAGTGTTCCTGTGACGGGCGTCCCCAGCCGAGTGGGGGTTCCTGTCCTGAGCCTGTGACGGAAGGACACGTGGGCACCCTGGGCCCAGGCCTGGCACGGACACCCTCCACAGGCCTGTGGGTGGCGGCGGGCTGGCGGGCGTTAGCAGCTGTGATGGCGAGAGGCAGCGTCCCCACAGGCTTGGCCCCGGTCATGGGCACGAGGCTGTGGTCGTGGCCAGCGGGGAGTCAGACGCTCTCAGACCACAGCCCCTCTGTGCGTGCCCGAGGAGGTGGGGGGGACGGACCCCCGGCGCCCCAGCGGCCCGCCGTCCTCAGAAAGGGCAGGCGGCCTGGTCTGCCGAACCGAGCGGGCCCCTGGGAAACGGCCCGCACCCCAAGTGCATCGGACCCTCCACGTTCACAGACACCCGGTGAGGACGGCGGGGACAGGCCACACGTGCCCGATTCACACGCTGGTGCCCGGCCCCGGACCGCGGAATGCGGCCTGACGGGAAGTGGGGTGGGTTTGCAGGTGATTAGCCAAGAGGAGGTCACGCTAGAGCAGGGCGGGCCCCGATCCAATGGGACCGTGTCCTTCTTAAAGGGGACACTTGGACGCAGACGCACGGGGAGAACGCGATGGAGATGCAGGCAGAGAGGAGGTGATGTGTCTACACGCCAAGGACCCCCGTAGATGCCAGGCAACCCCAGCCGCCGGAGAGAGGCCCGGGACAGTCTCTCAGCCTCAGAGGGCTCCAGCCCGCCCATACCCTGGCCTGGCCTTCCGCTCCCCCACCCCGCCCCTCCGCCTGGCCACCCCATCACGCAAGCCTGGCTTCCCTCCGCCCCCTGCCCTGTCCTCTCAGGCCCCAGGGCGATGGCCGGTCCTCCGTGTCCTTTCTCCATCCTCAGAGCCACATCCTGGATCAGGCACCTGCTCTCACCTGATGTCTCAACAGCAGCCCAACAGGTCCGCCTGCCCGGCCTGCCTCCCCCGCAGCCTCCCCCTCTCAGTCCAACACCTGGCCTGTCCGCCTCCTCCCACATTCCTCCTCCCAGCCGGCAGCACATCCTGTGGGCTCTACCTTCACACGGACGCAGAACCCAGGCCGCCGCCCACCGCTGCCCCTCAGCCCCTCACTGTCACCTCTCACCCGCCCTTGCAGCGGCCTCAGCGCTTCCTGATGCTCTCCCTGCTCCCCCCCCCCCACTACTGCTGTCCCTGAGAGCTCCCCGCTCTGACCCCACCCCACACCTACTGTGCCCTCTCCCCTTCCTCGTCACCTTTCCCACTTCACGCCACGGTTATCTTTGTTGTTTCACTCCCGCCTCCTGCACTCATCCCGGGACCCGGGGGTTCTGTCTGTTTCGTTCCCTCCAATACTCCGCACCTACAGCAGTGCCCGCACACGCCGCGCTCGGTAACAACCACTCCATCTGTGCCGGAGCCACGTCAACCAGGGCGAGCCGTGGCGCTTCGGGTCCCCTTTCCCCTCTCCTAACCGAACAAGGAGCGCTGCCCACCCACTGCTGCTCCCGGTGCCCGCGGGCGGAGACGGCCCGGCCTGCAGGGGAGGCTGCCGCTCGCACAGGTGCTTTCCCAGCGCCCCCTCCCGGGGGGCGGGCCGACAGGGCTGGCTATGCTGATGGCCGGGATGGCACACCCAGCACCCCGCGCCAGGAAGCTGTCTGTGGGAAGGTACCTGCCCCAGCTCTCAGAGGTGCAGGGAGGGACCTGGGGCTCAGGACGGGGCCCCACGGGCTGGTGCCAGGGCGCTGGGCACACGGGGGACCCTCCAACAAGGTTGGCGCCCTGAGATCAGGAGGGACGGTCCCAGATGCTGGAGGTGTGTGTGCCCACGGCCTGGCCCTCACAGCCCCACACATGTGTTCATGCGGCCACGTCTGGCCATGCTGGTCTCGGCCCCTCCCCATCCGGCGGGCTCTGCAGCGACACGGTGGTGAGATGGCCCTGGAGCTGGGGCCACCGCGGCTGCGAGGCTCTGCGCCCCCTGAGGGGCCGGGCTGTTGGGACGAGGAACTGGGTCTGCCTTTTGAAGCCCCTGACCCCTGACCCTGAGCTCAGAGCCGTGCTCACTCGAGACTGGCCGGTGCCCAGAGCTTCACAGACAGCGTCCAGCGGCGGGGACACGGGTGCCCCGCCAGCGCCCAGGTGCCTCCCCCTGACCCCTGACCCAGGTGTTGCCCACGAAGGGCCTCTCCACCTCCGGGCCGCCCAAAGCCAAGGTTAATCTGAACCACAGGCAGCATTTAAGGTCAAGGTCGCGGTGCCCAGGACCCTGAGGCCGTGGGTAGAGGGAGCCATGCCCCTGGGAGCTTGGCGGTGCTGACCCCGGCACCCGGGATGGGACCGTGTTTGGGAACAGGAGGCAGGTGTAACCGGGAAGGTGAGGTCACCTGGCCCGGGCGGGCCTGGTCCAATGACTCACGTCCCTGCAGAGAGGGACAGTGAACGCAGAGACACACAGCGCAGGGAGGGGCCGCGTGGTGAGGGCGGCAGGGGCTGGAGCGGAGCCAGCCCCGCAGGACAGGACACCTGTCCCCCCGGAACCCACGCGAGGCCAGGACCCGCCAGGCTCGGCCCGCCCTGCGCCCTGCGCCCAGGCTCTGGCCTCCCGCCTGCGGAGGTCCCAGGGGGCGTCGGGTGCAGCGGGAGTGAGGTGCCGTGGGCCCAGGGGCCTGAGGGTGACAGACTGTGAGGTGACAGTCCTGTTCCCATCGCCCTGAGGCTTGGGCTCCTGCCAGGCTGTGCCCCATCCCACGGGGCACGTGACAGCGTGAGGGGAGGGAGGGGCCCCGCGGCGCCATGGGGCGGGCGGGGAGGCCAGCCCACCACCCTCACGCGGGGAAGATGCGGTGCGGGCTGCCAGCACCCCCCACCCAGCCCCGCTCAGGAATCCCCCCCCCCCCGCTCCTGCCCTGAACTATGCCCGCTCACCCACGCGCTCCCACCTGCTGGCATGAGTCACGGCCTCCCACTCAGCTCGCTGGCACCTCACCTCGTGCTGCTGCCTCCCGCCCTGCCAGCTCTGCCAGGCCACCCTCGGCCTCTGTGCTGCGGACCCAGGCCTGGCTGCGGGGCCCGGCCCGGCCTCCCCGGGGCTCCCCTGGCCCTGGCCTCGGGCTGCCCTCTCTCCAGGCCCCTCCCGGGGTGCCGCTGCCAGGCTGCACAGATGTGGGTAAATCCCACGTCCCCCTCCTCAGAAGCAGCAGTGACTCCTCGAGGGGACTCGGCAGCTCAGGGGACAGCCCGCCTCACCCCACAGCTGCTGCGGCTCCCTCCCCACGGGCTCCACTTGCCCACCCGGGGCCCTCACCCTGCCATGTGCCCTCCTGGGGCTCCCCCTGCGAACCCACTTCACCAAGCGCTGTGCTCACGGCACCTTCCCAGGCTCGGAGCGCCACCCCCGGCGCCAGCACCCACGCCCACTCCCGGCGCCGACCTCTGGCGCCCAGCCCGCCCACTCAGCCCCGCCAGCTCCCGGCGCCCACCCCGCCACCTCCGCACCAGCGCCGCGCCACCCGGGCCACCCCGCCCACGCCCGCCGACCTCCCCCCTTCTCCCGCTGCCCTTTACTCCAGAGGGAGCATTTCCAAAGACATTAGAACGGTCACTTGGCACGCACACGTTCACGCTCCGTCCCCCGCACAGGAATGTCCGCCCTCACTGAGCCCCCCGCTCACCCCTGGGGCCACGCAAACGTGTGAAATGAGTGGCGGTGTGAACGCAGCCTGGGCCCCAACGTGGCCCTGAGGGCAGGCGGGTCCTGGGCAGGGGACAGGAGTGTCACCAGGAGAAGGTGAGGAGAGGAGCCTGGGAGGGGCAGAGCTGTCCACGGGCAGACGTTCCCGAGCACAGGCCGCGAGCCCGCGGGGCGGGGCTGGGACCAGATGTCCCCGTGGCGCCCAGGGCCAGCGCCTTCCCCTGCCCCACGGGCCTTCCTGACGCTCCCAGCAGCTGCCGCCTCCCCCGCTCTCCTCCCCCACCGGCTCCAGACCGGGGTCCCTCCAAGCCCCTCCTCCCGCCTCCCCCACGGTGACCCGGCTTCCTGTCCCCGGGAGAAGAGGAAGGCGGTCCAGTAACGTCCTCAGACAGAGCTTGTAGGGAAGCACAGCCAACGCCGCACGGGTTCGAACTGCGGGCGGCAGATGGACACCGGGCGTGCGTGTCCGGCACTTTCTGCAGGGCTGAGACCAGCGCAACCTGGGGTGACGCCCCTGGGGCCACACGTTAGCAAAGTCTTCAGGGGTGTCAGCTCAGCACATGCAAACCCTGGGCCCACAGGCCCTCCGGGGTGCCGCCCACAGACACAGAGTCTGTGCGCGACGTGGCGCCGCCCAGAATGGGCTGAGCAGCGGAGTGAATGCCCCGCCCCGGGGCTGCCGTGGACAGCAGATGGTGCTGGGGTCCCACACAGAACGCCACCCAGCGTGAAGGCACCTGGCCTCGGGGCGGACGGCAGTGCTGTATCACCGTCACTGTTCCCCAAGCGACAGGTGCACGGGGTGATGTGGGGCGTCCTGGTCCCTCGGAGACGGGGAGGAGGGACCGTGTCTCCAGCCAGCTCCCCGGGCCGTAGCCCGCGTCAGGAATCTACGCATGTGCAGATGGATGGACGGGGACGGAGGGCAGCGACGGGGACCACAAAGCAAGCGGGGCCAGTGCGGCTGAGGCAAGGTGGCACAGGGGTCCTGACCCTTTTCAACTGCTCTAAGTTTAAACTACTATCTATCATATATATATATATATATATATATATATATATAAAGAGAGGTAATAAGCTAATTGGTGCTAATGGTGTCCCAGTCACGACCATTCAACAGGCTGCCACCGCCGGGGGCGGCCCCCCCAGCGGAGGTGCACGCAGGCCCGCCGCACCATCCAGCCCAGAGCAGGGGCATCAGGACGGGCGGGGCTTCGGCAGAGAGCTCTCAGCACTCCTGTGCCGGGGTCTGAAGGGGCAGAGAGGAAGGGAGAGCAGATGGGTAGTTAGGGGGATCAGGCCAGGAGGGAGTGCAGATAGCAGTTAGGGGGATCAGGTCAGGAGGGGAGAGCAGTTAGGGGCATCAGACAGCCAGGAGAGCAGTTAGGGGCATCAGACAGCCAGGAGAGCAGTTAGGGGCATCAGGCAGCCAGGAGAGCAGTTAGGTGCATCAGACAGCCAGGAGAGCAGTTAGGGGCATCAGGCAGCCAGGAGAGCAGTTAGGGGCATCAGGTGGGCAGGAGAGCAGTTAGGGGCATCAGACAGCCAGGAGAGCAGTTAGGGGCATCAGGCAGCCAGGAGAGTAGTTAGGGGCATCAGACAGCCAGAAGAGCAGTTAGGGGCATCAGGCGGCAGGAGAGCAGTTAGGGGCATCAGGCGGGCAGGAGAGCAGTTAAGGGCATCAGACAGCCAGGAGAGCAGTTAGGGGCATCAGGCAGGCAGGAGAGCAGTTAGGGGCATCAGGCAGCCAGGAGAGCAGTTAGGGGCATCAGGCAGGCAGGAGAGCAGTTAGGGGCATCAGGCAGGCAGGCAGGTGAGCGCTTAGGAGCCAGTGGTTCTGGATTGCGAGAGGGGTCCCAGATTGGAGAGGGTGCAGGCCAGGCTGAGGGACGCCCCCCCCCCCCCGCCCCGTGCACGAATTTAGTACACCAGGCCCCTTAGTACGAAAATAAAGCAAAACAGCCACTGAGGGCGGTGGGGCTCGCAAAGGCCGAGGGCCGCCCTGGGGGTGTCGGTGCCCTGCAGCTGACCCAGCGTTTCCGCTCCTAGAAAAATCCCAGCGGAGACAGGAATGCGGGTGCTCCCAACGTGGGCGGGTCCCTGCTGCCCCAACTGGAAATGACTCCCACGCCCGGGAGGGAAGCACGGGAATGCACGGGGGTGCCGTCACCCAATGGAGTGCTACGGAAAATGAGGCGCCAGACCCACCGCTCCTCGCCACAGCGCAGACGAGTCTCGAGGACCCGGCGTTGCACCCCGGAAGCCAGACACCAAATACTTGGGGATCCGGGCAGGAGCGGGACTTGGGGTGACTGGCGGTGCCCGGGGCTGCTGGGAATTGGCGCTATTCCACCAATTCAGTTGTGGACCTACGGTGAGCTGAACACTTAGAATTTGTGCCTGTTCCTGTACCCATGAAATATTCCAGTAAAAAGTAAAAAATGAGGAAGTCCAAAAGGAAAAGGCTCCTATATACTTTTTAAAAATAAAAGACAAATTCAGTATTTCACTTGTGGGTACTAGGCCGGAGGGATGCAAAGATGAGGAGGCTGGCCGGCGTGGCTCAGTGGTTGAGCACTGACCTATGAACCGGGAGGTCACAGCTCAATCCCCGGTCGGGACACATGCCTGGGTTGTGGGCTCGATCCCCAGCAGGAGGTGTGCAGAGGCAGCTGATCAATGATTCTCTCTCATCATTGATGTTTCTGTCTCTCTCTCCCTCTCCCTTCCTCTCTGAAATATGTATACATACGTATATAGATGGATAGGTAGACGTATATATAGATGCACAGAGATGAGATGTCTTAGCCTCTGGGGATCGCAGCATCCGTGGTGGCAGGAGCCTGGCAGCACCATGGGGCTGGGCTGTGAGGGACCAGCCGACTGGCACCACCTTCCACCCCAGAGAGCAGGGCCGTGCCCACAGTTCCCTGGAGGACCCCAGCAGATCCACAGCATCGGGAGACACACTGGACGAAGGGCTGGCACGTACAAAGCCTGGTGACATGAACCGACGCCCGCCTGCCCAGGCCCACCTAGATACGGTGCCCGCGTCTCCAGCGCCACCCTGGCGGCAGGGAAGCCCCCAGCTGCCACCCGCAGCTGAGAGCCCAGGCGCACCTCCTCCCGAGGCCGGCCCCACCTCCCGGCCAAAGGAACCGCCATCCTGGGACGTGGTGTGAGGTGCTCAGAAATCTGTTCCCCATCGATGTTCCCAACCGACAGGGAGGAGGCCCGCGGGCCAGCCCTGTCCACATTCCTCCACGGGGCGGCCGCACCTCAGGCCTGGGCGCCGACCCACATAGCTGGGTGCTCCCGTGCGCACTGGGGGCCCGGAATCCGAGCCGGGGCACTGCGCCAGGGGCTCACCCCCACCAGGGGATCCGGCGGCCCAGGGCAGCCCTTCCGGCCGGGCCCTGGCGGGGTCCCTGTTGGGCAGCGAGCCACAGGATCAGGCCGGCGGCCTGGCTCTGGAATTCTCCAGTTAATAAACAGGACCCAGTCGGGACACCTGTGTGCCCGCCGGGCGCTGACTCTCTGGCCCAAGAACTCTTTCTTAAACACGAAGGAAGGAAAATAATAACAAAGGACGCGGGGATGAAACAGCCTGCCGGCCAGGCGAACTTTCAACCCACACCCTCAGCCCACCGCGGCCCAGCCCACACCCTGGCCAGGTTCCAGCAGAAACTGACTTGCCGGGGAGGTGGCTGGGCGCCCTGGCCACGGAGGAAGCCCTAGGCCCTACGAGACCACCCAGCACAGCGGCGCGGCCACGCGGAGCCAGCCACCCCCATGCCGGCCAGATGCGGCGGACAGCGGCTGGGGTCGTTGGCCGTCCCTGACATCATTTAATGTTCTAGCAGAGAAAGGAGGGGCTGCCTTTATGTACCTCCCAGAGGGGCAGAAACTCCCGCTCCCAGCCAACAGGTCAGGACAGGCCTGAGCCGGGGTGGAGGTGGAGGGGGCGGAGGAGGGGGCGGGCGGGGAGGGCCCCAGGACGGGGCCTTTGAGTGCGCTCCGCTCGAGCCGTTCCGACAGACAAGTCCCAGTGTGCCCAGGGGGAGGAGGGCCTCACGGGTGTGCCGGGCGGAGGGCTCTACAGGGAGGCCGGTGTGGGGAAGCCTGGGCGGAGTCAGGCTGTGCAGGAGGCGGCCCGGAGGGCGGGGTCCCGGAACAGCTGCCCAGGGGCGGGGCCGGTTTATAGCAGCAGCCCGGGTGCTGGGCACACCGGAGCCACCCACCGAGTCACCGAGTCACCGAGCAGCATGCTCCCTGCCCTGCTCCTCCTGCCCAGCCTCCTGGGGGCCGCCCTGGCCAGCCCCGTGCAGGGCTCCCTGGAGTGCACTCAGGGCTCTGCCGCGTGGTGCCGCGACCTGCAGGCCGCAGCCCGGTGCGGGGCCCTGGGGCACTGCCGCAGTGCCGTCTGGAGCAAGCCCAGCCCAGGACCTTGCCCTGTGACGTCTGCCTGGATGTGGTGGCTGCTGCCGGCAACGGCGCGAACCCGAACACCACAGATGCCGACGTCCTGGCTTTGGTGACCAAGACCTGCGAGTGGCTTCCCGGCCAGGACTCTTCGGCCAAATGCAAGGAGATGGTGGAGCCCACAGCTCGGCCATCCTCAGCATGCTCGGGGGGCCCCCGGGCAGCGCCCCCCCACAGGTGTGCACCGCGCTCACCCTCTGCCAGCCGCTGCAGAGCCTCCCGGCCACCCCGGGGCCGCTCTCCGAGGAGGACACGTCCGAGCTGGTGGCCCCCTTCATGGCCAACGGGCCGCTCAGCTTCCACCTCCCGCCGATCCCTGAGGACCCCGTGTGCCAGGACTGCGTCCGGCTGGTCTCCCGGCTCCAGGACGCCGTGGGCTCCAACGTGTCCGCGCTGGCCGACGTGGTCACGCGGGAGCAGTGCAAGTCCCTGGGGCCCGACGTGGCCCTCATCTGCAGCGACTACATCCAGCGGCTCCTCGGCCCCGGGGAGCACATGCTGAAGCTGGTCCTGCCCGAGGAGACCTGTGAGAGGGGCGGCTTCTGCGAGGCGCTGCAGGAGCCCCCCGAGCTCGCGGTCCCCTCGCTGGAGCCGCTGTCCGGGGGGAGGAGGACCGAGGTGCAGATGCAGGCCGGCCTGACCTGCGAGGTGTGCCTGCAGGTGGTCCAGGAGCTGGACCAGTGGCTGGACTCCAACAGCACCGAGGCCCTCATCAGCCAGGCGCTGGAGCGCGTGTGCTCCGTGATGCCCGCCTCCATCGTCCAGCAGTGCGTCACCATGGTGGACACCTACAGCCCCTCCCTGGTGCAGTTCGTGACCAGAGTCCCCCCCGAGAAGGTGTGCAAGGCCATCCGGCTCTGCGGCGGCGGCGGCCGGCGGCGGCGCGCCCGGCGCTCCTCGGACCCCGCGCCACCCTCCTGCCGCCCTTGCTGGACAGGGACAACCAGGGCAGCTTCTGCAACGGCTGCAAGCGGCTGCTGGGCGTGTCCTCCCGCAACCTGGAGCGCAAGAGCACCAAGCGCGGCATCCTGCAGGCCTTCAAGGGCGGCTGCCGCATCCTGCCGCTGCCCTACATGATCCAGTGCAACCGCTTCGTGGACGAGTACGAGCCCGTGCTCTTCGCCACGCTCTCGGAGATGATGGACCCCGCCGCCCTGTGCGCCAAGGTGGGCGCCTGCCACGCCCCCCGGGCCCCGCTGCTGGGCACCGACCAGTGCGTCCTGGGCCCCAGCTTCTGGTGCGCCAGCCCCGAGGCCGCCCAGATGTGCGACGCCCTGGAGCACTGCCAGCGCTTCATGTGGAAAGTGATGCCCTTCAACACCGGGGAGCCCGAGTGCCCCCCCAGGGGGCCCTCCGCGCCCTGACCCCGCGGGGACCCCACTCCCGTCTCACAGCGGAGAACTGAGGCTCGGGGCGGGAGGCTGCCGAGGAGCAGGGCCGAGGCGCCGATCCCCATCCTCACCACAATGCCCGTGGCTCTGCCCTTGTAAGTCTCCCCCAGCCCGGAACGAGCTGCCGGGCCTGGCCCCGCCCGGCCACCCGCCCCTCAGCCTCCATCGCTGTGATGGGCTGACAGCGGGCCCGTCGTGGCCTGCTGGTGCCCGCTCCGTCCTCTGCTGATGAACCAGCCCGGCGGGGTGAGCGGAGGCAGGGGAGAGGGCGGGGCAGCGGGGCCACCACAGGAGGGGCCCACCCTCCTCTCCAAGAGCTGGGGGCGGGGCTGTGTCTCCTCCCCAGCCACCCCCACTTGCTCAGGCCAGCGCTTCTCGTCCCGGGGTCCTGCGGGTGGTCCCGAAGGTGTGTGAGGTGTGTCTGTGGGCCTTTCTGGGGAGGAGGCTGGGACGCTGCATCTCCCGGGGGTGCCGGCTCCACAGTCCTTCCCCCGCCTCAGCCCACACGGGGCCCCAGACATCCCGCCGCCCTGGCCCCAGGCGGAGGGGAGCCTGCGCTGCCCTGTGAGGAGGGGAAAATGTGCCGGGTCTGGAGTGGCTTCTGGGCTGCGGAGCCTTTGGTGGTGAGCAAATCCTTTCACCTGTCGGAGCCTCAGTTTTCAATCTGTAGAATAGGGTGATCAGACATGTCTGGTGGGGATGGTGACACAATTCAAGAGAGTTTCTCCCCCAGGGACCACACACGTCGTCTGCCGGGCCCCACAAAACCCGGCTCAGGTCCCCCGGAGAATCTGGCTGTGCAAGCGCGGAATAAACGAAGCATCTCCAAACGCCGCCTGCCGTGTCCTCATTCCCCGGCAGGCCTGCTCCCTGGGTCCAGCAATCGCCCTCTCTGCCCCCCGGTGTCCCCTCCTGCGGGAAGTCCTCCTGGACTGGTTTAGCCACCCGATGTTTCTCTCCAGTGCTGTGTCGTCATCGGTTTCCTGTACCCTCTGCTGCCTCTCAGCCCACACAGGGGCTCAGACCTCTGCATGTCCCTGAGGCCTGGCCGGGTGACGCCTAGCAGCTGCCTTCAGACAAACCCTGTGGAACAAGAGGAGCGGTGCCCAGCCCGGCGGGCAGGGGCCTGAGCGGGTGCTCTTTTCCGAGAGGCTACGCCTGAGCCCTTAGTAAATGCCCAGGCCCGACCTCTGCCCCAGGACACAGGCGAGCTGGGCCGGGGCTTCCTCAGTGTGGTTCCGTGGCTGACGGGCGGCAGCCCTGTGAGACTGCGGGTGATGCCACGCGGCTCCCAACCCGAGGCCCAGATGTGGCCATGGATGGCAGCTCTGCACCAATTCCACCAACCACGGGGTCCGGATGTGAGGGCTTGCAACTGGGGGCTGTGTGCAAACCACGTCCCAGGGCTGGCCCACAGTCCCCAGGGCTGGCCAACGGTCCAGGGCTGGTCACGCTCCCCAGGACTGCCAGTCCCAGGACTGGCCCACGGACCCAGGGCTGGCCCACGACCCCAGGACTGGTCCACGCTCCCCAGGACTGACCCACGACCCCAGGACTGGTCCACGCGTCCCCAGGACTGGCCCACGGACCCCAGGGCTGGCCACGCCCCAGGACTGGCCACGACCCCAGGGCTGGTCCACGCTCCCCAGGACTGGCCCACGGACCCCAGGCTGGCCCACGGACCCCAGGCTGGCCCACGGACCCCAGGCGCCACGTCCAGGACTGCCCCGGACCCCAGGGCTGGCCCACGGACCCAGGACTGGCCCACGGTCCCCAGGACTGGCCCACGACCCCAGGGCTGGCCCACGGACCCCAGGGCTGGTCCACGACCCTCAGGGCTGGCCCACCTCCCCAGGACTGGCCCACAGGACCCAGGACTGGCCCACGGACCCCAGGACTGGCCCACGTCCCCAGGACTGGCCCACAGACCCAGGGCTGGTCCACGGCCCTCAGGGCTGGCCCACGCCCCCAGGACTGGCCCACGTCCCCAGGGCTGGCCACGGACCCCAGGACTGGCCCGGCAGGCTGGTCACGCTCCTCAGGGCTGGCCCACGCCCCCAGGACCGGCCCGCTCCTCAGGCTGGCCCACGTCCCCAGGACTGGCCCACGGACCCAGGCTGGCCCACGGACCCAGGACTGGCCCACGCTCCCCAGGGACTGGCCCACGGACCCCAGGGACTGGCACAGACCCAGTGGCCACGGACCCCAGGACTGGCCCACGGACCCAGGACTGGCCCAGAGGCTGTCCATCGGCCAGTGGTGTCCCCTCTCTGTGAGACGGGCAGCAGCCGCTCCTCTGACCTGCTGGGGGGACGCCTGCGGACAGTCGTGTGACGGTGTTTCGGGGCTGCCTGTGAGAGGCCGGAGGTGCCGCCACACCGCCCCGGTGACCCACCCACGCAGCGATGAGATGCCGTCCAGGACCCTCCGGCCCTGAGCTCACCACCTTCCCCAAACCAAGCGCCCTGTGCTGGGCGGGTGGTGGGGTCCCCGCATGCCCCTTCCCTCTGTCCACCCCACCAAGACTGGGAGCCAGCGACAACTGAGGGGAAGCTCAGCCAATGCGCCCGTGTGTTTGTCCTCCAAGGACAGGGCCCAGTGGCCACCACAGAGGGCTTCCCACATGCCCAGCGGGCACTGCCCAGGACTCAGCTGGACCTCACTCCTCGCCCTCCACAACCACCAGGAGGAAGATACCACTATCATCCCACCTCACGGATCAAAAACAGACCAGAGAGGTTCAGTAACTGGCCCAAGGCCACACACAGTAGCCAAGCAGGTGTGTGGGACCCTCACACCCACTGTACCCAAGAGGCTGGAGTTCAAGTCCCGACTCCACCACCCGAGACCTGGGCCTCAGGATTCTCATTCCTAAAATTCCTAAAGGGGCCTCCCGCCTCCGGAAGGGCGGGGTCCTCGGCCGGGGTGCGTGGGAGAGGCGAGCTCGTGAGGCCGGCGTCAGGGAGGGGGCTTTTACAATCCCTCCTCCCGCCAGACCTCTGTCCGTCTTTCCAGGGTTCAAGCGTACTGTCTTCCTCTCGCAAATCTCCCTCCTAATCAACACCTGGGGGTTTCAGGGGAGACAGCCCGCTCCCCTCCCCCAGCAGCGAGCCCCTTAGCCACTCTCGGCTGCTTATCCTTTCCCTCATCAAATTCCTTCTAGGTCAGAGGCCGGGGGAGGGACATTCGCTGAGGCGGAGGGGGCCAGGGACGAGGGGCCGGCAGGGACGCAGGGACCCGGACACCGGCCTCAGGTCCCCTGCGAGGTCCCCACGGAGCTGTCCTCCCGGCGAATGGAGGGCCGGGCAGCGCCTCCTGGGCTGGGCGCTCATGATGTCACCATCTCCCCCAAACCCTCAGGCTCAGGGGGAGCCGGGGGCGAGCGCTGGGCACACACGCCCGTCTGCAGAGACGTTTTGCGGAATCTTAATCCACCGCAGCCAGCAAGGGCGGACCGGACAGCCGTGCCTTCTCTGTCCTCTGCCTCCGTCTCCTCCCCGGAGAGACGGCCCCGCACCCCCAAACACAGCCCCCCCCCCGCCCCCCGCTTTGGACGCACTTTGTACACCAGCCGGGGCGCAGGGACAGGCCGGCCCGGGGCTCCCGCCGGAAAGAAAGCAAGTTCCCGCCTCCCGCCAGCCGCCTGCCGGCTCGGAGCCAGGAGTCTCTCTGGGTCCCCGCCCAGCCCAGGAGGGACTGGAGTGGCTCCGGCAGGTGTCGCGATCGGGAGGGGCCTGGGTGTCAGGGTTAGTGCCCGGGAGTTTCACCCCCTCCCAGACCAGCTCCTCAGGTCGGCCTGCCGGCGGGCCCAGGAGAAAGCCTCGGGAAGGAGGGAGCGGGCCCTCCCACGGGCTGCCTATTAGCGTCACCCACGTCTGCGGAGAAGGGGAGAAGCTGTGCGCGTTGCCCACAGCCAGACCGGCCGGGCCCGAGGGCTGCACAGCCAGCGGCCACTCCCCAGGAGCCAGGGGTGGGCACCCGGCAGCGCGGACAGGGCGCGCGGCTGGAGCAGGGCGGCTGTCGGCTGTGGGTGATTTGGGTTTGACAGAATGTGGACTGTGGACGGACGGACGGACGGACGGACGGAGGCAGCAGGGAGGGCCACACGCAGCCCCTGGAATCCTGCCCCACGTGGGGCTCTGCCTGCACCTGCCCACGCAGCCCCAGCCCAGCCCACGGGGGCCAAGGTCAGGGAAGGGGGGCTGCCCTCCCTCCTGCTGATCCCACACCCACAGGGGGACACAGCACCCTGCCGCTCCGCAGGAGGGGCGCCCACTTCCAGGAGCGGCGGGCGGGGAGCCGGGGCGCGGGCCTCCATGCGGACAGCAGTGCGGCGGGACACGCAGGGCCGGGGCCGTCCGCAGGGGAGCTGATGTGCGGGGACGGGACCTCCCCGGGCCTTCCCTGCATGTCCCTCACCCAGCCCCTGCTGGGACCCTCCTGGGAGGCATTCCCGCCCCCACAGGGCGTGGGCCCAGCCTGGAGGAGGGGCTGCTACAGTGCCCCCGCCATCCGGGCACGCGGCTGGGCTCCCCGAGCCGCAGCTCCCCGCCTCGTCAGAGGCTGCGTCTCCCCGCCGGGTCAGCTGCGTCGGCCCTGGTCTACAGCCAAGAGGCAGGGCTCCGGGCCACGCTGGGAGACAGAGCAGGCCGCAGGGCCACCTGGGCGCAGGCCAGGATCTCCTCGCTACAGACAGAGCTCGCCAGTCCTCTCGGCTCTGCAATGCTCCGCTGTCAGAGGGTTTTCCGAAGGGAGATGCGGTTACTACCCATTGTTCAGAAGAGGAGCCAGAGCGGGGTCACACCCACTCACCAGCTCACACTAGTTTACACCGCTCACCACCTGCTCACACCCACTCACCAGCTCACACTCACTGTTTACACCGCTCACACCTGCTCACACCCCTCACACGGCTCACACCGCTCACACCAGCCAGCCGGGCCGAGGGCGCACATCTCCGCCCAGCCTTCTTCAGGGACTTCCCTCTGAGAGGCTGAGTGGGCCGCGCTGGGGGACTTTACACCAGGGACATGGGCCGGCACAGAGCCAGGCGGGTGCGTGGTTTTGTTGTTGCTCCTGGAGTACCAGTTGTTGAACACTTCCCAGCACCACACAGTCCCCAAGCTCCAGGACTCAACAGCGGGAGGAAGCCTGATGCCCTGAGCTGACGGTGGGGCGGCCGGGGCCTCCCTGGCACTGACTCTGCCAACAGCATGCCAGGCGCGGGGCGAGCTGGGCGCTGGCCCGTCCGCACCCTGAGCAGCTCCCAGAGCAGCCGAAGAAAAGGCCCGTCTCTCTGCTTCCAGCTCCCTGCTGGACCACCTTGTGCCAGGCACCGTCCCAGGCACGGGACGGGTCCCAAGAGCCAAGCACATGGGCACGGAGGCTGCCGCCCAGTGGGGCAGGCGGACCAGCCCTAGGAAGGAACAGCACCAACGTGTGAATGAAAATGTCACTAAAACGATGTCACCACAATAATGCGTTTAAATTCTGAGCGATTACGATAAACGCGGCGACGAGAAGCCACGGGAAGTAACTGCATCTCGAGGGAGGGGACCTGAGGCAGGCCGCGGGGAGCTGGCTGAGGACGCGGCATTGGACGGACCGGAGCCTGGTGTGTGTGTGTGTGGGGGGGGGGTCCAGGAGGGGTGAGCAGAAGCAAAGGCAGGGGGTGCAGGGGGTGCAGAGGCAGGGGAGGGGCCATGCTGCAGGGAGGGGTGCGAGGGTGCAGCATGGCTGAGAGGCGAGGGCACTGCCCGGGCACCCCGTGGGGCACAGGGGCCTCACAAATGGGAGTGTGGAACCAGCCCCGAGGCCCGGCCTCCCAGACGCTCAGCCTCCGCGCTGTCCGGTGCTGTCCGCTGGCCCACAGCCCCTCGGGGCCGCCCCCGCGCCCTGGCCGCGCTGACCCTCCACCCAAGGCCGGCCGGGGCTCCCTCCTCTAGGTTGGATAGGGCTGTTCCCTCTCGGACCCCCAGGACTGGCCATGGCCTGAGGGCAACGACCACAGGGAACAGAGGTCAGGAGCGGAGATGGAGGTCAAGGGTCACGCCCTAGAAGGCTGGGTTCCTCCAAAAGTGCGCCTGCCCCACCCCGTGTCCCCACCTCTCCCAGCAGAGATCGGGGAGGAAACAGGCCCATTTCACAGGTGGGCAAACGGCTCAGGAAAGCTAGAGGCCGGCCTCGCCAGTCAGACAGCAGAGCTGGGACGCATGGCAGAATGGGTACCATAACCTCCCGAACGCCACCGTCGCCAGACTGTACCCCCAAAGCCTACGGCAGCCGCAGCACGAAAGGCAGCTGCACGCCATCCCCGCTGTGCAGACTCACCAGGCCTCCCGCACAGCCCGCTCCTCCTGCAGACAGACAGACAGACAGCCACCAGGCCTCCCGCACAGCCCGCTCCTCCTGCAGACAGACAGACAGACAGCCACCAGGCCTCCCGCACAGCCCGCTCCTCCTGCAGACAGACAGACAGACAGCCACCAGGCCTCCCGCACAGCCCGCTCCCCCTGCAGACAGACAGACAGCCACCAGGCCTCCCCCACAGGCCGCTCCTCCTGCTGCAGACAGACAGACAGCCACCAGGCCTCCCGCACAGGCCGCTCCTGCTGCAGACAGACAGACAGACAGCCACCAGGCCTCCCGCACAGGCCGCTCCCCTGCAGACAGACAGACAGCCACCAGGCCTCCCCCACAGGCCGCTCCTCCTGCTGCAGACAGACAGACAGCCACCAGGCCTCCCGCACAGCCCGCTCCTGCAGACAGACAGACAGCCACCAGGCCTCCCGCACAGCCCGCTCCTCCTGCAGACAGACAGACAGCCACCAGGCCTCCCGCACAGGCCGCTCCTCCTGCAGACAGACAGACAGACAGCCACCAGGCCTCCCGCACAGCCCGCTCCCCCTGCAGACAGACAGACAGCCACCAGGCCTCCCCACAGGCCGCTCCTCCTGCTGCAGACAGACAGCCAGCCACCAGGCCTCCCGCACAGGCCCGCTCCCTCTGCAGACAGACAGACAGACAGACAGCCACCAGGCCTCCCGCACAGCCCGCTCCTGCTGCAGACAGACAGACAGACAGCCACCAGGCCTCCCGCACAGCCCGCTCCCCCTGCAGACAGACAGACAGCCACCAGGCCTCCCGCACAGCCCGCTCCTCCTGCTGCAGACAGACAGACAGCCACCAGGCCTCCCGCACAGGCCGCTCCTGCTGCAGACAGACAGACAGACAGCCACCAGGCCTCCCGCACAGCCCGCTCCCCCTGCAGACAGACAGACAGCCACCAGGCCTCCCGCACAGCCCGCTCCTCCTGCAGACAGACAGACAGCCACCAGGCCTCCCGCACAGGCCCTCCCTCTGCAGACAGACAGACAGACAGCCACCAGGCCTCCCCACAGGCCACTCCCTCTGCAGACAGACAGACAGACAGCCACCAGGCCTCCCGCACAGCCCGCTCCTCCTCCAGACAGACAGACAGCCACCAGGCCTCCCGCACAGCCCGCTCCTCCTGCAGACAGACAGACAGCCACCAGGCCTCCCGCACAGCCCGCTCCTCCTGCAGACAGACAGACAGCCACCAGGCCTCCCCCACAGGCCGCTCCTCCTGCTGCAGACAGACAGCCACCAGGCCTCCCGCACAGCCCGCTCCCTCTGCAGACAGACAGACAGACAGCCACCAGGCCTCCCGCACAGCCCGCTCCTGCAGACAGACAGACAGCCACCAGGCCTCCCGCACAGCCCGCTCCCCTGCAGACAGACGACAGACAGCCACCAGGCCTCCCGCACAGGCCACCTCCCTCTGCAGACAGACAGACAGACAGCCCACCAGGCCCTCCGCACAAGCGCCCAGCCTCGCTCCTCCTGCAGACAGACAGACAGCCACCAGGCCTCCCGCACAGCCCGCTCCCCTCTGCAGACAGACAGACAGCCACCAGGCCTCCCGCACAGCCCGCTCCTCCTGCAGGACAGGACAGACAGACAGCCACCAGGCCTCCCGCACAGCCCGCTCCTGCAGACAGACAGACAGCCACCAGGCCTCCCGCACAGGCCCCTCCTGCTGCAGACAGGGCGCCAGTCCGAGCACCGCACTGCTGTCCATGGCAGCAAAGCCAGCGGTGCCAGGGACCCCCAACGCACTGGGGACCCTCCCGACATGCTGGGGACCCCCCAACATACTGGCTGCCTGCACCCCACAATGCTGCTCGCCCGTAAGCCGGTTTATGGCTCCATCCTTCAAAGCACACTCATGCGAGGTTCATTACACACCCGGAAACAGAGTTTTCCTCACGTGCCTTCCACGCGGGAGGTGATGAGGAGGCACTGACTCCCCAGGCAGAGCGTGGCTTTAATGCCAAGGGCGGGAGACTGGCTGTGCTCTGCACCCAGGGAGGGCTGGGGCGGGGGGCAGAATAGGAGTGGGGAGAGTGTAACGTCCTGGCCCCACGGCAGACACAGGAACAGGCCTCTGCACTCAGCTGGGTGTGGAGGGCGAGGGGAGGGGGATGAGGCCTTGTGGTCCAAGCTCCTTGTCAAATGCCACCTGCCCCTCCACACTCCGCTCTGCCAGCGGCCTAACCGTGGCTCCCTGCCCCCTGAGGTCGCACCCTCCTGCCCCTCCGAGGCTGCAGCCATGTGATCGCGCTAATGCGTAGCTCCCCACCGCCGGCAGGACAGAGCGCCATCCTCCGGGGCTGGCGCACCAAGCCCTTGGCCCCACACCCCCTGGACTGGCCAGCAGTCTCCCACTGTCCTCGCTCGCGTCCCATGTCAGCCCCTCCAGCTTCCTAGGCCCTCCCACGCCGGGCCTGTGCATGCCTCCGTCTCTGCACATAATACCTCCTCTGTCTAGCCTGCCTTTCCCCTGCCTGTCTGCCCGGAAAACTCCTATTCATCCTTCAAAGCCCCGTTCAGACATCGCCTCCTCTGAGATGCCCACGCACCCTCTCCTGCGGGATCCTCAGCCCGAGATGTTGGTCCCCCACCAGTCTCTTCCTCTCTAACAGCGTTGGTGTCCCGTTCCTGGCCAGGCCTACGACTCAGCGAAGGGCCAGGATGCTCCAGAGATGTTTACAGAACGCAGTGATCTGAAACCGTGACTCAGCACCTCCGCCAACCTCGGTGTCCGTCAGGCCTTCACGTGACCAGAGACACAGAGACAACCTAGGGGCCGCCGTCTCCGGATGCCTTCATGCCCCGGCGGTCAGTGCAACAATAGACCCCTAACATGTTCTCACCTAAATAAAGCCTGCAGCTCGAGCTCACGTCACCGTATGGCCACAGGGATTGCGCTGATGGGACTAAATTAAGAACTCTGAGATGGGGACGTCATCCTGGATCGTCGGAATGAACCGATCTGACCACAGGGGTCCTTAAAGGGGAGAACCTGCCGGCGGGTGTGGCTCAGTGGTTGAGCGTCGGCCTATGATTCCCACTTGGGGCGCATGCCCGGGTTGTGGGCTTGATCCCCAGTGTGGGGTGTGCAGGAGGCAGCTGATCAATGATTCACTCTCATTGGTGTTTCTATCTCTCTCCCCCTCTCCCTTCCTCTCTGAAATCAATAAAATTTTTTTTTTAAAAAAAAAAAAAAGGGGAGAAACTCTCCGAGCTCTGGTCAGAAAAAGGGGAGGGGGAAGAAAGGGTCAGCGAGTCGGCCCTGCGGGCTGTGAAGGCGAGGACAGCTGGAGCCAAGGAACGCAGGGGCCCCAAGGGTGGGAGGCGGGGAGGCGGGGAGGCGGGGAGGCGGGGAGGCGGGGAGGCGGGAGGGATGCAGCCCGTGAGCACCCGGGTTTCAGCCAGTGGGACCCACACAGGACTCTGCCCTCCTGAACTGCAAGTGAATAACCCTGTGCTGTTTAAGCCACTACGTTTATGGTAATTTGTTACAGCAGCAGAGGGGAAAATAATAATAATAATAACGCACCCAGCTCCAGCCTGGCTCTTTCCCGGGGGTCCCTTCCCCTGCTGCACTGCCCTTCTCTGCCTGGTGAACTCCTACGCATCCTTCAGAACCCATTCCCATGGTCCCACTTTTGGGACCCTGTCCCAGCGTGCCCTGGGGTAGGCCTGGCACCACATCCCCGCGCTCAGCCGTGCCCCGCGCACGCCCTGGAGGGCGCCATCCGGGACTCCGTCCTCCCCTGGTTGGCGTGATGCTGAACGGCAAGCGCCCGGGCTCTGTTCACTCGGAATCCTTGGTGCCGAGAAGAAGTGCCTGGCGCACCGCCGGACGTCGGGAGGCCGCTGGTCAATGACGGCGCGGGGCGTGTATCCCTGACATCTCTCCACGCCCACGGTGGCAGCGGCGCAGGCCTGAGCGAGAGCATCGGGCGCAATAAACAGCGCCCCCTCCCCGGCTGCGCGCACCGCACGCCCATGAAACGGCGCGGCGAAAGCACGCGGGAGCAGGACAGTGTTTCCTGCATCACACTGACGCGGGTTCAAAATGTGTAACACACGCCCTGGCCGGTGTGGCTCAGTGGAGAGAGCGTCGGCCTGCAGACTGAAGGGTCCCGGGTTCGATTCCAGTCCAGAGCACATGCCTGGTTGTGGGCTCGATCCCCAGTAGGGGGCGTGCAGGAGGCAGCCGATCAGTGATTCTCTCTCATCATGGATGTTTCTATCTCCCTCTCCCTCTCCCTTCCTCTCTGAAATCAATGAAGATGTATTTAAAATGTATAAAACGTGTCTCTGTCGGCATCTTAAACAGACTCTGAGACTATTCATCTCCAGCATTAACGGGGTTAACACGAGTGGCTTTTATACCCCGTGCGTTTTACAGTCCGCAGCGTGTCTGTGACGGCCATGCACTTTGATTCCTCACGTGAGGAGCTTTCAGGGAGAATCCCTGGGAGGGACTCGGCAGCACCCTATCAAGGACCCTATAGACGGTCAAGGGCGTCCCGCTGGGCCGCGTCCTTGTTACCACTGACCCACGAGCGGCACTTGGTGGTTTCCATTTGCGCAGTAAACCCCTGGCTCACATCTGCCTAGACACACGGGAAACCCCGCCCAGCACCCAGAGGAGACAGGAGCGGGGGCGGTGGGAGAGCCCCGAGAAGGGCCGGACCCCGACAGGAGGGCTCCGGCGAGCAGACAGCTGAGCACCGTGGAGACGGGAACAGGGGACCCGGGAAGCAGGGAGGAGTCCTTGAGGCCTGGAGCTGGGGTGCAGAGGCCCCATGGGGGGTCCCTTACCAGATGGAGCGGGGGGGGGGGGCAGAGAACCCTAGAGGGCGAACCCGAAGTGTGCGGAGGACCGAGGAGACGGGCCGGGCTAAGCGCAGGCCCGAGAACGAGACCGTCCAGAGAACTCCGCAGCCGCTCCCCACGGAGCGCCGCCGCTTTCCGCAGAGAGGCAGCGGGACGAGCGGGCGGGGGAGGCCCTGCCGCCAGCGCACCCCGTCCAGGGCCCCCGGCGCGGCTGCGCTGGCGCCATCGCCGCCAGAGAAACCAGATCCCCCGCCCACGGTCAGAAAGCTGAACGCAGAACAAACCTCCGCTCCAGGCAGAAGCCGCCAGGCCGCTCCGAGGAACCGGGGCTGCCCACTTCCTGCCTCACTTTCCCCGAGAGCTCTCCCGGGGGGGGGGGGGGACGCTTCCAGCCCACAGGCCTGGGGAGACCACACACAGGACACGCCACGTGGGTGAGTCGGGTGGGAGGTGGCTCCCGAAGGGCAGGTCCCACACAGCCGCCCGGACTTGGGCCCAACCAGGACAGAGACGGCCAGAACGTCCCCATCGCCTGCCGAGGCCGCAGCGGCTCCTCGGTGATGCAGCCTCGGGGAAGGAAGGCTTTCGGTATCCGCTGCCCGTGGATCGGCAGGACCTGGCAGGGTGAGCGCTGAGAAGAGCAGGGTGAGCACCCTGAGCACTGCTGTGGCCACGGCTGCTTGAAGGCCCTGAGCAGGGAGAGCTGCCCTGAAAGAGGGAGACTACGGTGCCCAAGGGCCCGAATTGGGGCTTCTTCCAGGAAGCCTTCCCTGATTGCCACTTCCTGTACTCAGCAGAGAGGAAGTGTCCAGTGCTTCCCTGGTTCTCTTGGACCCTTCACAGTGCAGATTCTATGCCGCCATCCTGGGTTGTTTGCTTATCTGCACCCACTACTGAACTGTGAGTCTTGGAGGTCGTTTATCATAGCTCACTCAAACCAGAGCCTGGACGGATGGATGGGGAGGGAGGGAGGGAGGGAGGGAGGGAGGGAGGGAAGGAGGGAGGGAGGGAGGGAGCGAAGGAGGAAGGGAGGGAGGAGGGAGGGAGGGAAGGAGGGAGGATGGAGGGAGGGAGCGAAGGAGGAAGGGAGGGAGGATGAATGGATGGGTAGGGGATAGATGGATGGGCAGAGATGGAAGGGTGGATGGATGGGGAGTGAGGGGGTAGATGGATGGATGGGTGGATGGATGGATGGATGGATGGATGGATAGGTGATGAATGGGTGGGTATACAGGGATGGATGGATGGGGGATGGATGGAAGGATGTGTGGGTGGATGGTGGATGGATGGTGAAAATGAATGGGGGATGGATGGAGAGATGGATGGGGATGGATGGGGACTGATGGGGGTGGGGTGGGGATGCATGAATGGACAGATGGATGGAGGATGGGTGGAATTGATGTGTGGGTGGTGGGTGGATGGTGGATGGTGGATGGTGGGTGGATGGGTGAAAATGAATGGGGGATGGGTGGAGAGATGGATGGGGATGGATGGGGGAGTGAGGGGTCGGGGGTGGGGATGCATGAATGGACAGATGAATGGAGGAAGGGAAGGGGGCGGGAAGGGAAGAGAGGGGGCGGGAAGTCAGCAGGCAGAGAAGAGAGTGCGAGGCCTGGAAGGATCCTCAGAGGGGGACGGAGGCAGCCAGGACCTGAGGAAGGAGAGGAACTGGAGTCCAGACCGAGGGAGCAGAGGCTGGGGGCCGGGACCCCGAGGGCTTTCCTCAAACTTCCGGGACCTCCCAGCCTCCGAGACCTGTCCCAGCGCAATTTACAGCACCTCCCCGCCGGGTCCTGACCTCAGCCATCCGCTGTTTTAAACTGAATTCCTTATTACATAGACTCGAACCCTGAAAGCAATTGAGCCGGCACCGCTCTCACTCGCTATCTGCTCCGAGTCCTATTTAAGTCAAACGCGGGTCTCCATGGCGATGCTAAAGCAAACAGTGAGGCGCTGGCACTGAGCACGCAGCCGGAGAACAGCCCACGGGACATTTCAAGGTCACGGACTGAGGAGGGAAGCAGACCTCTGACCCCACCCAGCCGGCCTTGTACACGCCCTGCGCGTCTGCGTCTGCGTCTGGCTCAGGGCGCAGGTGAGGCCCGAGGGTCGCCAGGCGGGGAGCTGTGGCGCCAGGGAAACCATGGCCCATCCCCAGGTGCAGAGCCGCAGGGCACGGAGTCTCTCCTTCCCACCTGAGGCCCGGCTGTGAGCACCTGGCTTTGTCCGCACCGCTGCCCCGACCGCAGCGCACCCCGGTGAAACCTCCGCACGGGACCTGGGAGCTGGGGGGACGCCCGCTTGACGTCACCACCTCCACAGAGGAGGCCTCGATGCTGCCTTACGGCGGCGAGTGCCGAGGCCCCTGCGTGGCTGTGGCTCCTGAGGCTCCATTCGTAACACCGGCCGCTGAAGTTCCACATGTTAGGAAAGAGAGGGCCCGGCCCAGGGGCTGAGCGCCGACCTGTGAACCAGGAGGTCACGGTTCGATTCCCGGTCAGGGCACAGGCCCAGGATGCAGGCTCGATCCCCAGGGTGGGGCATGCAGAAGGCAGCCGATCCATGATTCTTTCTCATCATTGATCTTTCTCTCCCTCTCTGAAATCAATAAAAATATATTTTTTTAAAAATGAAATAACATTGAACTACACCAGTGATGGGCAACCTTTTGAGCTTGGTGTGTCAAACTTCGCCAAAAAACTGAGCGTAACTCGGGTAGTGTGTCACTTTGAGGAAAAAACATTATTTCGCAAATGTTTCATCCTCAGGAGCAGCAAATGTTTCATCCTCGGCATGCGGCCACCTCAGCGGCCGCGTGTCATCAGAAATGGCTACGCGTGTCAGTGCTGACACGCGTGTCATAGGTTCGCCATCACTGAACTACACTCTCACCCACGTGGGTGCAGACATTTAAGTCTGGAGATCCCGAGACCTGGAGCAGGACTCACCGCAGACAGACTGGTGGCCGGAGAGAAAGGGAAGCCGGGGACACACGCTGGACACCCCGAGCCCTGACGGGAGAGCAGGCTCCCGCCGCGGAGGAGGCTAGGTCAGCCGGGGGAGGCCGCCCCACGGACGAATCACCGCACGCACGACGGGAGGGGAATCGGCTTCAAAGGGCAGCATGCCGCCGTTGCTGTCCATTTCTACGACATACTGGACAGCAGGACATACTGACTGTGGACAGACACACACGTGTATTTCACACATAAGCACGCTTGGGAGTGACCTACACCAATTTCAGGGCAGGGTGACTCCTGGGCAGGCGCTGGAGAGGGAGCAGGGGTGGGAGGGGGGAGGAGGGGTCAGACGCGGTGCCGCTGTGTGTCTTTAAGAGATGGAGCTCCCAAAGGGAAAGAAATTCACATCCCTACAGCCAGGCAGCAGTCAGGGCTGGTCGAGGTTGGAACTGCCCCAGGCCTTCATTCTACCCGTGGTGTGGTGGCATTACCCCCAGGCCCACCCACCGGCCCCAACTAATCCCATGACCCCACAGTCACTGGGGGGGGGGGGGAGGAGGAGGGGGACGCTTCGATTACCTGCTGGGCACTGCTCCCTGGTGCGAGGTCACAGTCCCAGGCCAGCGCCCACTTCCTCTCCGGCTCCGGCTGCTCCCGGGCCGCCCGCCGGCTCATCTCACAGCATCGGACCAGCTCTGCGCTCCTGGCCCCCACCCCGCCCCCAGGCTGGCCGCCACCCCCAGGGCCTGAAACGGCCGACGGGGCGGGGGCATCCCCAGCAGAGACCAAGGCGGTGTTCCACTTGGAAACACTTCCCGCGGGTCCCCAGGGAGAGTGGGGCCGAGCAGAGAGCGGTCACCAGAGGAAGTGTGACGAGTAATGAACACGGGCTGCGCGCCCGCACCGGGCCCGGGAGCCAGGGGTGCGGGTGAGAGCCACGCCACAGCCCGTCTGGCCCTGAGGTTACTGTCGAGAGCCGTCAGGCCCCGCAGCCGGAGGCGGGCGCTGCCCCAGGCCAGGCCTGCTTTCCTCCTGAAAAGCAAGGCGGTCCGCAAGGGCCACCATCAATCTGCTCCCGCACGCGGCGCTGTCAGACTCCCCGGACTCGAGCCAGGGACCGGGAGAAGGCGAGCGACACGCCTGCATTTTTTATGGCGGCAACAGAGCTAAGCATTCGGATGAGCCGGCTCCAGGGGCCGGAACAAGGTGGTAAGAAAAGGGTAATGCAGGCATTCTCCGTATCAGGGGAAGAAACAGAGACACTGCGCTGGGTCTGACGACACAGGCCTGGCAGCAGCAAGAAGGTAAGACGGCCCTGGCCGGGCGGCTCAGGCTGGGCGGAGTATCGTCCGTGCACCAAAGGTTGTGGGTTCGATTCCTCAGTCAGGGCGAGTACGGGATGCAAACTGTCAATATTGATGTTCCTCTCTCTCTCTCCCTTCCTCTCTCTAAAAATCAATAAAGACATGTCCTCGAGTGCGGATTAGAGGGGGGGGAAGATAAAATAAACAAGAGTCATTGCACCCAGCGGGTGGCGGTGGGGAACTTTCTGGAAATGAGTGATGCTCCTGCCAGCATTGTTAATAAAGGAGAGGAAGCGTCTGAGCATAGAGACGCGGTGAGAGAGGAACATGGGAAATTAGAATCTGTTGGTTTGCTCGGCGAAAAGCTAAATTTAGACGGTGCGCTGTTCCAGGGACGTGTCATCTGCTCTCTCCCTCGGTCCTCACAGCCTCCCACGCGGGGTGTTTATCCCCCTCACGGGTAAGGAGACTGAGGCTCCAGGGGGAGAAGGAGCCCCGCTAGGGCCAGGCCAGGGTCGGCAGGGTCAGGGTCAGGGTCAGGCTCCCCCAACCTGCTTCTGACGAATCCTGAGCCCGAGGCCCATCTAACAAGGAGTCCAGGTCCCCAGGCCACGCGGCTGGCCCAGGCCAGTCCCCACCCTCCGCCTCCCCAGATCCCACGAGGACCCGCAGCCAAGTCTAACCACACCCAACTCCGTCCGGGTAGGACAGGTCACACCGGAAGGACCGTGCGCCATTCCGACAACGTTCCGGTCCGCTCATTCCCGTCTCGCTGCGCGGAGGAGCTGCCGGACCCGGCCTTCTGGGTGCCTCAGCCCTTCAGACGCCGGCACGCAGGAGTGGGGCCGAACAAGGGGCCTCAGGAGCCACTCAGGGGAGACAGGACTCCAGGGTCTCTGTCCACTCTGCAGCCAGGGGGACCCATCCTCGGACCACCCCCTCCCAGAGGCCCCCCCCCGTGCCCGGCCGGCGGGGCTCAGTGGTTGTGACAACTATGAACCAGGAGGTCACGGTTGTATTCCCGGTCAGGGCACAGGCCCGGGTTGTGGGATGGATCCCAGGCGGGCATCAGGAGGGGGCCGGATCCATGCTCTCTCTCATCATTGATGTTTCTATCGCTCCCTCTCCCTTCCTCTCTGAAATCAATTAAAAAAAACGCCTATTTTTTAAAAAGAGGGGCCCCTCCCCAGGCGCCTCCCCTGACGCCGAGCCTGGAACACAACCTCTCAGAGCGGCCAGGAGAACAGAACGCGCTGGAACCAGGGCGCTCACACCGTGTCCACTCCTGTCCCAACAACGAACCGCTGACCCACCACCGCAGGGGCCACCCGAGAGCGTCCCTCCGCCTCTCCTGGCGGGCGAGCTGCTTCGAGGCTCAACGAAAACCAACCAGGACAAACAGAATTCCGACCCCGCAGAGCGGGCCGGCTCCAGGCGGGTTTCAACACCTTCCCGGCACCAGGCGGCCCAGCAGGAACCTGGTGCTGTGATCCCTGGCGCCAACGGCCGAGCCAGAGCCGAAACCCACCGCCTCACGGGGCTAGGCCCAGCCCGGCGTCCGGCCAGCGGCTGCGGGGTCGTGAATGGATGTCAAATAGAAGAAGCAGTGAGTTATTCCTCAGGCAACACATCATGGGAACCAAGATGGTTCGGTGAGAAGGGAGCGGCGTGGCCCGCGGAGGACAGTCCCTGCCCGGGGAGGGGGGGGTGCCGGTGAAGCCACAGCGGCCCGGGCGCCCGCCGCCCCTCCGGCCCTCGGGGAGCAGGTGTAAACTGAGGGCGCTGACCTCCCGGCGCGTCCCCTCGGCCGCCGAGCGCTCGGACCGCAGTCACGTTTCACCACAAACACCTCCCAGCCCGGGTCTCCGTTTGCCAGGCCTTTCGGCTGAGCCTGGCGGAAAGGGAGCCGCCGCAATGAGGCCATCGGCGGGTGGCGGGACCCCAGGAGCTGCGCCCGGAGCTCGGAGCCCAGGGAGCGGGACCGACCTGGGCTCCCACGGCGAACCTGCCTCCGGAGGGCGAGCGGGAGACGCAGGAAGCACCGAGGCGACGGCGCAGTCCTGAGCTGCCTGTCCGCAGGCTGTGCGCCCACCGGCCACGCGCCTCCTCCGCTCCCAGCCCCTCCCATTCGCCTTTTCCAGCGAGACCGGCCGCCAGGCCGCCCACACGCAGGGCTGCACCCCTCGGAGACGCCAGGAGAAAGGACCCCTCGGCTGACTTACCGCCACAGAGAGCTTTCCAGCACCTTCTCTGCGTCCGCGTGGTAGTACTTGGTCAGGATCAAGATCACCTGTGGTGGCAACAGGAAGAGGCAGAAATCAGTGGGTGTCCAGGTTCCCAGGGAAGGATGCAATGACCCCCCCCCCAGGCTGGGGTCTCGGGTATCGGCTGCCCCCCCTCAGCCGGCATCCCCAGGCTCGGCCGCCTGCACACGGGGCACAGACAGGAGCTGGCGAGGGCCCTGACCCCTCGCTCCTGCCCTTCGAAGGGCATCCTGGTCCTATGAGGTCGCCCAGTAGCTTCCACTCAGCAGGGAACAATTCACACCCAGCCCTGGACAACCTCCAGCTGAGGTCAAAGGGCCCGCTGAGGTCAAAGGGCCCGCCAAGGCGATGGTCCCAGGGTGAGTACAGGACGCACCTGGCCAGGCTTCCGAAGCTGGGGCTCTGCCCCCTGGCACCTTGGAGAACCCGGACACCGGCCGGCTGCTGCCGCAGGGGCTGCCCCCAAGCCCAGCGCAGGCCCAGCGGGGGGTGTCAGGACTCCCGGAACGGCGCGCTGAGGGCAGAGCCCAGGACAGCGGTTGGGAGGCAAGCCAGGCAGCCAGACAGCCAGCAGCCAGACAGCCAGGCAGCCAGACAGCCAGACAGCCAGACAGCCAGACAGCCAGACAGCAGGCAGCCAGGCACCAGACAGCCAGATGGCTGGGGCCAGGCCAAAGGTCACCACAGTGCACACACATACACACGCATGTGCACATGCACGCAGCACACAGAGTGCACACAGAGCACACATGCACACAGAGAGCACACACATACACATGCATGGGCACGCACACACAGACACCCACAGAACACACAAATACACATGCACACATGCACATGTAGCACACACCACACACGCAAACACATGCACGCACATAGAGCACATACACATGTGTGCAGCACATGTAGCACACACCCACGGAAACAGGACACACATTGCACACACATACACATGCACGCACACAGTGCACACGCAGCACACACAGAGCGCATGCCCACATGCAGCATACACACAACACACACATGCACACATGCACACATGCAGCACCACACACACACTCTTCATTGTTGTTAAAACCATTCCCCCCACCCTGGGCCCTACCCAACAGCAGTTGTCACGGCAGGCCTGTGCAAAAAGCGCGGCTGTTTATAAGAATGAAAACATGCGTGTTCGAGAGCACCCCGAGTTCTTCAAAGCAAACGCACGAGCAGCGAGGACAGGAGGATTCCCCGGGGGGGGGGGCACAGCCGTTTCGGGTACCTGCCAGCCGCTGCATTTCCCTGCCGTCAAATCTCCTTTCACTCGCTGCCCCCGCGGCCCCTCCTAACACTCCGGTTGCCATGGGAACCGGGAGGTACAGTGGGAGCACCCCTGGTCCCCAGAGCAGCCCTCAGCCTGGCTAATGTGGGGTCACCACACCCACCGCCAATTGGCTCCGTCCCGGGAGCAGACAGGTCTCTGCTCGGCGTGCTGGTGAGGAGAGCGAGCTGTGAGGAGGGATGGCACCGAGGGGACGGGAGGGGTCGGAGGCAGCGATGATGAAAAACCACGCTCAGCGCGGGCCCTCCCGCTGGGAGCAAAGCGGTCCCTCCGCCAGCCCCGCAGCCGCGAGGCCTCACCGCGTGCTCTGCAGACGGAGGCCGAGGACGGGCCGACGTGGGAGACAAGGGCCTTTTAACCTGTTGATTCCCACTCGGCAGCCCCGCCGCGCCCGGGGCTTCGAGGAGCCAGAGACCGCTGGAAGGGACCCCGGGTCCATCAGGAGTGAAACCCTCAACCCGTCCTGGTCAGGCACTGCCTCAGGCGCCCTCCGCTGGCACACCGGGCCCGGGGCTCCTCCCTCACTTGGCACGACTCTGCCAAAGGGCCTAACTCTGCCGCTGCCATCACCGAGCGGGACCGCCCCTCCTGCTGGCACTGCATGGCAGTCCCCTCTTGGCCCCCTCCCTTCTAAGCTCCGGCCATTCCAGGCCCCGCAAAGCTGCTCCTCACCTGGGACCCCCCCCCAACCCCCCCCCCCGCTACTTCCTACTCAACTCTCAGACCTCAGTCTACCTGACTCCGCCTCCAGGAACCTCCAGACCCCGCCCCTGGGTTCAGTGTCCCTCCCTCCCCAGGCCCTGTCCCCTCCCCCACAGCTCACAGAGCCGCTTCGTCAGCGGATAAGGAGCCCTTTGGGCAGGGACTGGCCTCGGTTTGTGTCCCGAGCTGCATCCCGGGACTGAGGCAACGAAGCCAGGCAGCGGCGCACTGCGCTGGGCTCCCATCCCGTCACCCTCTTCCTGGAGGGGACGCGCCCTCTCTCCACGCAGGAGGACAGGAGTGGCGCCACCTTCACCCACCGAGCTGATGAGCGTTTGGGGACCGGGGGGCCTGCCTGCCCCAGGCAGAGACTAGGAGCTGCCCAACTGGGCCAGCGCTGGGGAGCCCTGGCCAGTGCCCCCGACTCCACAGCGGGTGGCCGGAGGGGCTCCTCTGCGCTGGGTTTGGGGTCAGACCTTCGAGCTCCATCGCCCCAGTTTCCCGGTCTCCCTCCGTGCGGGGCAGGAGGGACGCCACACAGAATCGAGGCTTGGCCCTGGGCACCCTTCTCGCTCTGGCATCGCCTCTTCACCTGCAGCCCTGGAGGAGGGGGCTGCCGTCCCCGGGCGGCCGGGAGGATGGCGTGTGCCAGCATGTGTGAGCGCCTGCCTGGCACCGAGGAGGGCGCGACCAATAACGGCCCCTCCCCTCCATAACTCAGCCCATGGCTGCGTGCCAGGCTCTGAGCCACTGAGGCCCAGATGGCATCCCTCAGTGCCCGCAGGGCCACGCCCTCTCGGCTGGCAGCCCCCCTTCAGGAGAAGTGCGCTTCCCGCGTGAGCAAACTCCCTCCCGTGGCCGGGCCCCGAGCTGCCACCCCTCCGACAGACCCCAGCACCGGCCGCCCCCCACTCCCCGGCCCAGCACCGGACATGCGCCCCGACGGCTTTCCTCGGCCTTGGGGGTCCCCGGCTGCGGTGGGCTGTGGGGCTGGAGGCAGCACCCTCCCGCTGCCCGCCAGGAGCCCAGCTCTCCCGTTCGCTTCCCCGTTCCCATGCAGATGGCGGCGTGGCCGTCTGGCAGCCAACAGGCTCCGTGAGAACGACTGAGGGACGCGGCCTCGAGGCCGCCGCGCACACGGGCTGACTCCTGGACCCCAGGCGCCTAGCGGGACCCCACCGCACCTCTGCCGCCGCACGTGACCACCTGGTCATCCTGTCATGGGCTGACTCTGTGCCCCAAAAAGGTGAGCGGTCCTGACCCCAGGGGCCTGGGCCTTGTTTAAAACTAGGGAAATCGAAGCGAGTTCATCCCATGATCCAGTGACTGGGTCCTTACCAACGGGAAGGGAGGGCAGCGTGGAGCCCAGGGACAAGACGGCGCCCACAGCCGCCGAAGCCGCCGGAGCTGGGGGACCGGCCAGGGGCAGCCTCGCCCTCTCGGCCTAGAGGGAACCACCGTGAACTTGGACTTGTGGCTGCAGACCTGGAGGTGATCGGAGTCTGTGGTTTAACCGCTCTGCTTGTGGTGATCCACAGGGCGGCCCCAGGACACGGACACCGGCATGCGCCCATCTTCCGGATGAGGTCACTGAGGCTCAGCCTGCTGGGTGACACAGCTGGGAACTGGCAGGCCTGCCCCCCCCCCCCGGCCCCGGGGCTCCACCAGCAGGCACCCTGGACACTGCCCCCGCGCCATGCGCTCTGAGCTGGCCGGACTCCGAAGAGGGTGGGAGGCTCCCCAGAGCACCCCACTTACTGCCTCCTTAGGTTCCACCACAGGAAATTCTGGGGCCCCGCCCTGGGCTGAGACAGGGAACAGCCCAGCCCCTCCATCAGGCGCCTCTCAGAGGCACGAAACCCGGTGTTTAAAAACAGAGAGCGAGCGCCGAGCTCCGCGTGGGCCCACCCATCCCGGGCAGCCCACAGAAGCCCCCGCGGGGGCGCCGGTGGCCTGTGGGAGCGCACGTTCACAGCGAGTCTGTTCGGGGAGAGCGTGGCTTTAACAGGCGGGTGAGGGCGGGCTTTCCACCCCGGCGGACCCGGGAAAACAGCATTCACTCTCCCTGTCCCATAACCTGACCGCATTCTCATTTCGCCACGGCGCCTCTTTAATAGTCACCGCAGTCCGTTACTAATGAAGTGGCCAGGTCCTCCCCCTGGGGAAGCGGGCCTCGTCGGAGCTGGTTACGGCAATGACGGTGATGGATCAACTGATGTGGTCCCTGCCACACGACAGGCAGCATACGAAGTGCCCGGCACCTCCTGGAATGGCTGATCCCGGTTTTAAACCAGAACCCGCCCGCCCAGGCTCCAGGGCCCTCCCCGCCCGTCCGCAGCCACAGAGCCATATGCTCGTGTCTCCCAAGAATTCCTCTTTGGAAATGAGGCTGTCACATCGGCACAGAGGAGCTGGGGACAAAGACGAGGCCGGTGAAGAGAGAGGGAGGCTGGGGGAGGCCGAGGTCTGGGCCACAGCAGCCCTGAGCCATATCCCTGGGCCTGACCCGCCAGCCGGCACCCCAAAGGCCAGTCTCGGAGCTGCCGGGAAAGCAGGGGCCTGGGGGTCACACGCCGGCTCGGGAAGAGGGCTGGGGGGCCCACTGAGCTCAGGGTCACACAGACCGATTCCTCGTCCCCTGAGCGCCGGAGAAAAGGACGGGAAGTCCTGTCCCTGTGTCTGGACCCACCCCCTTAGCCATTGGGGTGCAAGCCGACTTCCGGGGGGCGGAGGCCTCGGGGCTTTGCGGGGCCACTCGCTCCCTAAGAATATTAACGATGGTATCTTAGGGTTGCATTGGTAGACAGAAGAATGTATTCCTATCATCTACCAAATGGTTTCCTTGACCTAGAAATTTATTTTTCTTCTCATCTTAAAGGAAATTAAAACATTTTTGTGGGTCCCTAAATGTCTGTGGGCCCTGGCGGGGAGCCTGTGTCTGCCGGAGCCACGGACCCGCCGCCCCCTGCTACCCCCCGCCCCCCCGCCGTCCCCACTCTGGATGGGCCTGCGGTCAGTCCCCCACACCCTCTGGCACCTGGCTCTCCAAAGCAGGTGGCCGGGACTCCTCCCTGCCCCAGCGCAGTGGCTTTGACACTGTCCTGTAGGGGGCGCTGCTGCGAAGCTCAGGGTCACACAGGCCCAGCAGCACACACTCCGCCGTTTCAGGTTTGCAGGCCAGTCTCTGGGCCAGTAAGCCCTTCCCGTTCCGGGGGGCGAGCAGAAAATCAGCTCCACACTCTCGGGGTCCTGACCGGTGTGGGCCTCTCAGGAGGCGCCTGGTCTCGGGGCCTCGCTGGGCCGTGAAGCCTGGGGACAGCCGGGAGCTGCCACACGGGACCTCTGTGCAGCCGGTAACGTCGCCCAAAGGCAGGTGAGGGCCACAGGTGTGTCCACGCTCAGACCCCTTCCTGGCAGTGAGGTCCTGAGGACCACGACCCCACCACCCCCCACTCAGCTCCTGTCCTTGACCCGCCCAGCTGCCGAATCCCGCACCTTAGAAAACCCCAGCTTAACCGACGGCAGAAACCCCGCCCAGCTTCCTCCCGGCAGTGAGCCAGGAATCCAGGGACGGGGAGCTCACTCCCTCGCAAACGCGACTCCCACGACGGGAAACGCGGGTGAGACTGTGGAGAGCTGCCAGCAACTGCAGCTTCTGAGCAAAACCGGGCTGAGAGCAAGGCCCCCCAAGGATGCCAATCTGTAAAGCCCAGCCGTGGGCTCGGAGAGCCAGCACGCGGGGAGCGCCCTCTCGCCGAGCGCTTGGGGAGGCTCCGCGGAGCCCGAACCCCTGCTGGAGTGGTGTTGCCTCTGAGCACAGGGCCGCGGCCTCGGGGCCCTCACCTGGGCTTTCGGACACACGGCAGCCATGACCCTGGTGGCCACGAGATCGTGACCCCGAGGGAGCCTGTCCCCTTGACACCTGCAGAGACGGCCTCCCGGGCGCACTGGTGCTCATCGCGGCTCTAAAAGTGGCCTCGCCTGAGAAATACGCGGCGTGGGACCTGTGACGGCAGATGTCTGCCGCGCCCCCCCCCCCATCCCGCCCCGCGGGGCTGGGCAGCAGGAGGGCAGAATGCAGCCACAGACCGGGAGGGGGACCGGGCCCAGAGCGGCTAACGGCCACAGCTGTGCCGTGAAAGTCTTGAGCACTGGCAGAAGGCGTTTTGGGAATGACAGCTGGCGGTGCCCGCGGCTGTCCTCCCGCGTCCCCTAAGCGCCGCGGCCTAAAGGAACGCGGTCTCTGCCGAGGTCTCTGTGTGAACCCTGCAAACCAGGAGGCCCGCTTCTAGAGAGCCCCTGGCCGCTGCAGAAACGGGATCTGCCCTGCTGGGAGCCGGCGCGGCACGCTGCCACCTCTCCAGCCGTGGGCGTCCCCCCCGTCAAGGGGACCCCACAGCACCCGCCTCCCGTGGCGAGAAGGCGGCTTAGTGGGGCGACTAATACCTGTGCTTCTCATTCCCGCGTCACTGCCGTCGCAGCACCCCAGCCAGCGGGCCTCTGAGCTTGCACACCTCATGTGACGGGGAGCTCCCCACCTGCCACAGCCCCTCCGCAGGTTTGGCTGAACCTGTCTCCCTGCCTGGGGGACCACATGGGCTGCGTCTGCACCCCATGGCGCCCCCTGTGGACACCTGACCTCCCTCTTCCCTGGCCAGGGCTCAGGTGGCCCAGCTCCCACTGAACTTGCTACAAACCCATCAACGAAGGACTAAATCGGCCCACGTGTGGTTTCTGAAAGAATCCTTATTTTCAAAGCAGTCCTCGTGAGAGATGGCTCGTTCTCGAATCTGCCTCCCCCCAGCCCAGCCCCTCAGCCACCCTCCCCGGCGCAGGGTCAGAGGGCAACGGAATCCCATGCTGGCCGCACGCTCCCGCCTTACCTGTGGGTGATTGACATGCCGACTGATCCAGATCGATGATATGGAGCATCGAGCGGATCTGATCCGAGGCTCCCTGCTCTGCCTGCCTGCCTCGGCCAAGGTCAATAAAAAGCCTGCGTCCATGGTGGAGCGTGGGGCAGGAGGGACGTGACCCTCTCACTGAGCCGTCGCAGACCGCGCGAACCTGGCGGGCAGGCCTCGGCTCATCCCAGCCGCCACTGACATCGGCGTGGGGAGCGGGCCTGCGGGGGGCAGTGGACACAGGCCACGGCCTGGGGTGCCCTGGGCAAGGCCTGGCACACAGGGGTTCTCCCAGCAGCGGGGAAGGGAAGGCACCCACAAACGTGCTCGACTTGTCTGAATAGACCCCCAACAATACAGCTTGCCCAGGCGAAGCGACCCAGTATTTCACCAGAGGTGTTCGTTCCATACCAGGTCACGGTCACCAATCAAACGGGTTTCGTTTTCAAATGAAGAAACATGACCCTGGCGTCTCTGAGTATTTCCGCTTCGTCTAAGGCCGTGGTCGGCAAACCGCGGCTCGCGAGCCACATGCGGCTCTTTGGCCCCTTGAGTGTGGCTCTTCCACAAAATACCACGGCCTGCGCAATTCTATGTTGAAGAAGTGGCGTTGAAGAAGTTTAAGTTTAAAAAATTTGGCTCTCAAAAGAAATTTCAGCCCTAACCAGTTTGGCTCAGTGGATAGAGCATCGGTCTGGGACTGAAAGGTCCCAGGTTCGATTCCGGTCAAGGGCATGTACCTTGGTTGCGGGCACATCCCCAGTATCGAGTGTGCAGGAGGCAGCTGATCGAAGTTTCTCTCTCATCGATGTTTTCTAACTCTCTATCCCTCTCCCTTCCTCTCGGTAAAAAAATCAATGAAATATATTTTTTTAAAAATTCAATCATTGTTCTGTTGATATTTGGCTCTGTGGACTAAGGAGTTTGCCGACCACTGGGCTAAGGCATTCTAGCTAAAAGCAGAGAAGAAACACATCTCATGCCATGAGAGGGAGATGCGCAGGGAGCTTGCCTGGAGGGGGGAAAATGGTAGGAGGATACAGCAAGCTCTCCCCGAATCTGATGACGAGCCCTCCCGGCGGGGCCGGGGGGGGGGGGGCGGGAAGTTGGGGGGGAGGGACAGCCGCTGTATCCTCCTCCGAGGACGAGGACGGGGACAATTTGCAGGGACCCGAGCATGTGGCTGAATTGTACCTCCCGCTGCCTTCACAGGGTGACATGGTGTAGGGCAGATCTGTCAAACCCGCTCCACGTGGAAACTTCTGGGCCCGCCTGGCTGCATCCCCAGCTGTGGTGCGGGGCGCCCGCCCGCCGGGGTGAAGGAGCCCCTGCCGCCCCCACATCTGGGCTAAAACAGCCATGTCCATCCAGCTCACAGAGAAAAAGGCCAGGATGGAGAGCCCTGCCCGCAGGGAGCAGCGGCGGGAGCCAGTGACGCGCACACCCGGCAGGACCACGCGGGCACCCACCACAAGTGGCCTCGGCGTTCAGAGGTGAGGCCAGCAGTGCAGGTCCCGCTGAGACCACGGCCCGGTGGCTTTGTGAGCCTTCCCTCCTCCGGGAGTCAGACCGTGGGCAGGAGGCGTGACCTGTCACCCATCACTGTCCCCAGCGCGGGGCTGGGCTAACACATCTGCGTGTCAGCATTCGAAGCCATGCCTGCACCACAGAGAGACATCAACTCAAAACGGGTCCTAGCCCTACACACACACCCTACAACGCACAAAACAGCGGAGACACCTCAGTGGCTCTGGGTCGGTCAAAGGCTCTTAGGTAAGACATAAAAGCATGGACCAAAAATGTCTTATCTAATAAAGAGGGAATGTGCTAATTAACCCTCACGCAAAGATGGCGGCACCCACAGCCAATAAGGAGGGAATATGCTAACTGACTGCCACACCCTCAAAGATGGTGGCGCCCACAGCCACAAGATGGCGGCGCCCAGTCCCCTCAGCCCCTCAGCTGCCCAGGGCCACCTGTGGCTCAGGTAACCAGGGCCGGCCAAGGCTTGTGCTGCTGGCAGTGGCAGCAGCAAAGGTGTGATGGGGCGTCGCCTTCCCCTGATCGCCAGGTTGCCTCCCGCCCCTGAGGGCTCCTGGACCATGAGAGGGGCAGACCGGGCTGAGGGAACCCCTCCAGTGCATGAATTTTCATGCACCGGGCCTCTAGTCTATACATACGGATGAATTAGACTTCATCGATATAAAAAACTTTTAACCCAATGACAACGTGGAGAAGTGGAAAAGATAAGCTGCAGCCTGGGAGGAAATGTTTGCAAAATACACCTCTGGCAAAGGATTCAAATCCAGGACATAAAAATCCTAAAAATTCTGCAAGACGAAGGCAAACGGGACAATAAAAATGGCCCACACAACTGAACATTCCCTTTACCAACGGAAAAGTATGCATGGCACGTAGGCGCCTGGGAAGATGCTAATGGCATGAACCAGAGAAATGTGCATTCAATCACACGCCACCACCACGCACTGCTCAGAGGCTCACGTGTGGACCTGACAATACCACGCGCTGACGAGGAGGAGGGGCAGCCGAAACACACCCAGCTCAGGGAGGGGTGGCCAGAGGGCAGCTGCTTCGGAAACAATCTGCTTAGAAAGTTACACACACACACACACACACACGTGTCATACGCCCCAGACACGCCACTCCGAGGACAGTGAGCTCGTGCTTCTGCAAAGGCCTGTGCACGTGTTCGTCTTCCCCGGAATGACTGCCACGCTGATGACCACTTAGCGGCACACGTGGCCGGGGTGCAGGACGGGACGGCGGCACGGCGGCCACTGCGGGCGGACGCTGCCCAGACATCCCTCCAGGGTGGGCCCAGAGGCCAGGGCAGTGTTCTCAGATGGGGGGCATTTGGCAATGTCGGGGGTCACTGCCACTATTGGGAAGAGGCCGGGGCACAGGGCGGCCCCATAAGAACAAACGCAAAGTGACCCACGTCGCCACGGCCAAGCTGAGAAACCCCCGTGAGGTGCCGGGTGACGCCGTAAGAGAAAACGGGGCGATGAACCCCACAGGCAGCTGCCTATGTGACCGACTCTCGTGGCCACCCCGGCTTGCTGTGCGCCCTGCAGGGTAGACTTTATTTAGCGATGAGGACACAGCTCAGACACCCCACGGCTATGCAGCTGCTCAGGGAGGAGCCGGGACCAGGACCCGCAGCGAGCTGACAGCACCCCCACCCCGTGTCTCCGGGGCCTGTGTGGAGGCGGAGCCCCGGGCAGCTCAGCTCATCTCCAAGTCATTAGATCGGCAGCCCCGGCCACGGTGCTCGGTGCTCCCGGGGGTTCTAAATCGCCCGCACCGGCCTCCGCAGCATGGGGCTCCTCCGTGAAGGCCGTAGCCCCTGGCCCCGGGGAGAAGGAAGCAACCAGCCCCCCCCCTCCACTCCTCTCCCATCAGACGATACGTAAATAGTCCCACCAAGACACCGAAGTCTGGAGGCAGAGCCAGGCGGAGTGCACGGCCTAAGTATGAAATAATGAATTCATATCCCTCAGGAGCGGCCGACGGGAAGCTGACATCGCCATGGAAACCAGGGAAGTGGCCTGAGGTTCTAAGGAGGACAGAGTGGAGCCTCTTTAGATGCGCTGCAGGCTGGAACCGTGAGGGACGGCTCTCCACGCCGCACAGGCAGCCCCCGGGACAGGCAGCCCCGGCACAGGCAGCCCCCGGGACAGGCAGCCCCGGCACAGGCAGCCCCCGGGACAGGCAGCCCCCGGGACAGGCAGCCCCCGGGACAGGCAGCCCCCGGCACAGGCAGACCCCGGGACAGGCAGACCCCGGACAGGCAGACCCCGGCACAGGCAGCCCCCGGGACAGGCAGCCCCCGGGACAGGCAGCCCCCGGGACAGGCAGCCCCCGGGACAGGCAGACCCCGGGACAGGCAGCCCCCGGGACAGGCAGACCCCGGCACAGGCAGACCCCGGCACAGGCAGCCCCCGGGACAGGCAGCCCCCGGGACAGGCAGCCCCCGGCACAGGCAGCCCCCGGGACAGGCAGCCCCCGGGGACAGGCAGCCCCCGGACAGGCAGACCCCGGCACAGGCAGCCCCCGGGACAGGCAGCCCCCGGGACAGGCAGCCCCCGGCACAGGCAGCCCCCGGGACAGGCAGCCCCCGGGACAGGCAGACCCCGGGACAGGCAGCCCCCGGGACAGGCAGCCCCCGGGACAGGCAGACCCCGGCACAGGCAGCCCCGGACAGGCAGCCCCCGGGACAGGCAGCCCCCGGGACAGGCAGCCCCCGGGACAGGCAGCCCCCGGCACAGGCAGACCCCGGCACAGGCAGCCCCCGGCACAGGCAGACCCTGGCACAGGCAGCCCACGGGGACGGGGTCTTGGAGGCCTATCTGGTGGGCATCTACCCACCACGTGGGGACAGACAGCTTCCATAAACGCAGGATGGGGGCTGTGCCCTCGGAATCTGCAGTTGGCACACACGTGGCACAACCCCCACAAACCTCTTCAGAAATGCAGCAGGTTGATCAGGGCTCCGTGGACCGTAGGTTATGGGGCCGGGCCCGACTCTGCAGGACGTGCTCCACACACACCCGCTGCGCACCCGGCACTGGAGCGGCCTCAGAGCGGGGCAGATGAGGATGGTTCCCTGCACCACAAGCCCAGCGGAGCCCACAGCCCCCTCCCCCCCCGCCCCCCCGCCCCGCCCCCCGAAAGCCAACCAGCTCAGGGCAGCGCCTGGGGGCCGAGACACCAGCGGACGACACGAGATGGGGACTGCGCCGGGCAGGCGGGCAAGGAGGCAAGCACAGGGCACAGGAGGTGACTGAAGAAGCGACAGGTCATTGCGCACGGGGCAGGCACTCGCGGTGCAGAAGAGCGAGGGGAAGGCAGGCAGCCAGGGCCCAGCCGGAGGGGCTGCACCGAACGGACACCGGACACCGTCCGTTCACCCAGAGCCGTGGTCGGCAAACTGCGGCTCGCGAGCCACATGCGGCTCTTTGGCCCCCTGCGTGTGGCTCTTCCACAAAATACCACGGCCTGGGCGAGTCTATTTTGAAGAAGTGGCGTTAGAAGTTTAAGTTTAAAAAATGTGGCTCTCAAAAGAAATTTCAATCGTTGTCTGTTGGTATTTGGCTCCGTTGGCTAAGGAGTTTGCCCACCAGTGCCCCAGGGAATCGCAGGCCGGGGTGCGGGCGGGTACCGGCTGGGGTGCCGCGGAAACCGAGACGCAGCCCCACCTCGGTCGGCCAGTGGGCACCGCAGGCTGGCACGCGAGAGAGAGGAAACAGCGCATGTGATGATGGGCCAGCTCATTCCTGCGATAGTGTTGATGTATAATCTTCCAATAAAAAATTAATCAGCCGAGCTGCCAAGGACCCTCATTTTAAACAGTTTTCCTCGAGGTGTTAATTCTATTCTCAGCCTCGTTAGGACTAATTACCGGGAACTGTCGTGACGAGCTCGGACGGCGGTGCCTCTCAACACAAACTTCTCCTGCCCCCCCCCCCCCCCCCCCAACCTGCAGCCTAGAGCAGGCATCTCAGGGCCCAACGCCCGCCACCCCCACCCCCCAGGCCCATGCATCTAAACAAGGAAAACCTGCGGAAATCCCAGCCCCGCTGGTGCGCGCACGGCTCCGGCAGGCGGTCAGGGACTGGCGGCCCCGCTCATTAGAAGCTGGTGGCCCCAGGGAGGCTTGTGCCCGCTCTGGGCACCGTGTCCCAGCCCTGCCTGGGGGATGATCCGGGGAGGGTCCGGCCTCAATGTCCCGGGCAGCCAGCGCAGGCGGGCACAGCTCACACTCCACGTGGGGATGACCTGCTGATCGCGGGGGCCGCAGCTCCATGCACTCGCCCAGCACCTTGAGGAGGAGGAGGAGGAGGAGTGGGAGAGGAGGAGGAGGAGGAGGAGTGGGAGGAGGAGGAGGAGGAGGGGAAGGGGAGGAGGAGGAGGAAAAGGAGGAGGAGGAGAGAGGAAGAGGAGGAGAGGAGAAGGAGGGGAAAGGGAAGGGGGAGGGGGAGAGGAGGAGAGGGGGGAGGGGGAGGGAAGGGGGAGGAGGAAGAGGAAGAGAAGGAGGGGGAGGGGAGCAGGAGGAGGAGGAGGGAGAGGAGGGGAAGGAGGAAGGGGATTAGGAGGAAGGGGGAGGAGGAGAAGGAGGGGGGAGGAGGAGGGAGGAGGGAGAGAGGGAGGAAGGGGAGCAGGAGGAGGAGGAGCAGGAGGAGGAGGGGGAGGAGGAAAAGGAAGAGAAGGAGGGGGAGGGGGAGCAGGAGGAGGAGGAGGGGGAGCAGGAGGAGCAGGAGGAGGAGCAGGAGGAGGAGTAGGAGGGGGAGGAGGGGGAGGAGGAAGGGGAGAAGGAGGAGGGGGAGGAGGAGAGTGGGAGGAGGAGCAGGAGGAGAAGGAGCAGGAGGAGAAGGAGGAGTGGGAGGAGGAGGACGAGGGGGAGAATCTCAACTCCACAGAAGAAGAAACAGCAGCTCAGACTCGGGGTTCACTTGCTTTCAGCCAGTTTCTTTCTAAAAGCTGCTTCCCGGGACCAAGAGCAACACTTTTTAAGACACGTGGGTGCATGCTGTGGCTCACCCTCAAAACCAAGGGCGGGGGGCTCATGGGCAGCCTCCCTAGGGGAGCAGCCACGGGGTGAGCAGGCTGGGCCATGCAGTGGGTGTGAAATCTGCCCCCGAGGCCAGGCCCCTGCAGGCCCCGCCCCAACGTGTGCACAGGGGACACAGTTTCCGGTCCCGCACGCAGAGTGACTGCGGGGAGCCCTTTGTGGGAAAGACGGCTCCCGGGTGTTTAAGCCGCTCTCCAACCCCCCTACGTCCTCCCGCAGCCCAGAGCCCAGGATGTAGCCACCGGAAGCTCGGCCACTCAGAGGCCACGCTGAGACCCCGCGGACACGGGGGGCGGCCTGGGGGAGGCGGCGGGTGTCTGTCACCGGCTTGCTCTCCAGAGCTGGGAATTGGGGTGAGGTTTGGGGCCCTGCCAGAGCCGTCTTTATGCTTGGAGAACCTTCTTTCTAAATGGTCTCTCTTTGTTTTCCCATTCCCCCAAATTTATTTAAAAATCATCTGCATGAACTCAATGCACACTTCACGGCCCCGTAACAAGCAATTTCCTAGCGAGTGTCCACAGCCGCCGCGGAGCCCCGAGCAGACGGCACCGGGCCTGCCAGCAGCTCGCAGGCACTCGGCCTGGCAACCATCCCCGCAGCGAGGGGTCGCCGGCCACCGCGTTGCCTACAGCGTCCTGCCCACTGCTGCCGTGCTAGCCGGCTCAGCAGAGGCTACTGAATTCTTCCCAACAACTCTGCCGCAAAGATCGCCCCATTGTACAGATGAGCAATTTGAGGATCAGAGAGGTCAAGGAACCGGTCCGAGGTCACACAGCTAGTCAGTAGCAGAGCAGAAACTCAAGCAGAAACTCTGACCACTGGGTCTGGACGCACTGGTCTGTCCCCACCCCTCTGACAGGTGGCCTCACTGCACAGCATCCAGAGCGGGACCGGGTCGTTGGGAGGTACCACGGACGTCGCCCCTCCTTTGCCATAGGCCCTATGCTCCCGTTAATGCATCCTGAGGGTCCTGTCATGGCTGGAGGAGCTCATCCCCACGGAGCCCCTGGGGCACTTCTCACCCGCTGCCGCTGGGAAAGGGCCTGCCGCCCGCTTCTGGGCACCTGGTTCGGGAACCCGATGCCCCAGCTGCATCCACCCCCGTAAGATTGCTCTGTGACTTCAACTCCGCCCTCCCACCGGGCCAGCCTCCGCCACTCACCTGCCCACGGACTTAGCCGCCTACCCCGTCTCCCCGGGCCGCCGTTCCCTCGGTGAGAGGAGGGGTTTGAGGACATGCTGCCCGGGACGTGGCTGACCACGTGGCTGCCCAGCCGAGGTGTCTCGGCGCAGGTCTCGGTGTGCGCTTGAGAGCACTGAGCAGTGAGCGCAGGAACGCTTCCCTCCAGCAACTGCTAGGACATCCGAGAGCCTCCGCGCACCCGGCTCTGCGTGACACAGCGGCGCACAGGTCAGACGTCCCTGCGGGGAGCTGACCGTCTCAGGGAGGTGGCAAGCAGGAAGGCCAGCACAGCCCACTGCAGGGACAGATGCAGAGAGAGGCACGGAGTGTCCCAGAGACCGGGGGGGGGGGGGGGGAGGGCAGGGAAGGAGAGGGCAGGGGAGGGGAGGGGAGGGCAAGGGAGGGCAGGGAGGGGGAGAGGGCAGGGCAGGGGAGGAGAGGGCAGGGGGGGGGGGGTAGGGCAGGGCAGGGCAGGGGAGGGCAGGGGAGGGGAGGAAGTGAGGAGGAAGAACCAGGTGAAGGCTCCGCCTCTCCTTCCTCCCCACAGAGGGGGGTCTCCCAGCCGGAGGCCGAGGGGCAGGCGCCTGGGAGCCTCGCACTTGTCCCTGCACCTGCCCCCGCTGAGGACGGCGGCTGTGACCAGAGGGAGCCCCTGCGTGCACCTGCCCGCGCTGAGGACGGCGGCTGTGACCAGAGGGAGCCCCTGCATGCACCTGCCCGTGACAAAGCGCTGCCGGGCAGGCGGAGGCTGAGTTATCTGACACGGTGACGAAGGGGACGGGTTTCTCTCCTGGGGAGTCCCAGCCAACGGCCCCGGGTCACTGACCATCATCGGCGCAACGGGCTCTGACGGGCACAGCTGCCCACACACAGATCGGCAGGGCTTCCCGATCTCCGCCCGGGGGGCTGGGCTCCACCCTCACCCAGGAGCCGCGGTGGGCCGTGGGGAGGGGCGGGGACCCTATCTGTTTTGTCCACAGGCTGTTGGAGATGCTCTGGAGACATGGTTCTGGACTTGAAGAACGTGTGATGGTCAGTGACCACCATGTTCCCAGCGGAACCCCTGGCCACACCAGATGCCCCAATCCAGCCCTGCCCAGGGCCCCATCTCAGGCTGCACCCCATCCATCCAGGTGCCCCAACCAAAACCCGGGGGGGTCCTCTGACACGTGTCCTTCCCGAACACCCCAGGTCCAAGTCACACCAAGCCCCGCCCACTCTTGACCCCACACCCTCCTCTGCCCTCCGCTCTGCTGAGGGTCACTCAGTGGGAGCCCAGCCTGGCCCGCCTGGCCCGCGACAGCCCTCCGGGTCTCTGGGGACAGCTGGGCCGCCTGCCTCACCCTGCAGAGGCCACGCTCTCAGCACAGCTGGCCACGCCCTGCCTGCCTGGCGCCCTCGCCCTCGCCCTCGCCCCGCTGTGACAGCCCAGTCACAGCGCCCACCACTGCGTGACCGAGTTACGTGTGAGCCGACGTGACGAGATCTCGGGGCGCAGCGAGGTCACGCAGCGCAGCCAGCCGAGCCGGAGCAGCGTTTAGACCGGGCCTGCCTCCTGGCGCTCCCACACCCTCCCGCACGGGATGCCAAGGCAGAGGGCGGTCAAGGCTGCTGCTGCGGGTGCTCGAGCACCCGCCCCCATCACTTACACGCTGACAGCAGGTCCCGGCCCTGAGCCCCCAGGGCTCTCGTGTGTGACACGGAGAGAACGACGCTGGCCTCAGTGGTGCCTCCGGGCCCCAGGAGTCAAGGTACACGCAGTCCCCACGACAGGGCCTGGCAACAGTGGGTGCGCAAGTCAATGCCCTTTCACCACCTCTATCTTCCGTTCCGTTTTGTAGGGGGATTAAGCGAAAACCATTCTCAAGGGGAGAGAAATGTTATTCCCGAGAATCCCTTCCCTCGCCCTGACTGCTCAATCCCTGTGCACGGCCCTGACAGGAGTGGCCCTCGGCCTGGGAAATGGGGCGCCCTGCAGTGTGGACACCCCCAGCGGCCCCCCCACCCTCACCCCCACCCCGGCCGCACGCCCTGCTGATGAGGCATGGTTTCCAGGGCCGCGGGCCCAGCCCAGAGAGGACATGTCAGACACGCGGCTTTTATCACGTCGTGAGGAGCGAGAACAGGATGTCACTGAAGACAAGTGCACTTCCCTGTCGAGACAACTCAGAACATTCCCCGTGAAAAGAAAATGCCCCAGATGAACTCAGTCAGAGCCCCAGGCCAGCCAGGGTATACGAGGCACCTACTGCTCACAAGACCGGATTCTAATCCCCAGCCTGCGCGTAAGGCTTTAGAAGTTACACTAGAGGCCGATGCACGAAGATTTGTGCAAGAATAGGCCTTCCTTCTCCTGGCTGCCGGCACCGGCTTCCCTCCGGCACCCAGGACCCGGGCCTTCCTCTGGCCGCCGCCTTCCGCTTTCGCTCCAGCTGGAGTTGCCTTCTGCCTTGCGCTCGCCCCGATGCCCTCCTGTAGCTCCCTCCACCCCCACACCCCCTCATAGCAGAGTCTCACCCCGCCCCGGCCGCTCCGCGCCTGTGTACGCACACGCTGCCCAGAGGCCCGGAGCGGCCGGGGCAGGGCGGACACCTGCGTCGTCACCATGGCAACACACAGCAAATCCCAGCCCAGCCGCCGCTCTTGTCACCTAATTGCATATTCCTCTTATTGCTATTCCCCCATTTTGGCTGTGGGACCAGTCCATTTTGTTTCTGTCTTTATACAGTCAATGTGGTGATGTGTCAGTTATGTAGGTGGTGGTGAAGTGATGGTGACAGGTGGTGTGGTGATTGGTGTGGTGAGTGGTGTGGTGGATGACAGTGGTAATGGTGGTGGTGGGATTATGTGATGGTGATGTGATGGTGTGGTGATTATGGTGAGGTTAATGGTGTGTGATGGTATGATAGATGGTAGTGATGGTGTGTGGTGTTGGTGATGATTGATGATGAGTGATGATGATAATGGTGGTGTGTGTGGTAGTGGTTTGATGATGATGGTGATGGTGGGATGGTGGTGGTGATTATGGTGAATGGTGGTGGTGTGGTGATTATGGTACGATGGTGTGGTGATGGTGATTATGGTGGAATGGTGATGGTGATGGCGATTATAGTGATGGTGGTGGTAATGGTGATGTTGATGGTGTTGATGGTGATTATGGTGATTTATGATGATGACAATGGTGATGGTGATGGTAGTGGTGTTGATGATGATGATGGTGATAGTGATGGTGGTGGTGATGATGACTAGTGATAGTGATGGTGGTGAGTGACGTATGGTGTGGTGGGATGATGATGGTGATAATGATGGTGGTGGTGATAGGTGATGAGGAATGATGGTGGTGGTGATGATGGACAGTGATAGTGATGGTGGTGGTGACGATGGTAGTGGTGGTGATGGAGTGGTGGACAGATGGTGGTGATGGTGATAGTGATAGTGATGGTGGTGGTGATGACGGTAGTGGTGGTGATGATGAAGATGGCTGATGGCGTTGGTATTGGTGATGATGGTGGTGGGCCTGGACTCTGTCAGCCTGATGGTGACCACTAACATTTACTGATCTCTTTGCACCACTGTATTAGGTGCTGTAAATACTCTGTCCCACTTACTCCTCACAAACAGCCCTGTGAGGTAGTGGATATTGTTATTATTCCCATTTCATGGATGGAGGGACTGAGTCCCACAGACTGGGTAGTCTTTCTCAAGGTCACAACCTTAGCATTTGCTCTCAGATTTGCCTGACCCACGCCCACCTTCACGCCACCCACCGAAGGCCTGCTGCCGCCTGGGCAGCTGAGGGGTGGGCGGAGGGAACTGCCTTCCGAGGAGCTGCCGTGTCGTGGAGAACTTCGGGAAGGCCCCTGAGCTTGAGGTTAGGTGGGGCTCTGGGGGCAGAAGATGAGCCAGAGCTGGCCAAGACAGCCCCAAGGCCAGGCCAGGGCGCGGAGGGTGTGGCTCGGCAGTGGGTGCCAGCATAGAGCAGCCGTGGCCCTGCCCACACCCCGCTGTGGTGAGGGTGGCATCTACCTGGAGCCCCAGCTCCCCGGGCCAGGGCCCTCTTCCTGGGCCCGGGTCACGGCCCCGGCAGCAGTTTGCCCCGAAGCCCGGGCGCCGGTCCACGGCCGCACCGGCTCAGGGAGCGCCCACCCAGCAACCCGCCGTAAAAAGCCCAATCAAGTAAGAACGCCAACGGCCGCTCTCCCAGGGCGGGGGCGGGCCTCAGATCGCCCTGCTGTCAGGTGAGGTGACTGTGGGGAGAGGTGTGAGGGGAGTGGACGCGGCGTGGGAGGGCCCCAGCCTGGAGGACACCCATGTATTACAGCCAGGACGCCTCCCCCGGCTGCGGGGAGCGTTCGGCGGGACAGGCCCGCAGCAGGGAGTGCGCTTTGTTTCGCCTCAAACGCATCTCACATCTCATTCGCTCACGCCTCTTCACGAGCCCCTCTGCCCTGCCACTGTCTCCCCAGCCGAAGGCAGGCACAGAGCCCATCGGCGGTCAGGAGGGCAGCCCCAGGGGAAGCCGGGAGCCCGCCCTGCCAGGGGAGGGGCCGCCCACCCGGCTCTGCCCCAGGCCTGCCCTTCGGCGCTGCCGCCAGACGTGCCCCTGGGCACCTGGAGGGCCCGGAGGCTGTCAGCCTGAGCATGAAAGCGGGATGCCGGTCATTAGCATCCGCCCGCGGCCTCGCGTCCTCCCTCCCTCCGCCTTTGTGTGAAGGTCAGCTTAATGAAAGCCTCAGTCTGCCCCCGCTCCCTGGGTCTGTCTCCTGCTGTTCCGGAGTCAGGCGAGCGGGGTCTATTTTTACCTTCACAAAGTCCCGCTATTCATGATCGCTGACTCCCGGGATCATAACAACCGAGGGAGAGAGGGCGATGCTGCTAACCATGGCCCAGCGTGGCTCCGCGCCCCCCCACCCCCCTCCCCAACCCCCCGCGGCTTCACCGAGGCCGGGCCGAGGCCCCGCTCCGGGAGGTGCTGCTAATTGGACAACAGCCGTGGGCCTTCGCTCTCAGGGCAGCCGTGCAAACACCCAGCCAGGCTTCCGGGGGAGGGTGACGTTCGCGGGGAGCAGCCCGAGACACAGCTCGCTCCCAGGGCCTGAGCCGCAGCCTCTCCAGGAGGAAGCGCATCCGCGAGCATCGCCTTCACGCCCGCTGGGCACCAAGGCGGTACAATGAGGCCTCGGGGAGTCACCTCCACACGGTGTCTTCTGTCCAGTGAAATAAGGAAGCTTCGACGGGGAGGACGCGGGCAGGGGGGAGGGGCTCCTGGAAAAGGCTGACGGAAATGCTGCGCGGAGAGACCAGCGAGCTCAGAGCCGCCAAGGGCACTGGGCCAGGCTGGACCCGGGGGGGGGGGGGGGGGGGGGCGCGGCACAGGGCGGGGGGCGGAACACAGAGCCGGGACCCCCGAGCTGCGCTGGTCCTCAAAGTGGAGGACACTGACCATCCCTGAGAGGAAAGACGCAGAGAAAAGGGACAGGTACGCAGGGAGCCAGCTGAGTCCCCGACGCCCGCCTTCCCTCAGCCTCGTCCCGCTGGAAAGGGAGGAGGAGGGGGAGGCCAGGACTGGGAGCCGCCAGCCGCGGGGGACAGAGGACCACGATGGCCCCAGGGCCAGCCACCCTCCCGCTGTGACATTCGGGCCCTGTCACCTCGCCTCTCGGGACCTCAGTCCCCGTCTCCGTGAAATGGGAATAATGTCGCAGCAACAACAACATGCTTTATGCGGATTTCATCGGCTCAGGGAGAAAAAACCCTGTACCCTGTCGGCAAACAGCGGGCAGATCAACGGTGTTTAATATTGGATCGATGGCAGGAACAGTAAAAAGGTAATTAGCCAGCTCGTGGGGCATTCGTTAGAATAATGAAATACCGTGAGGATTCATTAAAACGCCTGCGAGTGTTTAGCGCCGGCGGTTACAGGGTGAGTTACCACGGCTGCTGTCGTCACTGTTACCGCCGGCTGCTTCCCGGGCTCTCTACCAGGGCGACGCTCCCCCGCCCCCCGCCCCCCGCCCAGCCCGGCGGTCCCTCATCGCCTCCCGCAGAGGAGCCACGTGGGGCCCACCGTGACCGCGGAAGGAAGGCAGCCTGGCCGAGGCTGGCCCTGGCGGCCGACCGCCGTCCCCAGGCTGAAGAGCGGTTTCCCTCAGTCCGGTTGACCTGATTGCAATCCCGGCCACACCAATGCCCACAGCACCGCGTGGTGTCCACTCGGTGGGAAAATAAACTCCTCCCCACAGAACGATGCTCTGAGAGCTGTCGGCAAAGGCCGCGGACAGACTGCGCGTCCTGCCGGCTGTTGGACCCCAGCACGGGTCCCTGGGAGCGCGAGAGTCCCTGGACAGACGGAGGGAAGACCGGCCTGGCTCTGCGGGTCCCTGGACGGACGGACGGACAGAGGGAAGACCGGCCTGGCTCTGCGGGTCCCTGGACGGACAGACGGACAGAGGGAAGACCGGCCTGGCTATTTTTTTTTTATTTCTTTATTGATTAAGGTGTCACATATTTGTCCTCATCCCCCCATTCCCATCCCACACCCCTCCCCATGGATGCCCCAACCCTCTGTTGAACTTAAGCATTGGTTAGGCTCATATGCATGCACACAAGACCTTTGGTTGATCTCTCCCCCCTCCCCCCCACCCTCCCCTATCCTCCCTCTGAGGCCCGATAGTCCGATCGATGCCTCCTTGTTTCTGGTTCTGTTCTTGTTCATCAGTCTATGTTGTTCATCATTTCCCCTAGATGAGCGAAATCATGTGTCACTAGAGATATACTTATAAGAATTGAATGTGCGACGAGCACTAATAGTTATGCTGACAGGCAAATGAATCAGTCTGTAGTGAGTTTCTTTCTGGACCAACAGTTCTTTTGAGACCCAATATCAATGTCCACCAGTTCCTTATGAGTACATGTCGGCACTGACCCCTCAGCTCTGGATGGTGGACAAATGGTGGTAATGCAGGTCCGACTCCCTCTGGTTTGGTCTCGGCCAGACCCAGGGGCACAGCTTCACCCGGATCCAGGGGCCCACGGCCTCACCCGGACCCGGGACCCAGCCTCACCCGGATCCAGGGGAACACGGCCTCGCCCAGACCCAGGATTCAGCTTCACCCGGACCCAGGGGCGCATGGCCTCACCCGGACCCGGGGGCGCGTGGCCTCTCCCGGGCCCGGGACCCAGCCTCACCCGGATCCAGGGGCACACGGCCTCGCCTGGACCCGGGCTCCAGCTTCCCCCGGACCCAGGGTCGCGTGGCCTCTCCCAGACCCAGGGTCGCGTGGCCTCACCTGGATCCAGGGGCCCACGGCCTCACCCGGACCCGGGACCCAGGCTCACCCGGATCCAGGGGCCCATGGCCTCACCCGGACCCGGGGCCAGGCTCACCCGGATCCAGGGGCCCACGGCCTCACCCGGATCCGGGACCCAAAGGCCTGGCTATTTTTAGACGCCGCCGTGGCCCCTGCTCACCCACCGCAGTTACACCAGTAGCAGCGCCCTGAGCACCTGTCCTGAGCGGCTCTTCCTGAAAGCCAACGGCCGGCACCCGGGCCCTGGTCTGTGCGCCCACAGCTGCCCGCGGGCGATGTGGCGGAGCCGCTTCCCGGGCGGATGGGCCAGAGGGGACTGTTGAGGGGGGGGGGTCCTTGGGTCTGAGCGTGATCCACCCCGGGGACTGGACCCAGTTGTTCATGGCAACAAGGATGGCCAAGGAGTGCGGCCCGTGTTCCGTGCACGCCCGTGAGGGGAGGTTACGGGACGCAGCCAGGCGACACCCGCCAGGAGGCCCGTGACCTGCTGGAGGCCGCCCAGCTGTGAGGTGGGTCGGCTGGGTGCGCCTCTGTCGGCTCCCAGGGCCAGTGCTGTCAGCAGTGCCCCAACAGCGTCCCGGGGTCACGAACAGGGTGCCTGGAGGCAGGGGTGGCCGCGGCCAGGGGACTGGGTGGGGCAGCGGCAGCTCAGGTCATGTCCCCGTGAGTCTAAGTCCAGACTCTGCAGCCACCGCTCCGGCCGCCTGAAGGCTGTGACCACAGGGCGGGCGGCCGCCGGGGTACGGCTGTTCGAATGGAAAATAACACAATAACCAGTAACTAATAACAGGAATACGCTGACTCGTACTCACAGCGGTAAGCCTGCCTCTGCCCGCCCTGTATTGTGGGTTGAACTGTGTCCCTCCCCCATTCACACGCCGCTGTCCTGCCCCCAGGCCCTCGGGGTGTGCCTGACTTGGAGCCGGGTTGTGTGGGTCTAACTGGTCACGATGAGGTCATGCTGGAGCAGGTGGGCTCTGATGGATCTGACTAGTCCTTCTACAGGGGCCCAGCCAGGGGCTCAGCGGGGGGAGCATCGTCTCATACACACACACACACACACACACACACACACACATACACATATACACACACATACATACACACATACACACACATACATACACACACACACACACACACATACACAAAAGAGTTTCGGGTTTGATTCCCAGTCAGGGCACATACCTAGGTTGCGATTCAATCCCCCATCAGGGTATGCACAGGAAGCAACCGATCAACCTCTCTCTCTCTCTCTCTCTCTCTCTCTCTCTCCCTTCCTTGCTCCCTAAAATGCACGCCAAGCACAGGGGCCGGAACAGGACCCCGCACAGCCTGGGAGGAGGCCCACCCTGCCGACACCTTCCTGTCCTGGCACAACACGAAGTTACCCCGTGGGGACGGCGAAGGGACTTCCGGAACACAAGGCCACGTCCCGCCCGGCCAGCCCTCGCTCCCCGGTGGGCGCGTCGGTCCCAGACCACTGGTGCCTAACCCTGCGCGGTCCCTGCGCCCGTGACCCCGCAGGCCCGGGCCCGCCCTGCTCTGCCCGCTCCTGGGCTGGGAGAGCCACTGCCCCTCAGCGGGTCCCCCGCACCTGAGGCCCTGACCGTGCAGGACTGTGACCGCGGTTCCAGGGCAGACACGTGCCCCGGCATGCATTTCCCACTAAGCACCAAGCCCGCGTCCGGCCCGCGGCGGGCCCTCGGTAAACGCATGACGCTAACGGGCTGGTGCACAGGGGCCCGGCCATGGCTATTCTGTCACCAGGCAACACCGCGCCACGCGCATGAGGCAGGAACGCCGAGAAAAGCGAGGAGACACAGCGTTTCCTGGTCTCCGATGAAGAAACGAGAAGCTAGGTAAGGACCCAACACGCCTAAACCCCATCATCGAACACGTGTGACCTCGTAACTCCGCTAACGAGCCCCTCTCCTTCTGCCGGGGCACGGGGCAGAGCCTGACCGGCTCTCGAGCCAGGAAGAAAACCTGATGCTTCCCCGAAGTTCATGATCAGAAAGCGAATCCCACCGCCTCCGAGCCCACCCGCCGCCGCGGAGGGTCACGCTGAGGCCTGCGTCTGCAACTTAGCGAGTGCGGGAGCTTCACGGGGCGACTCAGCGCGGACGGTGTAAAGGCCGAATACTTAAAGCAAACAGTGTAAAGCCCGCCTGAGAGGTGGGCCATGGGAGGTGGCACAGCCTCGGAGGACCCGGCCAGGGTGACCTGGCCACGCCGTCCCTCTCCGCGTCTCAGTCCCCTCTCCTGTGGGATGGGGAGAATCCCAACCACACAGCAAAAGTGCCAGCCCCAGGGTCACAACCCGGGCAAGGTCGCCCCTCAGCCTCACGGTCCTCACCTGTAAAATGGGGTGAGGGTCACGCTCACAGGAACCCGGGGCTACGGTAAGGATTAAAGATCAATAAACCGAGGGCCCGGTGCGCCGCCCGCGCCCCATTCCTGTCGGTCGGTGACCCCTCCTCTCCACCAGCCTCCTCCCCACGCTACCGCCGCGCACGCCCTGCACCCCTGCACGTCGGAAATTACACCGCGTTCCGAAGACTCCGCCTCTGGGCCCCTTCCTAAGAGGAGACCCCGCCCCGGTCAGTGAGACCCGCCGTCGGATTTTCTCGGACCGGCTCCGAACCCGGCCTGCTCGCTGTCCCCTGGGGAAGAGGGGTGCACGAGTATTACCAGCAGGCAGCTGTGTTGGGGCAAACCACGCCAGCCCCCCGCCCCCGTGGCCCCTGCGCAGGGGAACCACACCCCTCCCTCCCTCTTCCAAACCAAGACAGGATTCCGGTTTCTCTCTGTTTCCCCCACAGCGCTCACACCGCTCATCTAATCTTCCCCAACTCCCCAGGCTGGCGGGCTGGCACCTTGCAAGGACAAAATTATCACCCAGTCAGCACCGGGCAGACCGGCGATGACTGACGCTCTAAGTGTGTAATCCGCAGCTCCTGGATTCGGGTCATCCGCCAGCCGTCCCGCCCGAGAGCGCGGTGCGAGCCAGGCGCTCGGCAGCCAAGCTGGGCAGCGGCTCCTGTCGGCTGACGTCGTGGACGAACTCTCAGGACACAGGAGCCTGGAGCCTGGCCCGCCCTCCTCGTCACTCCCCATGTCACACCGGGATCAGGAAGAGTCATGTTTGACACTTTAATCCGATTTCTCAAATAAATGGCCCCGGCGGAGTGCTGAAGGCAGACGTCGGCCGGCACCTCCCCAAACCCCAGGGGCAGGCAGGCAGGCAGAGACACAGCTGGGGTCACAAGAGCAGGGCACAGGGAGCACCCAGGGTCACGGACAGAGGGCGCTCCGGTGCACCCGCTGGGCCAGCAACTGCAGCAGCCAGACCGGGGCCGAGGGAGGGAGGAGTGGGGTTCAGGCTGGCGCCAGCCCGCACCCCCGTTTCCCTGGCTCCCGGGGCCGAGGACAGGACGGTGGTCTTCAGAGGCTTTGGAGTTCAGATCTCCAGCCCTGAGCGCCGCCCTGGGCTTCATCGCTGCCGCCCATTCGCCCTTGTTACGAACCTCCCGGCCCGGGCACCCCCTTCCCACCCAGGTCGGGAAGTGAAGGACCGCGAGGCCTAAGGAGCCCGCAGCGCCCCAAGGTGCAGTTCCCGGGTGCCTGGGTCACGCCTGCAGGAGACCCGCCCACTGGGGCCCCTGGTTGGGCTGCTCCATGAACAACAAAATAAGCATCTACAGTGCTAAGCCATTCCCCCGGGAGGGGAGGGGACTTTTGTTACGCAGCGAGCCTCTCCTGACTGATACAGATTGTGTAGCAGAGTTATCTGTGCAGAGAGGTGCTAAGACTATCCCCACCCAGAGGGATGTGTCCTGAGGCCGGGGAGGGCTGGGGACACCCTGAACCCAGAGGGGTGTGAAGGGGAAAGCCAGATTTGGGGGGGGCGGGGGAGTGAAGAGGCTCCAGGGCCCCAGCCCCGGTTTCTCTCTGCTTCGTGGAAATGCCCTCGACGCCCCGTGGAGGGTACAGGAGTAGAAACGGGGTCTGGCTGTATCGTGGGTGAGATCCTCAGCGTGTGCCCTCCAGTCTGGGGTGCCCTCTGGCTCCCTCCCCTCCCGCAGGGCTGGCTCCCCCTCTCTCTGCCCAGCCCTGTCCAGGCCCGCAGACACCGGGGCAAGAGGTGGCAGGGATGGGGCGGCACGCCGGGCCGGGCTGGGGCCGCCCGCGGTCCATCTGGAGATGTCGGGGCTGGTGTTTACAAAGCAGGGTGCCCACGCCGTCTCCTGGGGCTCACGGTCACATGGTGCCCGGCTCCTAAGACCAGGCTGCCAGCGGGTGGTGGGCGCTCCCTGACCAGGCCCACGGCCTGTCCTCCGCCCGGGGCAGGGGCACAGGGGCTGAGGGTCATTGCCATGCCACAGTGGAGCGGGCAGGGAGCACAGACAAGGGGCCCTGACTCCCGCTAGTGACGGCACAGAGCCAGGATAGGACCGCGTTTTCTCCTAGGGAGTGGAGGCGCAGCCACACGGAGCTGGAGGCCCCGGGGTGGACAGAGGGGGTGCGGGACGGGGAAGACCTGTGAGCGCGGCCGGGGGCGGTCACCAGGGAGAGCGGCGCTGCCTCCGGCTCCTCGCTGCCACGGGCTCCGCGGGCTTTAGCGTGGATCGGACACATGGCCAGGCTTCCCCAAGGAGCCCCCGCAGCCGCCGGCCTCCTGCTCGGAAACACGCATCCAAAGTCCCGTCAAACACAGGGAAGGTCGGACTGGAACCGCCCGAAGCAGGGGCGGCCAGGCCCCGGGCCATTCCCACCCCGCGCCAGCCCTGGTCCAGGTAAAGCGGGGATCACCCGCGGTTAACGGGTAACTTCTCCCGAAATTCCAAAAGGGGGAGCGGGGCCATCCCCACCTCGGCTCGTCTCCCGTGGGCTCCTCGGCCCCGCGGTCTCACACAGGGCTCCCTCACTCCGTCTTCACGGCTGATCTTGGCAAACCATCGGATGACCAGCCTCTCTCCGTGCATCCACAGTGGCCGCCTCTGCCGTCCCCTCCCTGCGAGCCGCCACGCGGTCCTGTTCGGGCAGCGCCATCGCGGGCGTCCGTCGCAGGCCTATTAGCGCAGACACGGCAATAATGAGCTGGAATTTGCATCGTGGCTAATCTCATTAATGGTGTGATCATATTGGGGCGGACAGCTGTAATGCATGACGAAGGGAAAACCCTCGGATACGTGACATTACAGATCCTACAAGGCTCATTTGCCTTCAAATGGAGTTACCACAGGATTTTTCATCTCCACGTTAGATGCTATGGCTTAAACACGCGGTGCTCTGGTCTGGGGGCAAAGTGCCCACACGAACCACAGACCCGAGCGGCACTCCTCCGCTCCCAGGGGAGGAGGGGGAGGGGATACCCGTGGCATCTGGAACCGCTCGTGTGAGGATTTCTACTCTGTACTTACCAGGTGACCCGGTTAATAATGCGGACTTTTTTCAATCGATGGAGTTACTCATATGTTGATATACATGCGATTTATATGTATGCTATTTTGTTGTGTTGACAACAAGCTTCAAAACTTCATATGTCAAATTTTCTGAAGGTGTTAACATCATAGATATTTTTACGCTTAAAAATGTCGAATTTCGAGCCCAAAAAAGAGCATTTACAGAAAGTTTTAATTCATTACTTTATTTTGAAGAAAAAGTTATCATATACTTCAGGAAGCTTATGGTGAGCATGCTCCATCTCAAGATACTTGTGAACGCTGGTTTAAACGCTTTAAAAGTGATGATTTCGATGTGAAAGACAAAGAATGTCCAGGTCAACCGATAAAGTTTGAAGACCAACAATTACAGGCATTATTGGATGAAGATGCATGTCAAACTCAAAAACAACTTGCAGAAAGATTAAACGTTGCTCAGCAAACAATTTCGATCATTTACAAGCAATGGGAAAGATTTTAAAGGAAAGAAAATGGGTGCCACATCAACTGAACTAAAGACAAATGGAAAACCGAAAAGTCATCAGTAAAATGTTGCTTCAACGGCACAAAAGAAAGTCTTTTTTGCATCGAATTGTGACTGGCGATGAAAAGTGGATTTATTTTGAGAATCCCAAACGCACAAAATCATGGGTTGATCCAGGTCAACCATCAACATCGACTGCAAGGCCAAATGGCTTCGGAAAGAAGACAATGCTCTGCGTTTGGTGGATGGGGAAGGTGTGGTGTATTATGAGCTTCTAAAACCAGGTGAAACTGTTAATACTGATCGCTACCGACAACAAATAATCAATTTAAACCACGCTTTGATCGTGAAACAACCAGAATGTGCCAGAAGACACGGCAAATAATTTTGCTTCATGGTGACGCACCATCACCACTTCAAAACCAGTTAAAGACACGTTAAAAGATCTTGTCTGGGAAGTATTAACCCACCCACTGTATTCACCAGACCTTGCTCCTTCAGATTACCACTTGTTCCAATCGATGGCACACGAACTTTCTGAGCAGCACTTCAAAATGTATGAAGAAGTGGAACATTGGGTCTCTGAATGGTTTGCCTCAAAACAAGAAAAGTTCTATTGGGACGGTATCCACATTACCTGAAAGATGGGGGAAATATGTAGCTAGCAATGGACATTACTTTGAATAAAGCACTTTTGATGTTTCTCTTGAAATTACCGTGTTTTCTTTGATTACAAAATCCGTCATCATTAACCGGTATACCTAGTAAGTGCTGTGTGGCCCTGGGCAAACGGCTGAGCCCCCTGAACCTTGAGTACCTCACCTGCAAAGGGCTATGGGAATCCCTACCTATTGGGTTGTTGTGAGATTGAAACACGTGTAAAAGGCCCAGCAGAATGCCTGGCACATAGTGGTGGGGTGGTTTTTTTTTTAATTCTAATTCACCAGCACGTAAATGGCAGCTGGCACAAGGCACAGCCCATACATGCAATTTTCAAGCAAGGATACTACAGTTTGATGAATGTGACGATGGGGCAAATACAAGCCATCGTAGGAGCGCAAGGCAAGGGAAATCGGCGCCATCCGAGGCCTGGGAAGGCCCCCCAGGAGAAGGGCATTTCGGTGAGGCTGAGTGGGGAGAAGAAGTCAATCCTTGAAGAAGCTGTAACAAGTACAAATGTGTACGCACCTACCAACACAGCCCCGAAACACATAAAGCAAAACTGGCGGGACTGGAAGGAGAAGAGATAACACACACAGTTACAGCTGGAGATGTCAACACCCTACCTGGATCATGGTTAGAACAACTAGAAATAAGAACAGTAAGGGTACAGAAGACCCGGCAACATGACCAGCTAAACTGACCAGATTGAATGTATAGAACCCTCAGCCCAAGTTCAGCAGAAAACATTCTCTCCCGGGGCACATGGCGCCGTCTCAGGACAGGTCACATGCCGGGCTGTAGGACGAGTCTCCGTAAATAAAGCAGCTCTGAAAAGCCACACAAAAGAACTTCTCTGGCCACAACAGAACCGAGTTAGAAATCACAACAGGAAGACTTTTGGGAAACCTTCAACTATGTGAAAAGTAAAGGACACATTTCCAAATAACCCATGGCTCAAAGGAGAGGTCAAAAGGCAGATTACAAAAGATCCTGAACGGATTGAAAACGAAACACAGAGTCTCATACCGTAGGAGATGCAGCCAACGTCGTACGAAGAGGGAAATGTGTAGCTCCGAATGCTTACATCAGAAAAAAAAATCTGAAATCAACCATCTAACGCTCCACTTCAGTAAGCTAGAAAAAGAAGAGCGAATCAAACCTAAAGTACGTTTAAGGGAGGAGATAAAGATCAGAACAGAAATAAATAAAACATGACAGAAAAACTGGAGAAAAATCAACAAAAAAACGAAAGTTGCTTCCTTGAGAAAATCAAGGGAAATGGTACATCTTTAGCTAGACGGACCGTGGAAAAAAAAAAGAAAAAGAAGAGAGAGAAGGAATTAGCCAGAGAAAAGATGGCAGAGGAGGGGAAAAGTGCTCCAAGCAGGGGACCCACCGCACTGAGGATGGGGACACACCAGACACTGCAGCCTGGGCCAGGAGAGCGGCGGGGAAGGCGGGCCTGCGGGGGAAGGCGGGCCTGTGGGGGGAGGCGGGCCTGTGGGGGGAGGCGGGCCTGCGGGGGAAGGCGGGCCTGCGGGGGGAGGCGGGCCTGCGGGGGAAGGCGGGCCTGCGGGGGGAGGCGGGCCTGCGGGGGAAGGCGGGCCTGCCGCTGGCTGCCCATCGCCACGGTCTGTGGCTTTGCCAGGGCGCCTGGGCTCCACCCAAGAGCACAGGCCATCACGGAAGGCCTTAAGCACAAAGCAGACACTAGGATCAGGGGGTTTAGGTCGCCGGCTCTCACTGGTGGGAAATGAGGTTTGGACAGGCCTCGGCTTGCGGAAGGTCACGGGGCTGGCTAGCGGCTTTGCTGGGGTACGCACGCAGCTACTCCCCTCAAAGCACCTGGACAGAGCACTGGGTGGGAGGGCAGGAGACCCCCAAGTCACCACCTGTCGCCGGGGCTGGCGTCCATTGACGGGGCTATTGGGAAGCTCCCGCAGCCCCTTCCAGCTACGCACGCGTACTCTAAACACAGAGACGAGTTAGAGCAGCGGTCGCCAACCTCCCGGACCTCCCGGACCACCAGGGGACCACCGGTTGGCAGCCGCTGAGTCAGAGTTCTCCTGCTGTCCTGGAACTACCTGCTCGGAGGTTTTAAACTTGACGGTGGCCTTATAAGCTCAGCTCGCTCTCCTCTGCCACCATCTGGAAGGGTTTGCTGGTCAGAGGCCCAGTTCTGCCCCTCACCACGCACGTCCCTGCTGCCCCTGGGGGCAGGGAGCACCCACCTGCTCTGCCCTCTGCTGGTGCAAGGAGAGTTGGGGGGAGCCCCGGTCTCAGCCGTCCCCCCTTCCTTGTGGTCCCAGCCCCAGGCCAGAGCTGTCCTGCCGGCCCAGGCGACTCTGGACAGGCCGCCGCTGTACAGAACTGCTCGCTGGCCCAAACTGGTGTGGCTCAGTGGATGGAGCGTCAGCCTGCGAACTTAAGGGTCCCAGGTTCGATTCTGGTCAAGGGCATGTACCTTGGTTGCGGGCACATCCCCAGTAGGGGGTGTGCAGGAGGCAGCTGATCGATGTTTCTCTCTCATTGATGTTTCTAACTCTCTGTCCCTCTCCCTTCCTCTCTGTAAGAAATCAATAAAAAATATATTTAAAAAAAAAAGAACTGCTCGCTGACCCTGACCCTCCGTCTGACCTCCCGCCAGCAGGGGCAGCACAGGCCAGGAGTCACCAGGTTTCTCCTCGTTTCTGGAAGGTTCCATGGGATATGCGAGGCCCACCCCCCCAGGGGCCCTCGTCCTGTGACCACTGGTGGATGCTCAGTGTCTGCTCTGAGGGCCCGATGACGGAATTCAGTAGAGACGGTCACGGAGACCTCAGACGACAGGCCCCAGGCACCGCAGGCCACGGGTGACCGGAGCCCGGCCCAAACCGCACGCCCCCACCCTCGGGGGCGGCTTCCCCCGCGGCCCCGGGAAGGCACGGGTGAGCGGCCGCCTGAGGCCGCCGGTCCTCCAGCCCCGGAAAGACACGTATGCCCACTTCACGGAGGCCGCGGGAGGGTGCTGGCGCTGCCCCTCCCCGGCCCCGCGCCTGGGCCCCGTCAGGGAACCCGCAAAACTCCGACTCACGAGCGCCGCCTGCCCCTCGGGGCCGACGACGAGGCGGCGCCTGGTGGGTGCCGGCAGCCCGTTCCCGTCCGTCTCCCAGGCCGTGTGCCAACGCACTGACCCTGCAGACGCCCGGGTGAGGGAGGCACTGCCATGAAACCCCTCCTCTCCAGACGGGGAAACTGAGGCAGGCGGGCTTCGCAGCCGCAGCAGAGCCACGGCCCGGGCCTGTGCTGCCTGCGGGCGGAGGTGCCCCTCAGCAGCGGAGGGGCCGAGGCACCAACACCTTCCCGGGCAGGCGCAGGGCTGCGGGGCCACGAGGGTCCCACCTGTCGGCTCCAGGAGGCGGGACTGCGACATCCGTCTCACAGGTGAAGAGGCCGAGGCCCAGGCACCTCACCGGCTTCATCCGGTGTCACAGCCGAACGAGGGACACGCCAGCCGAGCCCAGCCCCGGAGCCAGGGTGCGCGTCCGGCGCTTTCACAGCACCGCCCGCCGGCCCGGAGCTGCCGCTCTGACCCTCCGCCGCCCGCGGGGCGGCCCTCAGGGCTCCGGAGAGCACCGGGCGCCCTCCTGGGCCACCCTGGGCCAGACCCTCAGAGGGAAATGCACACCGAGGGGGTGCGCACAGGGGCTGTTAGACACCCTTCTGCCGCCCCCCGCCCTTCGTCCTACTCGCCCAGTGTCCGCCCCACGTCCCCTGGTCCGAAGCCTCCACGGGCCTCAGTGGGGGAGACCTTGGCTGGGCCCAGGGAACTGGGGGCCACACCTTGGAGGTAACCGCCTCGTCCTTCCGCCTCGGCAACTACTTTACAACCAAAGGTGTCAGGTAGGACGTCTCCCCTCACCGCCCGAGGGGTAGCGACCGGCATCATTACTGCCCCATCAGCGGCCAATGACTGCCCGGCTCAGGCACATCATTTTACCTGAAGCTTTCTAGGGGACCCTCATTACCCGGCTCCGGCACCCCGGAGGACTTGCTCCTTGCTCCTCATGCTTCCCTTGCTGCTCACGGCCGTGGCCTGCAGGCAAGGTGTGTTCCAGCTGCTCGGGCGGTGCAGTGGGCACGAGGGCCACGACTGTGCAGCGCCAGGCTCGGGAGTGAGGAGGAGCGATCCCTCTTGGTTCCAGACCCAGACCCGCGTCCTCCCAGCCCCCTTTGCCATGACGAAGCTGTCAGGCTGCACCCTGCAGATGGCACGTTCTCCGTGGAGACGAACGGCCCCGGCGTGGCAGCGGCGGCCCCGCAGGTGCTGCAGACACGGTGCCGGCTCCGCTCGGGGCCTCCGCGCCCGGGCAGCAGCTCCCAGGCAGGCGGGAGGGAGCGCAGCCAATTCCGCTGTCTGCTGCCCGGCCACTTGGGATTAATTAAATGGTTTCCAACTGTGATTGAGGCAGCACATAAAATATCTTTAAATTAATTTTTAAAGAATAAATGAGGGTATTAACATTTTATGTGCTCGCTGAGGGATGGGGACAGATGCAGAGTGTGCTGCAGAAAGAGGGGGGGCTGGGGGTCCCAGAGCCCCGGGCCAGCCCCACCTCAGCCCCGCTGTCGGCCCGGGGGCCTGTTTCCCCACCAGTGGGGGGGCTGTGAGCTCTGCACAGCAGGGGTTAGCCATCCCAGCACGCTATTGTGCATTCTTTTCATTCATTCACTCAATCATTCCTCACTCATTCCTTCATCCGCTCATTCATTCATTCATCCATTCAACCTCCATGCTTGGTGCACCGGCCGGGTGCCAGGCTCTGGGCCTCAGCCAGTGAGCCTCAGACCCCACAGGGACCAATCACAAGGTGATGGGCTGCACAGGCCGCTGCCGAACACCTGCAGGGGCCCGCAGCCTGCAGCCAGGAGCGCTCCCGGGCGAGGGCAGGGTGTCTGCAGGGGCACCGCACGTGCGGTGCGGACCCTGGAGAGGATGCGCTCGCTCCCAAAGCTCCAGCAGCCCAGGTGACTGGCGGGAAGGAGGCCACGCGAAGCCTGCTGGGAAGCGTGGGCGCCACTATTCACGCTGTGACCCCTGCTCTCCTATCAGGGTTTAGACCCGCAACCATTCCCTGCAGCCAGGGTACCACACTGGCGCCCTCAACCCAGGTGTAAGGCCCGCAGGGGCTCCCCGCTGTCCGCAGGTCCGGACCCCTTACCTGGCTGGACGGCCTGCCTACCCCCCCCTGGCCTGCACCTGACCTCCCACCAACAAGCCAGGTCTCCTCCTGCCCCAGGGCCTTTGCACTTGCAGCTCCCTCTGAACTTCTGTCACATATCATGTTCAAGAAAGCCTTCCCTGTGCAGCTCCTGCCCCTCCCCCTCTCCTTCCTCATGTTGTCCCCCTCCCCCACCATTGTCACCAGTTCCCCGGCTGGTCTGCTCGGGGTCTCTCTGCCCCGGGACTGCACACTCAGGAGGCGGGGAGGCGGCCCTCCCGTCGGGGCTGTGTGCTGGCCCTCTGCCCTGCAGGCCTGTAAGCGAATGAACGCACCAACACCGCAGCCCCAACGCTCTGGGATTCTGGGGGGATGTCTGCCCAGGGGGGTCCTCGGGCCAGGAGGGGAGGCCCAGCAGGGTTTCCTTCGGGAAGAACTGGATCTTGTCAAACGAGGGAGCCTGCCCTTCTCGGCACGGCATTTATTCACCTCCCGGCTCTGCCCCGCCTCTGACACAGTGTCCCTCCAAATCCTCACGCCCTGCTGGGCCGGGAGAGGGTAACGCCCACCTCTCAGGCGGAAGCAGGGGCTCAGCTTGGCAACGGGGCCGAGGGCCGTCTGTCCCCCGCTCCATGCTCGTTCTGGCTGGGCCAGCCCGGCCCTGAGCCCAAAGCGTAAAGTTCTGCGGACTCGGGAGCCCGAAGACACTTGGGTTTCAGGACCGCATCTGGGCGCAGCTGGTGACCCCACGGAGACCTGGGGGGAAGTCCTCAGGCCCGAGACACCCCAGCTCGGAGACGAGAGCCCCTCATCTGCCTGCTCACTGGGTCCCCTGGCCCGGCCAAGGCCTGCAGCCCCTCCCGCCGGTGCTGACAGAGGAGCAGGGAGGTCGGGCTCTGACCCTGGCGCAGAGGTCAGAGGAGGCGGGCTCAGAGCTGAGAGTCACTCAACCACCTGCTAGACACACTGTGCGCTCCCTTCAACTGGGAATTCACACCAAGGTGGGCGGGGCCGCGAAAACTGAGGTTTCTTCCCTAGGTGGTTGGAGGTGGGAGGCTGGAGGTGGGAGGTGGGAGGTGGGAGGTGGGAGGTGGGAGGTGGGAGGTGGGAGGTGGGGAGGTGGTGGGAGGTGGGAGGTGGTGGGAGGTGGGAGATGGGAGGTGGGAGGTGGAGGTGGGAGGTGGGAGGTGGGAGGTGGGAGGTGGGAGGTGGGAGGTGGGAGGTGGGAGGTGGGAGGTGGGAGGTGGGGAGGTGGGAGGTGGAGGTGGGAAGAGGTGGGAGGTGGGAAGTGGGAGGTGGGAGGTGGGTGGTGGGAGGTGGAGGTGGGAAGAGGTGGGAGGTGGTGGGAGGTGGGAGGTGGGAGGTGGTGGGAGGTGGGAGGTGGGAGGTGGGAGGTGGGAGGTGGGAGGTGGGAGGTGGTGGGAGGTGGGAGGTGGTGGGAGGTGGGAGGTGGGAGGTGGGAGGTGGGATGGTGGGAGGTGGGAGGTGGGAGGTGGGAGGTGGGAAGTGGGAGGTGGGAGGTGGGTGGTGGGAGGTGGAGGGTGGGAAGAGGTGGGAGGTGGTGGGAGGTGGGAGGTGGGAGGTGGGAGGTGGGAGGTGGTGGGAGGTGGGAGGTGGGAGGTGGGAGGTGGGAGGTGGTGGGAGGTGGGAGGTGGGAGGTGGTGGGAGGTGGGAGGTGGGAGGTGGGAGGTGGGAGGTGGGAGGTGGGAGGTGGGAAGTGGGAGGTGGGAGGTGGGTGGTGGGAGGTGGAGGTGGGAAGAGGTGGGAGGTGGTGGGAGGTGGGAGGTGGGAGGTGGGAGGTGGTGGGAGGTGGGAGGTGGGAGGTGGTGGGAGGTGGGAGGTGGGAGGTGGGAGGTGGGAGGTGGGAGGTGGGAGGTGGGAGGTGGGAGGTGGGAGGTGGGAGGTGGGTGGTGGGAGGTGGAGGTGGGAAGAGGTGGGAGGTGGTGGAGGTGGGAGGTGGGAGGTGGGAGGTGGTGGGAGGTGGGAGGTGGGAGGTGGGAGGTGGGAGGTGGGAGGTGGGGAGGTGGGAGGTGGGAAGTGGGAGGTGGGAAGTGGGTGGTGGGAGGTGGAGGTGGGAAGAGGTGGGAGGTGGTGGGAGGTGGGGAGGTGGGAGGTGGGAGGTGGTGGGAGGTGGGAGGTGGGAGGTGGGATGGGTGGAGGTGGGAGGTGGGAGGTGGGAGGTGGGAGGTGAGGAGTGGGAGGTGGGAGGTGGGAGGTGGTGGGTGGTGGGAGGTGGAGGTGGGAAGAGGTGGGAGGTGGTGGGAGGTGGGATGGTGGGAGGTGGGAGGGTGGTGGGAGGTGGGAGGTGGGAGGTTGGGAGGTGGGAGGAGGTGGGAGGTGGGTGGGAGGTGGGAGGTGGGGGAGGTGGGAGGTGGGAGGTGGGAGGTGGGAGGTGGGAGGAGGTGGGAGGTGGGAGGTGGGGTGGGAGGTGGGAGGTGGGAAGAGGTGGGAGGTGGTGGGAGGTGGGAGGTGGGAGGTGGGAGGTGGTGGGAGGTGGGGGGTGGGAGGGTGGGAGGGTGGGAGGTGGGTGGGAGGTGGGAGGTGGTGGGAGGTGGGAGGTGGGGTGGGGTGGGAGGTGGGAGGTGGGAGGGTGGGAGGTGGTGGGAGGTGGGAGGTGGGAGGTGGTGGGAGGGTGGGAGGTGGGAGGTGGGAGGTGGGAGGTGGGAGGTGGGAGGGTGGGGGAGGGTGGGAGGAGGTGGGAGGTGGGAGGTGGGGAGGTGGGAGGAGGTGGGAGGTGGGAGGTGGTGGGAGGTGGGAGGTGGGGGGTGGGAGGTGGGAGGTGGGAGGGGTGGGAGGTGGTGGGAGGTGGGAGGTGGGAGGTGGGAGGTGGTGGGAGGTGGGAGGTGGGAGGTGGGAGGTGGGAGGTGGGGAGGTGGGAGGTGGGAGGTGGGAGGTGGGAGGGTGGTGGGGAGGTGGGTGGGAGGTGGGAGGTGGGGGTGGTGGGAGGTGGGAGGTGGGAGGTGGGAGGTGGGAGGTGGGAGGTGGGAAGGTGGGAGGTGGGAGGTGGAGGTGGGAGAGGTGGGAAGGAGGTGGGAGGTGGTGGGAGGGTGGGAGGTGGGAGGTGGTGGGAGGTGGGAGGTGGGAGGTGGGAGGTGGGAGGTGGGAGGTGGGAGGTGGGAAGTGGGAGGTGGGAGGTGGGTGGTGGGAGGTGGAGGTGGGAAGAGGTGGGAGGTGGTGGGAGGTGGGAGGTGGGAGGTGGGGGAGGTGGGAGGTGGGAGGTGGGAGGTTGGAGGTGGGAGGAGGTGGGAGGTGGTGGGAGGTGGGAGGTGGGAGGTGGGAGGTGGGAGGTGGGAGGTGGGAGGTGGGAGGTGGGAGGTGGGAGGTGGGAGGAGGTGGGAGGTGGGAGGTGGTGGGAGGTGGAGGTGGGAAGAGGTGGGAGGTGGTGGGAGGTGGGAGGTGGGAGGTGGTGGGAGGTGGGAGGTGGGAGGTGGGAGGTGGGAGGAGGTGGGAGGTGGGAGGTGGGAAAGGTGGTGGGAGGTGGGAGGTGGGTGGTGGGAGGTGGAGGTGGGAGGAGGTGGGAGGTGGTGGGAGGTGGGAGGTGGTGGGAGGTGGGAGGTGGGAGGTGGGAGGTGGGAGGTGGGAGGTGGGAGGTGGGAGGTGGGAGGGGGGGCCTCCAGCTTCAGGGGTGGCTGTCATGGCCTCACCTGACAGGACACAGAGCCAGGCAACTGTCATCTGTCTGAGGCTCCAGGTGAACACAGCCCGGGAGACGTTAGCAGCCACTAACGTGGCAGATGTTAGCAGTTACAAGTGAGGAGCCAGGCGAGCTCGCCAACCCAGCCACCAGGGGGCAGAGCCGAGACGTGCGCCTAATCCCCAGGGGCTGAGGGCCCTGCTCAGGCCCAGCCTGGCCGCCCAGCCTCCTGGGCCCACACCACCCAGCACCCCTGCTCCTCGCAGAAGAGCCCCTCACCCCACCCCCAGCCGGGGGCCTGGACAAGTCCCCCACCGCGCTGAGCCTCACCCTCCTTGTATGTGAAACGGGCTGACGGGCGCCCGAGAGTGGGGGGGCCGAGAAGGCCAGGAGGGCGGTTGTGCGCGTGAGGGAGAAGTCTGCGGAGAGCCAGACCTGGAAATCCCGCCTCGCTCGCCACCACCCACCCACCACCATCCACCCACCCGCCACCATCCACCCACCTGCCCCCCATGGCAGCCATCGGACGAAGAGGTCCTGAGCACCCGCCAGGTGACAGTTCATTCGCTTACAGGCCTGCAGGGCGGGGCCAAGGCTGGCCCTCAGCTCACAGACCCGATCGATCGTCTCACAGGCACTAAACAAAATCCAAGACTCAGGGGCAGGGGTGGGGGCGGGAGTGTGACTGGCGCGGGGCCCTGGGAGGAGGGGTCCAGGAGAGGAACCCGGGTGGCTGCGGGGTCAGGGGACGGGAGGAGCGGGGTGGGGGCTGGGGTGAGGAGAGTGAGGGTGCAAGGGATGCGGAGGCCAGGCTCGCAGGCGCCGCGCTGAGGGAGGAGCTCCCTGAGTCGGTGCCTCAAGCCTCACCCTGGGCAGGTACGATCGGGTCGGGTGGGGGGCTGAAAGGAAGATGGTGGGGGACCCCAGCCTCAGTGCCAACGGCGGGAGCCCCAGAGGGCGCTGGAGCTGGGCCGTGTCAGGTCAGCTCTGGGTGTAGGAAGTGCCCGAGCTGTGAGCGGCCTGAGCAAAGGGGGGGTGGGGGTGCGGGGAGATGGCCGGTCCTGCCTTCCCACGGCCCCTTGCAGAGCGGCCCCAGGGCACCCGAGGCCGGAGAAGCAGCTCCCTGCCCCTCCCCAGCCAGCTGGGCGCGGAGATGTTTGACAGAAAGGAACACGGACCGAGCTCCAGCCCCACGTGAGAGGTGTCCGCCCCAAGCCGCCTCCTTAATGCCTCACTGCCGGGAGCCCGGCGGGGACCTGGGCGCTGGGCTGAGAGGGGCTGAGCTGGTCCCAGGGAAGGGCGGACACGGGGGTGGGGGGCTCGGGGCCCTGGCTCAGCCCCAGGGGCAGGGTGGGGGCATGCGGGGCCTGGGCACCTCGTGGCCCCCCCCCCGGGCCGCAAGGTCCCCATCTTTTACAGGGAGGCCAGCGGTACTGGTGCCTGCACAGTCCAGGGGTGCTCCCACCCAGACACGGGGCCCAGTAGCCCCACGACAGAGCCGAGGAGGACGGCCCACTCTGGGCTGGAGCACGGAGGGGGCTGGAGGCCCGGCCACTCGGGGAGGAACTCACGGACCCCTCCCCGCTGCCTGGGGGACAGGCGGGGGCTGTGGGGCAGCGGCCTTGGCGTCAGGTTAAAGAGCCAGCGAGGCAGGGCGCAGGCACTACATGGACCACCGCACGGGGCACAGGCAGGTCTGCGAGGTGCAGGGGGAGGTTGGGGACGGGCCTGCCCTTCCTGGGAGATCTCGGGCACCTCTCCTCCCCTCTCGGAGCCTCAGTGTCCCCATCTGTCACGTGGGGCTCCTGACGGGCGCCCAGCAGGGGTCCAGAGGTTCCAGGTGCCGGATTTAAGCCCGGGGCCTCACCCATCAGGACGCCCAGGGCCCAGCCTCAGCAGCCCCGGGCCTCTGCCCCTCACAGAGCCCAGGGCCCAGCCTCCGCAGCCCGGGGCCTCGCCCCTCACAGAGCCCAGGGCCCAGCCTCCGCAGCCCGGGGCCTCACCCCTCAGGGCGCCCAGGGCCCAGCCTCAGCAGCCCCGGAGCTCCGTAGGCCCAGCTGCGGCTCCCAGACCCACTGACTCAGACCTGCTGTAACCCGGCCCAGGGCGGGGCGGGACCTCCAGGAGGCTGCTGGGGGGTCTGACGGCGGGCTGGCCTCCCGCACCCGCTCCCTGACTCAGTGGCCGCAGAGCGCTTCCTCCCCTGCGCTGGGTCGGAGGTCACTTCTCCCAGGGCCTCTCAGGAGCGCGTCCCCCCCGACCTGCGGGTCCTGTCACTCCCCAGCTTCACAGACACACTGCAGGTGCCAACGGGCAGCCTGTCCCCACCCCCACCCCCGGGCACTGTCCCAGCCGCTTCACCCTGCTGGCCCGGACCACCCGTCCCGCCCAGACGACCTTCTCCAGCTGCTGCCGGGAGGTCACAGTGCTGGTGGCACACGAGTGCCACACTGGGCCCCGCAGCTTCCAGACCACGAATGAGACCCTGACCCCTTGGGGTGAAGCCCCAGGGCCCTGTCCCACCTGCGGCCCCCTGGCCCCCTGGCCCCCTGGCCCCGGCCTTGTATCCGCCGTCCCCTCTGAGGCCCTGTGTGTGGGAGAACCTGGTGGGAGGAGCAGCTGGCTGTGGGCGGCCAGGAGCCCGAGACCCTTCCATCCCTCCGGGTCTGCTTCCTGGGCAGCAGGAGTGCGGGAACCAGCTCTAGGACGGGGGGGGGGGGGCACCCCAGGGGGGTGGGCAGGGTGTGAGCGGAGGGCAGAGCACGGGGTACTCCACAGCGGCTTTACTTTCACTTCCAGATCTATTTCGCTTGTAAATTCTCAGTTCGAACTTAAATGCTGGGGCACCCAGCCAAGTGGGAGAAGAGAGACCCGGTACAGGCCCGGCGGGCACAGCGTGCCGACTCCCCACCGCTGAGCCGTGTCGCACCCACAGGCCAGGGTGCGAGCGCGGCGACAGCTGGAATGACAGCTCCACCGTGTCCTGTCCGGCGGGCGGGTCGGGCTGCCGCGCCAGGGCTTCAGACAGCAAGGAAGGGGTCAAGAAATGAATTCTAGATGAATGTGAGTGAATGAGTGATGAATGAGTGATTGAGTGTGACTGAGTGATGAGTGAATGAGTGAGGGATGATGAGTGATAGGAGTGAGTGGGGAGTGAGTAAATGAGTGATGAGTGAGTGAGTGAAGTGAGTGAGGCTGAGTGATGAGTGATGAGTGAGTGAGTGAGTGGTGAGGAGTGAATGAGTGAGTGGGTGAGTGAGTGAATGAGTGAGTGAGTGAGTGAGGAGTGAGTGAATGAGTGAGTGGTGAGTGAGTGAGTGAATGAGTGAATGAGTGAGTGAGTGATGAGTGAATAGTGAGTGAATGAGTGAATGAGTGAGTGATGAGTGAGTGAATGGTGAGTGAATGAGTGAGTGAGTGAGTGAGTGAGTGAGTGAGTGAATGAGTGAGTGATGAGTGAGTGGTGAGATGAGTGAATGAGTGAGTGAATGAGTGAGTGAGTGAGTGAATGAGTGAGTGAGTGGTGAGTGAGTGAGTGATGAGTGAGGTGAGTGGAGTGAAGAGTGAGAGTGAGTGAGTGGAATGAGTGAGTGATGGAGTGGTGAGTGAGTGAATGAGTGAGTGAGGAATGAGTGAATGAGTGAGTGAGTGAGTGAGTGAGTGAGTGAATGAGTGATGAATGAGTGAGTGAGTGATGTGAAGTGAATGAGTGAGTGATGATGTGATGAGTGATGATGATGAGGGAATGAGTGAGTGAGGAGATGATGAGTGAGTGAAGATGATGTGATGAGTGAAGAATGAGTGAATGAATGAGTGAGTGAGGGAATGAGTGAGTGAATGAGTGAGTGAATGAGTGAGTGAATGATGTGAGTGAATGAGTGAATGAGTGAATGAGTGAGTGAGTGAGTGAATGAATGAGTGAATGAGTGAATGAGTGAGTGAGTGAATGAGTGAATGAGTGAGTGAGGGGAGTGAGTGAGTGAGTGAATGAGTGAGTGAATGAGTGAATGAATGAGTGAATGAACGAACGAGCCTCTCTGCCTCAGGCTGGCCCAGGGCAGCCCACGAGGCTCACTGACCGCATGGACCTGAACAGATTCAGCGTCAACTCAGCCTCAGCCCCGCTGGGCAGTGACGCCCCCGCTGAGCCTCGGTTTCTTCACCTGCAAAGTGGGCATGGTGACACCCTCCGGGACCGTGAGGACTCCGGGATGAAGACGCGCCCAAAGCCTGGGGTGACCCAGCGCCCTCTGAGGACGGGGAAGAGAGGACGTGACTGAGGATGTCACGGCGGAGGCCCAGCCTCAGGAGCCGCGGTCCAGGGGACACTTCCACAGGGCAGTGTGGACACAGCCCGAGCAGGCCAGCGAGGGTTTCTGGGTTCAGGGGCCAGCGTGAGGATGGGGTTCCCGCGGGGAGCCCTGGCAACAGGGAACAAAGAGGCTCCACAGGGGACGCTCACTGCGCTGTGGACGGCGGGAAGGGCCCGCGGCCCAGAGGAGAGAAGCGTCCGGAGTGCGGGCAGAGGCCGGAGGAGGCGGAACAAGGTGCTGGTCAGGCAGCAGGATGGAGCTGGGCTGGGTGGGGCCGGGTGCTGAGTGGCAGGGGGACCCGAGTGGGCTGACTAGAGCCCCAGTGTTCACACCTTCGCAGACCTCAGACCACGGCCTTATTCAGAAATAAGAGTCCTGGCAGATGTGGTCAAGTGAGATGTGACCGTATCGGTTACGGTGGGCCCAGAGCACAATGGCTGTGTCTCACCCGGAAAGAGGAGGGGATCGGACACAGACACACGGGCCCTGACGCAGCCACAAGACATGACAGCCACAGAGGACGGACAGCAGGAGCGGAGGGGGCCGGAGGGTTCTCCCCTAGGGCGTCAGAGGGTGTGAGGGCTACGGACACCTGGATCCACCAGCACCTGGATCTACCAGCACCTGCCTCCACCAGCACCTGGATCTACCAGCACCCCCTCACCAGCACCCCCCTCCACCAGCACCCAGATCCACCAGCACCCACCTCCACCAGCACCCGCCTCCACCAGCACCTGGATCTACCAGCACCCCCCTCCACCAGCACCCCCTCCACCAGCACCCAGATCCACCAGCACCCAGATCCACCAGCACCCGCCTCCACCAGCACCCCCTCCACCAGCACCCGCCTCCACCAGCACCCCCTCCACCAGCACCCCCCTCCACCAGCACCCGCCTCCACCAGCACCCGCCTCCACCAGCACCCAGATCCACCAGCACCTGCGTCTCAGGCTGTGGCCTCCGGAACCGGGAGAGAATGGAATCTGCTGTTTGGGGCCCCCAGTTGGGCACGGGGTTCCGCAGCCCCAGGAAGGATGTCAGCACCTGGCTCCACAGGCCGCCAGCTCAGGGGCCTGCCCCGCGCCGCACGGGGACCGCTGGCTCCATGTCAAGGTGACACAGGCCCGGAAACACGGGCCAAGCAGCTGTGAGCGGGCGGAGGCCGGAGGCCCCTCAGCGGCAGGGCCCAGGAGACGGGGGCAGGCGGGGCAGCGGCCCATGAACGGGGCCCTTCACGAGGGCGTGCTGGCCCCACGCCAGCCCCTCCCTGTCCCGGGGCCGCCCTGACCTCCCTCCTCCGCAGGCCGGCGCTTCCTGCCCACCACGCTGGACCTCGGAAGCTCAGCTGGCCTCTGACCAGGACCAGGGACAGCCCACAGCGTCCCTCCTGCCCCAGGCTGGGGGGAGGGGTGACAAGCCAGTGAGCAGGACCCCAGTGCCATCCCTGTGGGCTCCAGGCCCCATGCAGCCGCCAGCTGTGACTGTAGCGGTGCGGGGAGGGGGCGTGGACGAGGCAGGGCAGGCCGGGGTGGTGGAGCGGGGTGGTGGGGTCCCGCAGCCGAGGGGCCCTGGACCCGCCTCCTGCCCTGGACTCAGTGTCCTGCTCTGTGGAACGGGGAGGCTAATCCTCCCTCCGGGGTTTGCTGGACTCGAGAGGCAGCACCCCTCAGAGCACAGGGATCTGGACAGGGGGGGGGGGGCCAGTCCTGGGGTCTGGCCACGGACACAGAAGTCCTTGTTCACACGCCTGAGGGGGGAGCAGTGCTGGCCAGAGGGATGGGGCACAGGGCATGGAGGCGGGGGGACCGTGGGCACCGGCTCTGAAGCTGCGAGTGCCAGCCGAGCAGCCCAGGCGTGGCTGTCCCTGCCTCCCAGGCACCGACCCCGTGTCCCCGTTTCCAAGGTCCTTTCCATGTTAGTCATTCACCACATGCATGAGCGAGCCCACGAGGCACAACCTGGGACCCTGGCCGAGCAGAGATGAGCCAGACACAGGCCTCCGGGTGAAGCCCCGGCGCGGTGGGGAGCAGTGGGGAGTGGTGGGGAGCGGTGGGGAGCGGTGGGGAGCTGGGCCGGCACCGACCCCAATGCCGAGACCCAGGGGGACAGGGCCGGCAGCAGGAGGGAGGCTCTGGTCCTCGGCCTCTCGGGCACCTACATCCATCCGAGTTACCTCCACACAGACCTGCGTTTCCTGCTGTCTGTGCCCCCTGCTGGCGTGTCGCCCGTGGGAGCCGGGACCGCTGTGCACACTGTGTAAGGACTGTCAGTACCAGGACTTCCTTTACATGAAGCCGGGAGCTGAGCTGAGCGATGTGAGGCAGCCGGCACGCGCAGCGGGGGGCTCCCATCCCTCCAGCATGTCCGCCCTGTCCCTTCCCGGCCTGCCACAGGCAAGAGACAGCGACCCAGGCCTGTCCCAGGTGTTCACAACCAACATCACCAAGTCACAGGCCCGCCGTCCTGCCCCCACACATGCCCATCCAGACGCGACTGGCCGATGTCAAAAGGGAGGTGGGGGGTGGACGGGATGAAAGAAGGTGAAGAGAGCAGCCAGAGAACATATATGCAAAGGCCAGGGACACAGACCACAGTGTGCTGAGGGCCAGAGGGAGGGGAAGGTGGGGTCTGGGTGGAGGGGGGGGTAGGGGGGACATCTGTAATAATCCTACCTAATAAAAAGGTAATATGCAAATTGACCATACTATCGACACACCCGCAAGCCACGCTCACCAGCCAATCAGAGCAAGTATGCAAATTAACCCAACCAAGATGGCTACAGCCACAGAGAGCAAGGTTTCCTAGGTAACAGAGGAAGCCAAGCTTTCCGCCTGCCCTTGCCAGGCCTAAGCCTCCACTCAAGCTA